>CM035098.1:72880191-73537776 GCA_020205505.1 Panax japonicus | reverse complement strand
AAGGATCTAAAAGTAGAGTTTTGCCTTCTGAAGGATGTTCAAATCCCGAATCAACAATGGCTCGAAGAAGCTCTGGTTTGAGCAGAAAGTCTCTGAAGCCCGAACTGTGAATTCCTACATAGCCTCTATAAAACAAAAATAATAACCAAACAAGAAGCCTCAGTAATGATTCTAAATGAAGAAGCTTACATTATACAGTCAAAGGCAAACAATTATGAATTAAGAAGAGTATACATGTGTAACCCTTTTCCAGGTCACACAGACAAAGAAAAAGGCTTTGTGGTACAAGTCACGGTTTAGAAGCAATAAAAACGTAGACAAACAATGAAGTAAATAATAGTAGAACAAGTCACGGCTCTTTTTTCCCTAGGTTAAAATTCTAGTCTAGAAATAATAACAGGCAAACAATAACTTCAAAAAAAAACAACCAGCCCTGTATCTTCGATTCAAACCAAGCAACCAGCGCTTAACTTACAAAAAAACGAAGAAAAACATACTTTTTGACGGATTCGCCATTGGGCTTGGCGTTTACAGAGTCGGGGGCATTTTCGTCTTCCTCCTCGTAGTCAATAAGTTCTTCCTCGTATGCATCGTTGTCCTTAATTTCCCCCATTATCCTACATAGATTGAATTTAATAATTGTCAAAGTTCAGAATAGTATTTCACAAGAAAGTGAATGAAAGAAGTTATCCTCCAGGGATAATACAGACCTTGAGATTGAATATGAAAGAGAGTGAGTTTTTAGGGTTTTGAAGCTTCTAAGTATGCGAAAACAAAATTTGAATGATAAAATCAGAAAGAGGGAGAGAACCCCGGATCTAGGGTTAGGGGAGAGGGAAATATCAGTGACTCTTGCCAATTGAAGAAATATATAGCAGTAATAATAATGGACCGACCCGAATAATATTCGCTTTTCTGACAAAAATTACCTTCGTATTACGTCCGCCAGAGACACGGGTAATGTGCCTATTGATTGGATGAAACGGGTTTGAATAGAATGTCTAATATTTTATTATTATTTTTTATCGTTTTAGCGCGGTGTTAATATAGTATATTAATTAACATTTTAAAATATTTTATAGTCCAAAGATGATCTTATAGTCCAAGGTGCTGTTAAGAAATTATATCATTATTACAATATATATATATATATAATTATATTCTAGTAAACATTTTGAATTTTGATCATTCATTTTATTTAGTTTAATTAAGACAAAAATTTTAAATAACATGCCAAATTCATATATTCTTTTTTACTTGACTGTGACACAAATTATATTGACATCATTTTTGGAAGATCAATATAACACATATAATTTTCTTGATTCTTTATATAATAATTTATTGCTTTCAAAAAATTAAAATACATTCTAAATTAATTTGTGCAATTTAAAAATTCATAATTTTTATGAGTTTATTTAATTTTAATAATTATTAAATAATGTAAAATTAATATGAATTGTTAATTTTAATACAATTAAATAAATATTATATACTAGTTAGAGAATACTACTAATTACTAAGTTTGTTGCTTTCAAAATTTAAATAAATTCATAATAATTGTAAATTTATTATCTATTTTTAAATAATTAAAATATATATATTTAATTTTAAAACAGATTGAGTAGACGGTAATTATTATCCTTGTGATCTATCTTTGTTGTACTTTATCCTATTTTCAGCAATAAAAATATGAATTTATTTTAATTATTATATAAAAAGTTTAAAATAATTTTATTTTTACGATTTATTTAGGGAAAACTAAGAAATTGTTAAATTCATAACAGAAAATATTATTTTCACAACAAAAGTGTTGCTATTGATCCTATAACGACGATTTTTACTGTCGTTATACATTTACAACGACATTTTTATTGTGAAAATAATAAAAAATATTGTGGAATTAATAATTCCCGGAAAACTACTATCACATCCCTTTCAGTTTCATAAGAAGATAGAAACACTCTTAATTTTGTAAAACAACATCGACAGTCTTTAACTACAAGTTCAATGGTAGAACCAATGAAATTATCATTTCAACTCTTGATTTTAAAGGTAAACATCAAATAGCCACAACTTTTTCGGAGGAAACAAAAAAGAAAGAAAGAAAATAATATTGAGTAGTACCCCTACATCGCAAGTAATAATATCTTATTAATTTGTAAACATAACTTAAATATTTTTAAACTAAAAAAAATAATATAATTCAAAAAAAAATAAGAAATATAAATTTTATAATTTATAATACTCACTCCGTTCCAGATTATATAATTATTGTTGATTTTTAAAGTTAATTGAGATATAATCAAACTCAAATTGAGATGACCAATTAAAAATTATGAAACAAAAAATTTACGATGCATAATACTTTTTAAATAGTTTAAAATATTCATTATTATATTGATTAAAATTAGAAGAATTTATTTAAATTTAAGTTAAATAATTTTAAAAAATCAATAACGATCAAATAATATAGAACGAATGCGGTACTTTTTAAATAATTTATAATATTTATTATTGTATTAATTAAAACTTAAATAAATTTATGAAAATTTTAAATTTTAGCATATCTGAAAGTAATTTCTTAAAATCAATAATAATTATATTATCGGAAAGAATGTAGTAGTATTGAGAAATGGGTGGTGACTTTCCCCTTATATATGGAACAAATTAATCTCTAATGTGTGTGCGAGTTTAAAGGGAGTAGATTTTTTATTTTATTTTATTTTACTTATTTCTTCTTCTAGTATCTGTGAATTTTAAAAGGAAGCTTTAACTTTAAAAAATATATTATTATTTTACCCTTATAAAGTTACATTTAAAAACTATTATGAAGATACTTTAGGTATTTTAAAATGTTATTTTTAAGTCTTTAAAAATTTAAAAATCTCCAAGAAATTTTTTAAAAAAACTGGTTCCTCTTTTTTTTTTCTCCTTAAAAAACACACAAAATAAAAAACATTTGATCTCATTCCTAAATTTCCTCACCCTCCTCTCTTTTCATTTTTTTTAAAACTCACAAACACATTGTTGATATATTCTGTTCATTCACCAAAATATATAAAATAATTAAATGATAAAAGAAAATAAAAGGCGAAATATAATAAGACAGCTGGAAACGAGAGGTGACAATTATTTATTTATTAATACTACTCCACATGATTTCGCGAACCGGCGTGGACCGATATAGGATTGAGATTGACACACTGAATCAAAAATACTAGTACAAAATTACGAAGATAACCTCCCTCTTCTGGCTGGCCGCCTGGCTACTTGAGTTACGAGGATGAGGAGGCGGTGAGACCATAACAGTAATTAAAGCCGTACCAAATGTTTTTAGGAATAAAGGTGTTGTAATGGAAGGTAACGGGGTTAATATTGTAGCCGGAGACCATAACCCACTCGGGCATCCACCCATCGTATCCCCTCCTGTAGAGGTAGAGATAACAGATGGAATACGTACAGGGTCCGTATACTTGAAACGTGTCCACCGAACACCTCTCGAATGTCCTCGTTGACGGATCATCTAATCTCGGCGCATATACCTAATAATAATAATTAAAAAAAAGCACATATATATATATATATATTCACCTAATCAAATGAATTAATCATAGTTTCTTCCACCAATAAATTAAGAAATTGAAAATGATACTATTTGAAAACCAAAGAAGAAGAGAGGTAGAGTAGGACCTGATTGCCGTAAGCATCACCAAAGGAGAGACTGATTTGATCTCTGGTGTATTTGGTTGAAGAGCAGCTTGTGGTGATTTTAACTGTGTAAGAACAGCTTCCCGCATTCTATACATAAAATAACAAAGGGAAAAAGATGCATATTGCAATTAAAATAATGCAAGTATTATATATATATATATATATATATATCTGGATCTCTAATTAATCTCTTCTCTTCTCTTCTTTCCCTCTCTTATATGTGTGAGAAATGAGAATATATATACATATAAATGATATACATACCTTGGATGTGGAAGTGGTGTTGATTTTGAAGGAAGAAAGAGGTTGAGGGAGTAATTGAACAATTGATCTTGCCTGCGATAAGGTGAAGACGAAGCTAAAAAGAAACATAAAAGAGAGTAGTAATGATTTCATCTCCATAACTCTCTATTTGGCGATCCGAGGGAGGGAGGGAGATAGGGAGGGAGGGACAAAAAGTCTGGAGTTTAAATAGGGTGAGGATATTTCCAACCAAACTATTTCTGATAAATTATTTTAAAATAAGTTAATTTGATTTATGTAACGTTTATTTTATTTTATTTTTTATTAATATATATTTTAATAATTTTTATATTTATTTTAATTTATAAGTTATTAATTATGAGCCAAACACTTTTATAATTTATTTTAATTTAATATATGATTTATTAATTAAATTAATGTCAAATATTTTTAATTTATAAATTCCTCCCTCCGTTTCAAGATAAAAATTTTGGTATATTTTTCACGTATATTAAGAAGATTAATGAAATGACAAAATATGTCATTAATTATTTTCAAGGTGAGAGAGTGATTTTCTAGCTTTTCAATTCAAAATATTTTTAACACATAATGCTACGGATAATAAATATGAAGAGAGAATTAAAATAATAAAAATATATGATATTTAATGTTACGGATATAATATAAAAAATGTGTAAAAAATTAGTTATTAAAGAAAAATTGACATTTAAAATACGACTACCCAAAATAGTAATAATAATTTTTATACTAAAACGGAAAAAATATAATTTAAAATAACTTATATTATAACTTATAAATAATTTTAAAATAAGTCATTCGGAACATGCCTTTAGTATATCAACAAAAGAAATTTTGCACATTTAAAACGTTTAATGAAAACATCAGGGGAGTAACTCTATTACATCAAGGACAGAATGCTAATTAAATGTCAATGACTGATTAAAATTGAGATCGTCTAATTTTTAAGATTCAAGTTTCATCTTTCTATATGTGAATTTATTTTTATTTTTTAATGTAAAGGGCGGTGTTTTTTTTTTTTGAGTTGATTGTGAGTTTTTTTTTATGTGAGACTTGATTGTGAATTTTTTTTTCTCTTCTATATAAGATTTAATTAATTATCAATATAATTTATATAACAAAATAATTGATTTTAAATTTCCTGCTCACTCTAATAAATCATTTGAACCGTCCAAAATTTGGGATAAATTTCATCGTCTATGTACTGCCGGAGGTATGGGACACAACTAATAATAATATATTTTATTATTAGAGTATATTCTACTTGATTATGAGTCATTAAAATTAAAAAATACACTATTAAAATTGATACCTGCTTTTCATTAAATAGGGGATGGACCATTGCTCAAGGTTACCACTTCATTTTCTAGAGTACTGGTATATATATATATATATATATATATAGTATAGTATGATCGCAAAATTATTTTATACTATTATTAAAATATGAACTCTTTTTAGTTTTTATACAATAAATTTAAAATTAACAAATGGAACAGTTTTACATATATTTGGTCTGTGAGCTTTGGGGGCTTAACAGTTAAGGTTACAGATATACGGGCTTAATATTAACCCAGCCCAGCCCATAAGGTAGGTAGCTAGGTATGTTCAGATTAAACTGAAAGTTGAATGAACAACACACACTATACTCCAGAGTTGGGCTGTAATATCCGAAAGCACTCACTCATTCAACTTTCGGTTATTTCCAGATTGTTACTAAAATTGATCTTCAGCACAAGAGAAAAAAAAAAGGAAAAGGAATAATAGTGGAGATTTACGGGAAAATGCAAGGGGCATGACCAAATTCATTACTTAGAATTTGAGCAGCATGGATGGATGTTAGTCCAACATTGGAGATTGCTAATAAAAATAGTTTTGATTTACTTTCCGATGCAGGGAAGATAGGAATTTTTTGATTAACTGACGGATAATCAGCTAAAATTAAACCTAGCATTAATCAATTAGTCCCAAATACATACCAATTAATTAATTAATGATCAAAGAAACCAATTAAGTAGCTACTACTGAATGCTTGTTTAGCTTGGTATATATATAATTATCTAACACTACTGATCACCCACCCACAACAAATATGACCCTGCCTGATCTTGCTGCCTCGCCGCTGGGTGTTTGATGAGATGGTGACAATTGCCGGAACCACTCCATCTCCTCATTTCTCACGCATGATTTTATTCCTTCACTGCGGCATTCTGCGCTGCAATATGATTTTTCACCTCTGCAGCAAAATTCCATTTAATTTAATTTATATAATATATATATATATAGGGTCAGGATCAGGTAAAGATTTCCTTACTTTGTTAAAATGCGGACTTTTTTTTTTATTTTTTTTGGTTTTTTTTTTAATAACTAAAAAAAAGTTTAATATTTTATGGAACTGAAATTTTTTCATAATACAGTGTTTTGGATGTAATTTGGGTACGTATAACAAAAATATGTATGTACAGTCTGGGCAGACTGTATCACCACTTTTTGGTATAGGTATTCAAAACACGCCCAAAACATTATATTATGGAAAAATTTCAATTCCATAAAATATTAAATATTTTTTTTTAGTTATTTAAAAAAAACCAAAAAAAATCAAAAAAAAATCAGCATTTTAACAAAGTAAAGGAGCCCTCACCTGATCCGTATATATATATATACAGAAATGATCAAGTAAGAGATGCCTTACTTTCTTAAAATGAGGGACTTTTTTTTTGCTTTTTTTTAGTTGTTTTAAAAAAGAAGCAAAAAAAAAAGTTCCTCATTTTAAGAAAGTAAGAGATCCCTTACAGGATTCGGACCGTGTATATATATATATATATATATATATATATATATATATATATATATATTCTTCCAAATTCAAGAAAATAATGAATTCACATGACAAATACTACTATTTAAAAGATCATATCGATGGATCGAGTTCCGGTTGCAATTTAATTTGTTTATAAAAAAAAAGAGAAGAAAATTTTGGGTACCTGTAGACATAAAGCCCTTGAGATTCTTGTTGCATCTGAAACAAGTAAGAAGAAATCCAAATTTAGGAGCCGATAAACCCACTGGAAAAACTATATTCTTGTTACTCTCCAACAAACGTAATTGATTAAAAACAATTCCCTCATTTTCACCGCCACTAATTTGTGAATAATCTAATCAATCCTGCAGGTTTAGGCAAATAATGTTGTGAGGAAGAAGCTCTTGATCTTTTGAAGAAAGAAGAAAATAGCGTCCACAAATTATATGAAGGAAAATTAATACTATTGCTGCCAGTACTGTTTGAGAGTACTGTTTGGATAACTAGAAAACGAGGGAATGGAATGGTAATTTGAGTTTGGCGATACCTTACTTATTTAGAGAGGGGGTGTTTGTTTGGTTGTAAAAGACAAAACTGATTGTGTAATTAAGATAATTTCAATTTCCACAGACTGACGCCATACTTTTGTCTTGGCATGTACTAAGCGCACTTCGTAATTAACGGACGGGGCCGAGGAATTCATTCATTTTAAAGCGTGGGAACTGATTGGATTGGGCTGCAAAATTAGTTGCAATTGGGCCAAAATTTGGTTGAATGACAATATATTGTACAGCCATTTTGTTAGGTTGAAGTTATGGTCAAGTTGTCTCATGCTTATCCATAAATTCAGCACCAGTTTGAAAGGTTGACTTAATTGAAAATCTCGGGATCTATAATTATTTTCAATTCTCCGAAACATTAATTTTCAGCCTATGAAAAAGAAGGATGGGTTTCAGACCTCTTAATTTGACATACCATTACAATATTTTTATTTACACTAGGAATTAAATTCAGGTTCTCAAGCCGGTATTAATTTCGTTATAATGTCCCTTAAAACTTTAAATTCATCCGGGATTTACTTATGAAATTGATATTTTTACATGCTTTCCTAATTACTATTATATTGTACAAACTTAAAACAAATTTATATAAAATATCTAAAATTAACTTTTAAAAAGTAAAAACATTATTATTATTCTTTTAAAACTTTAAATTCATCCGGGATTCTCTCTCTCTCTCTAACACTATTATTATTCTACAAGCTATCATCCCTCAGATTGGGGAATGGCACAATTAACATGCATGCCAATGGATGGACTGGACTGGGTTGGCCTCATTAACTCAATATATCGTTCAGTTTCAAGGCAACAAGTTATTCAAAAACATGCTAAGATTTGGGAAGACACATAAGGATGCTCTCATTTCACATACACAACTTGTCAGTGATGTTTTTAACACTCCATTATAAAGTCTAGACTTTCTCAGACTAAATCTTTTGTTAACCATTAATTGTTCTTTCTTTTGTAACAACTGAGTACGTACTTGTGTAATTTTCAGAATATTTATAGTTTTATCATGATCCGTAGGTCTGTGCCCCTTCATTTGTGTTCCTATAAACAGTGGGTCAGCTTTTGGAGTACTGATATATGTATACATATATATATTCTTTTATTTAGCTCTTCTACCAATGCATTTACACTATACAACTTAATTAATTGCTTTTAATCTAGCTCTTAATTCCTTCACAATTATTCCTTGTTTGAGCCTAGCCCAGTCTCAAAAGATATATAATGGGCCAAGCGTTAATTATGAACATATCTCAACGAGCTAAGCCCCCCCCCCCCCCCCCCCCCCCCAAAAGCCACTAAATTAATGGTGTTTCTAAGCCCATGTCAGTATTGATAAGGACCAACCACTTGCAAATAATACGAGCATCTTTCTAGCTGCTGTCAACTCTCCAATAATTAATACAAGGGTAAAAATGGAAAGAAAAAGAGAGAAGAAGTTGAATACTAGATGTTAGCAATAATTAAGGTTGTGTTTGATAAATTTGAGAATTAAGATCTGAATAATTATGATGTCTTAATAAATTATATCACCTGAATGCTTATGAGGTCTGAATCTAAAAAATTATTTGATAACTAAAAAGTAAGTTGTCACTTAATAACACTATTTTACCATTTTGAAGGTTAAAATTTTATTTAATAATTTTAAATATTTATTTTAATAAAAATGAGTATATAATATTGTTGAATATATATATATAAAAAATTATCAAAGAAGTACCTCTTAATTATTAAGATTTTATTTTCTGTCTTACTGATTAAGAGGCATTCAGAAGTAATGTAAGACCCCAGTTTTTATAAATAAAGATGAATTTTTTTATAATTATTATTTTTGAATATTATGGAATAAATTTGATATAATGTTATAGTTATGTGTAATATTTATAAATTTTGCAAAGTACGCAAGTTGTTATAAAATATTCGTTTGGTCGGGGAATATTCTTTTTGTCGGGGAATATTCGTACGGCGGCACAATCATTGGTGAACCCCACAACGGAAGTATTGTCATAGTAGAAAACGAAAAAAATTATCTTTCTATAAAAATAACGGCGGAGGTGTTACCGTTAAAACTGTTGAACTACTCGGTAGTAAAAGTACAGTAATACGCGTGGTTGCATAGTATCACACGGTATTGATTATTGATGCTTACGTGAGAAGTCACTCAGCTATACTCAATTATTGCTACAGTAATTGCTGCATCATATCTCTTATATTATTGATTCAATTATTGTCACAGTGTCATATGTTATATTATTAAATCAATAATTGAGACGACAAGTTATAAATGAATAATAATTGTTGAAAGATTAATTATGTGTTGATTAAAAATAAATTAATTTATGGTAATATTTATTCAATTCTTGATGTATATAAAGAGTCTGTTATGAGACGTTTGTGGTAAGTTTGGTTATTTTATGGGGGGGGGGGGGCATATGTCATCATCTAAGAGTCTCTTTCGTCAATAGTAATTACTTTCGTCAATAGTAATTACCTTAGTCAATAGTAATTATTTTCGTCAATAGTAATTACCTTCGTCAATAGTAATTATTTTCGTCAATAGTAATTATTTTCGTCAATAGTAATTACCTTCGTCAATAGTAATTACCTTCGTAAATAGTAATTACCTTTACCAGACGTCAAACCACTTGTCGTTTCATATTACAGGCGTCGAACCAATTGTCGTTTCACATTACAGGCGTCAAACCACTTTTCTTTTCACATCACCAGTCGTCAAACCACTTGCCTTTTCACATGGCAAGTGCTAAGCTATAAATCTTCTATAAATAGAGGCCTAGTGCTTCATTATTTTTCACGAATTCATTCAAGCTATAGAGAGAGAAAGTATAGAGAGAATAAGAGAGAAAGAATAAGAGTATTCGGTTACTACACTACTGCAGTATTCAATCTCCTAATAAGGTAAGGGGTGTTATTCTTTCTTCTTGAAGAGAACTTATGTTATTCCATTATTTGTTATTCTGTTGGAATAACCTGTAAAAGTGGCATACCCTATACATGACCTGTATATGCGGTATACCCTATATTTGGTGAAATCCTTATGTTATTCCATTCATTATTATTCTATTGGAATAACCTGTATACGCGGAATACCCTATACTTGGTGACATCCATTTACTATTCTGTCTTTATATTTCTGTCGGAATATCCTGTCTGTGCTATACGCCGGACCTGGTTCCATTTACTATTCCGTCTTTATATTTTTGTCGGAATATCTTGTCTGTGCTATACGCCGGACCTGGTTCCATTATTTACTATTCCACATTTATTATTCTGTTGGAACATCCTGTCGGTGTGAATTTCACCTGACCTGGTTCCGTTATTATTATTCTGCTGAAATAACCTGTTTGTGCGGTCTCTATCGCATGCATGGTGATATCTTTTGTTATTGTATTCGGTATTACTCAGTTGATTAAAATTCTGACTTCTATACTCCATGAAATTAGTGGAATATCCTTGATATTTGCGCTTCATCCAGTATCCTTTCATGGAAATATTCTTCTGATCATTCTTGAATTTTACTTTACAAAACAGTCTCATGTTGACAATTTGGACGTTAATAATTTCTGGATAAAATAATTCTTGAACTTGTTTTATTGAATTCTTATATCATTGTCATCATCCTCATGTTTATATTTTGTTGAAAGTCATCTGTGGTCTGTAGTGCATAGATGGACTTGGTATGATTATGACCAGGGATTATTCGGTGTAATCATGACCGTAATATTACAAATGATGTAAAAATTAAAAATCCTCATTTGCCCGTAGTGTATTGATGGACAGTTGTTGGCATGATCATGACCATTAATGAATACACAAATATTCTTGGCCCGTAGTGCATGAATAGTTGTGGTCGTGATACTAAAGAATATCCTTGGCCGTAGTGCAGGGGTGATTCGATGATGTGGAACATTTATTAAGCCGAGTCTCAGCTATAACAGTGATGAAAAACCTTTTAAATCATAAAAGATAGTAGATTTTATTTTTTACTTGACTCTTTTAATGGATTGCTGATTCTGTTGCAGTTAAACTTGATGTTTATTATATTTTATCAGTTTAACACTGTTGAAGGCTAATGATAATTTATTCTGCATTATCTTAGTCATAATATTTTTTACTGGGCTAGTTGAGCTCACCCTTTCTTTCACTGTTCTCTTCAGGAAATGATAATATAGCTGGGACGAGTCGGGGAACGGAGTAATGGTCTAGAGGATAACATTAGTAGTCCTCACTATTCTGTGAAATAGTGTGATAATAATTGTAATGAGGACTCCTTTTGAGTTTGTATAATCTCTAGTAAACAATATTTGTATTCAAACTCACAGTTTATGTTTTGTCGTATTGTACACGACAGTTGTATTAGTAAGTTGTATTTGAATTCTGTACCATGTATCTGGCGACCCAAGATGGGTGATGTATACCTAATTTTGGGGGCGTCTCAGGTAACAAACAACATCATGCCTCTTAGCGAATAAGCGGCAATCAGATGTAAACAAACAGCACCTAAGACAAACTCCACAAAAGGAAAAATTACAATGATAACCAAAAGATCTAGCGAGGGTCTCTTCCAAAGAAAATTTTAATTGTGATGTTGTGATTTAATAAATTGACTTTTTAAACTAAAAGGGAAATTAGAATACTTGGTGCAAAAAATAAAAGTTTTTACTAAATTATATTGAGTCGTACTAAATATATTACAATATATATTAATATATAATATTAAATAATAATAATTATAAAATTGATCAAATACATATCATAAAAATATTACCAATTAATTTTATTCACATAACTCTCGCAAAAAAAAATTTAATATATAAAGTTTCTAGCCAATTTTTCTATCAATTTTTATAGTTGAGCTAGTAGAGTATCATTTACACTTTCATATATTAATTATTATAAGTATTTTGTAATCACGTTTGATAGGAGTAATATAAGTATTTTGTAATCATGTTTTCACAGATCACCAGGTAAATTTCACAATTACTGAATCCAAAAAAAATAAAAAATACGTGTCCTGACATTTTAGAAATCTGGACGTTAATATAATTATCAACAATATCGTAAAGATCCGGTTGTTAATAGTTAATACGGAGTATTTTACAGTCATCGCCTTGCCATATATATATATATATATATATATATATATCCGATTTCACGGATCGGATCGCTATAATTCCCATTTCCCACACAGTCACTCTCACACTTCTTAAAGCAAAGATCGGATCGAATTCTGTAACTCTGTCTCCACGGCTTTTTTATAAAATTACTTTGGATTCCAGATCTCGATATTCAAAGTTAGTGTTCTCTAATCTTTACATTACTCAATTTTATTTTCTTGCGACTCTCTTCAATGTGTGTATGCATAGATTATATGAAAATTATGTTACGAAGTGCATTTGCTTTATTAGAGTGCCGGATCTGTTAGTATCATTTTAACTCGATTGTCTGGAGCATTTCGTGGTTTGATCTTGTCAAATTGCATTTCATGCCGTTTGTGTTCTTGGGTGTTTTCTTTTTATTAGTTTACCTATGTTTTAGACTTTTAATTGAGAATCGTTATATAATTTGACTCTTTATATTTTTTAATTGGCTCTGTATAATTATATAGCTTTAAATCCATCAGTGTGTTCCGATGTTCAGTTGGAAGTTAGTCATGTTAGTTTAATTTGATGATGATATTATGCAGGTAAGAGATGGCTCAGATTCTGCTTCATGGAACTCTTCATGTCACGGTCTACGAGGTTGATAAGTTGCACAGCGGAGGCGGCGGTGGTCCACATATCTTCCGTAAGGTAGAACTTGATTCTGATCAGAGGCATCCACAGTCAGGGCCGGTCCAAACTTTTTTGGGGGCTCAAGTCAAATCTTAAACAGGGCCCTTTTTTTAACTATTCAATACTAAATTAAATTAATATCTATGATTTTTTAATTAGAATTTCATTTTTCTTGCTCTTTTAGATGTAAAATTATTAATCAAACTTTTATAATTAATTTTCTCTAACATATTCTTTTTAATTAATAATATTGTTAATCCAATTAATCTTTCTCGGGACATTTGGGGGCCTTCTCAATTCTGGGGGCCTCAAGCCATGGCTTAACATATGGGCCGGCCCTGTCCACAGTACATTAGTTATAGTTTATATATATTTCTAAAGTGTTTGTACATAATTGTTTTGTTGTTTGTATAAATTGGAGAAAGGACATATTTTAAGACCTATTTTACCATGTTTGAAATGGCTGAAGATGTGAATAATGTTGCTTGTTTTTCTCCTGTGAAACAATGTCTTTGTGGGCGTATTACTATTCTTCTCAAGCCAACCATTATTCCATGGGGTTTGATAGTACTATATATTTGTTGATTTGACATTTTAAAGCTTATTTAAGAACATGAGTTTAACATGGATAACTGAAATTTCTGCTTTTGGTCAACACCGGATTTATTTAAGAACACCGAGTTTAAGGTTAGATTTTCATACCTGTAATTGATGCGTAGATAATACTTTTGAGCTTTATGAATCATGAGTAAACATGTGAACTCATGTTTACTTCCAAATAAAGATATCAAGCCAGAAAATGTGTGCTCCTAAAATTAATAACCTAAGAAAACAGCTTGCTATGTGAATTTATGTTTACAAAAAACTTTATGCAATTAAAACACTTTGGAAATATTTTTAATTGCTGCTGAAAATGTGTAAGGTGTAGTGACTGAGGATTTTTTTTTGTTTGTGTTTAAATATAACCGTCTGAATGTGTTACTCCGCTGATGTCCTTGTTAATTATTCGTTGGCCTCGTCGATTCTGCTGATCTCTTTGTTCCTTACACTGCATAACTGAACTTCATTTTCTGTAATACTGATACTTATATTTAATCTTGTAAATTGTCTTCCTGGCATAACGTCTATTTTTACCCTGAAACATCTTTATGTGAAACCTAATATTTCTGTTAATGAATGTAAAGACTAGGGTTTCTCATCACCAAGATGCATGCGCTAACTTAGTTTTTTAGTCATCTCTCTGCCTCCTTTTTCCATTATGTATTGTTCCCCTACTTTCTTTTTGAAAGTTCACACACTTAACCTATTTGGTGAAAGATTCCACGGTTCTCGTCAGTCCAATCAGCTCATTATTTTGAAAAATGATTCCAATCTCATTATATGCTACGAAGAGAATTTGATTTTCAACTATGCGACTTACATTTGCTGACACAAGAAATTCCAATGTTCTAAAAGGCGGGAGGCGGCCGGGGGCTTAGGCGGATTTTTTTATTCTAAGTCAATTTTAATATTTTATCTTACATTTATCCAAACAAAATAATAATATAAAACAAAACAATCTATTATAAAGACATTTGCTTAAAGTTCAAACACATCCATATTGTTAATGTCAAGGCTCAAACACAAACATGCAATTGTTCAAAGTTCAAACATATTTTTAACGTATTAGTTTTATTCATAAACAAGATTGCTATTAAATAATAAATTTAAAATTTCAAAAATTTAATTCAATATTAAAACTTAAGAAATTAAACATAAATTTATGAATTATATTGAATTAAACTAAATATTACAAATGTATCATCATTTATATAATTTGAAGTTGGTACAAGTTCAAAAAATTACATAAAATTATTCATTTTGACTTGATATTATTCACTTTTTGTTGTGATTTGATATACTATAACTGAAATTCTGATAAATATTGTTTAGTATAACCTTCTAGATAGAAAATTATGATAAAAATATGTGTATCTTGTCTGACCCCTTCTGTATATTTGCTAATTTGAGAATGTGATTCTTGGTTTAGGCGACTGCTGTGTGACTGCTGTGTGACGGTCTAAGTATACCATTGTTTAATTAGAATTCTAGTGTTAGTTAACACACTTGTAATATTTAATCTTATCCCATCCATGGAATTTTTCTTGTAGCTAAGAGAGAACATTGAGGAGACTATTGGCTTTGGAAAAGGGACTCCAAAAATATATGCATCTATTGATCTAGAAAAGGCTAGGGTTGGGCGTACAAGAATGATAGAAAATGAACCGAACAACCCTAGGTGGTTTGAGTCTTTTCACATCTACTGTGGTCATCTCGCTTCCAATGTTATATTTACTGTGAAGGACGACAATCCCATTGGTGCTACTTTAATTGGACGAGCTTATGTGCCAGTTCATGAACTCTTGGAAGGGGACGAAGTGGACAGATGGGTTGAGATCTTGGATAAAGACAAAAATCCTATTCATGAAGGTTCTAAGATTCATGTGAGGTTGCAGTATTTTGATGTTACTCAAGATCGTAACTGGGCTCATGGAATTAAAAGTTCTAAGTTTCCTGGGGTTCCTTATACTTTTTTCTCACAGAGACAAGGTTGTCGAGTTTCTTTGTACCAAGATGCCCATGTGCCAGACAAATTTGTGCCTAAAATCCCTCTTTCTGGAGGCAAGTTTTACGAGCCCCATAGATGTTGGGAAGATGTCTTTGATGCAATCACTAATGCAAAACATTTGATTTACATTACCGGTTGGTCCGTATATACCGAAATTTCCTTAATAAGGGACTCAAGGAGGCAAAAGCCTGGAGGAGATGTAATGCTTGGTGAGCTGCTTAAGAAGAGGGCAAGTGAAGGTGTTAAGGTTATTATTCTTGTTTGGGACGACAGAACCTCTGTCGGTTTACTTAAGAAAGATGGATTGATGGCTACCCATGATGAAGAAACTGAACAGTTCTTCCAAGGTACTGATGTACACTGTGTGTTATGCCCTCGCAATCCTGATGATGGTGGAAGCATAGTCCAAGGTTTAACTGTTTCTACCATGTTCACCCATCATCAGAAGATTGTGGTGGTGGACAGTGAGATGCCTAGTGGAGGATCACAGAACAGGCGAATTGTGAGTTTTGTTGGTGGTATCGATCTTTGTGATGGTAGATACGATTCTCCTTTTCATTCACTTTTCAGGACTTTGGACACTGCACATCATGATGATTTCCACCAGCCAAACTTCACTGGTGCTTCAATCACTAAAGGTGGACCTAGGGAGCCTTGGCACGATATTCACTCCCGTCTCGAAGGACCGATTGCTTGGGATGTATTGTTTAATTTTGAGCAGAGATGGAGAAAGCAAGGTGGAAAAGATATACTTGTTAACCTGAGAGAGCTTGATAATATCATCATTCCACCATCTCCAGTGACGTTCCCTGATGACCATGAGACATGGAATGTTCAGTTATTCAGATCCATTGATGGTGGAGCTGCTTTTGGATTCCCTGAGACGCCCGAAGATGCAGCTAAAGCGGGGCTTGTCAGTGGGAAGGATAATATAATCGATCGAAGTATTCAGGATGCTTATATACATGCCATTCGACGGGCGAAGCATTTCATATATATTGAAAATCAGTATTTTCTTGGAAGCTCCTTCGGCTGGAATTCAGAGGATATAAAGGATGAGGATATTAATGCTTTGCATCTCATCCCGAAGGAACTTTCACTGAAGATTGTCAGTAAGATCGAGGCTGGGGAGAGGTTCACTGTTTATGTTGTGGTCCCAATGTGGCCAGAAGGGATTCCAGAGAGTGGATCAGTTCAAGCCATATTGGATTGGCAAAGGAGGACAATGGAGATGATGTATAAAGATATTATTCAGGCTCTCCAGGCTAAGGGAATCGACGAGGACCCTAGAAATTATTTGACATTTTTCTGCCTTGGTAATCGGGAGGTCAAGAGGAGCGGAGAATATGAACCTTCAGAGAAACCAGATCCAGACACAGATTATAGCAGAGCCCAGGAAGCCCGTCGCTTCATGATCTATGTTCATGCCAAGATGATGATAGGTAAGTTGGTAGATTTGGTTTATAATTCACGATTCTGAATAGTGTTCTTGAAATCAACTGAATTTAAAATTACAAAAGTATACTAACTGTTAAAATAAACGTCTGTCTTGATGATGTTTCTTCACCCACAGATGCTAAGTTGGGGTGGAAAAAGGGGGGAGGGTTGGCATAAACAATATAATGGTTGCTATTATTTGCACACTATGGCTGTCCATAGACTTTAAACATGTGGCTTTTTGCAGTTGATGACGAGTACATAATAATTGGATCTGCCAACATCAACCAGAGATCAATGGATGGTGCC
Organism: Panax japonicus; assembly: GCA_020205505.1. Taxonomy (NCBI): domain Eukaryota; kingdom Viridiplantae; phylum Streptophyta; class Magnoliopsida; order Apiales; family Araliaceae; genus Panax; species Panax japonicus. The sequence goes on along the minus strand of CM035098.1, from coordinate 73,520,268 downwards.
AGGGATTCTGAAATAGCTATGGGAGCATATCAACCACATCATCTAGCAGCAAGGCAGGCAGCAAGGGGTCAAGTTCATGGATTCCGGATGTCGTTATGGTATGAACACCTTGGCATGCTGGATGACACCTTCCTGCAGCCAGAGAGTGTGGAGTGTATCCAGAAAGTGAATCAGATGGCAGATAAATATTGGGACCTATTTGCAAGCGACAGTCTCGAACGTGACTTGCCTGGCCACTTGCTCAGATACCCCATTGGTATTGCCAGTGAAGGGGATGTCACAGAGCTTCCAGGCATGGAGTTTTTCCCAGACACAAAGGCACGTGTTCTTGGTGCTAAATCTGATTACATGCCTCCCATTCTTACTACCTGATGGTCTGGTATCATTACAACAAGGCATGTTATCTAATGAAGTAATAACTCAGGTCCCTTCATCCTGCAATAAAAACTAGTGTCTAGTAAAAAAGAATAAATTATGCTTGTGTTTGTGTCATAATCTGCAGAGATGTGCATAGATTTGGTATTGCTATTTCATGATTTGATGTTAAGGCGCAATTTTTTTATCCCGCGTCACTTTTCTGGCTTTGTTAATGAATTTTGTAGCTTGTTTTCCATGGACGAATATTGATAAATCTTAGGAGACGCTTCCATTTGGATTAAAAAGAAATTATTAATTTTGATGTTATTTGTGTCTCTAAACCATTCTATTGCATATTGGAGCAGCAGGGTAATTGCTTCATTCTGGTAGATAAAGAGTATTAATTCAAGTGTCTTGTTTGGTATTATTAAATTTAAGTTCCTGACATTATAAATTAGGTGAGATTATTTAATATCATGTATGTTTTATTTGGTATTATAATCTCTTGAGATTAAAAATTGTTAGATAAAATTAACTATCTTCTTTTTTTGGTGGAAACAATTTTTGACCAAGTGATCAAAATCTGCTTCGTTATTTTTTTTCTTCCATATTTCATTGACAGGCGAAAAACAGAATGAGACCGAAGGGTACCATGATCCAATAAACTGCAAGGATAAATTCTGCTTCGTTTTTTTTCTCATGAAGCTCAACAAACTTTAAAACTTTTATTTGATAAATTAAACAAACTTTTATTTTATTTCAAACCAATAATAATAATAATTAATCTGTTCGATTAATAATAATAATAATCTATTAGACTAGTTAAATATTTTAATTTGTTAGACTAGTTAAATGTTTTAGTAGCATTGTTTAAATAATTATATGTTTTTTTAGAAATCAACTCCACTATAATTATATGTTTATTTAGATGTATAAACAAGTTTAAATTATAGTTTAAAATATGTTATTATTAATAAGGGTATAATAGTCCAAATGATATTTTTTTATCCAATCCTTTGATTAATCTTGGAAAAAACAAACATAACACGAAATTATTTTAAATTATCCGATGAATAATCTTATAAAAAACAAATATATAATTAGGACTATTTAATCATAGAATTAATAATCTTAAAATTATAATCATTGCAAACAAACATAAACAAATATAGTTTAAGGCCATAATTTAATTAATTTCAAGTATGTTGAACATCCTATCTACCAAACTAACGCAACACTTGCAAGTTAACGAAGGCGCACCTTCAGATTTTCTTCTTTTTTTAACTTAAAATAATTTTAGAATTAATTACATATTTTAGTATATTTTTAGAAATAATTACAATAATAGCGTATAGATAAAATAATTACAAAAGTAATACATTTTTTTCATATTTATTTATAAAATTAATATAATTGAGTATTCTTTAATCGTAGTCCACGATTATTTCTCTTATCTCTTCCCGTTAATTATTATCACTCTTATCTCTGTTTTTCTCTCTCTTTTTTCATATAATTCACGTCATCCTCCTCGTTTCTCTCTCTGTCCTCTTCCTTTTATACTTCAACCCCATCTGCACATCTTTCGAGTCTCTCGCCCTCCTCGGCGGCGTCGCATGATTCGCTGCCGGATTCACAACAAGTTTGCATAGTCTAATAGTCATTTATTTTTTTTATTGTTTTTTAATTTACTTTTGCTGCACTTGTTGATTCACATGTTGTTCAAATTAGTGAGAAGAATGTTTTGGATCAAAAAACATACATGTTGTTCTGTTATCGAGATAATAAAAATTTTGTTTCAAACAAGCCTCTTGATGTTTCTCAGAAATAGATCATGTGTGACGCCCCCAAAATAGGTATACATCATCCATCTTGGGTCGTCAGATACATGGTACAGAATACAAATACAATCTTAAATATACAACAAAAGCTGTGAGTTTTAATACAAATATTGTCTTCTAGACAATATTCACTCTCAGGATAAGTCCTCATTACAATTATTATCACATTATTTCATAGAATAGTGAAGACTACTAATGCTATCATCTGGATCATCACTCCGTCCCCCGACTAGTCCCTACTACGTTCTCATTTCCTGAAGAGAACAGTGAAAGAAAGGGTGAGCTCAACTAGCACAGTAAGAAATATTATGACTAAGATAATGCAGGATAAATTATCATTAGCCTTCAATAATGTTAAACTGATAAAATACAATAGACAACAAGTTTAACTGCAGCGGAATAATCAATCCATTAAAAGAGTCAAGTAGAGAATAAAATCTACTATCTTTTATGATTTAAAAAAAGTTTTTTTTATCACTTTTATCGCTGAGACTCAACTTAATAAACAATCCACATCATCCCTGCACTACGGCCAATGATATTCATTAGGGTCACGACCACAAATTATCCATGCACTACGGGCTAAGGATATTCGTGTATTCATCAATGGTCATGATCATGTCAACAACTGTCCATCAATGCACTACGAGCCAATGAGAACTTTTACCACATCATTTATAACATTACGGTCATGATTATACCGAATAATCTCTGGTCATAATCATACCAAGTCCATCTATGCACTACAGGCCACAGATGACTTTAAAAAAAAATATAAACATGAGGATGATGACAATGATATAAGAATTCAATAAAATAAGTTCACGAATTAATTTATCCAGAAACTAATAACGTCCAAATTGTCAACATGATACTTCTTTGTAGAGTAAAATTCAAGAATGCTCAGAAGAATATTTTCATGAAAAGATACTGGATGAAGCGCAAATATCAAGGATATTCCACTAATTTCATGGAGTATAGAAGTCAAAACATTAACCAACTGAGTATCATAAGGAATGGAATAACAAAAAAAATCACCAGGCATGTGATAGATAGTACATGCAGGTTATTCCAACAGAATAATAAATACAGAACCAGATCCGACGTAAAACGCACAGACTGGATATTCCAACAGAATAATAAAAAATGAAATAACATAAGAATTTCACCAAGTATAGGGGAGTCCGCGTATACAAGTTATTCCAACATAATAATAAAGACGAAACCAGGTCCGGCGTAAAACGCACAGACAGGATATTCCAACAGAATAATAAATAATGGAATACAGAAGAATTTCACCAAGTATAGGGTAGCCCGCGTATACAGGTTATTCCAACAGAATAATAAAGATGGAATAATAGAAGTTCTCTTCATGAATACAAAAGAAATATTACCCCTTACCGTAAAAGAAACTGGATATAGAAGTAGTGAAGTAGCAGAATACTTTTTTTCTTTCTCTCTATAATTTCTCTCTCTAGAGTTTCAGTGAATTCGTAAGAAATAATGAAGGAATGAGCTTCTATTTATAGAAGAATGGATTGAATAGTAACTAATTCCTGAACGGTCCAAATTGATTTACTTTTAAACGAACGATCCCGGTTGATTTACTATTAAAACTTAAAGCAACGATTCATATTGATTCACTATTAAAACTTTAAACCAACGATCCATATTGATTCACTATTATAACTTTCCACCAGCGGTCCATATTGATTCACTAATATAACTTCAACCAACGGTTTGAAAAATTAGCACATCTCCTCATGAAATAATATTGTACCCAAATACCCGAATGCACAATACTAGAGTGAATAGTAACCTGGTGAATAATAACTCATGAATAGTAACTCGTGAATTGTAACTCGTGAATAGTACTCCGACAGGAAAAGTTCTCCGAATACCCGTTTGAACAATATAACCTCCAAACATCAATTATCATCGTAATAGATGTCGATTTCTACTAACACAAATAATCTTAACACAACGAAACTATCAAATTCATCTTTAATCAACACGAACTTATTCATCATTAATATTATAACTCATAATATTTAGCAACCAGGTTGTTCTTAGGAAAGAGGGGGCTATCCAATAAGGATTTCTCCCTATTGGCGCGCAATTAGGTGAAAAAAATTCTCATTGACAGAACTTCAAGACATTATAAATATTGCAATTTAATAATATGAATAACTTTGTCGTCTTAATTATTGACTTAATAATATAACATATAATGCAGATGATACTGTGATAATAATCAAATCAATAATATGAGAGATATGATGCAGCAATTACTGTAGCAATAATTGAGTATAGCTGAGTGACTTCTCACGTAAGCATCAATAATCAATGCCGTGTGCTACTATGCAACAATGCGTATTACTGTACTTTTACTACCGGGTAGTTCAACAGTTTTAACAATAACACCTCCGTCGTTATTTATAAAATATTTTTGTCGTTTTCTCACTCCTACAATAATTTCGTTATGGGGTCCACCAATGATTGTGCCATTGTACGAATATTCACGACAAAAAGAATATTTTCCGACCAATCGAATATTTTATAACTTACATACTTAGCAAAATTTATAAATATTACCCACAACTATAACATTATATCAAATTCATTCCATAATATTCAAAAATGATATTTATAGAAAAATCATCTTTATTAAAAAAAAGTCGAGGTCTTACAACCTCCCCTTCTTATGAAATTTTGCCCTCAAAATTAGGATACGTATCTGGTATGTCAAAGAGGTAAGGATACCTTGATTTCATTTTAGATTCTAACTCCTAAGTTATTTCCTCAACATCGTGGTTCCTTCACAAAACTTTGACTTGAGGTATAACCTTGGAGCGTAGAATATGCTCCTTTTTATCCAAGATTTTTACAGGAACCTCCTCATATGTTAAATCTTCCGCTATTTCGTCCGGTTCTAACTCAATAATGTGGTTCGGGTCTTTCACATAGATATGTGAAAAATATTATAAACACGGGACATACTTGGCAGTAAAACGAGTCTATAGGCCACAGTTCTTACTCATTCGAAGATTAAAAATGGGCCAATAAATCGAGGATTAAGCTTTCATCTCTTTCCGAATCTCGTAACTTCTTTCCATGGAGCAACACGTAACAACACATGATCTCCAATATCGAATTCCACGTCCTTTCGATGAAGATCAACATAACTCTTTTGTCGATCTTGTTAGGTTTTTATACGTTGTCGGATCGTTTAAATCTTTTCCGTAGTCATACGTACCAACTCCGGTCCCAACAATGTTGCTTCACCCACCTCATCCCAGCATACTGGAGAACGACACTTTCTTCCATACAACGCTTCGAATGGAGCCATGCCAATATTTGCTTGATAACTGTTGTTGTATGAAAACTCCACCAACGGTAAGAACTTATCCCAACTTCCATTGAAGTCAAGGACACAGAGTCTTAATAAATCTTCAAGAGTTTGAATTGTCCTCTATGATTATCCGTCCGTCTGAGGATGATATGTCGAACTAAATCGTAAATCCGTGCCCATAGCTTTTTGCAAACTAACCCAAAATCTTGAAGTGAATCTTGGGCCTCGATCAGAAACTATGGATACTGGCATACCATGCAATCTTACAATCTCGTTTATATACATACTAGCAAGACGTTTAAGTGTATAAGTTTCTCGTATCGGTAAGAAATAAGCAGACTTGATCAATCTATCAACAATGACCCAAATCGCATCTATGCCTTGAGAAACCTTGGGAAGACCAGTAAAAAAATCCATGGTAACGTGCTCCCACTTCCATTCTGAATTATGAATTTATAATTTAGCCGTATCCGTACTCTTAATGTGTCCAGTGAAATCCTTGTATGACGTTAAGCCAATTGTCTGTGTCCTGATTGTACCACGAATTTGGTAACACTGGGCTTATCCCCTTCAGTTTTATGATAAGCTAATAGTGCAGTAAATGAAGGCCCAATCACCCTGGATATTTTTTTTTGAATTTAATCCGTTGTGTCAAATCGTTAGTTAATACTATAGTTAATATGCAACTAAAAAATAGATGATCAATTGATCATGCTGTACTAAAGTTTTGTATACTTTTGAGGACTAGAGGGTGCATATAGGGGGATTAATGTGTATATTTTGTATGGACTATGGGGTAAAATAAGATTTCTAATGGAACTGAATGTCTTTTGTAACAGAGCAGTTGGTTGTCTCGGATGCGATATTAACCGCAAACTGATTTCATCGCTGAAAGGACAGAAGAAATTTAATGCTCGGACAGTGGAAAAACCCAGTATATCAGAGGATTTCTGGACCAATAATAATTTTGGCATGGAGTATAGTGCATTTCAGTCACGAGGAAGCATCTCGTCAATCAGCACATCGACCCTGGATGCCAGTAGTTCTGGGAATTGGAACCTCCCTTCTGAATTTGTAAATCATGGCAAGTTGTTTTTTACTGCTTAAATCTTTGATGTTTTTACTTGATTTATTATATTATTATATATTTGTCCTGGCTATAATGCATTTGTACTTGGGAAGCTGACGGCAAATAGAGATGACTTAATGTTGCAACTTGCATGGGCTTCGTGGTTCTCTTTAGTTTCTGTGTATATTTATGTATATTGGGAGGATTTGAACATGTACCTCAACCTATTACAGAGTTTCAGTGGTAGGAAAGTTGTTTTATATCTGGATGCACTTTCTTTGTGATCTTGAGGCCATTTAGGCAGATTAAGCGTGCTCCTTTTTTGAAAAGTTTTTTATCTGAATGATTTTCGTCCTATTTTTGTTTTGAATATGTTTGTGTGATTGCTTGTTTTTTCTCGTGGGGTGTCTGAGGGAGTTGATTAGATTATTCTTGAAAGGGACTAAATAAAATTCAGTGTTCAAAAAAGCACCCCCTCTCTCTCTCTTTCTTGATTAAAGTTTTTCTTGACAACTGTTCCCTGTTGTTGTCAGTTAAATCTTATTGGACTGTGTTTATTATTAGGTTAAGATTTTTTTTTTTTTTGATTAGTGGTTTCTGTTGTGGTAAATGTGTACAGATGTCTATATGATAAAATACTAGCAGTATTTCACTTGATTTTCAATCAGGTGGTTTTCCAGTTTTTCTGATTGTTCCTTTTGCTGCATTTCATCTAATGTGAAAAAAATTGGATGCAGGTCTTCTTCTCTGGAACCAAACTAGGCAGCTGTGGGTAGGAAATAAGAAGTACCGAGCACAGCAGCTATGTGAGCCTAGATTGAGGTGAGTTACTTTTCATTTTTCATAATTGATGAACTGGCCCCATTTGGATCCCAAGTATATGCTTGATGGCATAAATATAGAGCAGTCTGTTTCTAATTCAGCATCTCCCTAAGAATTTGTTTAGATTGTACCTATAACTACACTAACAGTGCATTTTCACCCTGCCTTCAATCACTTGACCACAAGAAGGCAAAAAAAATTTAAGAAAGGGGAAAACAAAGTTTAAAAAAAAAACATCGAGTAGATTCCTAGAATGGCAATATTTTTTTTTTGGTTTGGTTTTGATTCCTCGAAAAACAAACATGCATTTTCTGATGCCTATGGCCAGTTGGCCATTGATTATTCACATGGTCCGAGGGCAATCATCTTTTTATGCGAGGGATCAAGTGTCAAACACTTGAAGTAGTCTTCTTGAAAAATGTCAAATTCTGGGCATGCTATAAACAATTATGTTTTAGATGTGCTGGAAGCATACCCTCCCTCCCTGCATAATTTTAAAATATCATCTTTGTAAATTATATACTTGGTTGTTGTGAAGTTACATTGGCTACTCGTGGAACCGTGTTGAATCTCTTCTTCAGCCCCGCACCCTAAAAGGTTTGAATTTTCAGTTGGAATGCAACTTATGAAAGTTTGGTCGGGAGTAACAAGCCTTTTACGAAGCCAATCCCTCTTGCTGTTAGTTTCTCTCCTTGCATTTTCCAAGTTCTTTGAAGTGAAATGCTTTGCCTAACTGTCATCTTATATTTCCACCTGACAGGAAATGATAGATTTTCTTGTTGACGTCTGGGAGCAGGAAGGGATGAATGATTGAGACAGCAGGAGAGTTTTGATTTTTTGGTATAAATCTGAACAATAACCTATCTCTTGGGGGCTTCAGAATTTAGGTTGCTTCATAATACAGGCGATCTCGCAAATCCTTTGCTGAATTTGTTTTAACTTTATACCCTTACATCAATTAAAAAGCTTTTTTTTTTCCAATGATATAGTTGTGGTTACAACTGGTGAAGGACAATCCATAATTTTCACAATCACAAAGTGCTTGTGGAATTTAGATATTGGCCCGTGCACAGATGCAAGCTCGTGGATATACTTCACTCCGTCTCAAATTCCTGCTTTCATTTGAGATACTCCTATATATAAACATAACACACGAAATTTGAGATTTATCTAATTTTTGTTGTTATATATGGATGGAGTATTGGAAAATCTCCCTTTCTTGATGAAAATCATCTACCTAATATTCAGATTAAAATGCAAAGTGTTCATTCATGTTTATGTTTATGGGAGATTTTCATAATTGAGTTTGGCTAATTAGCAAATTTTAATTTCGAAGAATAATTATATAAAAATTATGTATAACTTTTTAAGGTGAAAATAATAGGGCAAAAGGTACAATTACGAACTGTATCTCCGAAGTCAATTTTGGCTAATAATGATTAATTTCATGAAAACATTACTAGTAAATGAGAATATTGCATTTTAGTGTCGGAATGAATTCTGTCCAACTTGATAATGGCGGATCAGTAAAACTGTACTTGTGTGTGTATATATATATATGTATATAGAAATAATGGACTGGACTGCACTGGACTGCACTGCACATATTGATGAATGTATGTAGTATATGCATAATTGATTGAAGAAAGGCAAGGTCTTATCAGGTGTAACTTTAACGTACAAAATGCAGAGAGGGCATTGACTGACGTTTGATTAAAAGAGCTACCTAGCCTAGCCTGGTCGTTCTAATGTAGAATCTGAATCCTTGTCGTGGGTGCAGTCAGAGATTCTACTGTTCTTTTTCTTTCTGGTTTCCACCCTTACTCCCTATCCAAAAATAAATAGAATAGAATTCATTTGTCGTGGAGTGCACTGCACTGAAGTAGTATAACATTAACATAGTAGTATTAATTAATATATATATATATATATATATATATATATTTTAATAAAAGATAAATTTAAAAAAATTATGGTTAATTCTTTTAGATTATATAAAATGTTAAATAATTATTTAAAAAAATAAAATTATTTAAAACGTCATATATATATATATATATATATATATCATGAGAAGGAGGGAGCTATTAATTATTAGGTTTTTTAGGAGTTAAAAGTATTGTATAAATACTTTTTTAGGCAAAATTATGACACCATTTTTTGATGCTGTACTTGGGTGGTGGTGGTGGCGGCATTATGTTTTTTTTAATATATTCTTTACTACAATTAACAATTATGTAATTAACAAATTTACTGCAATATGTAAATTTTAAGGTGTACTACCTACAGTAGAAGAATGTGATGCATCGATCATTTTAATTCGCTCCTATTGAATAATAATACTACAACACATTTACTACTTTAATAGTAGTAGTAACATGGAGGAGTAGTCTTGTTTTTAGTACTACATGCAAAATACTAGTAGTGCATTAAAGTCCACCGAGTTCAGATTCAAGTAGTACTTGTAACATGTAATAAGTCAAGCCTTGTAGTACTTCCAACTAGGCACACTTCTGAGATTACGTGAAAATGAGGCGTTGAATTGAGTAGTCAGTTTCCCAATGCCAATGCAGTTCGCTAATTAAAAACGTCGTGTTATTTGTCTTGGTAAAATACAAATGCAAGTGATACTGTATAAAATTATTTTGAAATGGAGGGAATTAATATGATTATGGAGTAGTATTTTTTATAAACATCTTTGAATTAATTTGTTGATTAACTACATTAATACTATCTTACTACACATAAAATGATCCAGAATATGCATGTTTGGTTTGACAAATAAGCACGAGGGTATAGTTGGAATTTGGTAAGTGGAGAGATGATCCAGAAAGTGTTTCCAAACACTCATTTCCGTTGAAAAGTCGGTGCAACATTTTCCCAAAAGAAGAAAGAAGAAATACTCCTCAAATTTGTAGTCGTGGGATCGATGTTATTGCATTTAATAATTGGGAAAGAAGAAGAAGAAGAAGCCATTGGCATCAGATCAGAAAACTGTCCCTCCTTCTGGAAACATTACTTAACCTTGTCTAGTCTTAATTACCACATGCACAAATCTTCTTCCCTCTTTTCAAACAAACACACAAATCCCTCCACAACACACACACACACACTTGTGCATACATATCTTTTTCACTTGTTCAGCATTCTTTAACTTGTTCCCCTGCAGCTGGAACACAACATAAATCTCCAAATATATAAACTAAGCTTATGGCTACATCCAGAAGCTACCCTCTTTGCATGGTCAGGCTTGTAATCACAGTTCTCACGATCCTCATCTTTTCGCTTTCATATCTACCTTCCAAATCAGGTAACAAAAAAAACTACTTTAGTTTGGTACCTTTTACCTGAAAATGCAAATGGGTATTTTGATTTTTGCTTTTCAAATTCTTTCCTACAGTAGTTGTAGCTATCTTTTTTATTTTTTATTTCTTTGTAAGGTGTCAAATATAATATTAATTGCAGTTGGGGAATCATCATCAAGTAGTTACACGAGGAGGAGTAGTGCAGTAGTAGTGGAACAGCTGCAGCAAAGGAAAAAGGTATTGGGTTCAAAGCCACCAACATGTGTGAACAAATGCATGAGTTGTAGGCCTTGCATGGCTACTCTGGTTATTCCTCCTCACCGGATTAGGACATCATCAACTACTACTACTACTCACGCTTATCAACAATCTTCCAGCTTTCATCGAGAAGATGATAGTTATTATCTCCTCTCCTGGAAATGTAAATGTGGAGATAAGCTTTTTCAACCTTAACTGCTACTTTTATTTATTTATTTATTTATATACTAGTACTATGTACCATATATACTATAATTAACCCTTCTGATCATGCATCTCTCAGAATTGATCAGGCAGGCCTGATCCTTGTAATGAACTTTCGTAATCTATTTTGTAATAATGTACTCCTTTAATATTTTGCCAATGATTCTGTTTTATATTTAATTCTCCCTTTCCGGTGAATTCGTATGTGAACTTTTTAAATTATATATGTTTGAGAATGAAACTGAAAAGTATATAAAAGAACTTTGTGGATACTAGCTAGCTAGCTCGTGACATGCATGTATCTAAATTCTAGAGGGTTAGGGGTAACATGGGGGAGGTGTAAGTTGGGGAAATATAGGAGAAAACTAACCTTTGATATGTAGCACTAGCTAGCCCCTGTTAATATATATATATATATATATATATATATATATATATATATAGGAGAAACTGACTGTTTGTATTCCAGTTTGTATAGCCTACTCATACGTATTAATCCCGCATATTACTCCAACTATCGTGGAGCTAATCATGATGTTGTTTCAAATGTGCTTATATTTGTTGCATGAACGTACACTTGAAAGATATATATATATATATATATATATATATATATATATATATATATATATATATATACACGGGAAGTTTCAAGAGCATAATTCTTAAATAGCATAATGCCTTAAATAGCATAATTTTATCAAAACGACGTAGTTTTGTAAACACGCGGTGGCATTTTTTTAAATACGCGATGACATGGTATTTACAAAAATGTCACCGCGTGTTTACAAAACTACGTCGTTTTGATAAAATTATGCTATTTAAGGCATTATGCTATTTAAGAATTATACTCTTGAAGCTTTTCGTATATATATATATATATACGGTCCGGATCAAGAGCATACCCCTTATCCAACTCACCCGAGCTCACCCTCCTTTTAGCGACGGACCCGGCGACGGTTCGGTCATAAAACCGTCGTCTATACTTTTAGCGACGTTATATGTTGTCCGTCGCTAAAAGTATAGACGACGGTTGTATGACCGAACCATCGCCGGGTCCGTCGCTAAAGGGGGGTGAGCTCGGGTGAGTTAGATAAGGGGTAAGCTCTTGATCCTTGCTCTATATATATATATATATATATATATATATATATATAGTGGTTGTGACACAAAACTGAATCCTTTTTGTCTATTTTGAAAAGCTAGCTAGTCTCTCAAGGGAGAGGCCAATTCTTTCAGTTTTGTATTTGCATATTGTTCTCAAAGGACAAATAATACGGATGGGGTGTCTGAACAGGGAATCTCTAGGCTAAAATTATACATACTACTATATATGATTATTAATTTTAAGTATTAACACCCTTTCCTTTATCAACAAGAGTAATATTTCATTTCACAATTTTTTTTCTACCGTCTCAATTATATATTTATAATAACAAAGTTTTACGATTATACCCTCAATATTAAATTAAAATATCGAATTTCTCAAGTCTGCATTCCAGTATTTGAAAAAGGAACCCGCAACATAGATAGAAAAAAAATTCACCAAAATGGCATCTTGTCTTTCGCCAGTAACGGCCTTATACAACTACCGGCCAAACAATGCCTTGAAAAATTCTACACTCCGAGGCTCTCCTTTCCTCACTTGTTCCCATCATTCCACCAATCACATCCTCTCTCTTATCCACCGACGCTTCTCCGTTCCCTATGCTTGGTCCGGCACGTCCCGCGCTACTACCCCCGGTCCTCCGTCTCCGCCAGATTCTGACCCACCTACTGGACAAAGCCCTAGTCCGCCCTCAGGTACTACTAATATTTCTGATATTACTCTTTCAATTTCGTATTTTAGGGTTTATTCTCCTGATTCGTAATTTTACTCGTGCGTGAGTTAAAGAGCTTGGCTAGACACTTGATAATGTTTGTTTTGTGGTGTGGATACATGACTGTTTAACTGTTAAGAAAGGATTTACATGATTGGAGTCTTGGGGATACTGATATGAAAAAGTGGGCAGGTAGTAGTTTGGTTTCATATTTGACTATTTTAAGAAAAAATAATGTGGGTTGGCCATGATTTATGGAAAAGAATAGGATGTTTGCTCTGCTTAGTGTATGATTTCTCCTAGATTAACTTGAATGATATATACTCTATTGAAATTTGTTTGTTGTTGGTTGAGATGACACTTGATGGTAAATTCCTATGTGGAAAACAAGACGATGTATTTTAAATTTTTTATTATTATACCACAGTTCCAAAAATGGAGTCCAAAAAGGAGTCTCGTTTGCTCATTTTTATTGTTCCAGATGGATGCATGAAATGACACAGTCAAGCCATCATAATTTCAGTAGCATGCTATCACTATAAAAGTAAGCACTAAATAAATTTAAGGATTAACATGGAACCAAAATATATTGTTAAAAGTTATAAATTTTGCAAATGGGATTTTTTGTGTGGAACAGAAGTATTATTTCATTATTTTTTATTGGGTCATAAGAAGCTAACTAGCTTAGTGGTTCAGCATATCATGGTTAAGGTATGGTTGTGTGATATAATAATTCTCATATAATAGGGATCTTGGATGAATAGTGTATAACTGTGCAATTAGCACCCCCTATTTAGAAGATCATGCTGGCCGTCATATTCGTTCTTAGATGTTAGCTTGATTAGATCTTTGGCAATTGAGCAATTTTAAATCAATTCACTATGCTTTATGATGCGGAGAAGACTCTTTGTACTATGATTTTTAAATGAGTTTTCACTGACATCTGTTATTTGTTAAACAGGTCTTCCAATGACTTTGTCCAGATTTAAAGGCACTGTGCAGATCTTCTTTGCTGTTCTTTTCTGGATGGGTCTCTTCTTCTGGGCCTCAACATGGGATGGAAGGAATAATGGTAGACCAGACAAGGGATCTCGATTTCGAAGATGATTTAGTAAGCTTTTATTTTTGTATATAGTAGTAGAAGTGGGATGGAGCATTTCAGTAAGGAGATCTTTCGATTTTTAGAGCAAAATATATACAAATAGGAAAATATTTATTTTATGTATAAAAAGAGGTCATAGTCCTATTGATCATTCACTCTGTCAGTTAAATGGTGAACCATTTTGTATAATCTCTTGGTGCAATTTGTTTAACGTTGATATGATAATATTACTAGTAGGAGGATTGTTGGCTATTTTATTTGCTAGGGGTAGTTTTCCTTTAGTAGAAATAGGAGAAAGTAAGGACAATTGAGACATCTTGACCAATAAATAGCTAATTTTGCATGTAGGATCTATGGAACTTCAATGCGATAATATGGTGGTATTTCTTTAAAGGGGGAAATGCTGATTTTGGGAAGTTGAGGAGAGAGGAAAGGCAGGGGGATGGAGCTGTTAGCTTTTCGTTGTCTACATATTGAGTGCATAGTGTGGAGTGAGTGTTTCTTAACAAAGAAATATCTTTAAAATAGAACGTCCCCACTACTGAGATGGATGCTAACATAAATTAATCTTCGATGTGTTATATTACACCAGATCCCTGCTTTTACCAGTCATACTATACGCATCTATGCCGACTTGATAGGTTGATATCATTTTTTTAACTTTTAAGTGCTAACACCACCAATAGAGTTTTCCTGGCTTGACTAGCATTGGTTGGAAATTCTCTCTCCTCTCTATTTCCTCCCTCTCCGTTGCAATTATTGGTGATTCCAGACATAACTTTAATCCTCTGAAGGAGATTAACTATATGTTTGCAACTTGGCACTCTGGGGGCAGGAAAGGAAATAGAAAAAATAATATAAAAAGTGCAAAAAATCTTAATGGACTCTAGTCTAATTTATACGTCAACAAATCTTATATCGGTTAATAATGTGAAAGTGTAGTGGAAAGTAATAAACCTTCAAGGATTATTTATATTTCATTTTATATTTTTTTTTCTTTATTTCACTCTCGTTTTCTATGCTCCAAACATGGCGCAAGGGGTTCCTAGTCTCTGAGTATAACTAAGTTAAATCCTTTATAGCAACAGTGATTTTTTTTTTTCATTATGTAGTTGAGTATCCTACATATTCTTCAACAGCTGACATCAATAATTAAAGGACTTAAAAGACATGTTGCGGTGCAAATGGTAGATAAGCCTTAGCTTATGTGAGGATGTATTCAGATGAATGAAGAATTATGCTTGGATGAATTTATTGTTCTCCAAGTTTAAATGCGGTTTAGGTTTTATTTGAAGAGGTGCTGACATGAATGATTTATATTTTTAAATTTAACTTAGTCGTGGGGGGACCCTCGTGAGCATGGCCTTGGCTCATCAGATAACTTTCTGGGATAATATAGATTTTGTATCATTATAGGCAAAAAAGGAGAGAGAGAGAAAAGGATAGGGTCGTCAAGGGGTGAATAAAATTGAAATTTAGTGTTATATTTCTTGTTTTTCCAAAACAATGAATAGACCAAGGAGTGTGTTGTTGCTTTGTAATTGCTTGCAGCTTGCTCTTTGTTTTGTTAGCTTATTTCAGAACCTTGTAGCTCTCTTCATGTGGGCATAAACAGTTCATGCTTGGATGACTATGCGGGGTTTAATCATAGAAATTGGCCTATGTAACCTTTTTTTATATATATTTTATTTTACAAGTTGGGCTATATAACTTTTAGGTTTGTTAACTTACTTTATCTGCTTGGATGATTTGATGTGGGGTTCAATCCTAGAAATTGGCCTTTTCCTTTCCCTTTACTTTTCCTTCTTACCTCCTCTGTAGATAACCAAGTAACATATTGTCAGTTGAAGGGATGAACGGGTGACGAAAAAAAGGAGGTTAAATATGGTAAACCCATAGGTCAATGTTGTAGGTGTGATTTCTTTTGTGGTGAGATAGTGCTATGGCGTTTATTATCCATCTTGTAGTGTTGATTTTATGCTGTCTATCCCTGAAGAAGCTCTCCAAAGAAGCTATAGCACTGATATGTTTGTAACTCTCAGATGGAATATTCCACTGTTGTAGGGATATTGTAAGGGTGAATGAGGGTTAATGCTAAATTCTTGCTACCAGACTGCCTGAAAGCCAAAGATAATTAAATGTGTGGTGACTGCTGATTGGTGATGATTTAGGTGGACGCAAGGTGTAACCTGGTAGCTTCCCATCATTAGGTTGCAAATTTACTGGAGATCGAAGAGGTGAGAAAGTTTTAGTACTAGGAGTAAGAGGGAAGCTCTTCCTGGCAAGGCTTGTAGTAAATAATCAAAATTACAGCAGTAAAAACCTGTTCACTAACTGTTTTAGTTGGTGGATAGATATAGTTTAACTTTCTGATTTCATGTTTGTTTTCTTTTGTTTTTTGTCTTTGAAATCAAATGATACTGTTCATGTTTACATTCCTTTTTTTTTTGCTAAAATATTCATTGGCAAAGATGTTCCAAGAAAAAAAAAAGGTGCAAGTACAGTCTCTCAAGAGAAAGTATCAGTGGAGGTATCAAACGCTACCTTAGACTTCCACTTTGGGGTTTAGGAGAGTAATAGTGTTTGATAAAAGTGAATGTAAGATCTGAATAGTTGAGATATTTGAATAATGTAGAGTATCTGTTAATGAAAAAAATTATATATTTTTTAAAATGTCTGAATAATAATATTTTTTTACCATTTTAACCCTCCACCTATTATATTTCATTTCAGCAAAAATACGAGGAAAATAAAAGGTTGAGAAAATACCTAGTTTACTAATTTGGCAATTTGGGAAACCTAAGCAACTAAAAACATCCATACATACAAATGAATTGGGGCTGTGCAATTGCTGGCCATTTTCTCTCTGTATATTTGAGTGTATATAGAGTAAGACTTCAACTTATTATAAATAAATTTGAATTTTTTTTATTTTAAATTAATAAGGTGTTAATTTAATATAATGCTTTGGTTATGGGTGAAATGTGCAAATTTTACAAAATAAGAAAGTGGTTATAAAATATTCATTTTTGTTGGGGAATATTCTTTTTGTCGTGGAATATTCTTTTTGTCGGGGAATATTCGTACGACGGCGCAGCCATTCGTGAGGCTCATAACAGAATAACTGTCGGATGAAGAAAACGACAAAGTATGAGTTTTTATAAATAACGGCGTAGTTGTTACCGTTAACACTGTCATAATATCTTGTGGTTAAAATACAGTAATACGCATGGTTGCACAGTAGCACACGGTATTACATAGTATTATTGAATTATTGATTCGTACGTAAGAAGGCACTACTCAATAATTGTTACAGTAGTTAATGTTCAATATTTTATTTTATTGATTCAATAATTGCTGCGTTGATATTTAATATTATTGTTGTTTCAATAATTGTCAATACACAGTATTTTCCATTATCAGATCAATAATTCATATTATTTGAATAATATTATTAGATAACATTATTGGCAATGTCTAGAAAGTTCTGTCTAATAAGATGTTTGGTCACCTAATTGCGCGCCGGTAAGGAGAAATCATTATTGGAAAGCCCCCTCTTTCCTGGGAACGGCCTGGTTGTCATAATTGTGATTCTGTAATATTATTTGTGAATAATTAATTATTGATTTATATGATAAGAAAATATTATTTGATGTGGATATAAATGATGGATTTATTTATGTGGTTATAAATGAAGGAATTAATGCTGAGATATTTTATCAGTATTTTGTCGTAATTGAGTTATTAAAAATTATCCGTTTATTGATTTCGGATATTTCTAGTTGGAATTTGGAAAAACTCAAAGCTACGAAGTTGTAGAGAATTCGATTTCGTGTGGAATGGACATAAAATTCATATTTTTCTGATAAACGGACTATTTTCTATGAATTGTTGGAGTTTTAAAAAATAAAATAATTTTTATTAATTTATTGGTGGGACCCATTTTTGGGTTGGTGTTGAATACACATGGGCTGCTATTTTTTTCTTCCAAGATGGCATGCTTGATTTTTTCAAAGGTGTGCGTAGAGAAAAAAGAAAGAAATAATAATATTTTATTATTTTAGTCTCCTATGGCGTTCTAGTATTTTTCCTATAAATAGACGCTTAGGTTAGAATTAAAAATCACAGCAGAAACAAGTTTTCTTTCTCTCTAGATTATCGAGTGTATTTTTCTGAGTATTTAGATAATTTGAGAGTTGTTGTCCGGTACAAGTTTTCATCGACTTTCTATCCGATATTCTGATCAGAAGTACCGTTATTTTGAGGTAAGGGATGTTATTTTTTTCTTAAATGATATTATTTTCTTCAATATCATTATGACGAAATATTGGTGAAATTTTTAATCAAATTTAGAACTTTTTGTGTCGGAGTTACTATTCACGTATACGACACTATTCACCGAAAAATAAAAATTTTCTTTTTTGTCCAAGATGTCTATTTTGGCTACTATCTTTGATTGTATCCATGTTTTGATTATTATTTTTGAATTCTGCTTCAAAATTGGTTATTATAGATCTTGGATAAACTGTAACACGAATCCCTAATATTTGTCCTTCTGTCTCACTGGATTCGTTTTCTTTAAAATATTTTTTATCATCCTCAGTCTTAAATAATGATATTATTGAATATCTTTGGCCTGTAGTGCAAAGATGAATGATTAACTGATGAATATCTTTGGCCCGTAGTGCAAATATGAACAGGTATTGAAATGAACATGACCGACTGGTGATATAAATGAATATCTTTGGCCTCTAGTACAAAGATGAATATTTGATTAAAGATGTATATTGATTGATGTTAGAGGGATAAAATATTGATGATGAACTTTTAAATCTTAGAAGATAATAAAATTCATTCTTTACGTGACTCTTTTAATGGATTGTTATTTTCGCTGTATTTGTTGATTTAAAATTTGTTGTCTATTATATTCTATCAGATTTTTTCCTGTTGAAGACTAATGATAATTTGTTGTATATTATCTTAGTCATAATATTTTTTACTTGGCTAGTTGAGCTCACCCTTTTCTTTTTTGTTCTATTTTTCTTCTCAGGAGGTGAGAACATAGCAGGATCTAGTCGGGGTATGGAGTGATGGTTCTAGAAAGATGTTTTAGCAGTCCTCATTATTTCTATAAAATAATGTTTGAATAATTATATTGAGGACTTATTTGAGTGTGGATATTGTCTAGAAGATAATATTTGTATTTAAACTCACAGTATGTGTTGTCGTATTTTGCACGACAATTGTATTATTGAAGTTGTAGTTTGCTTTCTGTACCATGTATTTGGTGACTCAGAATAGGTGTTGTATACCTATTTTGGGGACGTCACATATAGATTTTATGAAAAATGACTCTGGTAGTTCCCCGTCGTCAATTATATCCAACAGTAATTGTGACGCCCAGAAAATAGATATACATCACTCATTTTGAGTTGTTAATATATGGCACAAAAATAACTACAATTTTATTATTACAACAGTAAAACTGTGAGTTTAAATACAAATATTATCTTCTAGACAATATCTATACCCAAATAAATTTTTATCACAATTATTTATACATTATTTTATAAAAATGGTGAGAACTACTAAACAACTCTCTCTATAACCATCATTCCATACCTCGAATCGTACTCGCTACATTCTCACCTCCTGAGAAGAAAAATAGAACAAAAAGGAAAAGGGTGAGCTCAACTAGCCCATTAAAGAACATTATGATTAAGATAATATAAAACAAATTATCGTTATTCTTCAACAGGAAAAAATCTAAGAAAATATAATAAACAACAAGTTTTAGATCAATATTCACAGCGAAAAATAATACTCCCTCTGTCCCAAATTAACTGCTCAATTTTGACCTTTTTAAGTCAAATTGACTTTTTTTAGAATTAATAATTAAGCATATATAAATATATTTCTAATATTATAAAAATTGGGATTAGTAATAAATTGTATATACTTTCTTTTGGTTATAATCTCTTCACCTATATTTTAACAAAAATAGTAAAAAGATTATTTTTAAAAATGGTCAATTTGACTTTAAAAAGTCAAAACTGAGCAATTAATTTGGGACGGAGGGAGTAATTCATAGAAGAGTTACGTAGAGGATGAAATCTACTAATATCTATGAATTTAACAGTCCATCATCATTATTTTATCCCTGTAACATCAATCAATATTCATCTTGAATCAAATATTCATCTTTGCACTACAGACCAAAGATATTCATCAGTTGATCATGTTCATCTCAACACCTGCTCATCTTTGTACTACGGGCCAAAGATATTCATTATAAAATCATAAATCTTTGCACTACAGGCCAAAGATAGTCAATTATATCATCATTTAGGACTGAAGATGATGAAAAATATTTTAAAGAAAACGAATCCAGTAAAACAAAAGAATAAATATTAAGGATTCGTATTTCAGTTATTTCATGTCCAAAAATACTTCATAAATAATCATAGTGAAGTAAAATTCAAGAATGATCAAAATTTGGATACAATCAAATCTAGTATCCATAATAGATATTTCGGACGAAAAGAAAATTTTTTATTTTTCGATGAATAGTATCGTATTCGTGAATAGTGTCGTATACGTGTATAGTACCGTATACGTGAATAGTAATCCCAACACTAAAAGTTCTAAATTTGATTAAAAAGTTCAAACCAATATTTCGGCATAATGATATTGGAAGAAATAATATCATTTTAAAAAAAATAATATCCCTTACCTCACAAAGACAGTACTTCTAGTTGAAACACCGGATATAAGTTAAGACTTGAACTTGCACCGTATAGCAACATTTAAAGTATCAAAATACTCACAAGAATACGCTCAATATATAGAGAGAGAAATAGAGAGAAAACTTCAGTTTCTGGTATAATTTTCAAATCTAACCTAAGCACCATATTTATAGGAAAATGCTTAGAACACCAAAACAGAAAATTTAATATAATATTGATATATTTAATAATTTATTTACACCCACTTAGACAACTGATCTCAGCTCATTAAGCACATGCTAGGGCTACCCACACAACAAAAAAAATGTTTTTCTCAATTAATTAATTTAAAACTCCAAAAAAATAATAATTAATTAATTCAGAACTTCAATAATTCACAATAAATAGTCTTTTTGTCATAAAAATTTGAAGCTCACGACTTTCTATAGGAAATTCCATTATCTACAACTTTCCAGAAGGAAGTTTTTCTAAATTCCAAACAGAAATGACCGAAATCCAGAAACGGACGATTTTACAAACTATAATCAAATTTCGGTCAAGAATTGAGGTCTACTGACACACAAAATATGTGTTAATCATTTAATGCAACAAAATTACTCTTCCTCTACATATACTCATATATACCACATTTATTGTAAAAATATCCCATTATTATATTATTAAAATAATATATTTAAATTAATTATTTTATCAGAAATAGATAAAATATTAATTTTCAATAATTGTCACATTAAAATTTTTTTCCATCTATATCCACATAAAATCATTATTTTTCTAATCATATAAATCAATAATTAATTATTCACGAATAATATTACAGAATCACAATACTGACAACCAGACAGTTCCCAGGATAGAGGGGGCTTTCCAATAAGGATTTCTCCTTACTGGCGCGCAATTAGGTGACCAACCCTCTCCTTAGATAGAACTTTCTAGACATTACCAATAATGTTATCTAATAATATTATTCAGATAATATGAATTATTGCTCCGATAATGAAAAATTCTGTGTAATGACAATTATTGAAACAACAGTAATATAAAATATCAATGCAGCAATTATTGAATCAATAAAATAAAATACTGAACAATAATTACTGTAAGAATTATTGAGTAGTGCCTTCTTACGTAAGAATCAATAATTGGTGCAATACCATATGCTACTGTGTTTTAACCACCGAGTATTTTAACAGTATTAATGGTAACAACTACGCCGTTATTTTTAAACAACTTATATTTGTCGTTTTCTTCATCCAATCGCTTTCTGTTATGGGCCCCGCACAAGGCTGCGCCGTCGTACGAATATTCCCCGACAGTAACAATATTCCACGACCAAACGAATATTTTATAACCACTTGCTTATTTAAAATATTTGCATATTTTACTCATAACTATCCACATTAATCAAATCAACCCTTACTATTTCAAAATAATAAATAGAGTAAATTAAATTTCATTTATTAATAGTTTGGGGTCTTACAGTAATAATCTTTATGGACTCATTACACTGTTCAGTTCTAAACTTCAGCTTTGTGGCACGACTCCTGCAGTTTTTGAGGTATTATTCGTCCATATCTCGTAATAAGGGAAGGAAATTTGCTATTTGTAACTCTATCCATTCAGATTCTATTCCAAAGAAACCCAGGGAAAAAAATTTATTTTAGAATGATACCCACAAACAAAATTGTCCAAAATCAAGACAAGCAGTTGTAAATTATATAAATAGTGAGAATGTGTTGGATTTAGATTACAAAGACAGTACAATAGTAGTAATGATGATGGGTTGATAGTGCCGTGTTGGTGGTCTGGCTATGGAAATCGAAAAGGAGGAAATCTAGGAGGGAGAAGGATAGGGATACAAAAGGAATTTTGTAATATTGAAGAGGTTTTATGTGAGACCCCAGATTTTATAAATAAATATTTAAATTTCTCAAAATATTTTTTTGTATTATGGTGTGGATTTGAGATAGTGTTATAGTTATGGGTAGTATTTAAAAATTTTACAAAGTATGCAAGTTGTTATAAATATTCGTTTGGTTGGGGAATATTCATTTTGTCGAAAATATTCGTACGACGGCACAATCATTGGTGGACCCCACAACAGAAGTACTGCCGTAGTTAGAAAATGACAAAAATATTTTATGGAAATAACGGCGGAGGTTTTACCATTAATACTTTTGAACTACCCGGTAGTAAAAGTACAGAAATACGCGTGGTTGCATAATAGCACACGGTATTGATTATTGATGCTTACGTAAGAAGTCACTCAGTTATAGTGCATTATTGCTACAGTAATTGCTGCATCATATCTCTCATATTATTGATCCAATTATTGTCACAGTATCTTGTGCATAATATGTTATATTATTAAATTAATAATTGAGACGACAAAGTTATTCATATTATTAAATTGCAATATTTACAATGTCTAGAAGTTCTATCAAGGAGAGGTTTGGTCACCTAATTGCGCGCCAATAGGGAGAAATCCTTATTGGAAAGCCCCCTCTTTCCTGAAAACGACCTGGTTGTTAAATATTGTGAGTTATGATATTAATGATGGATAAGTTCGTGTTGATTAAAGATGAATTTGATAGTTCTATTGTGTTAAAATTATTTGTGTTAGTGAAAATTGATATTTATTTCGATAATAATTGATGTCTGGAGGTTATATTGTTCAATCGGGTATTTGGAGAACTTTTCGTGTCGAAGTTACTATTCACGAGTTACTATTTACGAGTTACTATTCACAAGTTACTATTCACGAGTTACTATTCATGAGTTATTATTCACGAGTTACTATTCATGAGTTACTATTCATGAGTTTTAATAGTAACTCGAGCTGTTTAACTTGTCAACGTGTAAAGGCAGAGCATCAAATGCCAAAAGGTGCATTGCAACCACTTGAGATTCCGGAATGAAATTGGGAACACATTACAATGGATTTCGTTACAGGTCTTCCCACGATTTCTCAAGGCATAAATGCTATTTGGGTTATTGTTGATAGATTAACCAAGTCTGCCCATTTCTTACTGATACGTGAGACTTATTCCCTTGAACGTCTTGCTTGTATGTACGTGAATGAGATTGTGAGAT
Source organism: Panax japonicus (assembly GCA_020205505.1). NCBI lineage: Eukaryota > Viridiplantae > Streptophyta > Magnoliopsida > Apiales > Araliaceae > Panax > Panax japonicus. The sequence continues at coordinate 73,496,302 of CM035098.1, read as the reverse complement.
TGCATGGCATGCCAGTATCCATAGTTTCGGATCGTGACCCAAGATTCACTTCAAGATTTTGGGTTAGCTTGCAGAAAGCTATGGGCACGAATTTACGATTCAGTTCAGCATACCATCCTCAAACGGATGGACAATCAGAGAGGACTATTCAAACCCTTGAAGAACTATTAAGACTCTGTGTTCTAGATTTCAAAGAAAGTTGGGATAAGTACTTGACACTAGTGGAATTCTCTTACAAAACCAGTTATCAAGCAAGTATAGGCATGGCTACATTTGAGGCGTTGTATGAACAAAAATGTCGTTCTCCAGTATGCTGGGACGAGGTGGAAGAAGCAACGTTGTTGGGATCAGAATTAGTACGCATGACTACAGAAAAGATCTTAATGATTCGACAACGTATTCAAACCTCACAAGATCGACAAAAGAGTTATGCTGATCTTCATAGAAAGAACGTGAAGTTTAATATTGGAGATCATGAATTGTTACGTGTTGCTCCATGGAAAGGAGTTACAAGATTTGGAAAAAGAAGAAAGCTCAATCCAAGGATTGTTGGTCCATTTAGGATTCTTGACCGAATAGGAAACGTGGCCTATAGACTCGCGTTACCTCCAAACATGTCTCGTGTTCATAATGTTTTTCATATATCTATGCTTCGTAAATATGTGAAAGATCTGAATCACATTATTGCGTTAGAACCAGACGAGATAGCCGAAAATTTAACGTACGAAGAGGTACCTGTTAAGATCTTGGATAGAAAAGAACATGTCCTACGCACCAAGATTATACCACAAGTTAAGGTTTTGTGGAGGAACCATGCTATTGAGGAAATGACGTGGGAGTTGGAGTCAGAAATGAAAATGAGGTATCCTCACCTTTTCGATACACCATGTACGTACGTCAATTTCGAGGACGAAATTTCATAAGGAGGGGAGGTTGTAAGACCCCAACTTTTTATAAATAAAATCGAATTTCCTCTAATTATTATTCTTGATTAATAAGGTGGTAATTTGATATAATGCTTTAGTTATGGGTGAAATGTGCAATTTTTGCAAAATAAACAAGTGGTTATTAAAATATTCATTTTTGTCGGGAAATATTCGTTTGGTCGTGGAATATTCTTACTGTCGGGGAATATTCGTACGACGGCGCAGTCATTTGTGGGCCCCATAACGGAAAACGGTTGGATGAAAGAAAACGACAAAGATTGAGTTTTATAAATAACGGCGTAAATTATTATCGTTAACATTGTTGGGTTACTTGGTGGTTAAAATACAGTAATATGTGTGGTTGCACAGTAGCACACGGTATTGCACAGTATTGTTGAATTATTGATTCGTACGTAAGAAGGCACTACTCAATAATTTTACAGTAATTACTGTTCATTATTTTATTTTATTGATTCAATAATTGCTGCGTTGATATTTATATTATTATTGTCACTGCACAGTATTTTCCATTATCAGATCAATAATTCATATTATTTGAATAATATTATCAGATAACATTATTGGCAATGTCTAGAAAGTTCTGTCTAAGGAGAGGTTTGGTCACCTAATTGCGCGCCAGTAAGGAGAAATCCTTATCGGAAAGCCCCCCTCTTTCCTAGGAACGACCTGGTTGTCATAATTGTGATTCTGTAATATTATTTGTGAATAATTAATTATTGATTTATATGATAATAAAATATTTATTTGATATAAATGATGAATTTATTTATTTTATGTGGTTATGATTGAAGGAATTAATGCTGAGATGTTTTATCAGTATTTTGTCGGAAGGGAAGTATTAAAAATCATCCGTTTGTGGATTTCGGATATTTTCTGTTGAAAATTTGGAAAAACTTTCTTTTATAAAGTTGTAGAGAATTCGATTTCAGGCAAAATGGACATAAAATTCGTATTTTTCTGATAAACGGTCTATTTTCTATAAATTATTAAAGTTTCAAAAAATAAAATAATTTTTATTAAATTATGGGTGAGACCCACTTTTATTCTAATACATGTGGGCTGCTAATTTGGGTCAAGGATGGTTGGTGGCTGAATTGGTAGGTAAGCATGCGTAAGGAATGTTATTTTATTATTAAATGATATTATTTTCTTTAATATCATTATGCCGAAATATTGATGAACTTTTTTATCAAATTTAGAACTTTTTACGTCGAGGTTAATATTCACGTATACGACACTATTCACGAATACGGTACTATTCACCGAAAAAAATGAAAACTCTCTTTTTTGTCCAAAATGTCTATTATGATTACTAGCATTGATTGTATCCATATTTTGATCTTCATTCTTGAAGTTTGGCTCATAATTATTTATTATGGAGTATTTTTTAATTTGGACAAACTAAAGTACGAATCCTTAATCATTGTCATTTTGTTTCACTGGATTCGTTTCTTTAAAAAATATTTTTCATCATCCTCAGTCCTAAATGATGATACTACTGAATATCTTTGGCCTGTAGTGCAAAGATGAATGATTAACTGATGAATATCTTTGGCCTGTAGTGCAAAGATGAACAAGTGTAAAGATGAACATGACTGACTGGTGATATAAATGAATATCTTTGGCCTGTAGTGCAAAGATGAATATTGATTGTTGTTACAGGGATAAAATATTGATGATGGACTTTTAAATCTTAGAAAATAGTAGAATTCATTCTCTACGTGACTCTTCTAATGGATTGCTGTTTCCGCTGTATTTGTTGATCTAAAATTTGTTGTCTATTATATTTTATTAGATTTTTCCCTGTTGAAGACTAACGATAATTTGTTGTATATTATCTTAGTCATAATATTTTTTACTGGGCTAGTTGAGCTCGCCCTTTCCTTTTTGTTCCATTTTTCTTCTCATGAGGTGAGAACATAGCAGGATCGAGTCGGGGTATGGAGTGATAGTTCTAGAAAGATGTTTTAGCAGTCCTCACTATTTCTATAAAATAGTGTTTGAATAATTGTAATGAGGACTTATTTGCGTGTGGATATTGTCTAGAAGATAATATTTGTATTTAAACTCACAGTATGTATTGTCGTATTTCACACGATATTTGTATTATTGAAGTTGTAGTTTCCTTTATATACCATGTATTTGGCGACTCAGAATGAGTGTTGTACACCTATTTTGGGGGCGTCACAGTATTCTTGTTTAAACTCTCAGTTTATGTTTTGTCGTATTTTACACGACAGCTGTATAGTTAAATTTGTATTTATATTGTGTACCATGTATTTGGCGACTCAAGATGGGTGATTAATACCTAATTTTGGGGGCGTCACATTTTAAGTGAAACTCGTAACTTGTGTCTTGTATAATACTCCCTCCGTTCCCATTTTTTAATGTAGGTCTTTTTAAAAAATTATTTTTATTCCTTAATATAAGTCGTTTGAGAATTTCAAATAAACATTAATTGATTAATTTTTAATAATACCCCAAGTAATAAATATAATTTTGATTCTCTCATTTTTTTTGTCCAATTAATAACACCCTCTTTTTTCAATACAAGGGTAATATATATAATTGATATTATATTTAATGATATATAATTATTTTTTTAATACTTATATATAACTCTAAAACAATTTATATTAAATAATTGATAGAATAATTATTATAACAATTGTTTTACTTTTATTTTGGTTATATTTATTCTCCAACAAGAGGAAGATATGGTAGCCCTTTGTGATAAATATCAACAAACAACAATAATATCCTCTCGTAGCAGCAGCAGCAGCAGCAGCAGGGATGATAAATATCATCAACGATAATAATAATACTAAGCGGGTTTCAATTTGGAAACTCGTAATAAGCACTACAAGGGTCATGTGCCAAGACAAGTATAGAGAAGAAAAGCTATTCCTGACGTGACCCCCCACCCTACTACTAGTGTTGGACAAATAATTCATCGACACGATGTGATTGATTATATTTATACCACCCTCAAATTTCATTAATAAAGTATTATGATTCTAACATTATTTGTTTGTTTGTATGTGTGAAATATTTAATATTTTATTTATTTATAGTTTAATTTTATTTTAGTTCTTTATAAAAAAAATTATACAATTTTTGAGAATATTAATAACTATCAAATGTTACCACCTCATGGTATATTAAAAACAGAAATAAATGTTGAGATGTAATTTTTTTGAAATTCTAAATGTGTGAAATTAATGACAATAATGTCTTATTTCGTATCATTCTTCTCAGATGGCTATTTATCTATCTATTTAAAAATCAATTTTCTCAGTTTAATCAATAAAAATGACCATAGTTAATTTGCAAAAGATAAAATTTAAATTTTGGAATAAATTTATTTTAAATTTTAAAACAATATTTTTGTACTTAATTAGTAATGGTTCTTAAGTAATTTTCGATGTAGACTATTGCACTAAATAAAATAAAACAAAATTACTATTAATTTTGAGAATTTTAAAATTTCTCAAATTAACTAGAAAAAAGTAAAATAGGATTTTTTTTTTATTTTTTGAAGAGGAGGGTGTGTTAAAGAATATTACTGTCCTTAATCTCATATGCTTGGAATTAAAAGAATTATATCTCAACAATTTTTTTCTTTTTTTAATGTTGTGTTAAATTATTTTAACAAGTTAGCAGCGTTTGAAAATTATATTAATACTCTAAAAAATAATTTAAGTAAATTTTTGAGAGAAGAAAAAATAATACAAATGGTACCTTATTTAATACTCTAAAAAATAATATTGGCAGATTTTTTTTTATTTTAATGAGTTATTTTGCCTTATTAGAGTGCCATTCGAAATTCTCCTTTATTATTTTTTTTGGGCACAAGTTTACCGTGTATCTTTTTTGAAAATTGGATGTCTATGTGATAAGATAAGATAAAATAAAATAATTTAATGTGATATAATTCTTAATTTATACTTATTTCACGTGTTGTAATTATATTTTACTTAAAAAAAATTATGATATATAATAGGAGTCATTTTTTTAAACAAAATAAAAAATAAAAAATGATATTTTTACATGATTTTTTAATATTTATACATAAAAAATGTCATTATACATATATAGTGACAATAAAAAACGTCGCTATAAAATTTATAGTGACAATTTTTATTTGAAAATATTAAAAAATTATGTAAAATTTTCTAAAAAAATATATTTCCAACTATCACTCCAATTGGTTGGTCAGTATCAAGAAGCAATGCTCAAATTATTGGTGCAAACTACTAGGAAGGAAAAAAGACGAGAAAGTAGTCCATCTAAAGCTAGACAAACTCCATTTTCTTATTGGTATTACTACCTCCGTATCAAAATTTAAGTGAAGGAAAATACAAACTTGAATTCGTTAATAATATGATTCAAATTTGAATATTAAAAATATTTTGAATAAGAATATGAGTAAAGTTATACTCGACTCGTTTAAAATTTAAATTACTCGAATTTTTGATTGTGATGTGATACAATCGATTTAAACATATTCGATTAGATACTCGATACATTCTCTTATAATATATACAAATTTAAATCAAATTAGGATAATTAATTAATATTGTTTTGTTTTTAATTATGATTTTATATTTATAAAGTGTAATAGTAAATATATTTTCTTATTTCTAAGTAAAATAACAAATTCAATTTATAATTTTATTTATTATAAAACTAATTATTATGTGGATACTCGAATTCGAGTTTGAATTTGAAACTCGCGAGTAGTTTGAATATAATTTGATCCGAGTTGGATCAAATTCGAGTAATAAATATTCGAGTCGAATTGAATCCGAGTAGAATTTTTTAAATAAAATTCAAATTCGAGTATAAATTTATCATTTCAAATCAAATTAGAGCAATTCTTTGTTCACTTCAATTCGACTTGTTTATCGCCTTATCTTTGGTAACCATTAAAAAGAAAAATGGCAACTACTACTCAACAGCGCTTTAGGTCCATTATTAGCCTAAGCTTGTCATTTTCCAAACTCAAGCATAGACAAAACATAGAGGATCTCTTTCGATCGTACTTGGCCCATTATTGAAGTCAATATGGGATATGGGCTGGGCTGGGATGGGCTCCACCTTGGGGGCTTAAGCCGCATGCCAAGTTGACACCTTCCCATTACCCACGTGCTTCGTCAGCACTACATTTTCGTCGTCTTCTTCCTGCATGGGCTGGGCTCCGCTCGTTGCCTTTATGCTCTTTTTCTACGGCTGAGAGTTTTTTCTCTCTCCACTCTCTTCACTTCCCCTGTGTCAGTGGGCAGTGCCCATTCTCTCTCTATAAGGATAGACCCCTCTATCTCTCTCTAACTAAAAGGGAAAAGAAAATGCGCCATGCTCCTCAGGAGCTCTTCAACGCCTATATTAAATTCATGGATGCCATCTCCTGATCGGCTGATCCTAATCACGTTTATCCCGACTCTCGGTACTCTAGGAGTAGATCATGTATATCCTTCACCGTCTCACTTAATTTTGATGATTCTTCTACCAACCGCTCCTCCGTATCCGAGACTGACCTCCGTGACCCAACAGTCCCCAAGAAGAAGAAAGCTGGTTTTGCCAAACCTCCACCTACCCCCAAGCCTATTCTACTTAAGAAAAGTGGCAATGATGATGGGCACGTTACGGAGACAGGGGGCGGGGCTAGTGGTTTTGATGGTGGCGGAGGGAGAGGATCCGGCACTGGTGGAGGAGATAGAATTGGATCTGGCTCCTCCGGTTCCAATCATGGTAGTACCGATGCTTATTACCACAAAATGATTGAAGCAAACCCCGGCAATTCTCTCTTACTTGCTAACTATGCCAAGTTTTTAAAAGAGGTACTGCTATTTTAGTCTAAACAAATTTCGACATATTAACAACTTATAAACTAGCTCACAATGATGTTAATTTTTAATTGCGAGTTTGTTTGTATATTGTTGTCATGTCAATATTTACTGGTATGTATTTGTTCCAATTTATACTTATTTTCAAAAGTTTTATTTTTTGAGCACATAAAAACTTAATATTAGTCAATGTTCGGTCACTCTATGTTCTGTCCACATATACGAACAGGTTAGAGGGGATTATGCTAAAGCAGAGGAGTATTGTGGAAGAGCAATTCTGGCTAACCCCAGTGATGGCAATGTTCTGTCACTCTATGCTGATCTCATATGGCAAACTCAGAAAGACGCTTGTCGTGCGGAGAGATATTTTGATCAAGCTGTTAAAACCGACCCTGATGACTGGTAAGAAAGAAGACGTTTGCTTGACCGTTCGTATATGTGGAGATAGATTTGTTCAGTTTACTTTTATATCCCCTGTCCAATCTTATTAGTACGTTAGATGTTTTAATTGAATAGTAAAAACAAGAAAGGTTGTGCTGGATCATGCAATTTTGTTCTAGCTTAATTAGTATATTGAATGAATCTATCGACTTCACGCAGCTTTGTTCTAGCTTCGTATGCTCGATTTCTTTGGGATGCCGAGGAGGAGGAGGAGGAAGCGGAGGCGGAAAAAGCAGAAGATGAGAGGGAGAGGAAAGGATCACTATGAGCACAGGTGGAGGTATGTATAGGCTAGGGTGAGCTTTAGTCCGGGTGGAGTTTTTGAAAAATATGTAGTACTTATACATCTTCAATAGCCCAACCCAATATTGTTTTCATGTTTTCTTGTATTAAGAAATTGCATGGGCTTCTCATCTGTCTTTAAAGGTTTGTACAATAATTTTTAGTTTTGTTTATCCAAGTGTACAATAATTTTTAATAAGTGTTTATGATTTTATTCAAGTGTTTTTTCCCTTGCGTCTTCATCTTTATCCTTAAGATATAGTTATGTTTATTTAATCTAATATCCTCAAAGACTGTGATGTCCTTTTTTTGACATCTTGGAGGGAGTAGTTTTTAGTGCTATGTTGGCCTTTATCTTGTTTAATTTTGATGTTTACTTGTTCATGCATCATTTGTTGCTAATTGTGGCACATTATTAAGATAGGAGTAATTGTTTGATATTATGCTTGTTGTATGTCATGCTTTGACTAATTTACTTAGTTAAAAACTTTCTAGGTTTTGAAATCTAATGATACTATTAGCATTCAATATGTTATTTTTCACTATAATCATTCAATATAATCTTTCAATTGAACCAATTTTTTTGTTAAAAATCCAGCTGTTAAGCAATCTTATAAGCCACAATGGAAAGTCAAGGAAGCAAGAGAGAAAAAACTTTGTTTTCTTTCTTTAAACCAAGAGAAAGTGCATCAACGACAACTAGTTTATACTTGTTAAATTCGTGAATTTGAGATAAATAACGTATTGAAATTACTTTGTTGATGTCATGGGAAGTTATATATATGCTAATTGGAGTAATAAGAATGAAATTTTTGGCTAAGCTCCTCTATTATACTTATGAAATATGGGATTTTAGAGTACGCCTTCAAGGTGTTTGAAATTTTGCCTCTAAGAGGTTGTTATGCTAAAACTAGTGAATTAGCGCCCAAGGTAACCTTTATATATTTTGAATTTATGATCGATTTTGGTGGGATAATTTCTTGCGTATATAGTTGGTACTTGATAGCCCAGGGCGGCAAAAATTCTTAGCTCCGCCCTTGACTATGAGTCGGCTCCAAACTTCTTTCAAGGAACTTCTGGTTGTACCCCTGTAACTGCAGCTTCTTAGAGTACTAAAAAGAAAAATATTAACTTAGGGCACTAATATATAAAAAGTTGGAAATAACTTCTTGTTTTGGCTTTTATTTTACTTTTCCTTGTAAATATACGATGTCAATAAATGCTGCTACTACTAATTTCTTTTGTTACGTATGCCAAATAAGAAGAAATTACAGTTTTTTTTTAATGAATTGGCAACCTCACAAAAAATTAGTCACATTAAGGATTAATATAACTAGGGATTAAGGGAGGTGCGGAGTACAGGGCAAAGGAAGGGGATGAATATTTCCTTCTCCCTCCCAGTATTAGTACTTGCATGGCTTTCGGTGTACTGAGTAAGGTTGGTTGATAACAAAAAATTAATCCAACTAAATATGTGCCCCACAAAATTCTTCAGACAAGTAACTGATTGTTGATGTACTTAAATGAAAATACAAGGAATCTAAGGATCTCTGATAATTGAATGCAGGTAAAGTATAATTACAAGGAAGCAAAGGATATGTGATTACTGACTGCAGTTAAAAGTTGCTCGTCCTAAATTACAAGGAAGCAAAGGATCTTTCTGATTTTTTAAATTAAAGTAAACTAAGACGCAAAGGAATAAGACAACTGCCTCATATTTTCAAGAATCTGTTCAATTTAAGAATGGTATATCAGGTTACACCTCTGTACAAAATACAAAATAAAATAGAAAACATTTACATGTATTGGATGTGTATCAAATAAAACGGGAGAACCTGAAGCTCAATTGGGTAGTCATTACATCATAGTCAGAAGCACAGCTGCAGTGCATACAATTACAAACCAAGCTTGAACTCCAGTTCCCTACAAAGTTAAACTTGAGATAGCTGAATCTTGTTTTATTTACGGACCCAAAAAACAAGTGTAGCTGCTGTTACATTTTCGTATTAGCAAAGCAAAAGAAATTTTAGGTCCCTCTTCTTGACAATTAATTAATAGACAAAGTCAACCAGTATTTCTTAACAACTTTCAGAACCATCCAGCACAACTCAGAAAAAGAATTTCAATAGAATACTTGTGCAATGGAAGTCACAAAAACACTGTAACAACCGTACTATAATAATAGGCTCATTGCATTCACAGCGGCAAATATATAGATAAATGGAACACTTGGAACATTGCAATATTATTCCAGTTTGCATTTGCATAATTGCATGTACATTATGGACTTAGTAATGAAATTCTGGAATTTGAAGCTATGTATATGTAGTCCAAGAGAGCCAAAGTAATCAGCTTTCATCACAGACAAAGAAGCTTGGAATTTTTAGACCCAAGCAAATTCACAACCACTAAACAGAAACAGGAAGGTAAACAGAAGACATACCTTGAAAGATAATAACCGAGATAATGATGCGGCTGAAGAAGGCACAAGTCCCGTAAACCCAATATTATATGAAATGCTTCCATCAGCTTTAAACAGTCCAAAATTTCTCTCAGAGGTTGGCCCTGGCTTTAAATTCTCATTAAATATGGCAAAAACATACGCCCTCACCACAGTGTTCGGCCTGTAGGGGGTCCCCTTCTTTTTGGCTAGCCGTTTACGCAAGTTAAGATTATATGTCATGGCATTTTTAACGGTAGCTCCTACTTCATTTGCATCTCCACGAGAAGCCCAACCAGTTTCTGAAACTATGACCTCCGTCTTCTCGAATCCAGCCTTCTCTAAAGCAGCATAACACGCATCTATTTGAGCCTCAAACATGTTGTCATAATGCAATTTAGTCTTTGCATCATAGATCCCAGGATTTTTAAGGAAAAGGGCATAGTTAATATCAATATCTTTGGGGTTACTAATATAGGCCAGAAAGGGGTAAATGTTTACATAAAAAGGACTATGAATTTGCGAGAAGAACTGCAAAAGTGGTTTCATGTAAGGAAGAATACTTTCCTTAAAAGCACCTGCGGATGGAGGGAAGGAGCTCGCAAAAACAGCAGCTGAATGTGGACTTGAAACCTGAACATCATCAGCCAGATGCAACCTATCAAGGGCGTTATAAACATTTTTTACCGCGGGCAGCAAGACCTCCCAAAGTTCCTGGTCAGTACTTCCCAGAACCTCATTTCCCACGGCTATTCCTCGGATGCGAGTGCCAGGAACGAATGGCTCAACATTTTCTTTCACCCAATTCATTGCACGATCCTCATTTACACTCATGTCTTTCAAATACTCATTCCCAAGTCCAACAATTATCTCAATACCGGACCCTTTAAAGGCTTTGAGAACTTCATGATCAGCATCATATATTCTAATATTCTTTATCCTTGCTGCCTTGAGAAGAGTTACAACACTTCCAGGAGCCGGAATATTATCTGCGATTCTGCCATAATTTATTCCATATGTACCTGTGAATGCATCCACCATTGGAACTGCCAGACAAACAAGACCAAATTGCTTTATCACTGATTGTTTCATCAATAAAAACATTAAAAAGAATTAAATATATAGAGTCATAAATAAAGTCTATAGTTCAACTACATTTTAAAATGCAAGTACATCTAAATTCTTCATTCTTATTAGGTAGTTGATATTTTCATAAGAAAAACTGTAAAAGTAGTATTTGACAATATTAATATCTTTTCCCTTCTATTAAAATTTTTTATGTCAATACATCAATCCAAAACTAATACTAATACTAATAATATTAATATTAATTTCATTTGTTAATTTTACCAGTATGTATCCCTAATACTGAAAATTCACTTTTCATTTGAAATATAGATATATTAACGCATCAATCCAATTAAAATCACTAAAAACATAATAACAGATAATACAATAGCACTATTACATTTAGTTATTATTCTAAATTAAGCAAGTAATCTGTTCCAAATGATCGAACCAATTTCAGATTCAGATACTAAGAAAAAGTAGACAAGTGCGTACTATCAGAAAAGGCGACTGAGAGAATAAGAACAGAGCAAAGGAGTAAAGAAGAGAAATCCATAGTTTTGAAGTGTAGAATAAGTGCCGAGGAGCATTCAATTTGTAGAAATGAAGATGGTGGGAAATGATTGGTTGCAGAAGCAAGTTTATGAAACTGGTAACTTGGACGGAACCAGGAACAGCAATAACAAGTCTTGGGATGCCATGCTTGGGTGTCAGGTATGCCATCAATGGATCCCAAAACTTGATCCAGATCACAAGGATTCAAAAGCGAGTTTTGTAATTCAGCTGAGATTTCTAGTTAGAGGGTTTGGAATAAGATTCCCACTTTTTGAAATCTTTCTGTCCAACTCAAAGTAGGTATACCACATTTTTACCATTCCATTTTTGGTATACAAACTACTCCCTCCGTCCCAAATTAATTGTTCAGTTTTGACTTTTTAAAGTCAAATTGACCATTTTTAAAACTAATTTTTTTTACTATTTTTGCTAAAATATAGGTGAAGAAATTATAACCAAAAGAAAGTATATACAATTTATTACTAATCCTAATTTTTATAATTTTAGAAATATATTTATATATGCTTAATTATTAATTCTAAAAATAGTCAATTTGACTAAAAAAAGTCAAAACTGAGCAGTTAATTTGGGACGGATGGAGTAGTATTTTTGGCCAACATGAAAAGATTAATTGTGTTTAGGGAAGATCCTTCCCACGGACCCCACGCAAAAAAAGAAAAACATTAAGACCTTTTATTACCTTTTTTTTTTGCTAAATAAATATCAGGATTATTTATTACTCTTTGCGTTCCATAAAATGAAGGTTAATTTAAAAAATATATTTATAAAAGATGTTTAAAATATATAATTTAAGTACAAAATAGTAATTTAGCAAACAAAATATTATATCAAGTTTTATTGTTAAAATTATTTAAATAAGTTCCATTAATTTATTATTCTTTTCCATTTATATTTTTTTTTAATTTATATAAAATATTATATTTAAGAAACGTATCTTTTATGGGACAGTACATGATTCTGACCTGGGTTGGGTGGTTCTCTCTCTCAGATCCGATATTGTAGTGATTAACGGGGTGAATTCTACGGGTGCACATATTGGGCCGGTATGGTCCAGTCTTGAAAATTTTGAGATGAATTGAACTAAAATGCCACAAAATTAATACAAAATGTATGGGATAAATAACCTTTTGATCATTGTACTGGGGTTCGATTTTCATTGTGGTTACCAAATTTTTTTTTGTTACAATCGAATAATTGTACTCTTAAAAACTTACAAAATGGTTATTCCGTTCGATTTTCGTTCAAAAAACGGACGGAATGGTGACTGTGCAAGTTGACTCCATTTTTTTGCTTACGTGAAGCATAGAAAAGGCAAGCAGGCGGACAAACCAACAAAACTATTAACTATTTCACCTAAACAATTCTAAAACTAATAATAATAATAATAATAATAATAATAATAATAATAATAATAATAATAATAATAATAATAATTTCAAAATAATAATAATAATAATAAAATACTATTAATAGTAATAATTTTAAAATAATAATAATAATTTATAATAATAATAGTATTACTAATAATTTCAAAATAATAATAATAATAATAATTTTTAAATAATAATAATGATAAAAATGATTTTTAAATAATAATAATTTCTTTTTATTTTATTTTAATGGAGAATAAAAAATGATTTATCAAATTTATCCTTACTCAAATAATTTAAATTAATAAAATAATAAAAATATTTTTTTTAAATACACATCAACTTCATATAAAAATATTTTTATAATTTATATAATCTTTTTTTAAAATTTTTAATTTTTAAAAATTATTATTATTATTACTACTATTATTAATAATTTCAAAATAATAGTAATTGTAATAATAATAATTTTAATAATAATACATTTCAATTATCTATAATACCTTTTATCATACTTATTTCACATTTGCTCTTTCCTATCTACTATAATATTTTTTTATGAGGGATAATTTTAGAAAAAATGTGGTTAATTTTCTTAAATTATATAAAAATAAAATTGTGAAATAAACACAGTGTATTTAGTAAACTATTTAGTAAAATATAAAAAATTTAGCACACAACGATCTCGGACCTTCGCCAGAATCTAAAAATATTTAGTAAAAATATAAAAAAATTTAGTACATAATGTTATTTTATATTAATATTAACATAAATTAAACTCCTTTTTTGTGACGCCCCCAAAATAGGTATACATCACCTATTCTGAGTCTCCAAATACATGATACAGAATACAAATAAAATCTTAAATATACAACAAGAGAGCTATGAGTTTTAATACAAATTTTGTCTTCTAGACAATATCCACTCTCAGAATAAGTCCTCATAATATTTATTGTCACGCTATTTAACAGAATAGTGAGGACTATTAATACTATCATCTGGACCGTCACTTCGTTCCCCGACTAGTCCCGGCTACGTTCTCATTTCCTGAAGAGAACAGTGAAAGAAATGGTGAGCTCAACTAGCCCAATAAGAAATATTATGACTAAGGTAATGCAGAATAAATTATCATTAGCCTTCAACAATGTTAAACTGATAAAATACAATAGACATCAAGTTTAACTGCAGTAAAATAAGCAATCCATTAAAAGAGTCAAGTAGATAATAAATCTACTATGTTAGTTCCCGAAGGCACAATAGTTATCTAGAAAGGGGGATTGAATAGATATTAAAAACTTTTCTTTGTTTAAAGAATGTTTTGATAAATATTTAAGCACAGCGGAATTATTGATTCTTCGAAAAACCTTTTAAATACCAGGTTAAAGAGAGAGAGACAATTATTGCAGTTATAAAGACACAGTTATTTTTAAGTGGTTCAGAGCACTCAAAGATCCTAATCCACTCTTCTACTCCTTGAGTAGGAAATCCACTAAGCATGTCTTTTACATTTTCTGAATCTCACAGATTCCTTCTAGACCAACAGTCTAGGCACTTCTAAGTTCACTCTTGAACTCTTTAAGTCCAGCAGACTTGACTCTTTACAGTTCACTTAGAACTCTTCAAGTCCTTCTGACTTGGAACTTCTTACTTCAGTAGATTAATAGTTGTTGAGTTGTGATTAAGGCTACTCAGTTGCAGTTAAGCACTTGTTCGAAAGAACTAAGTAGCTGAGCAAGCTTTCTCCTTTTTCTCAGATCGTAGAGTTCAGCGTTTTATGTTTTTGTGCATTTTGTCTAATACTTGCTTACCTCTCTTATGTGTCTGTATTCTGTATATATGAGATCCTTAAAATCTATCCGTTGAAGTCATCTAATGAAGCATTAAATGCGTTTGACATTTTTGCGCTTTGATGGAGACATTTCTGCACAGCTTCTGAATTGCATTCTGGCCCACTTACACGGCAGACTATTTTCTCACCTAACACCTGAAAAGGTATTTTTCACTGCCCAATGGTCCTTTTCTTAGCTTCTTGACTACGTTTCTTTTGATCTATCACTAAGTCCTTGTACATATATTCTTTGAAGGACTTTACATAATCATGACCATTTTCATAAAACATTAAATCACAATATGCATTCTTCCAACATACTATCTTTTATGATTTAAAAAGTTTTTCATCACTTTTATCGCTGGGACTCAGCTTAATAAATAATCCACATCATCCCTGCACTACGGCCAAGGATATTCATTAGTATCACAACCATAAATTATTTATGCACTACAGGCCAATGATATTCGTGTATTCATCAATGGTCATGATCATGCCAACAACTGTCCATCAATGCACTACGGGCCAATGAGGACTTTTACCACATCATTTGTAACATTACGGTCATGATTACACCGAATAATCCCTGGTCATAATCATACCAAGTCCATCCATGCACTACAGGCCACAGATGACTTTCAAAAAAATATATACACGAGGATGATGGCAATGATATAAGAATTCAATAAAACAAGTTCAATAATTAATTTATTCTGGAACTAATAAGTCTAAATTGTCAACATGATACTTCTTTGTAGAGTAAAATTCAAGAATATTCAGAAGAATATTTCCATAAAAAGATACTGGATGAAGCGCAAATATCAAGGATATTCCACTAATTTCATGGAGTATAGAAGTCAAAACTTTATCCAACTGAGTATAATAAAGAATGAAATAACAAAAGAAATCACCATGCATGCGGTACTTCGCATAGACAGGTTATTCCAACAGAATAATAAATAACTAAATCAGGTCAGGCGAAATTCGCACCGACAGGATATTCCAACAGAATAATAAAGAATGGAATAACAATAGAAATCACCATGCATGCAGTACTTCGCATAGACATGTTATTCCAACAAAATAATAAATAACGGAACCAGATCAGGCAAAATTCGCACCGACAGGATATTCCAACAGAATAATAAATAATGAAACCAGGTCCGGCGTAAACGCACAGACAGGATATTCCGACAGAATAATAAATAATGAAACCAGGTCCAGCGTAAAATGCATAGACAATATATTCTGACAGATTAGTAAAGAATGGAATAATAGAAGAATTTCACCATGTATGCAGTACTTTGCATATACATGTTATTCCAACATAATAATAAAAAATGGAATAACAGAAGAAGTTCACCAAGTATAGGGTAGACCGTGTATACAGGTTATTCCAACAGAATAATAAAGAATGGAATAACAGAAGTTCTCTTCATGAATATGAAAAAAAATAATACCCCTTACCTTATAAAGAAGAGTACTCTGATGGTAGGGCGGGGATATACTTGAAGAAACTTGCACTTCGCTCAAAGCTTTCTTAAACGCTAAAAAAATACGATCAAGATAAAAGAATAATTCTCACTACAGTTTCTCTCTCTAGAGTTTCAATGAATTCGTAAGAAATAATGAAGGAATAAGCTTCTATTTATAGAAGAATGGACTGAATAGTAACCAATCCATGAACGGTTCAGATCGATTTACTTTAAACGGACGGTCTAGCTTGGTTTACAATAAAATATAATATATTCTATTTATAATCTAATAAAACGAATAACTTTTAAAAAGATTTTACTATACAAACACTATGCAGGCACTATGCAAATACTATGCATAATAAAATATAATATATTCTAATTATTGTCTAATAAAACGAATAACTTTATAAAAGTATTCTGTTTTATATAAAAAGATTTTACTATTAGCTTAATAAAACGAATAACTTTATAAAAGTATTATATTTTATATAAAAAGCTTTTCTGTTTTATTACATTAATAATACTAATAAAACAAAACTTCATCATCATTATTATTATTTACACTATTAATCGACCAGGTCGTTCCCAGGAAAGAGGTGGCTTTTCGATAAGGATTTCTCCCTATTGGCGCGTAATTAGGTGACCAAACCTCTCATTGGCAGAACTTCTAGACATCATTAATATTGCAAATAATAATATTAATAACTTTGTTATCTCAATTATTGATTTAATAATATAAAAAAATATTGACAATAATTGAATCAAATAACGTGAGATACTATGCAACAATTACTGAAGCAATAATTAAACAAAACTGAGTGACTTCTCACGTAAGCATCAATAATCAATATCGTGTGTTACTATGCAACCATGTGTATTCCTGTACTTTTAACACTGGTGTTTTAACAGTTAACGGTAAAACATCCGCCGTTATTTTCATAAAAATATTTTTGTCGTTTTCTTAATTCGACAATAATTCCGTTGTGGGGTTCACCAATGATTGTGTCGTCGTACGAATATTCCCCGACCAATCGAATATTATAAACAACTTGCGTACTTTGTAAAATTTCTAAATATTACCCACAACTATAACATTATATCAAATTTATTTCATAATATTTAAAAATTATAATTATAGAAAATTCATCTTTATTCATAAAAATTGGGGTCTTACATTTTTTGTAATAAAAAAGTGACTCTTAGATTCCAAATGATATAAAATAATAGTAATTGTAATAATAATATTGTGAAATAGACAGATAGAAAATTATTATTGTGAAATTATTATTAGTATTTTGTAATTATTATTATTTTTATTAATTAAAAATTATTATTATTATTGTTGTTATTATTATTATTTTGAAATTATTATTATTATTCTTAATATTATTATTATTATTATTATTATTATTATTATTATTATTCTTAATAATATTATTTTTATTATTATTATTTTAAAATTATTATTAAGATACAATTATTCTTAATATCTACGAGCACATAATGATACACATGGCAAAACCATATACATATCAGCAAAAAAAACGGAGTCAAATTGCCAACTCAGCACTTCCGTCCGTTTTTGGACGAAAATCGAACGGAATGACCATTTTATAAGTTTTTGAGAGTACAATTATTCGATTGTAATAAAAAAGTTTCGATAACCACAATGAAAATCGGACCCTACTACAATGATCAAAAGGTTATTTATCCCCATGTAGACTCTTGTTGTGAAGTTGTTCTTTGGAAAATTTTGAGTAGAAAGTATATACTCGGTATATGAAAATATAATTTGGCCTAAAAGCCCAATTTTAGCCATAGAAAAATGTAAGGAACAATTACATTTTCTAGTACATTTTTAAAAATAATTACAACAATAGTGCATTCATAAAATATTTACACAATTAATACATTTCCCATATTTATTTATAAAATTAATACATTTGGGTATCCTTTAAGCGTGACCCGCGATTATCAACTTTATCTCTTTCCGTTATTTATTATCTCTCGTATCTCTCTTTCTCTCTCTTTTTCCCCATATAATACGGGCATGAACAATTCTTCCATCTCCTTCTTTTCTGTGCAAAATTACTTCTCCTGCTCTCCAAGCTTTCCTTCAAATATCTTCTACAAGGTTTATGCTCTTATAGTTCTACTTCTATTTCCACAAACACATCCTACATGGGTTCTCTATTCAATAATCCCAAGGTATTTCTCTTCCTCCCACAGGTTCATAATGCAGAAGTCTTTTCTGGAGAATGAGAGCAGCCATGAAGAATAAAGCAACAACAGCCAAAAAACTCAAGTTTAAGTATGATCCCTCAAGTTATGCCCTTAATTTTGATGATGGGTTTGGACATATAAATAGATCATTTCAACCGTCCAGGTTTTTGTTGAAGGAGGAGTACTGTTCAAACACAACTACTACTTGGGTTTATGTCGTATGGGTTAGCTTTGTTGAATCTTAGATTTAGATTTAAGGATGTTGAAAACACAACTACTACCTGGTTGAATCTTAGTTTTTTTTTAATTTTGTAGAATAATCTTTTAGTAACCAATCCACATCCACACTTGCAGTTTTTTTATAGTGCAGTTGGTAGCCAAACATTCATACCAATGTAACCAATTCAGTGTTATTAGGTTATCAATTTATTTTGAATGTGATGCAGTTGGTAGCCAAACCTTCATGCAATGGGTAGCTAAACCTTCATACCAAGGTAACCAATTCATTTTTATTAAGTTACCAATTTATTTTGAATGTGATACAGTTGGTAGCCAAACCTTCATGCAGTTGGTTGCAAAACTTTCAGACCAAGGTAACCAATTCATACTGCGGGTGTGGTTTAGTTACCTTGATATAAAAGTTTGGTTATCTTGGTACGAATGTTTGATTATCAATATTATATTACACATCACTCTCTTATCTCTCTCTTCCCATCGACCATTTTGTGGTTGACTCTTAATTTTTTAAATATGAAAACGATTTGTTCTTATGACTTTGATGGTTCAAGTTTGGATTATTAGTCAAGCGTGCTGCTGGAAAGAGTTTTAGGACTGCTACCACATGATGTTACTTGGGTTTATCATCTCACCCCTCCTTTCTGTCTCTATGTCGCTCGTCTGGGTTAAATTCATATTGTTATTCAAGTCTCTCAATTGATTGCTTGAATATGGTAGATATCCCACCCACCTATCTCAGAACCTCTATTCTTTTTTTCTGCTCACTTATAGGGGTCTGGACCACAACAAAAAGGTGGGAGTTGACTAACCTCTCAGCTATCAGCTGGAATTTCTCCCACATCCAATTCCCAATATGACCGGTAAAGTAGAGGAGGAATATGATATTTGAATTTAAATTATTATTTTGAATTTGAATTTGTTTTTGTTGTTAGATCCTAGATATTTGAATTTGAATTATTAATTACGACAATTATTTCTCCTTGCTTTTAGGTTTCTTTATTAATGTGAATTGCACTATTTTTGTAATTATTTTATTGATGCACTATTATTGTAATTATTTTATTGATACACTATTCTTATAATTATTTTTTATTTATTATATATTATTGTAAAGAACCCAAAATGTAATGTGCGAATTCATGTTTATCTACGGCCTTCTATCTAAGTCCTAAAGATGATGCGGGGCGGGAGTAAAAAGTAGGGTCATTTACACTTCTTATTACATTTTTTTAAAAAATATAATTGAAAATATAGTTGGGCCTAAAAGCCCAATTTCAGAGGTGTTATGCAAATCTATGCTTATCTACGGCCTTCTAAATCCTAAATATGATTCGGGCCACCTCAAATCAATTTCTGGGCTCCGAAACCCCAATTAGTTGTGTTGAATCAGTTACCATTCATAGTAAGTTGGTCAATTGACCAATACAGTACTGACAGGTCAACTCCCGGATGCGTGTCAATATTGTATTGATCAATTGACCAAAGTTAACTTTATGCTAACCCCTATAAGATTTGATAATTTGTGCTTATTTCATCTCAAGTCAACACAAAAAAGTAGCCATTTTCAAAAGTCAATTTATTTTATTTTTTTCTGAACTCGTTTTCCTGATAATCTCTCATGAAAATTAGCATCAAAGATCAGCATTTGTAATGGTCTACTAAAGACTCAACTATATTACCAAAAGACAAAAGACTGGACTTTGGCATTGTTCCTTGTATATAATATCTTCTCTTATTATAAAGAGAGCTTTTGGCGTAACATTTATGATAAAAATATAAATTTAATTTACTCTCTTCTAAAAAATTAATCTTACAGCTTCTTAACTTGCACACAGTACATATATATGATGTGTGTCGATGAAACTAGTAGGAGAGAACTGAGCTTAAAGTTGTTTCCCCTCCTTTAATAATTTAATGTTCTTCATAATTCATATTACCAGGAAAAAAATGAAGATTAAAAGAAAGAAAACAAAGGATGTGTAATATTTGTATTAATTACAAAAGTATGTCCAAGGTACATTAGTAAGAAAGAAACAGAGTCAGCTTTCTCTGGAAAAATCAATATATATATATATATATATATATACTGATTCTGAAAATCAATATATATATATTGGAAAATCAAATGTCAAATGAAAAATGACTCTGAAACCGCAAAATCGAAATCACTGGCTATTGTTATAGGCAAAAGCTAGTCTTTGCTTCTGTGAATCTGTGGGTAACTTCACATCAGTGGCCAAACCAACAGCTTGAAGAAATCTCACTACATACCAAGTGATGTCAATTTGCCACCATTCTAGTCCATGTCTAGCTGAATATTCAAATGCATGGTGATTGTTATGCCAACCCTCTCCAAATGCAAGCACTGCCACCCACCTGAACAATAACATTTGAACGAAAAAAGTTCATAAAACTCCCCAAATTACACTACTGAGACTAAAGTATACGAGTATCTGTAAAGATTAGGGTACCAATTATTTCGGGACAGGTCACCGGTGTTCCATGCCTGCTTTCCCCATACATGGCAAGCTGAGTTCACTAGCCAGGTAATGTGGTACACCCATACTATCCTCACTCCCTGCATTGCACATCAAAGTGGGTACGGAAATCGTGTTATGGTTCAATGCACATTTAAGTTTAGTCCCTGTAAAATGACTCAACATTATCAATTTTCGGAAAACAACACAAGTCATTTCCTCTAGAAATATTTTCCTTGGAATGAACATGGTAAACTGTTCAAGTAATCATCACATGTTCATCTTTTCTGCATTAGGGCTACCAATCCCATTTATCCCTATATCATATGAGTTCAAAATAATGCATTTCATCTTTTAGGAATTTGGGAAATTCCAATGGACATGTTGTGTGAGGGACAAAACTACACTAACATGTCCCAGCTCGTAGGATGGAGTAATGAACACCACAACTTCTACCAAGGCTAGCAAGCCAATTGCTCAAGTTGTGGTGGTCCACTAGTTGAATAGTTGGAGGTGATGTTAAGTGGGGACTCCATTTAAAAGACAAGATCCAACTAGACGTGGTCTTAAATTGAAATCAAAGGTCTGTTAACTGTATATCAGAATCATTAACCATTAATGGAATAATCCAGTTGAAAATGCAAAGATAATCCATAGCAAATTTCCAAGTAGCAGGAAGAAGATAATCTTACCATTCCCCATACAATGAAGGGAAGTCCTCCTAAAGCATATAACAGAACCCCAAGTCCAACTGGATGCATAACATAAGTTCTTTCAAGAAATTTATAGAATGGCTGCTTCTCTAAATCTGACACATTGTTGGGGCTTCCACACTGCAAATTTAATCACACTAACATGAAAACCTTGTATGTTTTGAGAAGAGAGATAGAGAGAGAAATTCATTCATACCCTTTCAAGAATAGTTTTGTTGTCAAAGAACCAACTGATGTGACTGTACCAAAATCCTTCATAGGGACTATGAGGGTCTTTCTCAGAATCACAAAACTGGTGGTGATACCTATGAGTGCTCACCCAATCAATTGGATTCCCCTGTAATCCACAACTGAAACTTCATTCTTTTTGACAAAAGATACAATCTTTATTGCAAAAAATAACCAAATTCCAACAATTTAGTACAATCAACAAATTACTTTACCTGAAGAGCTTGAGCCCCACAATAAGCGAACAAGTACTCGAGCCATTTGGGAAGCTTGAAACTTTTGTGAGAAAGATTCCTATGGTAAGAAAGAGTAATACCGAGAAGCCCGGTCACCAAATACAACCCAACAGCAACCCAGAAAGCACCCCAATTGAACACAAATGGTGCAAAAAAACACAGCAAATGCATTGACCCTACCACTGTGGCTGTGGCCACATCCATTGAACTCCATTTTCTACCCCAGTACACTTTCCTTCTCCTCTTCACCTCCACATCAGAGAGCAAAATTTTCCCAAAATTACCCTCCCCTCCTCCACTTTCTGACACAGATATAGATGCTGCGCAGATAATTGGCCTTACCCTTTTGCTATAACTATAAGTAATGCTGCTTCTTGGATTGCCCAAACCGGTGTAATTGTGTAGTATGCTTACGTTTGCAACATAATACCCGGAACCTGTACAAGTAAAAGTACTCCCGCTAGGCTTGATGAGTTTTGGGTGGCGGAGGGTTGAAAATGAGATGGGTTTGGTGTTGGGTGGTGGAGCTATCAGAGCCATTAAGGGAAATACTCGAATCTTTATTTGTTTCATAATGTTATGTTTTGTATATATACACACGGATTATGGCGTTTATTTTGTCAAACTATACTTATAAATGAAGAGGAGAGAGAGGCGCCAACGTGGCAACTAGCCAGGAGATGATAAGGTGGTAACATTTTCTGGGTTGGGATCTCTGAATTTGAAAACTTGATTTCTTTTGGGCTTTCTTATTTTGGTTTTGTCGTTTTTCTTGGTTTAAAGATATTTTTTCAAGTAAAAAAAAATTGTTCTTGTGGCTGAGTTTCTCTCTCTAAAGCTCAGTCTTGCACTATATTTCTATGCCCAATTCATCGATTAGCCAACAACTTGAGTTCACACCCTCTTTGTCTCCTCTGTTTGCCCTTCTAGTATATTAATTAATGGCGGCAGTAGCGTTAATAAGCGCTTCAATATATGCTTCAACGACGCAAATTTCATCTGCTGGTCGATCAACTTCTAGAATTAATCCCAGTTCTTATCTTGCAGAAACATATGGTATGTAATTTCAGTTTTTGCTTCTTTATGTTCACTATTATACTTGATTAGGGTTTAGAATTGGTTAGCTTCTTTTATTCTGATTGTATCTTGGAACCTCAGAAATCAACCTAAGAACTGAAAGCCTTAGGTTTACCGTGTATACATCTTTGGGTACTTGCTTGACAGGATTCTAATTAATTGCAACTTATTAATTTCTAGCAATCAAGTTTTTGCCAAGTCTTCAATACTGCTACATAATTCAAATTTCTTGTTCTGTTTTATCCTTTGTCAGTATTTACTTTCTCTTATCATTGCTAGATATTGCTTTCAGAAAGCGATTTAAACATCTTTTAGCTTAAAAAATATGAATTCTTGAAGCAGCTGCCTATTTTATGGGTTTGCCTTTGCGGAAATATCATCAGAAGAGAAGGAAGTCAAGTAAGATTGGTGGGAAAATAAATGCTGCTGCTACTGCTGTTGTAACAACGCCTGCTGAGGAAGTTAAGGAGTATGTTTCTCCAACTCTTGGTAGTTCCTACTTCTATTTCATGTTTTCAATACATGAATTTTCCCTTCAATATGCAAGAAGCATATTTAAAGGATCCGGTTAGCATGAAGTTTATTTTTTGGTAAGTTGGTCAATTGACCAATAGAATACTGACACACATAGAATCTTGCCTGCGTGTCAGCACTTTATTGACCAATTGACCAACTTACCTAAAAATGAACTTTATGCTAACCACTTCCATATCTAAACGTTTTCTTGAAAGGAAAATTGGAACAACTTTTTTTCCTACTTTCTATTTTCAAATTTGGCTTTCAGATTTCTTTGTTACGAGCATAGTTAAGAACCTTTCCACTATATCTATTATGTACATCATAAGTTTATCTGTAACATTAGAAAGCTTGGTATGATCCAAGTCACATTATTCTGCATGACATTTTCCAAATGATATTTCGTTAGCAAATTTAATATATTTCTTGTGAATTCGAGAAAAACTTGAATTTTTCATGTTCCAGATTCACACTTCCTAAGTGGGCTGAGTTTGACCTTGGACGAGCGCCAATCTACTGGAAAACTATGAATGGTCTCCCTCCTACTTCTGTATGTGTATCAAGATGGTACCTTAGTTTATGAACCATAGCAATTTTTCTTGGTTTGTACTTTTGAGTGAACATGTGTACATGTGCCAACTTAACAGGGAGAGAAGCTAAAGGTGTTCTACAATCCAGCTGCGACCAAACTTGTTCCAAATGAAGAGTTTGGGATAGCTTTTAATGGTATCGTTTCATACAACGAATTCTCTGCTTTTGGACATTTTAAAGGAAAACTGCAGTAGAATACTTGCTGTGCATGTAAATATCAACTTCAACAAAATGAGAAAGGGAAATATTCATGGAAGTTAATGACATCCTGAGTGATATGGATTGTTATTCATTTTAGTACTCTTGGTAGAAACAGTGATTGTAGGCTGAGAAAAGAGTGCGTCCCTAGATAGATTCATTGGAAACTTGTTGAGCTCTACATTTTTCAGGAGGTTTTAATCAGCCCATCATGTGCGGTGGCGAGCCAAGGGTAATGCTTTGCATAACTCGAGGCAAAGCTGATCCTCCCATTTATACAATCCAAATATGTATCCCTAAGCATGGTATGTGTTGTTTTCCTAACCCATCTTGTTACCTGGATTTAGAATCGTTTGTTGTATTGACTTTTTTTTGTTTTTGCAGCTACAAATTTGATCTTTTCATTCACAAATGGTACCGAGTGGGACGGTCCATACAGACTCCAGTTTCAAGTTCCAAAGAACTGGCGAAATAAACCTGTAGATTTTTTCAACGAGGTAATAAACAGTCAAATGTGTTGGTACTTTAAGCTCCTTCCTTCAACTTCATTGTGTAATGATTGTATGATGCTTTTGAAATTCCAAGTTCTCGGAAGAGGATGTTTTTGGTTGATTGAAGTTGTGTAGTAAAAACATCCACCTATTTAAAGTGGGCAAACTCATGGGTTGAACGAACTATAACAAGGACAAATTTAGGTGATTAGATTTCAGGTGTTGGGCATGATTCTGACTTGGAATATAACAAACTAATCCGTAAAAATTGACAAACTAGTAGTATCCTTAATGAAGGGTCTTGCAGAAGAGTTGAACAGAGATGGTGCATGCGAGAAAGCAATATTTCCAGACACAAACATTGTGGTCGACAGATGTGCTATGATCGGTAATCTGACTGTTGAAGGAGTAAGTCGGAGTTCTACTCTCTCTCTCTCTCGCCCATTTAGAACTCATTTTCCTTCAGAAATGCTGTTAAAATCAAGTTATAACTATTGGCATTGTCGTACCAACACAGGGTGACCGCTGTGAGCTTGATCTTGTAACTGGGTGCACCAATCCAAGCTCGGCGTTATATAACCCACTAGCCAATGTGGATGATGGATCCTGCCCACTTTATTCAGACTCCGAGGATTGAACACTAGTAGTACATGTCTAGATCAAGGGGAAAAATCAATTTCAGAGTTCAGATCTTTACCACGTCTTGTATCAAAGTCATAGATGCAGGTACCTTTGGTATGTGATCGCTCTGCTTCTGATTATACTACAATAAAATCTTGTATACCTGAATACTCTTGTACAGTTTAGATTTGAAATTAATATCCCATTTTTTTTGAGGCGGTCAATCTCTAGCCTCATTTTCTTAACTGCTTGTAGCACCTATATGTATGTATATCCTTTTAGTTTTGTACAAGTTAGTTGAGCTGTTCATCTACATCTTGTACTTAATTTCTTGCCTACTTTTCTCTTGAGAATCAATACAAATTGCATGTCATCTCGTCCAACTCTTCATGAAATACTACTGACTTTTCTTCTTTCTAAAGTCTTACCAGATGGGTTTGATTTTGGTCGAGGTAGGTAAGGATTAAGGAATCCATGTCATTGGTTTGGGAAACCGTGTTTCCTTTCCTCCTCCGATACAGGAATCACGTTTTTCTTTTTCGTTTTAGAATCTATCAACGAACAGAAAAGTAATCAAAAGCCTCCAAATCTTTTAGTATTAAATTATTTGTTTTTTTTATACTATTCACTAATCAAATTTTTGTTTCAAAAAACATGTGATGTGATTAGTTATGTCATAAATTATTATCGTTAAAATATTCTTTTAATTTAACAATGCTTTGACAAGTTGTACATAATAACTCATCTGTAAATGTTTAGACGTGTCTAAACACAAAGTTAGCATATTACTTATTGGAGTCACTTTCAGAATTTCAAGCCTTTTTGTTATCATCATTAGACTAGAACATGAGCTGAAAGAAAGAAAACCAATTGTAAGATAAGATCATGTCTTATTTTTATACGAGATGAATGCTTTTCAGCATCTGGCCATAACTAACCTTGCCCCATTTCTCCTTAATCAAATCCAAACTACAAATGCTAAGGAACACCTTTTGGAGCACACAATAATTGAGGAGCGACAATTCCTACAAATCCTTGAATAAAAACTTCAAACATGAACAATAGCAGTATCTAGCACAACCCCTTCACTATGATGCAAGCACTGACCAAAAAGCCAAATCATGAAAAAGACCTTTTCTTTGGTGCTTTACATATTCTGAAAAATAAATAACAAACGGAATAATGTATATATATACCCCACTGAAGTTTCAGAGTCACGTTCAAACTAGTACATCTAGGATTGATCCATTTTCATTGCTTTGAAGGAATAAAGAAAGAACCATACGCAGCAGCACTGACTGAATCTGCTTTTAATTTCTTGCTCTCTTCATACTTTCCAGCTATATAATCAAATAGAATCCCAGAACCCACGCCAACAACCAAGTCAATTGTATAGTGTCCCCTTGTGCTCAACAATCTCACAAATTGTAGAACGTTCAATGTATCAAATGCCCATGCCAACTCCCACCTATGCATCCGCTTCATATCCAGGGACGCAATAACAGACGCAGCTACATGGCCCGAGTAGAATAGGAAAAACGATACATTCCCTACTGGGAAATCTGCACCTGAACCAAGGAAATCCTACATACAAACTTAAAGAAAGTTAAATTAAATACAAGTATGATTAGGCTACTTCGGGATATATTCGCAAAAATGATTTTGTAAACTATCTATACTCACTTAAAATATATAAGGAGACAAATCAGAATAAAGATACACCCTAAACAGCGGGAAAACATCCAATTAATCGCATTTTTAGTCTTGCTTCGCCTTATCTTGTAGAATTTTGAATTCACTTATTAACTGCTACATTGATAGATAATGCTAAATTAGCAGCTGGAGTACATGCACAACTGTAAAAATATATTGAAGTGTTTAATGTTCTCAATTCATTTGTCAAAATATATAGCAATTTTAAACTTTATTACTTCCTACTTGCTAGGCATTGACAACTATGAGTCACATTACTTTAAAGAATTTTGTCCTATTTCATAAAGACAATTATGAAACTTATTCAATGGCTGCATCTCAAAATAACGCCAACTTTGTGATATCATGGATTCTTAATATTCATGACATATGATGGTCGACTCAAAATAACACCAACTTATTAATATCATGGATTCTTAATATTCACAACATTAACATATGATGGTCGATATAAATTAGAAAGCAATATTTTTAAAATTGAATACAAAATAAGACAAGAAAAGGTTAAATACATTGATACAATCAATGGTTCCGTTAACTTAAAAGAGTAGAATATTGAAATCAAAATGGCTATCATTGTTACATTCATACAAATTAATTTGGCAAATATAGAAAGATTACAAATAGAAAAGAATTGTAGGGTAAAAATGAGTTGAGATTCAGAATGAATGAATAACCTCAGGCAATGGGAGTTGGGTAGAGTAGCCAAGAATTCCTCTGAAAGTGAACATGAACAATGCTGATATCGTAGCTCTTGGTCTCCCTTCAATTACCCATGTCCATAATATATAGCCCGTTTGCATCAATACAAACACCTAAAACCCCAATTTAAAAAATTAATTTATTAAAAATGAAAATTTCAAATCAAATCTCAATCAGCGTCAATAATAATAACGGAGAAAACAATAAACATGAAATTCAGTTCCCAAACGAAGGTGAGAATTAAACTTGATACATAGAATTATACAAAATACATATAATTAATATACATACCGTATTAAGGGCAGCAAGAAGGGTATTGAGAGCAGGCCAAGAGGCAAGCAAACGATGAATTGGAAGGGTAACGACGAATCCCAAATCGAAGGGCGGAGAAGAAGGTGGAATCATTCGGAGCGTATACTCGACGCCCATGAAGAACAATAAGGAGACGGCGAGGACACAGGGTATCGGGTGGAACCTCAACACACCCAACAAATCCCCGGTTCTCCATTTCATGAAGGACGCGTTCCCCATGAAGCCTGCAGAACCCTTCTTCATATCTCCGTCTTTGACGACGCCGTTAGACTGGTAATGCTTACGATTCTTATTGTTGTTACTGCTATCGAGGAGTGTGCATGTGGGTGCACGGTTGTGACGGTGGTGAATGGTGTTTCGTCCGTTCATTGCGGCTGAAGCTGCTGCAGGCATTCCACATTACAAGGGGTGATAATCTGTACATGTGAACATATATACAATATATATATACACAACATATACATAGAGAGAGAGATATAGAATGGGTGGGTGAGGAGGGTGTTGAGTGGTGGGGTTCCAAGAAACGAAGGGCTTTTAGGATAATAAATATGCAGATCTGGAAAAGAGAGAGAAAAATTAGGTTTGATGAGAACAGAATGGTGCCTGCCTAATGGAATAAAATTGTGCATTACTACTTCATTTACTTGTGCTAATATTTCTGACCAAATTTGGTAGCAACAGACAGGCGCATTTGGGCGAGTGGTAGGGTCCAAGTGAAACGGCATGTTTCCATCTTCCAAAAGAATAAATCAACCCTCACATAAAATTTGTTCACGTACTAGCTCACATATATATTTACATGTAGCATTTACATAATAAGTCACGCGAGTCATTAAATATGCATGTAATTGTGTAATTGTATGTGAACGATATAAAAATATATAATAATAGATTTATTTCTTCCAAAAACAAAAACTAATTTTAATGGTTAAATTTGATTTATGAATGATTTATTACCTCTCAAACTAAGCTGAAAAACATAAGGATTACAACTACCTTGATAATTAAAATGTAATGATTCATCAGTATAAATTCAACATATGGTTGGTTAATAAGAAAAAAATTAGAGATATATTTCAATTTTTTAAATACAAATTGATATGTATCTTCTTAAATTTTAAATTTGATGATTAGCAATACTACTTGATAATTAATTTATTAGTCCATAATTATTACTACCTCCATTCCATAATAACTGTCTTTTTAGCTTGATGCACATAGATTAAGAAACTCATTTAATACTATCATTTAAGAATTAAAATTTGTAGGAAATTCCATCACTACCCCTTTATGGGAAACTAAAAACTATTAATACAAGAGAGAAAATTTATTGGGACAATGAGAAAAGTTAGGGGTAACATAGGAAAATAAATAATTTATTCTCCTAGAAAGTTGTAAACGACAAATAAATTGGAACAAATTTTTTCTTCTAAAAAAACAGTTATTATGGAATGGAGGTAGTATTGTTGTTTGTACAAAATTAAATAAATTCCCATAAACCAATAAAACCAGCAATAAGGGAAGATAATTAATTTGATTGTGAATGCTTTGGGCCATTTCGGACCCACTTCTATTATGAGTTTTGATGAAAAATAGTGTAGAACAGTAGGAGTAAGTTGGACGTAATCATCAGCCTTTAATTATAGTCGGACGACTACGCGGCATAACCAATATGTTGGGCATGAGACAAAGGAGAGCATATCATTTGTCCCTAGATTTTTCGTTTTTTTTTGTATTTCTTCACTTAAATTTTAATACATATTTTTTTATTTAATTTTAAAATTAATTAGTATTAATTAAAAAATTAAATATCAAAATTTAAATAAAAAGGCACAAAAAACAAAAAAAATTAAAGACAGATGATCTGTTCTGGAGACGAAGCTGCCCCTCGGCCTTAGCTTACCAACGAAAGTTGAGTACAGGAAAAAAAAGACTCTCCAAATCCAACCAAACCTTACTTTCACCCACCTGACGGACACCATTTAATAAAAGGCCGATTTTTCAGACACTCAACATTTAAAACCTACCTATCATATCCTTCGTTTTATTTGTAGACCGATTTAACATAAAATACTCGTATCCTTTGTTTTATACGAATCTTATCACGTGAATAATAAATGTAGTAATATTTATATTTATATTTATATGAGCAAGATTTTGAGAAAATGGTTAGAATTTAGAATATCACAATTCACAAGTGAGTTCCACTTTCTATCGAAAAAATAATAATAATAGATGTTTGGTAGCGTTTTATCGACTTTTGTGTGGGTCGAAGACCTGACATTAAAACTGCTTTACGAGATCATTGAGTTGAAGCCCATGGAAAGGATGGTGGTGTTCGGGTCGACGTCCGAGTCCTTCTAGGCCGGAGCCTCACCTTAGGGGAAACTCTTCGGGTTCGGTGTCCAAGTCCTTTGGGCCGGATACGTAACCCTGTCGTGTGGAGTTCGGGGTCGGGCATTCGAGTCCTTTGGGCCAAAGCCCAGATTTGATGGTAAGGTTGTTTGGACCTGCACAGTGGACTCTCCTACGTGCAGAGTTCAGGATCGTAATCATAATTGAATAAGGTAACTCCAAAGGTAATTGTTGGATTGGATTCCACTTGCACCTTTTAAGGAGATTGTGTTAGACCCAAGTAATGGTAATTATCATGACTAGGAGCCCTAATCCGACTCGGAGAAGGATTCTAAGGTGGAGAGATATTATAAATATAAGGCTAAGGTTACAATTAACAGGTAATACCTACTTTTAAGCACTAAACACTTAGCCTCCATTGTTAAACCTTGTAACGGCCTGTACTTATTCTCACGCCGGAGCTATCCCCTGGCGGCACAAGCCGTCAAGCTTCTGTGTGATCTGTTATTGTGCAGGTTCTAGCGCGTGGATTCTGTGATTGGACGCGTCGGCGAAATTTGGCGTTAACAATAGACTTCACCGGAGGATTAATGTGTGTATATATATATATATATATGAATTGATTCGAGACTTATAATAGAGTGAAAAATTAATACTCCCTCCGTCCCAAATTATCTGCTGTTTTAGCAAAAAAAATTTGTCCCACAATATCTGCTTTTTTAAGATTTCAATGCATTTTTTTCATTTGTTTTCCAAATTTGCCCCTTTATCTTAATTGTTGATAATCATTACTCTCATTAATGCCTCTCCTCTTTTTTAAACATCCACATTCATGCCCCTCTCTCTCTTTTCAATTAATAATTGTTTCTCTCTATCTCTCTCTTCAATTAATGTGTTGCTTTCTCTCTCTCTTCAATGTTTCTCTCTCTCCAATTAATTAGCTGCTTTTTCTTTCTCTTCAATTAATAAAAAAGTCAGCACAAAGGGTATTTTAGTATTTTTATCATACATATTGGTATCTGTGTAAAACTCTAAAACAGCAGATAATTTGGGACGGAGGGAGTATATATGAACGGGTATGCACGAATTCTCCGATTCTTCCCCAACACAAATAATAACAATTTCTTAAAAATTACAAGTATTTGTCCAAACATGTCAATATGTAATCTAGGTATGATATTTGAAACTTCTGGCATTATCTTAAAATCTATAATTCCTCTTTTTATTTTAAAACCAAATCTAGCAGTAATATGAAATGTTTTAGCGAGTGATCGGAATCCAAATGGCACACCTTTATCTTTTCTTTTCTAACAAAAATCCCATTTATAAAATAAGAAGTATTTTTCTTCTAAATGTGTGTCTTCGTCTAATATTATAACAAGTACTATAGTGGAAGCATTGTAACAAAATTGTGTTATATTATTATCTTGAATATAAAAATAACTTCTTTTTGTAGAATAATTTTTTTTACATTTTGTGAAAGGGAGGGAGTATTATCCTTCCTTTTGAACCACAAAAAGCCAGCCAGCCCGAACTAGCAAATAAAAAGAAAATGTATTTTCAATCAGCTATGCCAAAATGTAACGACTGATTGACCAACTAAGCTGATATATATACACACTTCCAAGGACTAAATGTGGGAGAGTAAAGCTCGCCATTTCAAAACAATGAATTCAGTTTTTATAAATACTCACATTATTTTCCCACCTAATAAAGATCATTACACGAAGGCTAATTTCCATGTATTTTGTCCAAACGTTTGAGGGCCAAAATTCTGAAGTTGGCCCTAAATCTACTCCTCTCAACATGTTTTCTGACATTATTGTATATGTGCAGAGGCGTCCCCAGCTCCAACTCACCAATTGCAACAAACCCTGTCATCTCTGCTTTACGCCACAACAGCCAGAGCTGCAAATCCTACAACCTATCATACCTAAAACTAATAGTTCCCTTGTAATATAGTGGGTAACCCACACAAGGCATTTTTCATGCAGTTCACCTTGACGGTGCCTTGTCCGAAACAGCTGCAACAGGTTTAATGCTAGGCCCTGCACCATTTTCAAGCGGAGGCAAGGTCCCCCACTTTCCCTCTGATTCCAGTGGCTCAAGAACATGAACACCACCATCAGTAAGTCCCAATGCGAGCTGATTAGGATCGGTTGGATGAGCCGTGACAACAAGAGGATACACCCTTGAGCTGTGAAATTGTAACATTAGGCAACTTTAGAGGGGGAAATGAGCATTAGCAACTTTTCAATTGATTTGTTAGTTTGTCTGCAACTAAAACACGTACCTCGGGTTGGTAGGTAAATAAGCTGTGGGGCTAATCCGACTCCTCAGCCTGAGTGCTGTGGCAGTCAAGACAATAACACTTCCATCTTCAAAGCAAGCATATATTGACTGGCTATCGCATGAATATGTAGCATCTGTAATTGCTCCACTTGATTCTCCGGGAACCCACTGCAAGAAACCACAAGTTTATATCAGCTACTGTCACAGGAGTTGAACCTTGTATATTCTAAGAGCAGGAAGAATTTTCTTCACACAACTAAATACAGGTGCTCAATAGGGGTGCAACTTGGGTTCAAAAATATGAGACGGAATTAAAACTGGATTGATCCTTGTGCCAGCCAAACCCAACCCAAGCCCTAATTAATATATAAAGGGATTTAAAATATACTTTTAATTATAATACAAATATATTAAGAGTTTTACAATATGTACTCATTATAATAAATTATGGTTACTATCTATTTCATCCAATCATTATAATCTTTCAAAGCTAAATTTAAATATTTCAACAAATTTTTCTTTTAAATATACCCATTGGCGATCTTAATTGAGACGTCACTTTATTTTCATATTTTTTATTTAGCCTCTTTAGTAACTATAATGCTCCTAATACCTGTTTAATGCATTCAAGCTTCGGTGCCTCATATATGGTTATTTGAGTTTCATGGACAACCAACACATGAGTCTGTTCTTGGTGAAACTGTACACGGGTCTGCCCAAGAGGTGATGGCGTTCGTCCAGAAGGAATCTGCAAGAATTTAGTGGCCTGCTTCTCCCATCCATCCATGCTCCAAACACAGAGCTGAAAGAGGAATAAAAAAATTCAAGTGACTACGGACTTTATAGTGGCATAATCAAATCACATATTATGTATGTTGCAACAGAGTTACGAGAGAGAGTTCCCCTTAGCATAGTCACCCACAAGTCAAAACATACCTGAGCATCAGCTCCTGATGATACAAGGATGTTTAGAACATTGGAGAAGGCGAGGCCAGTGACTCTCTTCTGATGGCCTTTCAACTTGCTTTTGACCTATGCATTTCAAAGAGTAAAACAATCAATATATACTCAGCCCTAATCTGATCCATAATATTAGGTCAGTACAGGTGAAGACCTCATCAACCCTAACATTATAGATCTGAATAGAGGAGTCCTCCATGCCAATTGCAATAATGTTATTGTCCTGCGGATGGAAGGCAAGAAAAGTTGCAGCCGGTGGCGGGGACATGAATGTTGTCATAGTCTGCCCAAAACGATGCGTATTAAAATTCTTAATTACAAAATGAGAAAATATATATATATATATATATATATATATATATATATTTATATCTAAAGCTAGGAAGTAAAAGAAAATCTCAGTACCAAACAGAATATAATTAGAGGCTGTGCAATGTCATCACCTTGAATGTCATCATATTAAACAGCGAAATTTTTCCGCCTGAGGCAGACATGACATAAGAATCATTCCTTGAAAGCGCAAAACACGGAACAGCATCTTCAAGGTTTGTCTCACTTATATCGTTGGTCATTAATATTCCACTCGAAGGTTGCCATAATTGTGGCGCAACATTAGTAGTTGCCTGAGTGGCAAACAAAGGGAAAATTAAATGAGGCCAGGATAACAAAGGTATAAAAAAAAAAGAGCTTAAGAGCAAAATACACCTTTCCTGTCAAGTTCCGCTCATTCCTCTGCCATTTCCATAGTTTGTGCACAGCATTATATGCTAAGGCCAATATGGCACCTCCTGAATTTGTATAAATTAACCTGATAATCTGAAATAGATGATGAAAATTGTCAGAAGAGGCACTACAGAACAAGAAAATTCCGCCAAAATGGAATATAATGGACATAGTCAAGACACTACATTAAACTATTCTATCTCTATAAGAGTCGCATCAAAGGACTCACTGTTGTGTATGCATAAATTTCCTGTCATAAACTACAATATATACAAAGAATATGAGATTGCATAATTTTTCAGCAGTAACTGGAAATAGGTACTGTGCAACCAAATAAAAACACAATAACAAAAGTAACAACTCTACCCCTACATATGGAAGAATTTTTCACAGGGGAAAACAAGTGAAAAGAAAATAACAGAGACTTTGATAAATGCTCTTAGGAATATGCTTATTGAATATATAGATGGACACCGTTTTTAAGAGGTTATATCTATTAAGGAACGAACTGGAAACATATAGGGAAGTATAATCAAGCAGGTATACATTAACTTCTATTAAGCAAAGATACATACTCTTACTGATAATAAGCTATCAGGAAGTCTCAAGGAACGAAGTTGAGCTTGTTCATTGATTTCAGTCATCTTCCAAATCTTAGACTTTTCCATCTCATCTGTAATCCTGGGATTCACATCTGGAAACGTTCGGCTATCTCCATTCTACAGAATATTCAAAAGCTAATCAGTGTACCATAAAAAGCCATAATAGATTTGAACCTGGAAAACAGTCCAACACATCTATCACTAATGATAACAAGAATACACAATAATAGATGAAAAAACATACAGTTGTCCTCAAAGAAGGGTACCCATATCCAGATGGAAGTAACATCTTCACTTACCAAAGGAACTATAGCCGTCACTGGTGCGCCTCTTTCTGCCACACCAATGTTTGTTCCAGCAGACGAACTTGCACCATATGCACTAAAAATGGGAGACTGCAAAATGACTGATGCATGTAAAGAAGCATATCCAGATTAGAGTCATCTCATAAAATCTCTAAATCAGTTTACCTTCGTAACACTCCCAGAAACAGCTCTAGAAGCATCAAGTGCACGAATATCAATAGAGCGAACCAGCCGAATACCTTCAGTATTCCCAAGTATTTTAACACCGTTCTCACTCGTTGAGACAGCCAAGAGAATCCCTTCCTTGCTAAACCGAATGCAAGGTGAAGCCTGAGGGATAATAAAACATAATCATTGTAAGTATATGGAGATCTTCGATTCTCCAAGTCGATCAAGAAGAGGCGAATTTAGTTATTACCGGTAGTCCACCATCTGCATCAGTAGTCTTTAAGAGGTTAACATCATCCATGTCCCAAAACTTGATAACAAACTCGTCTCCTGCGACCAAGAACCTGTTCTTTGTTGTATCAAACTGAACAACACCCACAGACCGCTTCCCAAGACCAAGGTAACTTCGCTTGACAGCACCTTCACTTTCATTCCATTCCACAATGTGTGATTCTCCGTCTTTATTAGTCCCACATGAAAAAAGCCTACAATTTGTCCACGAAAGTGAGAAAAAAATATGCAAAGAACATAAGAAGTCAAGCCACCATTTATACGAGTTAAGGGACACTGAGACAGTAAGACCTCAAAGAAACAGCAGAAACCACATCTTCTACCTTGTCCCATCAGCACTATAGGCCATTGTAGAGCAAGATTGTCCTGGTGCATCATAATCAACTCTTGAGCCCAAATTGTCATATAACCATGCCTTAATCTTCCCATCAATAGATGTTGAAAAGATGAACTGATACAAAAGTCAGGACACTGATTAATAGAAGCATACTTAGAAGGCAAAACGAGGAAAGGTATCTGGACTTCTATAACCACAAACCTGTCAGGATATTCAGATAATAAAACAAGACGGTTCAAATGGCATAGCAGAATATGTAAAAAATGGTAACGTATTTTTTATGTATCGTCAATCAATTGCACAACATTCATACCACCTCCCCAGGGCCCATTTTTTTATTAGAAAAATTAAAATAGCAAAAGTCACAAAATAATAATAATAAAGGCAATTTCTAGCTACCACAGAAAATAAGGACCAGTTATTTTTTGCTCTTTTTTTTTGTGGGGAGGAGATGGGTGAGGGTTTGAGACTGAAAGTTGGGAAAAAATGGATTTTATTATGAAGCTAGAAATTGGTTTGTTGAACTTCAGATCTTATGATAAAGCTCTGTTTCGAGACCAGACATACATTATTTCATATACGTACAATATAAACTTTGACATACAAATGCTGAGTGCAACATTGATCCCTTAATCACAACAAGGAGTCGCCTTATAAAATAACCCTTCAACAAATAAATACCTGGATGCTTTCCTTATGATGTGGGCATACAGAATAGACAGGTGCCTCATGACCCTCAAAAGTGTACTGTTTAGATCCCGTTACAGCATCCCAGACCTGCACAGACATGAGCTCTTAAAATTGCATTCTACGCCTGTATGGCCATACCATTCCATCCAATGTATCTGACAATAAAACAAACCTTGATAGCCTTGTCATCTCCACAAGTTATAATACATAGTTGTTTGTTTGGATGTGAGAAAGCAAGATCACTAACATTACCAACATGAGCCTCAATCTGAAAAGAATCATGATAGAGATTCCATTATTATTAATTTGTTATATAAGTAAAGTTATTTGGAAGACAAAAGTTATATACAACATAAATGAGACCAGTTGAATAATATATTTAAACGGCTGCTAGAAGTTCAGTACATATCACAAACCTCTAGCTGGTTTCGCAAATCATCACCACCATGAAAGGAATATAGGTGCACAATGTGTTTGGAGTAGGCAACACCTGAATCAGTGGTTGGAAAATCAAACTACTAACCAGAAGCACAGTATATCTCCAAAAGATTTCAACTCTTTTTGTATTTCTTACATTAAACAAATAACAAATTAAAAAATAAAGCATTTATGCAGAGAAAAATTCATCAAATGTTAGTAGCATCGTTAGTACTCATAAATGGTGAAAAGAGAAAGAAACTAAAAGGAGGAGAAAGAGAGGACAAATAACATACCAAACAGGGTGCCGTCAGGACTCCACATCACGCGGTTAACGGATGCAGTATATTCATTTGCCAATGATGCCTGAAACAGTATAAAGGGAGAAATTAATGTGATTTTTGTAAGTTAGAAACGTGAAGGAGTAAAACCCAAGCAAAATTCTTCTGGACTATAACCCATACCTGCAGAGACATAGAACATACTCCAAGGTCCCAAACCTTGAAAATTCTAAAAGCAAGCCTGTCCCTGCTACCTACTTCCCACACTGCAACATCGCCAATGTTCGTCCCAACTGAAATGTTAAAGGATCAAAGATAAGACATTCTGTCACATGCTGAGCTTAAGCTGGGACGAGCAAACAATGTTTCTCAGTGAAAGCTAACCAAGAAGCAGCGTTTGTTTCCCTGGATGGAAATCCATGCTCTTGACAGCAGAACCCTGATTTAGATTAGCAACAACAGTCTTTGGCAAGTCATCAGAGGAATAGGATGTGTGAACATGGTTCTGGCCAGGATATGTGACCGGCAAAATATTGATAGGGAGATTATTGACCTGTGAAGTCAAATTAAAAGAAGGATAAATTACCTAGAAGTCCAAAGCATATTCGAATCTGAAACCTTGGTAAAGAGAGTAGATAATATACCTCAAAGAAACATGGTAAACTAAGAAAACCACAATTACCTATCAATTTTGACTGAACAATATCAAGAATAAGTGAAATAGAAATTAAGAAAAAAAATAAATTATTTGAATTCAACTAAACCAACCAGAACCTCACCAAGATCTGGTGCAAACCAAAAAAGTAAAATTCATTGACAGAGTAAGACAGATGAGACTGAAATGGACTTTACCTCCTCTGATAACCCAAAAGGTCTAGTTCTCTTCAACACATGTTCAGAATCTGCAGTTTGATAGTCCACTGCCGGATTAGTAGTAGGAGTCCTAGGACGTTTTAGCATAGATGCTATCACAAAATATAGATAGAAAAGAGAACAGTAAGACTTAGCTACAAAAGTAAGTTGGAATGAAGAAGGCAATATTCTCATATACACAATATAAAAAATCCGACTTAATCACACAGATATTTATGTTTGACGTTCTCTCCACTCTCCTTCCTTGTGAATAATGTACAACAAGTTCCGGTGGAAAGAGGAGTCAGAACACAGATGACTGGAAGCTAGGGTGGCCTAACCGTAAACCTAGCATATTTATAGCAGAACTTCAAGCGGCAATAATACTCAACCTGGTAGAATTATGGGGAAATTTTTTATCAAAGAAAGGTACCTAAATGCTTTACAATGTGTCTGCTTTGGCCTACCAAACCAGAGCCAGTATATAATCCAAAAGTAGGTTTTTCCACATGTTCACAGTATTCACTATTCAGGGGGGGGGTTATAACAGACGATCTTCAATTATTATGTATTGAAGTAGTCAAGTAGTACATGAACATTTTTTTTTCACTGCATACCGTTCATGTTTATGAAGTGCTCCTCAAAGGAGGGTATATAGTGACAATTTTAATTTACCATGTCAGTACATCATATTTCAAGATAGACTAATACAGCTAACAATTTAAAAGGACAGATACACAGCAATTCATGATATATACTTGTCCTAAAGAATTTAAACATAAAGTAGTAATAAATGAAGATAATTCACATCAAAATTTTGTTCTTAAATTAATAGAACTACCAGCATTATTAGGAGCGTTTAATCCCATAGGCCCCCCAGAAATCACTTGGTGTGGTGCAGAAGAAGGGTTAGCCATCCATCCTCCAAGTGAGGTAGTTAGAGGTGCAGGTGCAGGTGCAGGTGCAGGTTGGAATGGCTGAAAAAGAATAGGAAAATGATACAAAACAAGAATAATCGTAATATAGAATCCCCAATCTAAGTCTAACAATGACTAAAACGAAAGCATATCTGTTCTCTTGTGGACTTACACCATGAGCACCTATTGGTGGGAAACCAGTAACTTTAGGCATGGAACCCATTAGCTGATTAGTGACAGGAGATGGAGCTCGAGCACCATTTGGTTGCCCACATGTATGGTCCACAAAGAGGGTTATTATGTCAGGGTTAGACTTTGGGCTCTTGCAGAGCTGATGCTGCCAATTCAAGCTGCAAATCACAATAGGTAAAAATAGCAGCTTTCTTAGTTGGCCATAACAAAACAGAAAAAGCAAACGGCTGTTGATTAATTAATATTTCCCTTAATGTACCTCTGATTAATTAGTGTCCGTAGCCTTGAGTTCTTTAAGCTGGGAAATTGAAGTTTATCCCTGAAAAGTGGATTTGCCTCGATCAACTTTTTAAGCTCCACGAGCATTATACACCTTGCTGACTTAGTATCTCCGTATTTTGAAAGCTGTTCATTTTCCCTGGAATTGGTAAATTTTCATCAAATGTCAAAGAAATTAACAACTTGTATTAGATACCATTTCACTTATCCGCAAATTCTGGTCTTTTCATCCAGCTTTTGTAAAACTAGAGTACATGCATTCCATGCCTCTCGAAAATCTCGTCAACCATATGGTGTGTGAGAAGGCAATTTCATCATATCAGATTTTATAAGATTCAAATCCTTAGCTATTCCACCATGAAAGGATCAGAATTTCCCTTTGAGAGAAGAATATTCAATAATTTACCCAAATCTTCCAAATTCTTTAGTCAAAATTTCTGTCTTATTGCAGACAATCATGTAAAAGACGCCCACACCATACAAATAAGAATTAGGAAGCACTAGAAGTTTCCGTTTTAAAAGTATATTCCATAAGCAGGAGAAAGTTTATCTTTAAAATACAAAATGAATAATCATTTAGAGTTGTGTTTATATGATTAAGCTCTGATATATCATCAAAATTCTACATGTTGTATTGCAACTCACATGATTTGTACTTCAAACTAACTTTGGTATGGTTGAAATTGATCCTTGAACTCACTTTATTACTTATATCAGCCTTAGTTAAGCAAACATGATAGATTCACAAAGGATAGAAGAGTACAACCAAAATAAAAATCCACCTGAAATGTGTGGTCCAACATGTAACACGCCTCTTTCATGAGACCCAAAAAACACAGATTCAAGCTTTACTAGTTCTTGCCTGGGCATGCACATAAGTTTCTGTATCATGCCCTACAAACATTTCTGATACTAAAATAACACAATAGTAAAGTCCAACACAAACATTCAACAGCATCACAATAATAGTATTGTATCAATTAACCATAAAACCAGGTCAACCCCAATCACAACAAAATCCCAGCAATCATCAATTTAGAAGGGCAACGAGAAATAGAAAGGAAAAAAACACTCATCGTACCTAAAATTCGGCAAGGTCAGAAGTAGGGTAATCTCCTTAAAAAGCTCTTCGTTAAAAGAGGAAAAAACTTTTAAGTCCTGCCTCAGAACCTCCAC
This sequence comes from Panax japonicus, assembly GCA_020205505.1. Taxonomy (NCBI): domain Eukaryota; kingdom Viridiplantae; phylum Streptophyta; class Magnoliopsida; order Apiales; family Araliaceae; genus Panax; species Panax japonicus. Next base: position 73,454,854 of record CM035098.1, on the reverse strand, counting down.
GGCATTCCCATAATCGCCCCTGAAACCAGATGAAAACACAAAAATTTAAAGGGGGAAATCATAAAAACAGTAGACATCCATGAATAGCTCCAAAGTCCCAAATTAAATGCATGCACTAAAATTCGTCACAGAAACTTACTTGTCCAAAGCTTCAAGGTATTTCTGCTTTCGAATCTCAAAGAAAATTTTCATCGAGTATCGGTTATCGTCAACTTTGGTAAACCCAGATAAATATTTTTCAACCTCATCCCATTCTCCATTCGTAACTGCGTCTTCAAAGTACCTCATGTTGAAGAAAAATCCTGATTCCTTCTCCAACCTTCAAAACCCAAAAAACAAATATCAACAACAAATTAAAACCCTCCACACAAAAAATCCAACTTTTATAAGCAAATCAAAAATCAAAATTTATAAGCATGCTAAAAAACAAACAAAAAAATTAAAAAACAAATACCTGTGAACAGTCTCTTTGAATTTCTCTTCATCTAAGAACTGAAGTATCAGAAAAACAAGCTCCCTGCTCAAGGAAGACATTTCTGCCTATAATCGGACTCCAAAACCTCGCAGATCCACACTCCAAAATCAGCGATTCAAAATCAATTAGGGTTTTCCATAACCAATCGAAGAAATTGACAAAAGAATCAAATCAAAGAATTCGCTCATGCAATTATTCGTACATAGTTGAATGGGTTTCGGTAACTATACCTTTCTCCAATTAACTTAATTCACGTAGATATGTGTATGCTTATAAAGACAGATTGTATAGATCGAAGGGAGAAGAGTTTGCAGAATTCGTGACGGGTCGTTTTTATATCAAATTTTTCTTCCTTTTCTTTCCCCTCTCTCTCTCTCTCTCTCTCTCTCCTCTTTATTCTGTGTAAAATGGTGAGAAAGAGAGCTTTCTGAGCAATATTTTAAGACCTTACGACATGAGAAACTATGAAACTCAGAACGCGCCACTGATACGATACTATATTGTACGCGGCGACTGGATGAGTTGGCCAAGTGGAAAGTGTAACTGGATCATGACTTTACGCGCGTGGGTGTGGAATCTCTGTTAGAGTGATAAGTATATGTGTGAAAGAAGGTGATAAGAAAAGGGCCCTATGGTAAGCGTCTTATCAGTTTGATAGGAAACTGTGGTTATATATGATAGGTAACTCTACATTTCAGTCGGGAAATTGACGAGTACTTCAAGAGGAAGAAATAGGGAAAGTGTAGTATAGTTATCTTACTCTTTTAGACTCCTTACTTTATTTGCTATGTAAAGACGAAAGATGATGTGACCTATGACTTTTGACGGGGGAGAGAATCAGATTACATACATCTCATGTTTATTTCTCTTGATGCTTCCTATCATTTATTTTCATATTTTAATTTCAATTTTATTGGTTTAAAATAGTGTATCAAATCATATTAGTTATATTATAAATTTTAATTTATCTTATGTAATATTTCTTTTGTTTAAAATATGAATTATTATTGATTTTTTAAATTTAACTTAAAATATTTTAAAACTCAAAATTAACAAAGATTTCTCAAATTCTAGTCAGTACAATAATGAATATTATAAATTATTTAAAAAATACTACTTATTATAAAATTTTAAGAAATTGATATTTACACTGATAAAATATTTTCACAAGGTCATCGACATATGAAAATAAACTTGTGAAACAATCATTTTTGCTTGTGAAAATATTAATTCTTAAAATTTATTTTGTTGTAATTTTTAATAAATTATCTTAATTTTTAATTTTAAACTATATTGTTTATAATGTTGTAATTCTTAATAAATCACATTAATTTTAACTTTTAAATTATATATTAAATTAATTTTTAAAAATCAACAATAATCTTAGACTAAAACGGATGGAGTACAGCATTACACTTTATTTTCTCTTTCATCTCTAATAACTATTGTGCTAAAATAAATAATATCTCCGCTTCAAAAAAAATTGAATAAATAGACAAAACATATTCCCCCATATCTAATGAAAAAAATAGTTTTAACTATCATTTTTCATTCTACAAAAAAAATGTTTCTTTATTTATATAGGTATAAAATGACATAATTAATGTTCTCAAACATGACATTATGTGACACCCCAAAATAGGTCTAATCCATCCAACCTATTCTGAGTCGTCAAATACATGATACAGAAAATAACTACAACTTTATTACTATAATTGTCGTGCAAAATACAACAACACATATACTGTGAGTTTTAATACCAACTATGGACAACACCTCACAGTGATACCTTACATAAAGGTTCAATCTAGAACTGTTTTAGAAAATAAAATCTATAGGAAGTGCTCAAGGAAACCTTCGTACATAGGAGGCCATGAATCTAAGTTATGATAGATATCATATGTCCAAAGAATTATCATTGGTTGATCCAATAGACCCCAAAGAAAAATAAGAAAATTACTGTCATGTTCCTTCCAATGGTGAGTCTTCTATTGACATATAACTATCTTCACCGTCTGCGATTGAACATTATGTTTCAATCCAACTCCAAGATCATATAGGTAGTGCTCGTAGATATACTCAACAAGTGGATGTGCACAACCCTTTCTTATGATAATACGAGATTGTATGTCATTAGACATCTTGTATGATAGTGGCAAAATACTCTTTCAAAGTTGGGTTCACCTCACCCTATTATTGTTCACCAAAATCAATTATTAAGTGACGTATAATATACGACACACACATCTTAGGTCCTCAATACAATTATATATTGTATTTCATGCCGTTTTATAATGTGTTGAAAAACTTTGATAGTCTCAGACCACCACACTATTCTCCTGTTATCCCCGCTCGACCCAGCTACACTTTTATTACCTGCAAGGAATTGTGAAGCAAAATGGGTGTGCACAATTAGCCCAGTAAAGAATATCATAACTAAAGATAATTAAATTATCAATAGCCTTCATCAGTAATAAATCAGAGATTTAGAACATATGGTAGATGATAAAACTTTTCAACCATAGTTGCAGCGGAACGAGCAATCCATTATAAGAGTCAAATAGACCATAAAGTCTATTATCTTCTCCATGTTAAAAGTTCACCAACAATGCTTTAACCCTGTAACATTAATCAACAGATCCTGTTCACAGTCATGTGAATAACTCATAATCATAATTGTAGTTCTAATTTTCTCTTCTCATCCAAGACGAAGATATTTTTCATCACATGTCTTTACCTGAAACATCAAAGATCATGGTTATACCAAATCACGGTTCTTGTTCATAATCATACTAATAAGTTCATCTTTGCACCACGGGCCAAAGATATTCATTAACAATTCATCTTTGCACTACATGCCAAAGATATTCAACAACAGGTCATCTTTGCACTACGGGCCAAAGATATTCAACAACATGTCATTTTTGCATTACAGGCCAAGATGTTCATCAACGATTCATCTTTGCACTACAGGCCAAAGATATTCATATCTCAAAGAAATATATAATCATTTCAGAATTTATATAGACAATAATTATAACCATGTTGATCAATTCACCTTTGCACTTAAGCTAAAAATATTCAATTATAAATTCAATGGTCATGATCATACCAGTCAACCATTCATCTTTGCACTACTGACTAAAGAGAACCCATAGTTACGATCATACCAATAATTTACCCATCTTTATACTTAAGTCAAAGAAAAATTTCAACACCGGGATTATAAAAATATTATATATGATAATAAAAACAATACGATCAACAACTGCATTTAATTTCAAGAGTAAGGGTGTGTTTGATTAGCTCTTAACGTCTCCTAATTGGAGTGCCTCTGATTCGGTCAGAGACAAAACATGTTTGGTAAAAAAAATTGTCTCTTAATGCCTCTTAATCGGTTAGACAAAAAAATTAAAGCTTAACCATTTAGAAGCACATCTGAATGAGTTTATATTTTTTTGGACAAAAATATCCTCTTCAATATTATTAATTTCTTTTTGTATCCATTTTAACCCTCTTTCTCTCTCTATTCATTAATCAGTTCATCTTAAACATGAAGGGGCCATTAAAGAACATCTTAACCAAAATTTGAGGAGTCTCGATTTGTTTCAATAATGTATGATATAAGTTCGTAAAGGAATCACAATATTTGGGGAAACAAGAGACGAACATTTCAAAATATCTAAGTTTTAATCTTACAGACAGACGCATAAATATATATAAAATTAGGTACTGGTTTATCATGCAAATACTCAGAATGCCAAATCTAGCTGAGAAATTTAAGAACCCAATTATACCAGGAAGAAGGGCAAGTAAGGGCTGAAAGAACCCGAGAAAGATGATGATGGAATTGAGATTTTCAAAAAAGAAAAAACGAAGAAATTGCAAAACATGATCTGGTGAACATTGAAGTTATCACCAGCCAGAAATCAAATACTTGAAGAGCAAAAAAGGGCATTTATTAGATCTAATCATTTTTACCTTTTTCTATTTGATGAGTGTTTAATTGTAGTTTTTTAATAAAGAAATTGGAATGCATTTCGATTTGTGTTTGGGAATTTTGTAATTTATATATTTTTTCTTTTGTTCACAGGGTTAAAATGGTAAAATATTATTATTTAGACATTTTGAAAAAAAAATTATCAAACAATATTTTTTTTATTCAGATACAATTCTATTCAGATGATCTATATTATTCAGACATCTAAATTGTTCAGGTCTTAACACTCAGTTTTATCAAACACCACCTAAGATTCATAAATAAATGATTTCATAACACCTTAAACCAAATATTATAAATCACTTAATAATATCATAATCTAATATTATTAATACTACTACAATATTTTAATCATTTCTTAAACTTATAAATAATTTATTTTAATTGTTTACACTTTACTAATTAATGCATTTAATCATACTAAAATGTCAAACTCATAAGATTTCATCACCAATAACCAACAACCTCATCAAAAATCTGAATATACCATATATAGGATTTCCAAGCCATAAAATCCCATTTTTCAATTTTGTTACTTCACATAACATATTTAATTTATTTATTCATAACTAATCTATTTTCATGAAAATAACAAATCAGTTCCAAAAATATTTTTTTTTCTGAAATTTAGCATAATATAGTCCCATATTGAACATATATTTTTCTCGGAATTTTTAAAATTTATTTACTATTTTTCACATGGTCAAAACTGCTGAATATTTAGACATTTATCATAAATTGTACTTTTGTCCAAAAATTCCAAAATTTACAGAATATACTGATGTTATATAGATATACTCCCAATAAAAATTTCATCAATTTTGAAGTTAACCACAAGGAGTTATAAGGGTTTACTTTTAAAATAGTCTTTTCTCATAAAATCCATAACTCCTAATCTATACATCCAAAAATCGCCATTTTTGGACACAATTAAGGAAACTCATCAAATTATCATTTCAATTTTTTTTAGAATTTTTGAAGGTCAGAAAAATTACGAAACAAGATAAACATAATAATCCTTAAAATCTTGTACCTCAAAATAGCAGTACTTCTGACTGGAATATCGGATGTAAAACCAAAGGAAACTTCCACTAAATAGCAACTCTCAAATTATCAAATGTGAAACCCCCAAAATAGGTATACATCACCCATTTTGAGTCGTCAATAACATGGTACAGAAACAACTACAACTTTATTAATTCAACATATAAACTGTGAGTTTAAATACAAATATTGCCATCTAGACAATATTTACACCCAAATAAGTCCTCATTACAATTATTGATACATTATTTTACAAAAATAGTGAGGACTACTAAAACAAATCTCTAGCACCATCATTCCACACCTCGACTAGAACTCGTTACATTCTCGGAGAAGAAAAATGGAACAAAAAGGAAAAGGGTGAGCTCAACTAGCCCAGTAAAGAATATTATGACTAAGATAATATAGAACAAATTATCATTAGTCTTCAATAGAGAATAATCTGATAAAATACAATAGACAACAAATTTTAGATCAATATTCGCAGCGGAAATAATAATTCATAGAAGAGTTACGTAGAGAATGAAATCTACTATTATCTATGAATTTAAAAGTCCATCATCAATATTTTATCCCTGTAACGTCAATCAATATACATTTTGAATCAAATATTCATCTTTGCACTACAAGCCAAAAATATTCATCAGTCGGTCATGTTCATCTCAACACCTGTTCATCTTTGCACTACGGGCCAAAGATATTAATCAGTCGGTCATGTTCATCTCAACACTTGTTCATCTTTGCACTACGGGCCAAAGATATTCATCAAGAAATCATTCATCTTTGCACTACAGGCCAAAGATATTCAGTAATATCATCATTTAGGACTGAGGATGATGAAAAAATATTTTAAAGAAAACGAATCCAGTGAAACAAAAGAACAAATATAAAGGATTCGTATTTTAAACAATCCAAGTTCAAAAATACTTCATAAGTAATCAAAGTGGAGTAAAATTCAAGAATGATCAAAACATGGATACAATCAAAGCTAGTATCCATAATAGATATTCTGGACGAAAAGAAGAAATTTTATTTTTCGGTGAATAGTGTCGTATTCGTGAATAGTGTCGTATACGTGAATAGTGCCGTATACGTGAATAGTAACTCCGATACCAAAAGATAGAAATTTCACAAAAAACATCATCATGCTTCATGAATAGTATTCGTGAATAGTAATTCGTGAATAGTAACTCATAAATAGTAACCCCGACATGAAAAAGTTCTAAATTTGATAAAAATTTCCAACCAATAATTCGGCATAATGATATTGAAGAAATAATATCATTTTCGAATAAAATAACATCCCTTACCTCGAAAGACAATACTTCTAGTTGAAACATCGGATATAGGCTATGACTTGAACTTGCACCGTATAGCAATACTCAAAGTATACTCAAAATACTCACAAGAATACGCTCGATAATATAGAGAGATCATAAAACTTCAGTTTCTGGTGTGATTTTCAATTCTAACCTAAGCACCCTATTTATAGGAAATTGCTTAGAACATCAAAGCAGAAAATTTAATAAAATATAAATATATATATCAAAATTCCTACGCCACTCTTGAAATCTGATTTCAGCTCAATAAGCATATGCCACCTTCTAGAAAAAGTAAGAAAAAATATTTTTCTAATTTAAAATAATTTAAACTTCCAAAAATTAATTATTTCGGAGCTTCGGAACTTCAATAATTCACAATAAATAGCTATTTTGTCAGAAAATTCAAATCTCGCGAGTTTTTATAGGAAATTCAATTCCTTACAACTTTACAGAAGGAAATTTTTTCAAATTCTAAACAGAAATTGACCAAAATTCACAAACGGACGATTTTACAAGCTATAATCAAATTTCAGTCAAGAAATGGGCCCACCGACACACAAAACATGTGTTAAACAACTTTTACAACAAAAATACTCTTCCTCCTCATATACTCATATATCCCACATTTATTGTAAAAATATCACCATTATTATATTATTAAAATATAATAATATATTTAAATGAATCATTTTATCATAAAAAGATAAAATTTCAATTTTCAACCATTGTCACATTAAAAATTTTCTCCATCTATATTCACATAAAATTAATATTTTCCTCATCATATGAATCAATAATTAATTATTCACAAATAATATTACAGAATCACAATATTTACAACCAGGCAGTTCCCAAGAAAGAGGGGGCTTTCCAATAAAAATTTCTCCTTACTGGCGTGCAATTAGGTGACCAAACCTCTCATTAGACAGAACTTTCTAGACATTGCCAATAATGTTATCTAATAATATTATTCAGATAATATGAATTATTGCTTCGATAGTGAAAAATATTGTGTAATGACAATTATTGAAACAATAGCAATATAAAATATCAACGCAGCAATTATTGAATCAATAAAATAAAATATTGAATAGTAATTACTGCAACCATTATTGATTAGTGTCTTCTTACGTAAGAATCAATAATTAGTGCAATACCGTGTGCTACTGTGTTTTAACCACCGAGTATTTTAACAGTATTAACGGTAACAACTACGCCGTTATTTATAAATAACTTATTCTTGTCGTTTTCTTCCTCCAATCGCTTTCCGTTATGGGGCCCACACATGGCTGCGCCGTCGTACGAATATTCCTCGACAGTACGAATATTCCACGACCAAATGAATATTCCCCGACAACAATGAATATTTAATAACCACTTGCTTATTTTAAAATATTTGCGTATTTTACCCATAACTATTCATATTAATCAAATCAACCCTTACTATTTCAAAATAATAAATAGAGAAAATTAAATTTTATTAATAATAAGTTGGGGTCTTACAATTATAATAGTAATAAAATAGAAAACTTTTTTATAATATATATAAAGTTATTTATTTTATTATATTATATATAAATTGTTTGTTTTATTAAAATATTTTATTGCATGGTAAAAATCAGATTTCCGCCCGTGATTTTTTTTCTGTTCGTTCGTGAGATTTGAAATAGTGCCCTGTCATTCTCCTATAAATAAGCTGCTTAGTTAAGAAATGACAATCACACTAGAATCAGAGAATTCCCTTCTATAATATTGTGCGTATTTTTTTAAGTACAAAGTTACTTAAAGTGTAACAAATAGTGCAAGATTTCATTAAGATAATTTATGTTATACAAGTCATATTTAGTATTCTATTAAGGTAAAAGATGTTATTTTCTTCATACTCATAAGTGTTGCCATTTTATTTCTTATTAATCTGTGGAAATAACCTGTCTACGCAGATTACCGTATGCCTGGTGAATAACCTTTCGTATGTAAAGTCCTATTTTATATATATATATATATATATATATATATATATATATATATATTCAAATGACACCTAAATCACTATATTTTGTAAAAATTTTAATTTCAATAAATCATATTAATTATTTAGTAGTCAAAAGTAATTTTTTTTTTTTTAAAAAACCTGTCCGACCGATCAAAACTGCGGTCGAAAGATGGCAGTCGCCCTAGACTTATTGTATATGTATCCGACCCTTTCATACCGAGTCCTTCTAGGGGAATATTTTTTTAGTGGCATTCTAGTGACCTTTTTTTTGTAGTATCATCTAAAAAATGTATAGTATTTATTCCAACTGAAATTTTTATAAAAAATAGTGTTTTAAGTGTAATTTGGATACATACAAGAAACATGGTATGTACAGTCTGTACAACCCTATTTCTTGTATGTATTCAAATTATACTTAAAATACTATTTTCTGTAAAAATTCAAGTTAAAATAAATTCTATATATTTTTTGGGAGGTACTACAAAAAAAAAAAAGTCCTTAGAATGTCACTAAAAAAAAATATTCTTCTAGACTTATTGTTTCATACTATACTGACATCATCAATGATTTGTAGGCGTACCAACTGCGAACTAAATTATGGGAATGCATGGGTCCAGATTATTATTGATTGATACTTTATGTCTCAAAATTAAATGCAATTCATATTAGATGGCGCACACAACAAAATTTTGCATTATTTCTACAAACTCCATATTGGAATCCATTAACCACTTTTGATTATTTACTAATTGAATCAAGTTCATGTATAGCCAAGTCTAATAAGCCAAAATCTTGCAACCCCTCTTGCTGAAAAATGGCCATTTTAAAATTTTCACACATTTTTTATTATAAAATATTATTTTTAATTTATTCTAAAATTAAAGATACAATTAAAATTTTGATGTCAGACTAAATTATTAATATAAATTTATTTAATTTTAATTAATATAATTATTTTTATAAAATTTAAAATAAACTATATATAGTCTCTGTAGTGAATTATATAACTAAAAACGAACATTAGCAAAAAATAAAAATAAAATAAAATAATTGTGAGCGAGAAAGTCCAAGAAAGAGACTTGTCTTTCCTCATCTTACACACTGGCAAGTGGCAACCCAATTCTTGATAAACAAGGAGGGGGATTTACTTTACTAAATGCTGCTTAGTTCTGGATAAACAAGGAGGGAGGGGGATTGGTTTGACCGGAAGGAATGAGAGGACAGAGTGCTGGTGGAAAGGAAAAGGAAAAGGAAGTTGACGACTTTAATGTTCTGTCTTGGGGTTTCCAAGGGCTTTTTGTGTTCATCCCCAAATTGGAGCTTAGAGACACTAAATCGTTGCTCTAGTGATGTTTTGTTGCGCGCGGGGTTTGGATCGGTATGTTTTTTCCTCATCCGATTCACTTCCCAAATCCCTTGATTCTTTCATTTTTAATTCCTGTGTTTAGCTTTGATGGAGCTCTATTGGTATACTGATGATTAGGAAGTGGTTAATTCGATGATTAGTAAAGTCTTTATTACAAAACACACATTTTTGTTGCTGATTTATGCTTTCACACAATGTTTCGGAGAAGAGAAAAATTGGGAATTTTGAGAGCTTAATCAGACTGATTTTCTTTTTCACTTGTTATTAACTTTTAACAGAAAAGAGGAATTTTGGGGACAGTGGCGGAACTAGAGCGGTTTTGTAGGGGGGGCAAAAAAATTTAACCGAACACACTAATTTTTTAAATTCTTTTGACAGGTCATAACAGATCCCAAAAATGATCGGACACACTAATTTTTTATTTTGATTTTTTTAAATAGAAGTACAAATTTAAATCACGAGATACCATTTCTCTTTCATATAAGATGGGCTCTTTAGGACGCAGACATGACATTGTCAAAGGCCCATGAAATGTGTTTTATATCAATACAGAACAACCTCATCCCTTGCTATCTATCATCTGATGGGCCTTGAGCTTAAAAACACCCACTCCACGAAATATATTCTTTTCTGTCAATCTCAGCGAATATGTTCTGATTTACTTTTTGAAATATGATACAATTTCAAATAAATATACACTCCATGATATATATATATATATATATATATATATATATGTGTGTGTGTGTGTGTGTGCGCTTTTCCAAGTCTGAAGTTTTCTGTTCATTTGTTATCTTTGTGCCAACTGCCAATCTGTTTGGTCAGATTCAGAAGGTCGAATTTCACCTCCTCCTTCAACCGAGGGTAGTACCACTGCCAAAAAAGAAAGAAGAAGATGATCGGAAACTGAAAGAACTCTCGCAGACCGCCGGTGCCGGTGGCAGTGCCCCTCCCCCCCCCCCCCCGACCCTGCTCGGCTGCTCCCTCTCCCCTGCCCGCGCCACCCTACCGGGGGCAGTTGCCCCCGCCCGCCCCCGCCTAGTTCCGCCTCTGTTTGGGGATCAAAATTAAGTTGAGTTGCTCTTTCATTGAGTTGCTCTTTTAATTTGTTTTGTGGTATGAAGCTAATGATATTATTAAATGTGGGAAACTTTTATTCCTGATATGTTACATGCTCAAATGTACAGGAAAGGACAGGGGAAGACACAGTTAACATGGAGAATATTTTCTTTAAAGGAATTGCACGCTGCTACAAACAATTTTAATTATGATAACAAGCTTGGAGAAGGTGGATTTGGCAGTGTTTACTGGGGACAACTATGGGACGGATCTCAAGTAATGAACAAATGTTCTATCTGCATTTATATTTGTTTATGGTGTACTTGCATTCTATTTGTAAGCTCAACCCAATATTCTTATTGAACAAGGAAAATAGCTATTACAATTCTGAAACATTTCGGATACTATTTGATTGTTGTTTTACAAATGACATGACTGTTTGCTATCACATTGCGGGTACTGTTTGATTGTTTGCAAGTTTCTTTGAGATATAATGGTGATGTTCTGTTTGTCATAAGTCATATATTACGAGCACACTTGGGTACTTTTTGAAACTAAAAAGAAAATTTGGATGTTAACTAGACCTAGAAGATGGTGAGCAGTTGAAATATTCTGTTATGGCGCAGTCCAAGAAATTATTGGTTAACCAGCTTGATTTGGTCTGGTTTTTTAATGCTCCTGAAAGGGAGATAAAGTAAGTTATAATTAAGACACTTAATAAAGAGATCCGGTTGTTCAGAAAACTCTCTTTATGAAGGCAAATTGAAGACTAGGGCTTTATACAACCGGATCATGAGCCTAGCTCGATGCGACGCGACTCGACTCGACTTGAGTCCTCTTAGTGAGTCAAGCTCGAGTAGGCCTCTTTTCCCATATAAATAATTAAGTCGAGATTGAGTTATATTTTGTCCATCGTGAGTCTTCTTAGTGAGTCAAGCTTGAATAATGCATGGATGAGAACTCAAATGTTCATTGTTTTGTTTACCGTTAAGAATGGTTTGTCTCGTCTTGGAAAGATATAGGGAGAGACTGAGAGTTAGGTTGACTGGAAAGTTTAATGGTGGAAAGTTGATATTTGATCGAATGGTATTCATAATACACTTAATTTTGGGCCTTGAGCGTTGATATATATTCTAAAATATTTGGGCTTTAAGAAATTGATCCATATAGTAGGCCAATGCTCTTAGAGGTAAAACAAATAGAATGTTCTTGTATTCATACCTAAATTTCTAGAATGTTCTTGTAAAAATAAGACGTTCTAGATTCTTGACAGGTTCTTGAAGAAATATCTAGATATCTAAAAAGTACTTAGTGGTTAGGAGCATTTAATGAGGTATCGAGAAGTATTCGTGGATTAACATTCATGTAATGCCATTTGTGCAAGCTAAAATTTGGTTACTTTATTAAAGTTTAATACAAGAAATCCTTGTCCTTCCAAATCTCTTGCTTATTCCTTCATCTTCCCATAATTTTCCTACAAACCAAATTCCTTATCCTATTCCAAAAATACTCTATATGTCCAAAATAAGAGTCCCAATTTGACATTTTGAAGTCATCTACGATATTTTTTAATTCAAAACTATTATGAATTTATTTGATTTTGTCAATACATTTGTTAATATTGTAAACTATCTAAAAAATATTACTAGTTACAAAATTGACTGTTTTCAAAACTTAGATGAAGAATTTACTGGGGCAGAGCAAGGGCGAATTTCAACTAATTTTTTTGTTGAAATTAAATAAAGAAAACTTGAACTAATCATAATATTAACTAATCATAATAATGTTTACAAATTGCATAAAATATTTATAATCCAAACTAAAAAATAAATTTCAAATAAAAAACATTTAGATACAATTTAGAAATTTATTTCGGTTACTTGTCATAGTTCAATTTGAATGATTCCCCAAATGCTCAAAGCCTTAAACCAAATTTGCTTTCTATATTCAAACAAAATTATGAATTAATTTCAAAGCATAAACCAGCTTTGGTATCATTTTATTAGTTTCAAATAAGTTTTACTTGAAATAAAAGAAACAAACCATCCAAAATTTATACTAAAATAACCAAAAATTATACAGGGTCCATTGGTTAGATACAAGGAAGTAAAGTGATTATAACAACTACAAATGAGGGGTTACTAAAGGCTCATAGTCATTTTCCATTTTCCATTATAAAATAAGGCAAAATTATTGTAAGCTATCACAATAAAAGACAGAAACTACTCAACCAAAATGATCCCATTTTCAATTGAAGATCAAATAACCCAAAAACAAAAACCCAAATAGACCAAACAAACAATAACTACAGTCAATCAAATCAATAACAAAAAAAAATTCAAACTTGAAACAAACAATCCCTCACAATTCATACGTTGATGTTGTATATACTTCTAAGATTTCACCAATCCTTAAAAAAGAAGAGTTCTGCACTTGTATTTAGAATTGGTTTATGAATTTTTTTTGCCCCCTCCAAGTTTAATTTTTTCATTAATCTGCCAAATGTATTAACTTACATATCTACCCCTCAAGGGCTGATATGTAAAAAAAACCCATAAAAAAAACCCAGCAAGGGCAGCTATCTATGCTTCCCCTTAAACAGATCCGACCTTGAATTTACATCAATTTTATATTTTAGGATTTCACGGATTGACTTCTTAAAGTCAAAATGGGTCTTTTATTTTAAAACAGAGGGAGTAGTATATCAATAGATGTTTCAAGAGAGGCAGATACCATGTACATAGGGAATATTAAAAAATGTACGCGGAGAAAAACGAAAGTCATTCAAAGCGCCTCAAAGGGAAAATTCCCTAAGCCCTACATAGTCTAAAGACTAAAGCTGTAGGAGCATCCCAAAAAAAAATCCACAAGGCTCTCTCCCCCAAACCCCCCAAGAGAGAGAGAGAAAGAGAGAAAGAGAAAGAGGGTATAAATACTCTAGAGAAGCTATCGGTTATGCAAAACTAATCTTCTCTTCGTTTAAAACTATCGGCTTATAGCATTGCTGGCTTGGGGATATGATACATGTTCTTCTAATTGGTTTTGACACAGATTTATTTAAGGAGTCTTCATATTTATCATCATTTACAATTCTTCAAATTATGACATTAGCCTTGTCTAAATTATAGAACATTTTCAAAAGAGAAAAATACTGTCATATTTTCATCACGAGAATAAAATTTCAAGTTGACGTTATAACCATTGATAACTAGCTTTGTCATGAGATCCTTTTCCACACTCTGAGCTGGGTTTTCTTAAAAGGGTAGCTGGTAAATTGGTGGCATCCATGCAGTTGTAAAAAGGTCTCATCGTTGGAGACAATTGGTAGTCTTGATCTGATAGCAGTTTCTCAAGTAAATGACTCTTTAACAGACTATAATCTATGTAAATAGAGATATTCATGCTTCATTCTATATGTCTGCAGTAGAATCAATTCTGCCATGCATAACTAGCTAAATGCTTTAGAATACTTTAATTCTCATAGAGATATATATGTGCAGATAGCAGTTAAAAGATTAAAGGTCTGGAGCAGCAAAGCAGATATGGAATTTGCTGTCGAGGTTGAAATACTGGCACGTGTACGACACAAGAATTTGCTAAGTTTACGTGGCTATTGTGCGGAAGGGCAAGAGCGCCTAATTGTATATGACTACATGCCTAATCTGAGTTTACTCTCTCATCTCCATGGACAGCACTCAGCTGAATGCCTTCTGGATTGGAACCGACGGATGAATATTGCGATTGGATCTGCTGAGGGCATCACGTAAGTATATTTTTTGTTCCCATCTGTCTTTATGAACCATCTATATCTCAACTTTTTCAACTAACATTTAAGTGTATTATATCCAGCTATCTTCACCACCATGCAACCCCACATATAATCCACAGAGATGTAAAAGCAAGCAATGTTTTACTTAATTCAGATTTCCAAGCTCTGGTTGCTGATTTTGGCTTTGCAAAGCTAATACCTGATGGTGCCACACATGTGACCACTAGAGTCAAGGGTACTCTTGGCTACCTTGCCCCAGAATATGCAATGTTAGGGAAGGCGTCTGAGAGCTGTGATGTTTACAGCTTCGGCATTCTCTTGCTTGAGCTTGCTAGTGGGAAGAAACCCCTCGAGAAGCTCAGTGCAACAATGAAACGCTCGATCACAGAGTGGGCTCTCCCTTTGGCATGCGAGAGGAAATTCAGTGAACTCGCAGACCCAAGGCTGAATGGGAAGTATGTGGAAGAAGAACTGAAAAGAATTGTGTTTGTTGCACTTATCTGTGCTGATAATCGGCCCGAGAAGAGACCCAACATGCTTGAGGTAGTGGAGCTACTGAAGGGAGTGGAAGAGAAGTTTGCTAATCTAGAAAACGATGAATTGTTCAAGAGTCCTAAGCCTGCAGATTATAATGATGGGATGTCGGTTGCAGAAGACGGTTCAAATTTTGCTTCAGAAGAAAAGGAACCAAAACAGGAGATTGAAAAAGTGGAAGCCTAGACCGGTTATGTATGTATTGTGGCAGTAAACTAATTAGCTAAGAGGTCCGGGGAAGCTGGTTTGATTACAGTAATATGGGCTTTTCACTTCAGCATTGTGTATTCATATTAGCTGCGGGATGAATTGATAGTATGGTTTGCTATTATTGTAAGATTTGTGTGTTTCTGTTGATTTTTTTCTTGTTAAGTACATGGATGTCATCGAAACTAGAGAGCAACGTATTGTTTGTTTTTAGGACTTTCTATCTAGGGTGAAGTGGCAGTTGTGAAGGAGGCTTGCCCATGAGTTTGAAACTTGTAGATTATTCATTTCTATTCATAAAAGCACAGAATGTCCAATGAATAAGCAACTCTCAGATATTAGAGAGCTGTATGTTTGTTTGTAAGTTAGTTTTTTGGTTTATAGAAAACAATCTACTCTAATCTAATCCGTGGGAAGGTGGAAATTTTCGCACGTGGTTAGACTCGATCATGGGCATCCGTCGCCGCCGCCGCCACCACCACGTGTGACACACAAACACACTCTTGAGAGCTGCTTGTTTTATTTTGGTGGTGATGGCTGTTCGTTAGTAGCATGAAATTGTGTGGTTAAAAGGTCAGGCATCATTTCATTAAATGAAACTATACTTGCTTTCAACATCAATGAACCAGCATAGAGTTGCTGTGCAATTTACATAAATTGACAAGGTTAGCCCTCTACAATACACAAGTCACCAAGCCTGTTACCAAATTTGGCTCCTTTGCCTGGATGGGAATTATTTATATGGTACAATCCCACCAAGTTATCCTTATTTCGAGTAATCTTGGTGAGCCAAGACTGAATAATAATCAGTTAGAAGTGCAACACCCTCTAGGGAGACATTCGGCTTGGAGGAAGATTAGGAAACCAAGCTTTTAAGCCGATTTAGAATTGCGGACATTTGAGCACTCCCTTCTCATCCTGATTGTGGACATTGGGCCATTTCCTTCTCATCATCCCATTTTCATCGATTATTATCCCTAGTGGCAGATGCCAAATCCTCAAGACCCTGTGCTATTACAGAAAACAGTAACGACCAGATCTATTGTACCATATCATTAATCAGAACATATAAACCTCTGCAAGGATCAGGATCAGGATCAGTACAGTATAGGTACGCATACATATAATGCTAAACCAACCCTATGGTATGCTTACAGATAATGCTATACCAACCCTACGAGCAGTAATTATTCCAAGGATCAGTTCATTCTGGAATAACTTGGATCTAAAGAGACATTATCTCTAATTTTTACTGCTTGTTACAATACAATCTTTCGTACAAAAGAAGGATTGAATGATCAAACTGAACAATCAACAAGTACAAGTGGGATGAATTTCGTTTTCAAACCCATTTCTACACATTTTAGAAAAACTGGTGAAAAGAAAGCACATGCATCTGTAGAAATATACACATCCCCTTCAACAGATGGCCTACTGGACCCTATGATCTATGAGAACGTATCCTCACGGTCACCCTCAGCAGTTTCACCCTCCTCCAAGTTGCTGAATTCCAAGAAATGAGTGGGCCTGTGATCTTCATGGTAGTACTCCCGTGGTGTTCCTAGCTTGATCCCATACTTCATGCTGACAGTGTGCTTTACCCCCATGAAGTTATAATTCCAAGGACCATTATCCGGAACCTGCAAAACAGATGGGAATTAGATAAATGACAAATTTTCATAATATATGGATTGCACAAACCAACTTTCTTTATATATACATGTACATGAATATACATATATTAAATGACACTCTTACCATGTAGAAACCAAGGAAACGGTCACTGAGGAGCATTTGGACCTTCTCATAGTGAGTTGGCAAATACCCATGGGGATTACTACCGGTATCCTTGTTTGCGCGTCCCCACTCATAACCTGTAGGTGTAAGCTTATATGCAGTTAAAGAGCAGGAGCCAGGAGTAAAGCTACAAGTTAGGATAATGCACTTTTCGCCATCCCATTGCTTGTTGTTCTCTAGGATCCGAGCATGAGAAGTGAGATCCTTCAACCAAACAATAAATCAATCAGATACTATATCTTAGAACCCTATATATGCTATTAAAAACCAAGAAACCCAGCAAAATTTTCTCAAGTACAGGCATAGAACAAATAAGACTGGATACCTGTGGTGACAACTGGGGAAGCTCATTTGGTTGTGTGTGCATCCATCCCAAGGGCTCCAAATCATTTAGGAAGTCATGCTCGGGAAGAGCAGATGGAAGATGCACCTGCTGATGGGTTCCCCACTGTGGCGGCATGGCAATACAACGAATCTCCTTAACCTGAGGGTTGTCTGGAGGACTAACACCATACAAATACCCTGAAATTTGAGTCCGCAAATCCGCAATGCAAATGAACTTCTTCAGTATATTTTTTGGCATGATAAATGTGTATCCCGTTTCCTGCACCAAAGTCACATCCCATGTAAGCTTTATTTACAAATTTGAAGTTATTATTAACTCAAGTTACATGGTAAAGGAATACCTTTATATCCTCTGAGTTTACATATATATGATTGACTCGAAGATACAGGTTTGTGGCTGAGATAGCTCTCACGCGCCAATCTGTTTTTGATCCAAATGCAGCTTGTTCGTAAGGACTCGTGGTAGTGACAATTAGTTCATCACCATGCACATTTGTGGTCTTTGTAGTGACTGCTGTCAACTGACTTGCTTCTTTTGCCTGGAAATTGAAAATGAGTAAACTTAGCCATGTGTATAACAAGACTAAATCATGAAATTCAGTAAACATTGAAGAAACAAGAAAAATTCACCTGTTTCTCAATCTCAGCTATTTGTTGTCGCTGTTGTGAGGGTGGAGTAATCTCAGCTCCAAGTATAATATCACGAATCTCAGATTGTGTCAGTGCTGAAGTGTTCACATTGTTCTTTTTGGCATAGTCAGACAGTATAAGATCTCTCAGTGCAACCTCAACCTGAAATGTACAAATATTAGTCACTCGGAGCAACTCTCGACTAAAATGGAGCAACTATTGATTAAAATGAATGAGCAGGGGAACCCAAGACATCTTTTATCTACTTTTTTCATTCTCGTTTTTTCATCTTTTATTTTATTTTTTTGAAATTCACAGCAAATAATGTTTTCAACCAGCAGAATAACCGTACACAATATGATAATAATGCAAACAAATTCTGAAACATAAGTGCATATATTAACAATGTTTACCTTCATCCATTGATCATCTGAAAGGGAAGGCCAGATGTGGTGGGGCTCGGTAATAATCGTCTTGTCAGGCTTTAGTAACATTTTTGCCTTCTCATTATTCACATGAAGAGCACGCAAAATCAGAATGAGCCTGGAAAATGCAGTGTAGGATGAAATACTCTTCAACCAATCATCATATATATTGAACAAAACCATTTGCGGTTCTGTAGCCTTCAGGATTAAATCACCGAATTTCTCGATCTTCAAGCAAGCCTGGAATGGAAGCTGCAGCTCACTTCCTTTGATGACTATATTAGGAAAATCAAGCAAGTGAACTTCCAGGGGATCCAACATTCCTTTACGCGTCACAATTATTTGTTTTGGCTGTTCTTCAACAGGCAAGGACCGAACAAGAGCAGCCACTTCCTCTGCTGTTTTCCACTTTGCCAGCTGACCAAGGCGCTTTTGCCCCGCCCATACACTAGTGTGAATTACCTGCAAAAAGCCATGCCATATGAATTCAGTGGTTCTACATATGAACATTGTTTCAAAATTCACATACAAGATTGTACAAACCTTCAAAAATAGCTGCCCTGTCCTCGGGTTGAATATGAAAATCGCACCATTTATGGGTTTTGTTGTTAGATTCCCTTCAAATGTCTTGTGGATTGTAACGCGATACACGTTTGTGTCATCAACAAACCAGATTATTTGATTGCTGAATATCTCCCCATAATTCTGAGACGACAAATAGGGTTCTGTAGGCTCTGAAGAATACAACTGCAACCCTTTCCGTATCCGCTCCCTCAAAACATATAAAGCTGGATTAGACTGCACACCAGAAAGATATTTAATTAAAAAAAGAACTCAAGTTTATTTTTCTAAACATAAATTGGAATTAAAATCAACATACTAAAACATATCCACATCTGATGTAAACAATGAAAGACCAAAATTAAGGCACCTTCATGATCTTATTCATGGCCTGTGCAAGCAGTGGTTTTGAGCCAGGAAACCAATTCCCAAAAGCAGAATGCAAGTTGTATGCAAGATCAAGACCAATCATCACCCCTGCATTAAAAAGCAACAAACTATTTTTAGCATTGCAGAAAAATACCAAGTTCATTTCAATATTGTTTAGTCATCACAAGCCCAATTGATCTTTACACGGGGCCCAGACAAGTATCCAAGTAAGCTATTGCAACAAATGGTGCAAAAGACATACCAGTTGGCGATGGATAGATAGACATGTTGTCTGTTGTGTAATCCATAAACTTTGCCCTGGTGTAACGCTCAATATCATGAGAGTCATAATCACCCCAACGGAGCTGCACGTCAATCCAGTATTTATTGCTTGCCTTTTGATCAAACACATCCTTTGACTCGGCCACCAGGCTGGGCTTTGACATTGGCCACCTATGTGCAGCAAATAGGAGAATGTCAGCGCAGGAACTGTTCATTTTATAACTTTTCCTCGGATGGATAGTTTCCTTCTGCACTGTTTCAATTTCCAACGCATCTAGCTCTTGATCCAGAACTTGGCAAAGGTCCATCACCACACTCTCATGAATCTTTTGCCACAAGTGAGCACGGAAGATTTGAATAAGAGAAATCTTTAGGGTTGGTATCTTCCCGTGCATGAATATCCCAGTCAAATCAAGCTGCACTTGGAAACCAACATACACATTGGCTCGATTAATAGTGGGTGACCACCAAAGGGTAAACCTACGGTTAGGAATTTGATTGAGCCCAGATCTCTGAGCATTGGTCAGTTTTTTATACTTCATGGACTCCTCAAAACCTGAAGCCTTCTCCCAGAAAAGACCCTCCCAAGTCGGGAAGTAAGTTCCTTTGAACAATGTATGCTCAAGAATTCCTTCTACACCCCCTAGCGCTTGGATAACATCAGTTCGATAGTTGTTTAAGTTCCAGAGTTTTCCATCATGCCTCTGGTGTGTCCACCAAAACGGATTTTGTTTCAACACTTGATACTGCTTAAAATCAGTTCTAACTCTCCATCCTTTGTCATATGCCAGAGTGTGCCTATCCTTCTGAAACAAAGTATTGATTCGAGGTATACCACGATCCCATGAATCTTCCAAATCTTCAAGGGTTAAACGCCTGTTTTGAGATTGAGCTTCCTGTCGCTTCAGTGCATATTCTGCCCAAACTCGCTGTGAATCAATAAATTCACTCTCCCACGGCTGTATATAACGATACAGATTTGGAATCAGCTGGTCCTCTTCATGACTCATACCACTCCTAAAGTGCGTTACACCAACATCTGTCTGTTGACTGTAACGGAGATCACTCTGAGGAATCAATATGTGACCCATCGATAACATACCCAGCCCTCCAATTTCCTTTGGTGTATAAAAAATAACAGGAGGGAACCTGCTAGGCATTTTTGAATTTAATCCAATCTTAATTCGGGTCTGAATTTTATTTTCACATTTGACAAGTAAATCCAATAATTCTTGAGTGTGAACTGTTGCTTCACGAAAGTAGGTCATGAGGCCTATAAGAGCTGTATTCCATTTGTTAACAATCTTCGTGAATGTTGTTGAACCTGAAGACATAAGAATTTGTCTCACACGATTCTCAAAGACCTTCATGTGCTCATCATCAACTCGTAAGAAAGCAACCGCTGTACGCTCTTTGGTCTGTTCATTCTGCAGATTCCAAACTCCATCTCTTGTATTGCTGAATGCCTCTTGAGTCATTCTAATTTTCGGCAGGATACGAACTTCAAATCCACACATGCTGAAAAGCAAGTTGGGATTGTCTTTGCTGTAAACAGAAACAAATCCATTCTCCCACTCCAATGTGGTGATGCTTCGTGGAAGCCGGTTCTTCATATCCCAGAATACACTTCTCCCAAGATTGACATCATGCTTCATTAGCCTCATTCTTGCATCCCTTGGCCAACATTTTTTATTGTTATACCCAACCATATTTTCATTGTTGGGATCAGGATGCTCGGTAAGATATCGCTGGATAAGGTCTCGAGCCTCTTCATGAGTAAACCTGAACAATATATGCACCTTCTCAATGTACCGAGAGTACAACCGAATTGGGTGTCTTGTTTCTACTTTAGTGTCCCAATAAGTAATGAACTCATTTGGCATTTGTGGTGGACCGGCAATTTCACTGGCTCGAGTTAGACCAAGAAGCAAGAGATCCAGGACAAGCCCATAATATTGTACAACAAAAGAAGCAAACTGAAGACCACGTATAAGACCATAAGAATTTGTATGACTCATGTCCTTGTAAGATAACACAACATTGTTCTTTGCAGTGACATAATCAGCAATATTATGGTCAAGCACCAAACGAAGAAGCCTGCAGAAGTACAAGATATCTAAGTCAAAGCCAGAATACTAGAAACATTACTATTATTATTATTAATTTGGGATAAGCAAAAGATCTAAAAATAAAGTAATTTAAAGCATCACACAAAACCATAATCACCTGTTTAGCATGGTCAAATCAATTTTTTCAAAGAATTTCTCAAACTTCGTCTGAAGCATCACCACACACTGCCCATCACCAGTATCCCATATGCCTTGTAAATTGTTTATTCCCTGACACCATTTGTATACTAATAGTGGTGGTGGCTCTGAATCTGCGGGCTTAATCCAATTCGGGAAAAGATGGCGTTTATCACCTTCATACCATAGATATTGATCAAGATATGCATCTGTAATCTTCTCGAGAGGTTCAATCTCGTAAACCGGAATCAAATAGCTGTATAAATCCATGAACTCAATTCCCACCTACAAAAAAAAAACGTTGAGTTTGCATTTGAGTACTAAGAATAAAAAGTTTAAAGTACACATCATACTTGTACAACTAGTATAAACATACCTCTTTGAAGGCACGCTGGGTAAGTAGATGACGTTTTATCCTTGACAAAGCCTCATGTGGGTTGTCATAAGCCTGCTCAATGAGACCCAGTTCTTCTCTCTGCAGCTGATTTAACCTCACAGCCACACTATAAGATTCTTTCAATCTTTCAAGAGCGAGGATAAGAAGCTTTGTATCATGCTTGTAAGACAAAGGCGGGAACTGAATAGGGGAAAACTTTCTTGATTCCAACCAATGTACAGTGGTTGTGTAAATAGCCACTGCTTCTTCAGGCGTAACATATGGCCCATCTTTCAGATAATTGTGTTGTCTTTCCTGTAATGCAGGGGTAGTATAAAACCAAGTTTAATATTGATACCTCACCATCATAAAAGTCAAATGAATATGCACAGTAAAAGAAGAGTGAAAACCTGTTCTGCCTTCAGCCAAAGGCGAGTCAATCTCCCCAAATTCTTCCGGCAGACTGTCTTATCAACAGTGGCCCCCCTTCTAATACGTTCACGATTATAATGAGCAACATTTGTCCACCAATCAGCTTTTGACTTGACATACCGAAGAATCATGTTCTCAATCGGAACAGGTAAGCCAGGCACCTAAAAGGTCCCAGCAGAGTAAGAAAAATCCCAAGGGAGACTAAGAAAGAAAATAAAGCATCTAAATCATCAATAGAATCCAGAAAAAAAAAATCAACTATATACCTTCCAAGGAATATTTGCTTTCCAGCAGCGCCATGCTTCACTTAGATGCTGCAAAATGGTTCTTGCTTTATTTTGCTTAATACCCTCTGCAATTTTAACAAAACGACAGAAAATTATTTAAAACAATGATATTAGGATACCGAAATGACAAGACATGCCACAGGAGATGCATATCAACAAATGTGGAATTAGAATTTTGATCACCTGGCATAGCATCAAGAACATCATGCATAACAGCAGCCCGAAGCTCCAAATCAAAGTGGCTTTCAACACGTTGCTTGGTAACAGTCTTGGCCACCCCTTTAGAATGACGCCCCTCAAATTGCCGTGCAAGTAAATTTCCCAGCCATCGTTCCAGAAGAGGCACTATTCCTCGAAGGAAGAACAACCACACCCTCCACATAGGTGCCCAGAAACCACATCCAGGTCCTTTCCCAACCGGCCCAGTATTGAATCGGTAATAAATCAAGTGCTTCAAGTCTTTGCACATTCGAATTTGTCGCATAAGCCTGTACTTGTAACGGTACATCCCCGTCAATTGGCCAACATGAGAGAACGTATACTGCAAGCCATCTGCCAATTGAAACGCATCCACATTCCCCAAGCGGAACTGGATATTTGCATCAACAACAAGCTTTGTCAAACGCAGGATTTCACGACACAGATGAAAAGCATTACCAAACCGGGACTTCTTGCGTTCTTTAGTTGTGAGAGTCTTCACTGGCTTCAAATTGAAGTTATAATCAAGGTGAAGGTAATTCAAATTTTTCCTGTGTATCAACAGATTTAGCATATTGTACCCCTGCTTACAAACTTGGAGCCCGGCCTCGGCCCAATCAAGCTCTGTGGTTTGGAAAAACTTTGTAGCTTGAAGTGACCTGAACAAGTGCTTCTTCTTCTGAGCTTTAGGTGGTCTATGATGTAGCTCATTCAACACAAAGCATTTCAACAGCTTCTGATAGCTTACACGGACTTTAACTGGGTATGATGGAGGACTGCGAGAATAAGAAAACCAGAAAAGATGAGACAATACACTATATCATTGACCAACATTATTGTATACTGAACAGCATAAGAAAACAGATGACTAAAGCTTACCAGTGCTCCTTGAACCACTCTGACACGAGGGGTATATCTTCGGCACGTCTCATCCGACCAGATCTCATGTTAAAAGGACGTGGGGCAAACAATAGTGAGATACCAGCAGCCGTAGTGTCGGTGTAAATTGGGGTGCTTCTTAACAATGGTTCCACCCCTTCTGGCAAACTAAAATCATCATCGTCATCCTCTTCATGAACTTTCTTCTCACGCTGCCGGTCCTTATTGGTGGAGGTTATGGGGTGAATTAGCGGATCATAGTAGAAGGCAGGCAAATCAGGATCCTCAGTTTTTATGTACATAATCATTGGAGTGTGGTATATGCAAAGTTTTACTTTCCTGGGCCTATTGTTATATAGATGAGGGAAAGCAATCCTGTACTCTGTCCTAAGAGGTGACCGTATGATAAGTTTGTTAATGTCATTGAACTCATTCCAGTCCTCATCCCCTTTCTCCATGTCACGATATAAGGGTTCAAACTTAGGGCCACCTGAAGGAAGATAGCTTCAGTTTATATTCAACCAAAGTGATACATAGTAATAGATACACTCAGCATTAAGGTACTAAAACAGCTAATCCAAGCACAGGGAAAGCTTGGATATAAAAAAGAATTTTATGGCAATTTATAAACCTCAATCAAATTCACAAGGCATTTTAAAGTTAGAATATAATTGTTATGAATCTCATGAATATTATCTGAAGGTGAGTATCAAATAAACCAAGAAAACCGAGAACATACCAGGGATGCACATATTCAGGGCTTTTGCTGTAAAGAAAGACTCCATATCGAATAAGTAAAAGTAATTGCGATCGATCAAATCAGAAAGCAGCTGTCCAGAAAGCCGATGGAGTGTAGCCATTATTGGGAGGGAGAGGTGCCATTTCCGATAACTGGGACCATTAATGAGCTTTGTTCTCACAAGAGGTTTATGGTCATAAAACCAAGTATACACAGCAGAATCTTCTTCCTCGTCTAATTCTAATTGTATTGGCTCCAGAGGATCCACATCAAGAAGATTATCAGCATAATCCAGTGGAGGCTCCTCATCATCAAACGGAGGAAAACGCATTCTCTTGAAATGCCTACGGTCCCTCTTCTCCCTTCGCATCATGATCCACATTGTACCCCACTGTAAAATCCCATTTAACATTTATAAGTACATGTTTTTCATTGAAATGTCAAGTACAGGCCTCAAGAATAACAAATAAAAAGTAATATATGTAATACACAAGATACAAGCAGATGTAGGAAAACAGTTTATCCTGACAAAGTAGTTCAGTAATCTTGTGTATCAAAGCAAGATATGAAATACATGAGATACAAGACTGGAGAAAGAAAAAAATTATCCTGACAAAAGTAATTGATAACAATGACACTTCTTGTAAGTTATAATATGACACTGAATAGCAAATTGCCATCATCCTAGTCATAAGGAGACCCAGCATATATAAAAGAACTTCATAGACAATGATTTCCAAAGGCATACCTGAGCTAGATAAATAGGTTCAACAACCCAAGGAATTTCATTCACAAATGTGATAGCTCCGGTAATATGGTATAAGACCTTCACCTCACGAACCTATAATTGCACAAAACTCAAGAGATTAATCAAGGCAAAATTGAGAATGTCCATTCAAATATGAATATGAGCGTAGTGAATAAAATTCGAGGGATCATACCTGTTCCCAAGGCATTGGCATGTTTTCAAGTAGTTTGTAGACTGCATGTGGAACAAATTTAAGAGCTCCAAGATACACACGTTTATCATGCCGATACTTTTTAGAGGACATGTCACCATGGTCCCTATAAAAGAGAACAAAAATTAGCATTTAATATAGCAAATGCATGAAGTTACATTCTAACCACATTCTATCTATACTAGTCACCGCCGAACACACATTTTGCGTGTGTAAATTATGTGAAGTAAAATAAAATTTTCATAAAATTTAGAGTAAATAGAAAGATATAAAAAAAATTAATATGAAAAAGGACAAAATAGTAATATATCTAAATTTATGGGGCAAAAGAGTAAAAGCAAAAAAAAAGAAAAAGTTTGACCCAAATACACCAAACTTGTTGGAGAAACCTCATGGAGGCTTTATAATATAGATATAGATAACTAAATCTTAGCAGTGAAAAAGTTATCCATATTTATAAGAGTTTTCATAATTACACAAACAAAACAAAACAAAAAAGAGAGTGCAGCAAAGACGAATTGTTACAATAATGTGAAAGCATTGTAAAAGTCTATGAACACATTACTTTGTGGTAAACAGAAGGTTAACACGCCATTACTTCTCAATGAGACAACCTAATACTATAACCGGCAAAGGGAAATGATAAATCAACTCGGAATGAATTGAAGGCCAGATACACATTGACCATATGAGAGCTTTGTGTTCCTAAACAAAGAGAGGCAAATAAACTGCAACCACCGACAAGACAAAAAAATATAAATGAGCCAAGAACCAGCACCAAAAAGTTATCAACCACTACAATAGCCACTTGATAGCATATTCCAATCAGCACAATAAGTATAGATATAAATGCATAACTCAATCATATTACTGATGTTAGAAGGCTTTAACAGTCCAAGAAGTGTATATGAAGTATCTCAAATTTTTGAAATTAGACACGTAATGGATGTCAAAAGAAAGTCTAAAATATAATAAGATAATACACGAGAAGAATACAAGAAGCAGGTGGATAAAAAAAAAATATAACTGGCTAAAAGTTAATCCCATGCATCTCCTGTACAAATACCACCAACCATACTCTACAAGACTACAAGGGCCTCAAACAAAACTGAACTCTCCGGAAAACTCAACAAAGAATAAGAAGCAGGGTTGACTGTCCAATCTCTCAAACATTTGTTTTCTATGAAACTCAGAAAGATTGTATGGAATATAAAAATGATAAGCACTTTAGCAATAGTTAATCGGTCTTAATTTTAGCAAATACTGGTATTTAATTTTTTTAAATATACTACTATAAATAGTCAAACTAACACTCTGCTTATTTCTACGTTTCTTTCTCCTTACACAGGTTACAAATATTTTCTATATCATTTCCGTGTTGGGATGAATTCTAGGAAACATTTTCTTGAAAAATATTCTGTGGCGAACTCAAACTGAATCAAATGATAAACTACAAACAGAATCTATGAAGAAATTTACAATTTGATCCAAATTTGGTTACACTAAAAATCTAAAATAGATCAATCAAACTATCATCCATACTAACAGAGGTTACTATATATACATTCATTTTTCACAACTCTCAAGAAGCCAAAACCAACACCAGAAGCCATTTGAAACCTAGCAACAAATTAATGTATCAATCTTAAGCCATTCTCACTAGTCACACTATCATACAGGAACAAACTTATTCAACCCCTAATTCTGCCCACGTCAGAATTTTATTACCTAGAAATTCTGGACATTTTCTCTGCCCCGTCAAGGAGTTTAGTGGAGCAAGGGTTGGGGAAAGGAGACAATTAGTGCTAAGGTCTCTTCTTCCCCTGTATGTTGACAAAGCTTAAATGATACTGTAAGAAACTATATGTCCAACAATTTAAAATAAACTTCAGTAGGTACAAATGAAAAGGAACATTTATTTATTTACTTAACTCTTTCCGATATCTAAACTTGCCATTGAAGATTTACCACAACTGCAAATCAAAGGTTTACAATAACCAAGGAATGTAAAGCTTCAATACAGCAAATAACTGTACTGTACTTACCAAGCATCTAATTAAAACAGATAGATTGATTTGGTTACGTAAAAGAACAGACAACTCACCTGATGATCTTCCTAACATGTTCGGCGGGTAAGTCCTCCTTCTGCGGCTCAACGAATCCAAACTTTCGCTTATCACCATATCTCTTTGAGTTTAACTGCATCCACTTCCTAGCTTTCTCCTCTAGCCGAGCCTCCGCCTCTGCTGGGGAGGGCAGTACAGTGTAAGAGGGCTGCGCCGCTGGTGGAGGTGGTATAGAGCCTCCTGCTCCTCCGGTACCCGGCGGTAGTATAGCGCCACCTCCGCCGGTTCCTGGGGGCGCAATATGACCGTTGTTGTTCCACATATCTTGTCCGGTGTTGTTCCACATAACTCCCGAATCTAAACCCAAAACCCTACTAGCATCGATAACCAATGGAAAAAACAAAGCGATCTAACCTAGTAATAAGATCTCAATTGTGTCCATAATTTATCTAGATAACGCTATAGTCGCTACTCACTAGGGTTTAGCAAGAGCGACAGTCGGAGAGAGACGCTCTTTTATCGCTCGATTACGGGAGGAAAAGAGAAAATATGAGACGAGACAACGAGAAAGAAAAAAAAAACAATAATGTTTCATTTGGGCTTTACCGTTATATATTTCCTGGATCGTGGATAAGGCGGTCCCAGTGACCGACTTATCTTGGGCTTTGATAGTGCTTTTGGGCCATTTGCTGTTTAGTTTTTGATTTCTCCCCTTTTTCTGTCGTAATTCTTTTTCTTATGCCTCAATAATTAAGAAAACTTCTAGCCTCTCATATGTCTCCCAATTCTTTTTTTTTATTTGTCCGTCTCCCATTTGTTGTTCACTAAAATTTGCTTTTTATTGGTCAATTTATCGATACAAGATGAATTATATTAACATTTTGGTGATAAAACAAAATACAAAAATAAATTAATTAGTTATAACTATCCATGTAAACTAATTCGACACTTTATTTTGTCCCTATCTTTTGTCAACGTATCATTACTTTTACATTAACATTTTTATAATGTGTCATGACTAGACCAAACATAAGTTATTTTCAAAAAAATAAATATTATTCTCATAATTAAAGTATACTCTCTCTCTCTTTCACAAAAAAAATCTCACTATTAGATTTACAAATGTCCAAAATATATTTTGATATATGGTTGTCTTTGAAAATAATAATTTATCAATATAATAAAAAAAATTAAAAATATTATGTTATTTTATAATGTCACCCATAAAAAATGGACTCATTTTGTTAAAAAAAAAAAAAAAGAACAACAGAGGAGGAGAGAATAGAGGTTAAAATTATGTCATATGATCGTGTGTCCTTTTATGTTCGCTTGTGATTTTGGGTTACAAAGTAACATAAAAATATAAAGATAAAAATCATATTCTATCTATATATTATTTTTTATACTATTCTCGTATTCATATTAATATGTTGGGACGAATCCATTAAAGGGACAGTATAGATAATTATTTTTATTGGATTTTTTTAGGTATAAGGGGTAGGGGTAAATATATAAGTAAATAAATTTAAGGGGATAGATTAATAAAATAGTTAAGTTTGGGGGGGCAAATTTTTATTTGAGAATTTAAATCTCTTTATATATAGAGAGTTAGGTGGTGTTTGTTTATGTTTGAATGCCTCTTAATTTATATCCTCTGATTAGGTCACAGAAATCTTGTTTGACAATTTTTTTATCTCTTAATGCCTCTTCAGTGTTAAGACAGAAACTCAAATCTTAACTATTAAAAGTTATCTTTTAATAATTTATTTAAAATTTATAAACTAGAAATAGTCTCAATAAATATTGTACTCCTTTAATTTTAAATTGTAAGATGGTTCAAATAATTTTTTTGCTATAACTCATAGGATTTAAATGGTAAAATAATGTCATTTAGATATTTTATATTTTTTAATTATCAACTAATTTTTTGATTCAAATATTCAAATGATCTAATTTATTAAAATATATTAAGCATTCATATTTTAATTACTTAATTTTATTAATAATGGGTAATTTTATTAATAAGTTGAAGTTTGAAAATAACAATCCACCTCAGCCCGGACCATAGAATAGAAACGGTCATCACCGCTTTGGAAGCAATACCATGAGAATTAATACGTACTTGGATAGTGATTAGAAAAATAAAATCGAGGCAATGCATTTCTCTCCATTCCGAGTTTCTCCACTCTATTCTATAAATCTCTAATTATTCACAAAACCAGAAAATAATCAGTGTGTTTTCCTGTTGGGAGAGTCAAAACCATGCCAATCATCGAGCACGGTAATCGAATCCCTAGGACTTTGTCCCTCAACAATACCCTTTTCTTTCGGAGTTTATCTTATAACAAGCTTCCTCAACAGCTCCTCAGCCTATCCATCATCAAATTGGATGGCTCCTCATTTGGTAATTCCCGTTCCGCACATGCATTTTTGCCCCCCTTTTTTTATATTAAAATAATGTAATAATTCGTGTATCATTTGAGCTTATATATTATTATGTTTGCGTTTTGAAATTATTTTTAGTTGTTCAAATTGGTAGCAGTTCTACGGTAGGGGAGCTTAAACTGGCTGTAGAGGAAGTATTTAGTTGGTCGCCAAAAGTGGGTCAAGGCAAGATTTCATGGTAAGGTGACTGACTATATATGGAATTCATTTTTGGTTACATACATATCTACACACAGAATATTAAGCTATTTATTTATGTATGTATGTACATAATGTGAATGCATGAATATTACGATTTTATATCAATGTAGTCAGTTAGTATATGAAAATTTGAGACTCAAAACTCAATCAAGAACTATAAATACTACTACTAATTTACGACTGGTACTTTTAACAGTGCCATGGCCATGGCTTAATGAAAAATTGACCCATGGGAAGGTTCATGTACGACTCGTATCATCGCCTCAAGGACTTGGATTAACTTTCATAGAAAATTCAATCATTATACACAAATTCAAACTACCATTCACAGTGATGATTGCGGTTTTCTTGAAATTTATTGCTTAGAATGCAGTTTTGAATAGAAAATAATATAAAAAATAACGTTGCAACTTGTGTTTGGATGACATATATACATGCCTTGTCCTCTTGGTTTTATTGTTAAAAAAAGCCTTTGATTTTCATATATATTAAAAATCTGTTTGGCATTGGAGCTGTTATTTTTTTCACCTTTGAATTTGATGGAGGCAGGTCACATGTATGGGGCCACTTTTGCCTATGCTGCGACGGTCAAGCATTAGTCAATGATAAAATGACTATTAAAAGTTTGGGGATCAAGGACGGTGATCAGGTTAGTGTTGGATAATTGTCATGTAAAATGAAGACTAATTAATTAACTAATAGTATTAGCTTCTAACTTAGAACACTAGTTGCATTTGCTACTCGAATTGCTTTTTAGTTATTTATATCATATGAATCAACATTGGTTTTTCTTTATGTTTATTTTATGCTGCATTTATTGAGTTCTATTAACCGCAAACCCTGCTACTTTATTGTTGTCATTATAGTACAACGTGTCCTTTTGTACCGCAATGATCGATGATCCTAAGGATTTTCTGTCGGAAATCACTATGATCGAAATTAATATAGCCATGCATGTATGTTTGTATGTGTTTCTTTTGAGGTTTTCAATTGTCGAAAATAAGGAACCATTGGTTGCCACATGAAGGGAATGAATTGAATAGTAAAAATTTACTACTCCATTTGATTTACTTTGGCTATGTTTTTTTTTTCTTTAAAAAAAGAAAAGAAGAAGAGTATTCAATGTCATAATTAAGCCAGTACCCTAGTTGTGTGCAATATTTTCGTAATCTGGGCATGTAAATTATGTAATGTTTATATTTTGTTTGCTTTTCCTTGTTTTACTTTTGTTTTTTGTTTTTTCTGGAGGGTGGTGGGAGAGAAAGGGAGATGGAAGAAATTCATCAATTTTTAATTTTTCCCCATAGTGGATTGACGTAATTCTGTTTTATGGGTGCATGCAGCTTAAATTTATTCGCCATATGTCAATTTATCATAGACCAGCAAAACAATCCAAGTGCCATAGCATTGCTTCGAAACATTACTCAATGTAAGAATAGCTTGAATGTTCTTTCTTTGTTAGTAATATTGCAATATCTGCCCTTTGCCTTGTTAAAGATGCAATAACTGTTCATGTCTGTCACAGTCTCTGTGCTCTGCAAGAGCACAAGGATTGTGTTACTTCAATAACTGTTATAACTATATATGCATTGCTATTTATTTATGGACATCTGAGTACTTTTTTGGCAAGAGTTCAGATACTTGCATAATGGATATAACAAAGCAATATATAGGACAATTGATGTGTTTTTTCGGATTCCTTTTCTGAAGAACTATTTTGTATCTCTTTTCAAGTTGTTTATACTTTAAGGTATAGAGAAACAAATAAAAAAGTAACTTGAGCACCAAACAGAATGTTGATGCACTATATCATCTTTAAGTTATATATTTTTGCCTCTTTCAGAAAAACAAAATTTAAGCAAACATCTCCAGTATTTGAATGAGCTATATGTATAGTATATCATCAGCTTTAGTCAAACACAATGCCAACTAAAATCCAACATATGAATTCATTTTGCCTATTGATTAGGGTGTTTTCTGGAGCAAATACTCACGAAGATAGAGGAAAGGCGTTTGGAAATGATCAACTCAACAGCGTTGTTCATGAAAGCAACTTGAAGAATCATTATGAAGAGGAGGAGGCAATTCCCAAGCCAAAATTGAAGTTCACTCACTTCTTGAAGGGTTGGCTTTCATACTCAAAATTATTGACTAGCAGGAAAAAGGGAACCAAAAGCGAGAGTCGCGGTTGGTGATTAATTAGGCTAAGATGTTATAATTTGTATTAGCCAACTAACGCAACTTGAATTGCTTTAGGCTAGTGTCCAGGTCACGGAGGTACTGGAGTAACTGGCTGGTGGAAACATTTTACTGCAAGCTTTCATGACCAATATTTGGTTAGCTAGTTTGGTTTAAATTTTTGTATTAGTATTATTGTCTAGTGGGTTCTTTCATTGGGGTTTAAAATTATAAAACTGAATCAAAAGTTGGGAATGTATAAAATAATTTAAATGAGTTGAATTTATGAATAATTTTATTATTTAATTATAAATAAATAATGTTATTTAATCAAAATTAGTATAAACTTTTGAACCACTATTAATAATATAATACTAAAAAATATTATTAACATTATATAGGATATAAAATAATAAAAGACTAATAATATTAATTTTTTCTTGAAAAGACCATCTATCACAGTATCTAATTTTTCTTTGATAACAAAAAATTTATAAAAAAATAATATTTTTATAAATAAATTTGATAATTTTATAAATTTGTCCTCACATAAATAATAAATAGTAAATGAGATGCATCATCGGAGGGACTAACTCGTGAAATTAACACTTTTATCAAATTCCAATTTACAGTTGCAGATGTCTGGCAGGATATTCAGATGTTGATCTCTCATTAGAAATAAACACCGCAACAAAAAATAGAAAACTAGAAAAATAAATGATATATACGGAGAATAGAAGAACGAACCAAACGACACAGAAGAGGCCGTCAAGGTAATATCGTGACGGCATCGTCGACCATGTGTATCGGTGGAGTGAACTCCACAAATACGTCTCGCTTGTAATTTGTATGATTCAGAGCTGCTGCACCAGCCTTCCTTTCCTTTTCTTTCCCTACAATAATTTAATAATAAATAATAATAATAATACTCCATCAATGGAAATTTATAGCCAGTTACGCCGGAGTAGCATCAACTAATCCCCATATTTTCCAAGGTTGGTCCATTCTTCTTATTCTTTACCAGTTATGCTTCTTTTTTAACTAGGGTTTCTTTTATGCTGAACTCTTTTAGGTTGAAACTGGTTCTCGCTTTTGAATTCGCCGACATCGAATTAGTGGTACACTATTTCTTGCTTCCTCTATTCTTTTCCTTTTCTCAGCAACCAAATCATCGAGATTGAATCGTCTACCCCTCTTGTTTATTAATTAAAAGTGTATTTGTTTGTAAGGGTGTAAATGAAATGAAGTATTTTGTTGTTCAGTTTTTGTTCTCGAGTATAAAATAAAGTAAGTTTGATTGAGTTTGATCTAGCTATTGAGTTGAGCACGATCCGAATAGAGTCCGAACAGTTTTAACTATTTGAACGAATTAGAAAATTGCAATTTGAGGAGGATTGTGTAATTTATTGAACTTTAAAATTTGTTCATATTTCATCTATATTTCGAGTTCGAGATCGAAATTTTAGTCGATCTATACTGTTTGCTTATTTTAAGCCTTATTTGTTTGGTTAATATTGTTGCCTTTCACACTCTATATGATTATTATTATGTCTCTCTAGTGATTTTCCTTTTTTTTTCAATTAAATTGATTTGATGTTCTTCAATTTCGACTCTACCATCTAACTATCTAAGTAATCTAATCAATAGTGAGTTTGACTGGTTGAGTATATTAATTGTCTACTAGTTTTGCTTCTTTTTTTTTAATATTAAATATTTTGTGTTAGAAATATAGGTGATTGTGTATAAGCTCATGACTAATCTATTGGTCTGTTTTGACATGCATTTACTCAAGTTCATTTAAAGTGTTGTATATACACGGACCAAATTTATGTTTCATGTGTTTATTCGGATAATCAAATACAAAAAATGAAATGCCTAAATTTCAGTTATTGAATTTATTATTTCCAAATAAAACAAATTTTTATGATGGTTTGAAATGTGATTCTAAACACTTTTAGTAGGCTGTGAATGAGTGTTTTTATGGTTTGCTTAGTTGATACTGACATTTATAACTCAAACTTCACCCACTAAGATATAGGCTCGCATGGGAAGGATGGTCACATCCATGGTTGTATCTCTAATATGAACTTGTTAATATTGAAATATAATCAGTACAGGATTCTGGAATTTTGGAATTTTTATGTATCGCAGACATTGTTAATTATGTGGATATAGATTTAAATAGGAATCATAGAGAATTATGAAACTCGTTGCATGACAGGTCATGGAGCATATACATTTTATGAGTTTTAACCAGGTAACAAAACGAATTGAAAGACACCGTTGTGCTTTAGGGAGTCTGGTTCCTGATTCAGATTATTTCCATGTTTGTAATAAGGGAGTGATGATTTTATTTCACTCTTCCTCAACTGTTTATGATTAGGAGTTTCTTGCAATATGACATGAAATTGATTATTGCATGATTTATCTATCTATAACTTTTCAATAGGAAAAAATGGCAGAACAGATTGGGCCAGCACCACAACCAGCTTCTTTTGATTATGAGCTCTATGAAGGAGATCCCGACCATCTTAGAACCGTTGTAGCTACACCAAGTCAAGTTAGTCCTTGGATTGATCCTGCAGCTTTGAAACTTAAGCATAGGATTGGGCGTGGACCCTTTGGTGATGTTTGGTTAGCAACACATCATCAGTCAGCTGATGATTATGACGAGTATCATGAGGTGGCTGTAAAGATGTTACATCCAATCAAGGAGGATCTTATGAATATTTTTTTGGATAAGTTTGAGGTGTTATTTTTAAAGTTCCGACAACTCCAAGGTGTATGTTGGTTGCATGGTATCTCAATTGTATCTGGGAAGGTAAATACATTCTTTCAGTTGTGTTTCTACTTTTATTGTCTCACCTTGGTTGGTTTTCTGCACCAATTACTGTCACAAAATTAATTCTCTCTCTTGTGGTAGATTTGCGTAGCAATTAAATTCTATGAGGGATCAGTGGGTGATCAAATGGCTCAGCTGAAGGGAGGAAAGCTTCCATTGCCTGATGTTTTGAGGTTATATATATGGGACATAG
Organism: Panax japonicus; assembly: GCA_020205505.1. Lineage (NCBI taxonomy): Eukaryota > Viridiplantae > Streptophyta > Magnoliopsida > Apiales > Araliaceae > Panax > Panax japonicus. Next base: position 73,418,635 of record CM035098.1, on the reverse strand, counting down.
TTTTTCTTTCCAAGGCTTATAATTATCATGATAAAACTGGACTTATTCTCACAAAACACTTATGTTTCAGGTATGGAATTGGGTTGGCTAAAGGAATCCAAGAGTTGCACTCATTAGGTACCCTGGTCCTGAATATTAAGCCAACTAATTTCCTCCTTGATGAGCATGACCAAGCAATTCTCGGGGACTTTGGGATCCCGTATCTACTTCTTGGGATTCCGCTGCCAGATTCTGATTTCGCTCTCAGGCTTGGAACTCCTAACTACATGGCTCCAGAACAATGGGAACCAGAAGTAAGAGGACCAATAACCTTTGAGACTGATATGTGGGGGTTTGGATGCAGCATCGTGGAGATGCTGTCTGGTGTTCAACCCTGGTTTGGGAGATCCGCCGAAGAAATTTATCAGTCCGTCGTGATGAAGCAAGAAAAACCACTCCTTCCAGGTGGTCTGCCTCCTGCTGTTGAGAATGTTATTAATGGCTGTTTTGAGTATGATCTCCGCAATCGTCCTTTAGTAGCAGATGTTCTACATGCGTTTGAAAGGTTTGTTCGATCTTTCGTATGCATTTTTACCTTGAGAGACTTACAGTTAGTTAAAATGGTTCTGTTCAAATGTAACCTCTTTTTTACCCACCCAAGTATTACTACTATGTACAAGAAGATGATGAAAAAGCCATGGAAACATAAGCTCCCATGTACGACTGGGAAAGTTAAAAAAAAAAGAAGCCAAAAAAGCCACAAAAAAAGAGAAGAAAAAGCCAATTCCCAAAAAAGTTTAAAAAGTCTTTTGTGATGCCAGTAAGTTTTTTGTGCCCAAAAAATTCCTTCTCCATCAGCAAAAATCTCCTATTTATGTAGCACTTTATTTATGGCCATTTGGCTACTGAATTTGAATGGAGACAATTACTACTGTGTTCTGTCTTCAAGATAGGATTGTTTCATAAAATATTTTGTTTGTTTACCTCAGCTCCCTTCCAAATTTGATGATGCAATCATATTCTATGGTACCGAAAAGAAATCCCCCACCCCTCCACCTGTCCAACTTTTTCTTGCTTTACGGAAACAGAGTACAAGAAGGGAGAGAGGTTCTAATAAAACAAGCATTTAGAGCAATAAATAGTAATTTATTTGATTTATTGGTTACATATCCCAATAGTTCTTTTTTGTCCTCTAAATTCTAAAAACACTTTTAGACATCGATTTGAGTACATAATTTAGTACGGTCAACAATAAAGAGCCTGTTAATACTTTTGTGCAGATGACTCTTCCCCCAGGTCATTACTAAGATGATATGATACTATCATCAACTTGAAAACAAAGCTATTGCCATAGATTGACATTTGGGCGACACACACACAGAACATATCTTTTTTGATATACTTTTTCAAGAAAAAAAGTGGAATTTTTAAAATTATTTTTTGATCGACTTCTTCAAAATTAAATTTTTGATAGACTTTCTCAAAACAGTTTGATAGACTTCTTAGTTTTTCATATTTATTTTTTTCAAAAATAATTTTTAACATTAGAAGTGCAAAATTGAATTGAAATATTGAACATTTGATCATTTACTGCATCACCAGCACGACTTATAAATCTATGTCACTGCATTGTCTTGGAACATCACAACTAAAAGGGATAAGTGAGTTTATAGTTATATACCATGAACGACATTGAATATTTTGGATATGGAATATGAGCTGGTTCATGGTTGGCCTAATACTTGAAAGATGATGTTTGTTATATACAGGCTGCCATTGTCTCGGGACTTTCACATACTTCTAAGAAAAAAGGAAAAACAATCTTTAATGGGTGTCAGTGTCAAAAAAGGAAAAATGCAACAAGCTAAACAGAACGAGAGAAAGAACAAAAAAGACGTACAGTTTAAATACTTATGTTGCAGTACTTCAGACCATTGCAACTTTTAACAATAGAATGATAGTTGAGAATTTTATGCTTTTGTTTGGTTCATGATATTCTTTCATTGCATAAATTTTGCAACTGAACTTGCAGCTCACAGAAAGCTGTTTACAATGATGGTGAATGGATTGGTCTAGAAAGCAGAAAGTTTTCTGAGAAAACAAGTGGCAAGGGTTATTCCACGTGGTTCCTTACAAAGGATCTTCTCCAAGTGGATGATACAGTTCATTCAAGGAAAGCACTAAACTCGTACAAGCCCCAAACCATGGTCGTGGCTGAGGGGACTGTAGTTGGTTTGGAGAAGGATACTGATCGAGACGGGTTTGTTCTGGTGCGTGTGCCTGGGGTGCACGATCCACTAAGGATAAATGTGTCGACCCTTGAGAGGGTCACATTTGGTTTGGCTGCTGGGGATTGGGTGCGATTGATGGAGGAAAATAACAATCACTCATCTGTTGGTATTCTACACTCAATACAGCGTGATGGAAGTGTTACTGTTGGTTTTATAGGGCTGGAGACTCTATGGGAAGGGCATTCTTCTGAGCTTCAGTTGGCCGAGCCATGTTCTATTGGAAATTTTGTGAGATTGAAGGCGAGTGTCTTCACTCCCCGCTTTGAATGGCCTCGCAAAAGCGGAGGAACGTGGGCTACTGGGAGGATTTTTCAGATACATCCAAATGGGTGCCTTGTCGTGAGGTTCCCCGGAAGGTTTGTGTTTGGAAATGAACGCAACAGCTTCTTGGCAGATCCAGCTGACGTGGAGCGTGTTTCTTTTGATACTTATCCAGGGCTGGTGGGGAAGTACCAACATATAGAGGATTTTCACTGGGCTGCACGGCCACTAGCAATTGCATTCAGCCTTTTTACAGCAATGAAGCTTGGTGTCTGTGTTGGAAAAAATGTGGGAGCAAGACTGAAGAAGGGCCGTGGAAATCAGTTGCGCAGTGAGGACCATGCTCAAGATTTCCAAACTGGTGGTAGTTCTTCATGGCTTCCATCTCCAGTTGCAAATATCCTATTCAGAGAAGGTCCTACTACTGCTACTGCTGCTGCTGCTGCTGTTAGGTGACTTGTCCAAGTTTCATAATAATTAGCTGATAAACTCGAGATATGCAGTGGATTCACCAGTACCATGTAATACCGAAATGCTGACGGTGGTTAACTTTATATGGTGTGTATAAGATGTGAATATATATACGATGTAAATATATGTTTATAGAAGGTATTTGTTCTAATCCGTGCTGCTGTTTTCTCTATAACTACCATCACAGCATCTCATTATCACATCCCAAAGCTTTCTGTGTGGATACATGACCGAGTGTATGTATCCTTAAAAATGTCAATGGCCTGCTTCACTCAAAAGATTGAGTTTGAAGATAACTTGGGGCTAGGCAAAAATAAAATTATTGGTGATGCCTCCCAACTGCATGTTGAAGGTGGAAAAGGAGGTCAAATAGGCTGCTACGTTATATGATTTGTTTTGTGGCTCCCTCATTCCTTATTCTATATATTTTTTTTCCCCGGCTTTTAAAACTCTTTTTGTATGCTATTTTGGTGTCTTTTTATTTTGAATAAATCTTTTTTTGGAATTTTATAATTTCTACTATTCACTAAAAATTTTATGACATATTTATTTATTTATTTTATGCATTTGTTTGTATTCTTCAGTGGGCCGTGGCAGGAGAGATAGATATACGTTGGGGTAATTTTTAACTCAACCTTATTAAACTCAAAGATGCTTCTGTCCAGGGAGGTTTGTTGTTCTCAATTTTGAGCGCAACTCTTTTCTTGTATTTGATAGAGTCCCAAGTATTAATGTGAGCAATTAAAAAAAAACAAAAAACTCTGAGATTGTAAATATACAACTCCCTTGGTACTTACAGGTTTTTATTTTATTTTTGTTGATGTTTTGGCGAGAAGATTAAGGCATTATAGAGATATTAAACATTATATTTTAATGTGAAAATATAATGTTTAATATTTTAATGTGAAAAATATAATGTATAAATAATATTATAAAGTCTCCAAGACTTCTTCCACAAGTTTGGTGTAACATTTTTTTTTCCTTTTTACTCTTTAACCCTTACCACTAGATATATTACTATTTTATTTTTTTAATATTAATTTTTTCTATCTTTTTATTCTCCGTTATTTTTTTGTTTGTTTTTAGATATATTACTATTTTCCGTTATATATTGTGGCTCGTTCATTATCTGTTTTACAGAAATCCACTTCGGAAACAGAGCAAGAAAGTTGAAGAAAACGATTGATAGAATAAAAGTTCGTCAGAGAAGGAGAAGGAGAAGGAGAAGGAGAAGAATGAAGAGGGCGTTATCTCAACCCCTCCTGTAAGTTGTAGCCCACTAATCATTTGCTCTTCTCTTACGATTATTAATCTTCCGGCTGTCTTGTTTTGTTTCCTAACCAAACTCTGTTTTCTTTGCAGTAGACATTTGAAAGAAAATGATTATAAAAAAGAAAGAGGGGATAGTATTGTTAATAACAGAGAAGGAGAAGAAGAAGGCAAAGGAGATGAAATAATTGAGCAAATCGACTGCATAACCCTCCACAAGAAGCGTCCACAACCGTTCAATCGAGGTAAAAAAAGAGTTAAATTTCCATGAATCATTCTTTATCGTATATTTATAATTGCCCTCCAGATACAATATTTATGATTAATGGGGTTACTTTTTGTCTAAGTTCCCTGATTCATATAGATGCAAGTATCTTGGTTGCTTAATTCTTCTCTGAATGTGGCTGTTTTGATCGTTATGCTTGTTTTATTGGAACCCTAAAAGTACCCTTCATGCACTAAACTTCGTTCACTCTAAATGTTTCACTTGTTTTTGAGTCAGTAATCGCTTCCCAACCCATCTGAGCTGTAGTATTAATAATATCAAGTGTCCCATATGACTTTTCTACTTAATATGCTTAAGACATTTTTATACATATGTTTTTATTAACTTTCTTTAATACTCCTTTCTTCCATAAAAAAGAGTTCCATATTTGCATTTGTCAATTTTTCATTCCAAGAAAAAGTCATATTTATATTCATGGTATACAAAATGAGTCCATCTCTCAAGTTTATCATCAATATGTTATCATGTCATCACTACTAATCAAATCACTAGATTAATTTATGGGACAAAAATACATACTGTAAATTTTGTGTTTTATATATATGTTATTGCTTAAAAAATCTTCCTATGCAAACAATAAAAATAAAAAGTAGTGTCTATGGAATTTCAAATAAATTTGAAATTAGTGAATCTAGGCTGTATGTTATAGTGGCCATTAAAGGATTTGTTTATTGCAAGTGAATCTATGGTAAAGGTTGAGCAGGCATGTCCAATCTCCTCATCTTCTAACAGTAGTAATGGTCAACCAGGTGAAGAGGTCTCTTTAGGGAAGTATGGAATGTGGAGGCAAAAACAAAAGAGCGGAGCAGCAAGGCTAGAGAAGCAGATGAAGGCAAGGTGGGCGCTTGAGAACCTGATTGAGGAACAACTTAGCCGTTTTCAAGCCCATTATAGCAGGACCGTGGTCCCAACCCGCCTCAAGGATGTGTCCAAACTTCTCATGCCAAAATGGGCTCCACCCCATGAACTTGCTGCTATGTTCTGGCTTGGTGATTGGAGGCCCTCTGCCCTTTTGGACCTCCTCAGCTCACTGACACGTTCCTTGCCCTCCTTATTGGACTCCATTGGGGTTGAACAGACCCTATCACAGCTAATCCATGATATACGTATAGAGGAGGCCGTAATTGACGAGGAGATGGCTGAAATTCAAGCTAACTGTATCCTCCACCTTTCTTTTGGTTCAGTCAATAAGCTACCCACTGCGGCTGCATTAGCCTGCATCCAGTCCGAGTTCACCAAGATCCATCGGGTCATAGTTAAGGCCCAGAATCTCAGGTCCATTTTAATCTCCTTAATAATGATATAACTGCATGTAGATGTAGGAGTAACCGTAAGAATTACTATAATCAAACTTGTGACAGTACTTATTGACAGTTACCCACGTATTTGTTTTTATCTGTGTGATCCAACAGGTTCAAGGCATTGGAATTGATAATGAAGAAGGTGGTGAGTCAAACTGATGCGGCGGAATTCCTTGTTGCCTTGGCAGGAATTCAACATTCCATCCACCAGATTGCCAGAAAGCTTAAAATGGTAAAAGGTCCAGTTTCTCTTCCTCTCAAGTCTAGTTGAGAAAAGGGTACTCCTGAGGATATAAATTTCAGAAGTAGTAGAGGGAATTGAATAGGAGGAGTTGTTGGTAATTCAGAAGCAGCAGAGATTTTAAGAAAATCAATAATAGGATTAGGGTATCAAATGTGCGCTCATAATGATCTAGGATTCGGCTATAGTTACAATCCGTGGACACCGTACATTTACTTGTATATTTTTTGTACTGTTAAGTGAACCAGTACCCACTAGTAAAAAGTCGAGAAAATTTATTTGAGATGTTGTGTACGAGGCAGGCGTGTCTAGCTTGATTTTGTAATTTGAGGTGGTGTACGCGGAATTACAAATGTATTAGAGGCTTACGGTTACAAATATGACCAACATGTCCTACCTAATTCAGGTGCACCTAACTCCTAATAGATTAGTACCCACTTACTAGTAAATTTTATTTCCATTTGAGTTTTCTGGTCGTATCAAGAAAAAAGACTTATGATCCTAACCACATTAATGGTTAGACATCGATCATTTTTAGTATCCTATTTTAATGGAATTACTAGTATTATCCTACTGCCTTAGCTTAATTAATTATAACTGCTTGGTTGTTATGTTCCTTAATTACATGAAAAAAATTAACGTTGTTCGATTCATGTGAAAGATGCAAATATTGTGAGGCCTTGATTATGGAACATTTCACATGCATGCAAACATGTAGAGAGCGATGGAATTGAGCACATGAAAACACAAAGTCCAGACGTGGGAAATCAAAATTTGATAAGAACTTGAAGGTTGGCGTGGCCGGTGGTTTATCACGTGCATGTATGAATTGAATCCTTTTCTTAAAATAGGAGTGTTGTTATAGATGGATATTATTGTCTTTCATTTATTAATTGTAAAAACACCAACTTGCACGAAACAGGTGTTCGGCCATTTGAAAAGAAGATGTTGATGTAGGCCGGACGTAGGGTTCCAAATTTATTTGAATAAGTCTGGACAGACAGAGGGAGTAACATTTTTTGTGTATAAAAGACAATTGTACCAGCAATCAATGAAGTTAAGAGTTTCAATGTGATAAGTAAGAAGTAATTAATTTATTCATTAATTCCATATTAAGGGGTATATGTGAAAAATTTCTGTTAAAAATTGTCACTTAAATTGATTTTCTTAAACTATGTGCCAAAAAAATCAACCTATAACTATGAGATGGAGAGAGTAATTCGTAACATCGGCACTACTGTAGTGAAATTGTACAATCCATCTCATATCAATTCATTATCGATGTATCCTGAGTCCGTTCCACCCAATTTAAATCATATTTCACCACCCACACGAGGCTTGCGAATTCAGTCTCACACTCTCCTCGCACCAGCGCACATTTAAACTGACCTAATAAATATGTTGGACCACCTCCTTACTTAAAAAAATTAATCTATTAAATTAAGATTTTACCGTACTTATTAGTATTGAATTTATTCAATATGAAATTTATTTGCCAACAACATCCTCCCTCTCCCTGTGAAAGCAAGCAAGTAAACAAAACCGGGAGATTAATGATGTGGGTCCAAAACAAAACAGGTCCCACCGCAGTGCACAACTTAATAATTGTGTATTCACGGCGTGCGCGTAAACAGTAATTAATGAATGATCCTGTGCGTTCTCGTTTTCAGGACCCGCTAAGGAAAATGATCTAATCGCAAAAATGCATACATAGTAAAAACAAAAACTCAATACGTATATATTTATAAGTAAAACTTTTCTATCTCAAAAATAGATGATGAATTGATATTTTATTGTTACTTTACCAACTTTATTACAAAATCCTTGCCACCAAATACATAAGCAGATCTCACTTGAAGTATGACGAGAGACTAATTTATTGATAAATACTCCCTCCGTCCCAGGATAAAAGTTCTGGTGGACTTTTCACGCATATTAAGAAGAGGAATAAAATGACAAAATTGCCCATAATAATGTCATTAAATATGGAGAGAGAATTAGAATAAGAAAAGTATGAGATATTTAATGCTACGGGCATAATAAGAAAAAATGTGTAAAAGTTTGGTTATTAAAAGAAAGTGGACATTTAACATGGGACAACCCAAAATAGTAATAAAGACTTTTATCTTGGGACAGAGGGAGTATATTTTTATTTTATTGTATAAAATTACATGTTTGAAGTTACTCTTTTAAGAAGATAATTAGTTTTCTCTTCTAACTCCATAAGAGTCCTAAAAAATATGAAAATAGATAAAATACATGCTTAAAATTCAATCGTATTCTTAAAATAGATTTTGAAAAATAAAATTAAGGAACTAAAAATGAATCGATTATAAAAAAACTTTTTTTTTTATGTTATAACGACGGATAAAATTATTACTATAATCAATTCGTTTTTAATTTGGTCATGTAGTTCGTTGAAGAGAATAAAACCTATATATATATATATATTTTGATGGACACCAGTATTGATCAACTGATTAAATTAACTTCATGCAAATACGTCAAATGATCAACCTAGGCAGGCCCAGGCCCCCTATCAATAGCCGTTAAACTTGTTGCGAAGATTTCAGTGTCCCACTTAATTCTCCCAACCGCCACTTTCATCCCTTTTTATTTTAGCACATGGCTCAAAATCTTTCATAATATTCTATTTTTAGCACAGACTGATTACATTTAACTTAACCAAAATCATAGTTCTTTTCTTAATAAATTTAATATGATATACTTGGATAATGTATTTACTAATATATTTTGAGTAAAGGGAAAAATTTAAAAATGACACTCTGAGTGAAACGGGAGCAATAAACCAGTATCCCGAGGTAGTAGTATAAATAAAACTACTCCTGTAAATTAGCATAGCACTGACCAAATGGTCTCTTCTCCAGTGGGGTGTGAGAGATAGAGAGAGAGTTAGAGAGGTGAGTTTGGGAGGGAAAACACAGCTAGGCATTGTTTGAGGAGTAAGAGAGAGAGAAATGTTTGCAGGGGAGAATGGGTTGCAGGGAGACCCAAGGTTGAAGGCCATATCAGAAGCTATACGAGTTGTCCCTAACTTCCCTAAACCAGGTAAGGTGTATATATACTAGCATTTATTTGTCTTTGGGGACTTTCATCGAACAAATTATAGGACTTCTGCATATCTATGCTTACTCTGTAAATGTTGTTAGGAATAATGTTTCAAGACATAACCACGCTGTTATTGGATCACAAAGCCTTTAAGCAAGCCGTTGATATCTTTGTGGATCGTTATAGTCACATGGACATCTCTGCCGTTGCTGGTACTCTCTCTCCCTCTCTTACTTCAATCTTCATTGATTAACTATTTTGTAGGTGTAATTCATTTGAAGCTCCAACAAATTTTGATGATCGTTTTAGAGAAGAAATACAAAGTATTTTTTATTTTCCCATTAAAAAGAAATTTCAAAAGCTCAATCATTTTGGAAATTATTGCGAAATTACCAATATAATTTTGAAACCAGGTGGGAAATGTTAGAAGTTTGGATCCAAAAATATTATATTTGGGAAAGGAGATTCAATCATTCAAAACCCTGCTATGATTTGGCATTTGAAAAATAGTTTGACAAGGCTGAGAAATTGTCCAGAAAGTTACAGCTAGAAATAATGTTCATATGTTCTTTTTCAGGATCTTTTAATTTTCTAATTTATTTTTTGTAAATCCTTATGTAGGATTAACGAGAAAGCTTCCGGATTGCACCTAAATTATGTGATTCCATTTGGTGTAATATTGATATTGCGCATATTTATTCCTTTGAACTGTTTCCTTATGAATGCTTATGCTATGATATTATTATAGGAGTTGAAGCTAGAGGATTTATGTTTGGTCCTTCTATTGCACTGGCCATTGGTGCTAAGTTTGTTCCTCTACGTAAACCAAAAAAGTTGCCAGGTATTCTTTAAAAACTTTAATTTGTCACAACAAAATATAAGTGCCATATGAATTCATAAAGAGACACAAAGGCTGGTTCATTGAACCACAGCGCTTCGCGTTCTCATTTGTTGCAAGTGCCTTGATGGCATGAATTTTGATCAAGTGTGAAATATACCTACCACAAACAAATTTGAAAGTTAGGCACCTATAAGTGATATAAGTTTAGCAAGCAATATGATTCATAAAGTTTCAGGTTTTCTCAGGTGATTTGTCTGCTAAATTATCCACTGTAATTTCTCCATAGTACTAAAAATTTAGTTCAGGGCTCGAGTATTTCCTTATCAGTGCTAACTTCTCAATTATTTGACATGTCTAGGAGAAGTTATCTCTGAAGCATATGTACTCGAATACGGTACTGATTGTTTAGAGATGCATGTTGATGCTGTTCATTCTGGGGAACGTGTGTTGGTTATTGATGATTTAGTGGCGACAGGTGGGACCCTCTCTGCGGCCATTAGACTTCTAGGTAAAAATATTGAGCTGTTTTCATGGTTTACCTTTCTCATCAAGTTATATATGCTAATCTCAATTGGCTTTCAGTTCTCCATCGTGCAACTAATATGGTTGTGGTTGTCATTAACCAGAACGGGTTGGGGCTGAGGTCATTGAATGTGCATGTGTTATTGGGTTGCCCGAGGTGAAGGTATTCTTCAAGTCTTTCTATGATTTCTCCTTGCTTGTTATAACCTTAGTGAAGATCTTAAGTAAGTGATCTTAGTTTCTTCTTTGGCATACCAATATAATGTGCCTAGCTTTGAAGCTCTTAAATAGATGGAGAAATTTTGGAATGACAGCTATGTTCTTGGGTCTCTGGTTTATCGGATACACGTAATTTTTAACATTATCAAATGAAATATTATGTTCTAAATGTTGCTGATGTTGATTATATATAAAAAAAAGAGGAAGAATTTTGAGAACTAGTTTCATGATCAGAAAAATTTCCAAGTCTGATGTTTCAATTAACCAATGTAAAGTTTTCTTACAATGATGAAAATGCACAAGAGTTGACAGTTCAGTGGCTTGTCCTGGTTAATGACTTGAATTTTAAATTTTAAGAAACAAAAATGGAACAAAGATAGATAAATAAACTGCAAATGATTTTACCTGTCACAGATTTTGGAAAGCTAGGCAGTTCTTTGGGATAAAGTATAGTCTGCCATGATTTCTTCCATAATTCCGTGACAGGTAAACATTATTTCAGCCTTCTGTGATAGATAAACATAGCTGTTAGTCTGATGTTTAAGCCGCTTTAAGTCTACAATTTTTTTCCAAGCTGAAAAGACTGCAATTATCTGATTTATGTGGAGAATAAAAAAATTATCACTGTACTTTTATTCTGGAAGTTTTTTTGTTTTCCTTTCTTACATACCGTATCATTGCCTTGAAACTGCTTCTGGGATTCACAAAGCTTATTGTTATGCGTTGACATGGTCATTGACCAAGACCTGTGAGGAACATCTTTCCAAGTTCTACAGGGTGACCTGATTTCAACAGTTGTGATCTCTTTCGCTAACTGTTATATGTACTTCTTAAGTGATCCAACATTAATTCAGAAAAGATTCACCTCAATTTTCAGAAATCGAAGGTTCTCAAGTAAATATATAATGTACTTTTATTCTGTAATTTTTTCTGTTTTCCTTTCTTACATGTCATATCATTGCCTTGAAACTGCTTCTGGGATTCACAAAGATTATTGTAATGCATTGACATGGTCAATGACCAAGACCTGTGAGGAACATCTTTCCAAGTTCTACAGGGTGACCTGATTTCAACAGTTGTGATCTCTTTCACTAACTGTTATATGTACTTTTTAAGTGATACCCAAAATTAATTCAGGAAAGATTCAACTCAATTTTCAGAAACTGAAGGTTCTCAAGTAAATATATACATGTATAAAGTTTTTAGTACAATGTTAAGATTTTAATCAAAATGAAAGCTCACTGATGATGCCGGTACATGTTGAAGCAGATGGCATCAGGTTTTAGTTAAATCATGTTGGTTCCAATTTTCGCATCTCTTCTTTATCCTTTTCCTGCTAAATCTTCTGTGATGATCAGTTTTGTGTATTAATCATTTTCTTGACATTATGAACCCAACATCTGCTTCTTATGCAGGGTCTGTGCAAGCTGAATGGAAAACCACTATATGTCCTTGTGGAGCCTCGCCAGTAGATAACTGTTGCCTTGGTATTGGTCTGTTGTTTTATTCTAATATTATATAGGAAAGGGTTATGAAAGATTGCTCATTAAATTTGAGCTGTTGCACTTTATTCTTGTGAATTGTTTCAATTTATTTCCTTTACATGATTACTGCTATCAATCCTTTAATGTGTACTCTATTTTTGATAATATCATAATTTAGTATTGGAGCAAGTTCTAGAGCTAGTATTCGGAAAATAGGAACTTTCCCTTTCTATAGAAATTAGACAAAACTGGTGATGTGTACTAGTTCTGATATTTCACCATTCAATATTTTCATCATATTCTTTTTCCATGCAAAGCCATAAGTGTTAAGTGACCTTTATGTTTGTCAAATTTGACAACAGTGTTATTGTGAACTATTTGTTCTGATATTATAACAAGCCAACCAGGTAGTCTTATTTGTCATTTGCTTTATCCAGAACATAGGTGGCTATTATTTTTGTGAAATGATCTTATTCGGCCTACTTCAACTACTTTGGTATTGAAGGCGACATTGAGTTGAGTTGCTACTTAGGAAAATGTTATTCTATTTTTATTGCTTAATGATCTAGTAGTAGCTTGTGGGTCTTCTTTAAAACGAAATTGTTACAATTGTGAATGCAGCTTTTAATTTCACATACTAAGCAATCTTCTCTCTAGTGCTAGCTTAGAGATATGGTTTATATTGGTCGTCAAAAACTTGGCCCATACGTACATGATGCATGCATATAATTAAAAATTTGTTTCCACTATTACTTGTGTTTGGAGTGAAGGGAGCAGCAGTTCATGAAGCATGCCCTTAATAAGAAATCCTCCCAAGAACTAAGTGGGTGTAAATCTTGAAGACGGAGGAAGAATTCAATGTTGTAAAGCACGATGAGGTGTTTTTTGTGCTCAGCTGGATTTCAGAAGTCATCTTCGATCTCCACACTTGACTATCTGCCTGATGATTGTGGCTCAGTAAAGTACACTACTTAGATTTTAGTAGCATCATTCTGTACGAGGCAAGTTTGCTCTAGTGGTTGTGCATTTTGCTGTCATGTGAATTAGCTTCCAGTGAACATCTTTTACTTTTTCTACAATTCTACTTATTTGAAGTTGAGTGATTTGTGGTTTTGATAAAATTATGCTATTTAAGACATTATGCTAAGAATTATGCTCTTGAAGCTTTCCGTATATATATATATATATCTATCTAATAAAATACAAATGATTTTGAATTTCCCGCTCATTCAATAAATCATCTGAGCCGTCCAAAGTTTGGGATAAATCCCACCATCCATCTATCTAATAAAATACAATCTATCTAATTCTATCTATCTATATTCTATATATCTAATTATATCTAATAAAATATAAATGATTTTGAATTTCTCGTTCACTCAATAAATCATCTGGGACGTCAAAAGTTTGGGATAAATCTCACCATCCATCTATCTAATAAAATACAAATGATTTTAAATTTCTCGCTCACTCAATAAATTATCTAGGTCGTCCAAAATTTAAAATAAATCCCAACATCCATAGTGCCGAACGCACGAGACTGTTGCTAGTATCTATCTAATAAAATACAAATGATTTTGAATTTCCCGCTCACTCAATAAATCATCTGGGCCGTCCAAAGTTTGGGATAAATCCCACCGTTCATACATATATCTAATAAAATACATCTATCTATCTAATAATCTAATAATAATTTAATAAAATACAAATGACTTTAAATTTCCCGCTCACTCAATAAATTATTTTGGTCGTTCAAAATTTGAGATAAATCATATTGTCCATACAGTGCCGGAGGCACGGGACCCAACTAGTCTATCTAATAAAATACAAATGATTTTGAATTTTCCGCTCACTCAATAAATCATCTGGGCCGTCAAAAAATTTGAGATAAATCCCACCGTCCATACATCTATCTAATAAAATACATCTATCTATCTAATCTATCTAATAATGATTTTGAATTTTCCGCTCACTTAATAAATTATCTGGGTCATTCTAAGTTTGAGATAAATCTCACTGCCCATACAGTGTCGGAGGCACGGGACCCAGCTAGTATATATATATATATATATATATATATATATATATATATATACGGGAAGGATCAAGAGCATAATTCTTAAATAGCATAATTCCTTAAGTAGCATAATTTCATCAAAACAACGTCGTTTTAATGGGACGCGGTGGCATTTTTATAAATACCATGCCACCGCGTATTTACAAAAATGCCACCGCGTCCCATTAAAACGACGTCGTTTTGATGAAATTATGCTACTTAAGGAATTATGTTATTTAAGAATTATGCTCTTGATCCTTTCGGTATATATATATATATATATATATATATATATATATATATATATATATACAGCCAGGATCAGGTAAGGGCTCCCGTATTTTGTTAAAATGCGGACTTTTATATATTTTTTTTTTTTTACTTTTTTTTTTAAAACAACTAAAAAAAAATATTTAATATTTTATGGAACTGAAATTTTTCCATAATATAATGTTTTGGGCGTGTTTTGAATACCTATACCAAAAAGTGGTGGTACAGTCTGCCCAGACTGTACATACATATTTTTGTTATACGTACCCAAATCACATCCAAAACACTGTATTATGAAAAAATTTCAATTCCATAATTTTTTATTTATTTTTTTTTAGTTGTTTTAAAAAAAAAAAGCAAAAAAAAAAATAAATACAAAAGTCCGTATTTTGATCAGGTGCGGGAGTCCGCACCTGATCCGCTCCCTATATATATATATATATATAGTAGTAATATATAGAGACAGGGAGCGGATCAGGTGCGGACTCCCGCACCTGATCAAAATACGGACTTTTGTATTTTTTTTTTTTTTTTGCTTTTTTTTTTTTAAAACAACTAAAAAAAAATAAATAAAAAATTATGGAATTGAAATTTTTTCATAATACAGTGTTTTGGATGTGATTTGGGTACGTATAACAAAAATATGTATGTACAGTCTGGGCAGACTGTACCACCACTTTTTGGTATAGGTATTCAAAACACGCCCAAAACATTATATTATGGAAAAATTTCAGTTCCATAAAATATTAAATATTTTTTTTAGTTGTTTTAAAAAAAAAAAAACCAAAAAAAACCAAAAAAAAAAAAAGTCCGCATTTTAACAAAATGCGGACTCCCTTACCTGATCCTGTCTGTATAGAGACATACACATACATACTTATCGTGTAAGCGCGTCCCACCACACCTTCCTCTTCATCCATTAAACCTCTTTTCTGGTCTCCGGCCAGTCTGTCCCTCCACCAAAAAATAAAAAATGAAAAAAATCAAACACTTGTTCTTCTCTTAGGACATCCAATCACCGCCCAACAATTACTTGCGCAGTAATCTTTATTGTAATGGCAGCAGCATTCGCCACAACCCCTGCGTCTCTCTCTCTCCTCCCAAGCTTCACCACCTACCGTTCTAGATGTCTCCTCTCTCCTGCCACTTCTTCTTGCTTCTTCGCTGGCGGCACTCATTTTTGGACCCAGAAAAGCTTCATCTCTATTTCCACATCTTCTTCTTCTCTTGAATTTAACAAGAGAATATATGCAAAACGATTTAGAACTGTGGTCTCAGCTTCGGCAGACTATTACTCTACTCTCGGGGTTCCCAAATCCGCCAATAATAAGGAAATCAAAGCGGCTTATCGAAGGTTAGCTCGTCAGGTACCCAACACAATTACAATATTTTCAAGCTTGACATTAGTTTGTTTGTTTTGATTCTGAAATTGAATTTGGGTATTTAACAGTGTTATCTAATAGTTTTCATCTCAGCCTCATTGGAAGTCCAGTTTCGGGTTCACATATTACTAATTATATCTTAATTGGGTGTTTACTATTGTGCATTGTAAAACAACATTCATCATGTTGTTCAATTGATGATACTTAAGTCGGTTTAGGTGAAACTTTCACTTTTGATTCATGAAAATTGCAGAATTATCTGTGTTATGTGCTCCTTGAGATGTGTTCAAAACTATTTGTTGAAGGTTCCGAAGTTGGTCCTAAGTGTGGAGTCCCTAAAAATTTACTTTAGTGGCAGCACTAGCAGTACACATCCAGAGTCTATATGCGAGAAAAATGGTTTATAACTTTGTTTCTGATTATAGTGTAGTCTTATATAAGTGTTTAGCAGGTCATCGAAAGAGGTGGGTTTTGTAAAGTAGAAAGAAAATAAGCTTCCTCTGGAGGACTATATGATTCTGACTCTACTAATGTCCTTAAACTCTTCATTGTTGACAATTGAACTATTGATTTTCAAATGGAACTTCTTTTTTAGGAATCATAACCTAAACAAAAGGTATTGGAATTTAGATTGGTTGCCTATTACTTGGAAGCCTGAAGTAAGCTGTAATGAACAGTCATTAGGAGCACTCAAAATGCCTGAGTTTGTTGAGTTCCCAAGTTGGAAGATCCCGTCTTGGTAGATGCATCTGGAATCTTATGACAAGGATGAGTGGGAGGTCATAATTCTGGTTGTATGTTAAGCTCTTCTTGTTTCTCAGAAACATTGAGGAAAAGGTGAAGGAAAGTATATATTACAGTCTAACAGAAATAGAGCAAGAGCAAGTAATTACATTCTGCATTATTATACTAGTAATCAATTTCACTTTCTCTGTATCCTCCTAAGAAGCTACTGATATTTTCTTTGATGTCTCTGTTGCTACTGAAGTGAAATTTATCGTCTTGCTCTTGTTATCCAGTTGAATATAAATTTATAGATAGAAGATCTCACGTATAGCAAAAACAATTCCACATGAAAAGATTGATAACGGAGGAAACAAAGTCCTTATTGATTCTCTCTTTTTCTGTTGATTTGGATTTGAATTGACTGGTTCACTACTAGAGGCATCTTCAATTATGCTGAAACCAGTATTAGCGTAACCAGGTGGGAGCTGGTTTGAGCTCCCGACCATGCTGAACATCTTAGTTAAGCTTTTTTTTGACAATATACTGTATAAAACAATTGACTCCTATACTTTAAAAAAAAATTCTGGTCAATTTAGTCTTGTGGTGCTTCAGTTTGGCTTTTTTCGATTACTACTGGTTTGGTCTGGTTTGATTTGGGTTGTGTTGGCTTCTGGACTGGTTCAGTCAATTGTTATATGTTTGCTGATTTAAGTTTAATCCCAATCATATAAATGCATTCCTTTCACGCATTGTTGGCAAGGAGATAAATTCTAGCATACTTTAGTTTCTCTTTCTCTTTACTTGACTTGGTGCGATATGATTGAGCTTGTAATGAAGTAGCGTCAAGTTGTGTAATTAGGTAGTTATTTTCTTCGCTGATCATCTTTCCCATTTGTATTTTCTCTTTGTAATAGTTTTATTTCTAATGGTGAAGCTTTACGCTGTCAATGATCCATGCCTATTCAAGTAGTAGGATTCACTTTGGATGAGATTGCATACAGTTTGTCAGCTATTCGCCTATTCTTATGATATCATGCCTCTATTTCAGAACTGTTTGGTTTGCTTTTATTTTGCATACATTTTTCTATTATCTGAATTGAACTTCTTTATATTAAAAACCAAAAACTTTATCCCACTAAAAATCAGTTAGCTAAACTTCTTTGGCCAGATTTTGGTACTCACCAGCAGCAGTAATTACCAATGCAAAAGTGCATGCTTTACTTTTTCCTCATAACTCCTGATATCTCTCTTCCTATGTTACTCTTTAGTATCACCCTGATGTCAACAAGCAACCTGGAGCAACTGAAAAGTTTAAGGAGATCAGTGCTGCTTATGAGGTATGCATGGAGCTAATAATTTTACCATAATCTTGATTTCCTTGATCTTTTTCTCGTTTGACTATATATTTACTACAGTAATATGCTCTTAGTTTGTTAGAATATGACGGAATGAAGCAGTTTTTTTTTTTGGAAAAATAATGTTTGAACATAAACAATGCACAGCTAGGGAATGAAACAGTATTGGTGCGGTTGGTAGTTTGGCATTCACTTCATGTGCTGCTAGTTGCTGTTTTCTTTATTGTCTATTGATTTATGCAGTAGCTAAGTGTGAGAAACTACATAATTGGTTTTGCAAGTTACTTACTACACTCTCATGAAAAACCACATGCACTTTAGCACTCAGAAGCATTTTGTTTTGTAGATTATTTCATTTTAGTTTTACTAAGCAGTTTTATGTCATTTTGTTTTAGAATGTTTGAAAATTTAACATTACTCAGTTTGAAGTCTGTTTCACACTTCACATTGATCATTTTGTTATTTTGAATTCTGAAGCATAACATTGTCAGGTGTTATCAGATGACAAAAAGAGGGCTTTGTACGATCAATACGGTGAAGCTGGTGTTAAGAGTGCAGTAGGGGGACAAGCTGGTGCTTACACGGTACTACTTGTTATTGAACACCTTCTCTTTTGCAGTGTAATCTCAAGCAAGGAATCGAATGACAGATTGAAATTTGAATATGCTTGAGCATAGGGGATGATATAACCATCATCATCATCATTACATATCTTGTTTTTATGTGCTTAAGGACAGGAATTGGGGAAGGAGCAGGGTGCTACAATGCGAAACATCCAGATTACTCATTTTTGCATGACCTTGCCTATTTTAACATATCTATTATCTAAAGAAAAAAAAAGAAAAGACCCTTTGTATCGCAAATATTGCAGTTGTGAAGGAATTAGTTCTTAATATATATTAGTATATTACTCTTTACAATATTTGTTCTTGGTCCACGTCACCTTTTCCATTTTCTTCTTAGTACATCATATTTTCGCACTTCTGTTATAATAAATTCGCCTTCTGTTTATGTGATATATTATATGCTCGCAGCTTAGATTTTTGAGAAAAATTTGAGGTAGTCAGTTTTCTCACATCTCCTTGAAAGAAGTGAAGTAAAGAAAAGGAAAAAGACATAAGTCCCTATTCTTGCTGCAGTTACATTCTCAAATACTAGAAATATGTTATGCGTGCATAGCTATCTTCAAGTTTCTTAATGTAGAAGCACTTCCAGCCTTTCTTTTGTTGCAGTTGATACACAATTAGCCTGTGTGAGAAATCATGCTGTGAGCTTGTATATTAATGTCATGAACATATTTTCATTTGTCAAAGGGGGGAAAAAAGAATAAAAAAATATATCAATTAATATGTTATGAATATGAGCATTGTGATTATCTATGTTTTAACCATATCTAAATAGCAGATCATGATTTGGAAAATTTTCCTGCAACTTCCTCTTCTGATTATATATTGCCACCCTAGAGAAAAAAATCTGTATAACTTGCTCAGGCTCATCATGAAAATAGACCCATTGTATGAACTACTATCCCACTGCGCAAGGTGCAATCTGACATTTACATGATGGTATGCCTATCACAACTCAGGTATTTCAGCTGATACTAAATTTTATTTCGCTGCAGACAAATCCTTTTGATCTATTTGAAACATTTTTTGGACCTAATATGGCTGGTGGCTTCCCTGGTATGGATTCAGCTGGGTTTGGTACGCGCCGTCGTAGTACTGTCACTAAAGGCGAAGATATACGGTGAGTTGTATATGACTAATATCCTTTAAATCAAGTATTTTACTGCTGGTGTAGTATTACTTTATACATGCTGTTTAATAATTGATAGAAGATTGACAAATTTATCATTGTTAATAGAATCTCCCCCTAGTGGCTGCAAGAAGTTCTCAACCACCATGGCATTTCAAATCATCTTATTTATGTGGCATGTTTGAATTGCTTATTTTCTATTATCTGCGGAGTGGATGATTATATCCACTCTGTTTCTTTCCCTTATTAAGATTTTGAATTCTTTTGCTTTCTAATAGATTTTTTTTCTCTTATACCAACAAAAACATGATGCATATCACTCCTAATAGACTGTAATCGGAAACAGGTAGCAGGACATGAAAAATTAGAGGAGCTTTACAACGCATTAGTAGAAAGTGTAATATGTCACACATGTTAATTGTATTACATACAGAATGCTAGTGGTTCATTTAAGCTAACCATTCAAATCTCTCTTTAAAATTGTTACTTTCTTTTGTGGACATGAAAGTGTGGAAGAAAACTCCAACTAGTCCATAACTCGGTATTACATGACGTTTATTCAATTTCTTCTGCCAACTTAAGTAAAGTAGCCTAGCCTTATCAAGGAAAAGTTGTAGTTTAATAAAAAAAATGACACAATGTCATCAAGTATATCATAACAATTCCAATATCACGTCAACGCTCATCACTATTAATTGAACATTCAATATATTTAAGGACAAGCATGGAACAAAAATATATCTTAAAGTTTGTAAATTTTGCAAATGGTACTCTTTTTGTGGAATGAGGGTAGTAGTCCATAATTGTCCATTTATTTCTTGTTTAATTTTTGAGCTGGAATTGAATAGAAAACCAATGCTTCAAATTTGTAGCATGTCTTTTGATTATATTCATAAAAAAATCTAATAGATTATGTTCAATGTGTTTCAGTTATGACATGACACTAGAATTTTCAGCCGTTATATTTGGAGCTGAAAAAGAATTTGAACTTTCACATCTTGAAACATGTGAAGTTTGTTCTGGTACTGGAGCTAAAATAGGCTCCAAAATGAGGATATGCTCAACTTGTGGTGGCAGAGGTCAAGTTATGCGAACTGAGCAAACACCTTTTGGCTTGTTTTCACAGGTGACTAAAACAATTACTTTCCTCATGTTCATGGTTATCACTTTCTTTGAAGGTTATAATTTGTATAAAGCGGTAGTTAATCTTGGAGCTCTTTTCGTTCCAAATGTAGTTTAAGCTAATTATTTATTAAGAATGGGAAATTTTCCTCAAATGCATCACTTCATTATTTATTACAGAAAATAATACATTTTCTTAGTTTATGAGTCTTTGTGATATCTGCTTCTTCTGAATAATATGTTTCTAGTCATTTAGGTTGCCGACTTTTAGTGTCTTCGAGATGAATATTGTTTAAAGGTGGAATGTCACCCTAAAAGTAAATTATTTATTCCATGCTATATCTTAAGAGCTTAGAAATGTCGAATTTTAGTACCTAAAATAAGAAAATTTTGAATTCACATGCCCTCTTGAAGTGAAGAATTTTAATTTTTATTCTCTTGCATTTTAATATTAAGCACTTTGCGTAGCTGACCTGATTGTCTTCAACTTGCAATAGTTTTTTTTTGTTTTACCATTTTTTTATAGCTCACAACTTAAATACTTATTAGAGAACAATATATTCCTGCTGTATGAGGTCATTGCTGGAAGTTCTTTTGCTCTCCCGAATGACCACTAATTACCTTTCCAGATATCCATCTGATTGTTAGATTACCAGTTGCTTTAAAACTTGAGCTATTAGAAAATGAGACTCATGATGCATGTCATGCTCTGGCAGTAATGCTTTTGTGTGTCCAGAACCAATTGAACTGAGTTGGACAAACATAATAAAAAATCAAATGCATGTGGGAAGACTTGAATGTGAGACCTTCCCAAACAAGGTTGGATACAATGTCATCTCACTAGTAGCTCAAAAGTCTAAATTATTTTTAACGAGCTCAACAATATAAATCAGCTGGCAATCTTAACATAGGACTAGGAGCATATAAAAATGTAGCACTTATCCGAGAGTAGTTGGACTGGTTGTCCAATGTTACAATAATATTGGCCTATGCTGCATTATCTGGTTGCAAAAGAAACCAGAAGATTTTTTGCTCTAGTCCTTCTCCCCCCTCCCGTACAGGCACACACAAACAAAAAAGAACTACTTTGCAGTTCTTTTGTTTTCACTTTGTAACTATAAAGCAATGTTCAGAAATTAAGAGCAGCTGTTAGCCGAGTAATGTATCAAAATGAATGCTAACACAATAACGGCTAAGAATATATTGATTGCATCTATTAAGAAGATGGGTGTGGGTCATACCAACTGTGGACAAGTTGGAGAATGTAAGATGATTTGACCATTTTGATGACTAATGAGTGCACCGGTTGGCTTGATTATGCTATGAGGCCAAGGAATCAGTGTGGCTGAAGCTTTGAATAGTTTTTAGCACTTTACAACTCAGCTACAATAGCAGAACCTTTTGTACATGATCATAGTTCATGAATGCCTTGGTTCATGTCTGTTCTTACAAGTAATATTACTAAAGGAAACTGTTGTTGGTTATTTCTTTTACTCTTCATCTCTAATGACTTAGGTTTCTGTATGTCCAAACTGTGGTGGCAATGGTGAAGTGATTTCTGAGTACTGTCGTAAGTGCTCTGGTGAAGGACGTATCCGGGTGAAGAAAGATATCAAAGTCAAAATTCCTCCTGGAGTGGGCAAGGGTAGTATTCTTAGAGTTGCTGGAGAAGGTGATGCTGGACCAAAGGGGTATGTAAATGACCACAAGTGTGCGCATATTTAAGCTTCAGCTATTGATTTTGTGGTATATCTTGTTATGCTCCCTTCCAATATTCAAACTTCTTTAAAGAAAATGCTTTGTGTTCAAACTTGGTGGAAAAGTGCTTTTGAACTAGTATCTAAATTTAATAAATTACCTTGTTAACCTATGTGTAAACTTTCCAACCCTGGAAAAGGACAAGTTTGGTCAGTTCCCCTTATTCCCAAATGGGAATCTCAATTTTGTAGATGATATAAATGTAAGAGGGACTCTGTTATGGGAAAGATAGAGTAAGAATTCATACTTGCATTCCATATGTTTTGTGGAAAGACATTAAAATAGGGATACCTATAGGTGGTTTTCAAATTATGATAATCAATTATCATGTTCTTTCTGGCATACACTTCTACGAATTTAGCATTCCCTCGGTAAGAGATGTACTAGTCAATTTGGACAATGGGACCTCAAGAAAAGGAACCAACATGCATTTGCATTGGGTCTTGTACTCTTGTTAATTAGCGTTTTGTCCCATAACGATGCAAAATATTTTATTAACAGCCTCTTAACATTATTTAGTCCGTTTCAATAATTGTAGGATTATATTCTTCATTGTGCTGGAATGCATCTAGTATTCCTCGAGTTTTACTTTAAGAGTGGCTATGTTTATTTGGATGGGGTATTTGTCTAATGTTTAATCTATTACGCATAAATGCCTTTTATGCTTTAGACTTTAAAGGAGATGGATACCATTACATATGTAGCCTAAAGATTGCATGCAAAGTAGCCGCCACCACACTCGCTTCAGATTTTTGACAGACCAGATGCTTGCTTATTTTGAATAAAACTATTGAGCATTCTTTCTTGCCTTTTTTAATTCATTAGGTGACATTTTAAAACCTCCAATCAATATTAAAAAACCCTACCTTCAACTCCGGCTTTATAGACTCCTGAACTACAGTGAATATTAATTGCCTTTGTGCTTCAAAAGCACATCTAGCACCTGATGTCCTATACTTTTCTTATCGACATCAATAAGAATCAATTAAACAAGCCTTTAAATCACTGTTCCCTCAGATGCCGTGTCAACACTTTCACTACTGAACTACAAGGCTTTGGCCTAGTGTTCCACATATAAATGAATATTCTGAGTGTAGAACAATAATGATTAGTGGGAGTAGCAGATTGCAGGGACTTCTCTAGAAGACTTCAGTGAGAGAACTTCCTATGAGACCATTTTGTGATGCAAGTCCTAAGTCAAAATTATGCTGTTTCGAAGAAAAAAAAAACATGATGTATACATATAATAATGATGAGACCATTTTGTGCATTTGTCTTTGTGTATACATATAATAATACTTGTGCTTGTCCAAAAAGACATTTTGGTTTAGCTGCTGGTGTCTTAACTATGTATAGCCAAGTATCTCCATATCCCCAGATCTTGGAAACATGATGTATAAATGCAATAGAGGGTATAATTAAACAAGTGTTGAATAGTACATTCTGGAGGGGTGGGGTGGTGTGGGGTGGGGTGGGGTTGGGTGGGTGGGGGAGGGAGGGAGGGCCAACTACTAAATTTGGGATGCAATCCAAACAAGACCTGACTTTTACCTATGTACTCCCTCCTTCCTCAAACGGATGTGCAAATTTCACATATATTAAGAAAAATAAAAGTAGAGGAAAGAGAGTAAATAAAGTTCCAAATTTATCTGGTTCCAAAAGATTCATAAAGTGATGAGTAATTTTTTTACTATGGACCCCCCCAACTAAATGACATAATTACCCTTCGTTTTATGTACTTTATCTCATATTTTTTGGGACAAAAATAATAATACCTTTAGTTATCCTCTTGAGGACGGAGGGAGTATTACTTTTATTTAGCTGTTTTATATGGCAGATCTCTTATCATTGATCTATGTTCTGTAGCATGTGATGGTTTGACCTTCAGAACAGGATATTTAATTCTTTGTATAATAGGCTTGCATGCATACTTATGCCTTGATGACAATGTAGTCTTATCTTTCAAGTTCTCTTTGTCTTTTCAACAGGGGCCCACCTGGAGATCTTTTTGTTTACCTTGATGTTGAAGAGATACCGGAGATCCAAAGAGATGGAATAAATCTAAGCTCAACCGTTACAATTAGTTATCTAGATGCAATATTAGGGACAGTTGCTAATGTAAGTTATGCATGAGTGTCAAAAATGATTTATATCGTTGCTCTCTCTTCTGGAATCTGGACATTATGCGACTGTAACAGTCTGTTGATTCTGCATTTTGAACAGGTGAAGACAGTCGAGGGGATTAGTGAACTCCAGATTCCTCCTGGTACTCAACCTGGGGATGTGCTTGTCCTAGCAAAGAAAGGTGCACCTAAACTGAATAGACCATCAATACGTGGTGACCATTTATTCACTATGAAAGTCAGTATACCAAAACGCATCAGGTGTGCCATTAATTCAATTTTTGTTCAGATTATTTTATGATTGAATTTCTCTGTTTTTTTTTCCTGCAACTAATCTGATACAAGTATTGATTGTATCTACTATCTAATATTGTCTATCAGACAAATGGGACCTGTAAATTCAATTTCACCGGGATAGGTCAAGCAACCGGTCTACTTACTTTAAGAATATCACTATTCCAATCTATATTTTGATAAGCAAATCTTGGGAGATGAGCTAGTGTGAGATTGGCCCATTTTATGTCATATATATGTTAGTGGGTCAAAAAGGCTGTTACTTACCACTGGCCGCATTAGAATTGCTTGTGAATTTAAATTTGAAGTAAATGGGTATCCAAGCATGCTAGATTTGTGATTGTTTTCAACGTGGGTCTTAATTTAATAGCTAATAAAGAAATACTTTGTCAGATTCGTGTATTACACAAGTATGTATATATAGAGAGAGAGGGAGAGTAGAGAGAAATTAGAGAGAAACAGAATAAAATTGTTCGAGGGATGGACTAGAGGGAGCGAGAAAAACGTGGGTGGAAAAGAGAGCTAAGAGAGTAAGAGCTTTCTTTTGTTTCTTATGTCTAAAGAGTTGGGTGGAATTAGTTTTGTTCTATGGGGAACTTTACACATCTTGTGCATCTCACATGACCAGAAATCAGCCAAAAGGATCACGTGTGATGTCCATTTAGACGTTCTGTCATGGCAGTCACAGGTTGCCCTCAATGTGATCAGTTTTCAGGTTCATTGCACTTTCATGCTGATGGTCTTTGATTAGCACAAATATTTCCACTCATAGATGGAGACTGCCCTAGTACACAAGACTTGTCTAGTATCGACATAGTTCTTAATGCGCGTTATTAAACTTCTAATGCTAACTCAATTGCAAAAAAACCATAGTTTACTACATAACGGAGTTTTACATCTTTCTGTGTATCCAGTTTAAATCTGTGGTCACAAAACCAACTGATTTTACTTCAGATAACCTTTTGGCTCGTTAGTCTCATTTTTTGTACCATTATTTATTGCAGAGAACTTGTGCAGTCTTTTGTTGTTTTAGACAGTTTTTAGATGCTGATGGTGCTTATTACATTTCTATTTGCTTGTTGCATTGCAGGCATATGTGTGCATAGATGTGTTCATTTATTGGAGTTGCTCTTCCTATCTATGTGTTATTTTTTGTATATTGGTCTGCATTTCCTTTTCTGCAGTAGTATTAATGTGATGTTTTTCTCCAAAAGAATCATTGACTGTACTAATTGCGAAGCAACTACTCAGCACTTTGAATTCTACTGCGCTTGTTATGTAACATTCTGAAAATTTTACTTGAACTTAACTCTACAGTTCTTGTTTTTCCTTATAGTGCGAAGGAGCGAGAACTGCTTGAAGAGCTTGCTTCTCTAAATAGCACTCCCAGCAGCCGAACACAAAGTCGCACTAAAGTTCAGCAAGCTGGTACATATCCATGAACAATCATACAGCATATTGTTGAAATAAGTATCTATCCTAATTTCATATATCTTGCATGGAAGTGCCATTCTTTTCTTTTTCCTGCACAAGAATGACGTACACTATGTTTAGTTGAGTTCTTAAAATTCTAATTTATAGACAAATTATTTGTCTTTTGCAGCTAAAGTTACTGAAAGTCAAAATGGTTCGGTTATTGAAGAAAGTGATGAATCAAGAGATAAAGATGATCTGTGGAAGTCGTTAAAAGATTTTGCTGGGTAATACTCTTCGCTTCTATTTACCTGCAAGTGTTGCTAAAATTGATAAGAAATATAGATAATTATAGTTAACTCTCTAAGGTTTAGAGACAATAAACGGACTCCCTCCTTGTTCACATTATTACACCTATTGATCTCCATTTGCGAAATCAATCATATAATGTTATCCACAAAATTCAATTATTATATTTTTGCAAGGAACTCGGATCTAGTACTTACCCTCAGGAACAACCACACAAGGATGAACTTCGAAGCTTTTTGGCTCCTTTCTTCTTAAAATTTTGAATCTTCCATGAGATGATTGAGATGATTTCTAATCATTTCATCATATTGATTGTATGCGTCTTTGTTTGACACCAAATCCATCATATAGAGTAAGTAATAACCATGATAAAAGTTACTTGTTAAAAAGTGAGAAACCTACTGTCGTATAAGTTGGATGCATCTATTGTCTCTCTCTCTCCAAAATTTAGCACACATTGTTCTAAGTGGTAGCATTAGGATTTCAGATGTGATGCTGATGATTGATGACTTTTTTATCCTTCAAGATACGAAATGTTCCTTTTCATAAGGAAATGTCTGTGGAATTCATAATTTAGAAATTTAGAATATGCTCCAGTGTATAGCGTAGCATGATCAATTGGTGTTTCTCAAGCAATCGTTTACTATAGAATTTGTTATTGTAGAAATATTCTCATTATTATAGTGTGAGCAAGTTGAATCACTTTTCTGGGATTTCTATTTAATTAGTGCAAGTTTATGTCGACATTCAGTTCAGTTGAATGAATGTTGGTACTCTGAACTAGTTTGTGTAAGCCAGCTATCTTGTGTACAAAGTCCCATCGTGTGTAAGATAGCCAATTGAGGAGGGCCTTTACCATGTCCATGTGGTTTTGGAAATCTTCTAAAGAAACAATTATTTATACATATTATCCACTTGTTTTACCTTATTTTGATATATTGGGTATATAATATTGACATCTATGAATTTAGCAATGGCCTGCTTTGATATATTGTGTTTTAGATTTAATTTTTTTCTTTTTCCTTGGAAGAATCCTTTCAATGTATCATCTTGTTGAATCAAGATACCATGTGCTGACAAGGGATTAGGCACCAAACCAAGCCTTTGGTCCATCCATCACATGTATCATCAATATCGGTGTTGTGTTTTGCATCAACTTAAAATGCTCTGCTCTGGTTTTGCAGGTCTCTCGTCAATGGAGCTCTAAAATGGTTCAAAGACAATCTGTAGTTCAACATTTTTTTATCAAATTCATCGATACAGTCAGTTCAGTTGCGTTGCTCTTCTTACTTGAACTGAACCTTATTGGACTCGTGTTGAAGAAATCAAATAATACCCTCGTAAATATTCTTTAATTTTTTTATAAAAAAAAAATTAGCATTCGGCATATTATATGTATTCCTTTACTTGCCATGAGAGACTCTTGGGATGGGAATAACTAGTTAATGTACTCGATTTTTAGATTTATACATGGATTTTGCACGAGTCATTTTCACCCTGTATGTTGCAAAATTACAAGCCAAAGCCCAAAGCTAGTTGGTTATGAAAACAACCCAAACTTCGTTTTGACTTTTGAGTAATTAAATGGAACAAGCTCACCAAGAAGCACGGACGGCATAAATAATGATTTATTATATTAATAATTAAAAAAAAAGTTATTTGTGATTTTGAGAAATATAATTGTAACTATTAAATAGTTAATTATTTATTCAAATAATTAATGATTAAATTATATATTATAGGCTTTTTTCAATCAATATTAAGTTAAATATTTGAATGAACTATTGTAAATTTATTTAGTTATGATTATGAGAAAATAATTATTTTAATTTTAATTAAATTTGTAATAAAATTTTATATTAGCGTTTATATTGAAATTCTAATATGAATAGAATTATGAAATTCATGCTTTAATAATTTTTAATTTAGTTATGATAATTAGTTAAGAATGAATCTACTATAATTTTTCAATTAATGTTTTAAATTCATATATATTATTAATATAATTAATCACAGAATTTGATAAAATTTTTAAGTTTAAATGAATTAAATTAGTTAGGATATTAATTTAATACTGAAATTCATGACTTGAATTAATATAATTAAATCATGTAATATATCTATTTAGTGTGCTTAATTATATTGTTTGTAATTGTTTTGTAGGTGATTTTTTTAGTGAAGTGTGTTTTACCAATTCTGTCATAAAATTGGTAAAATCAAAAATAAAAATTCTTTAAGAAGTTACTTTTAGAGATTGGTGTTGGGTTTCTTTTGGATACTTTGTAAATTTAGATAATATATATTTAAATATTAATTATTATAAATTTGTATAATACTTTTTCTAACTTGAATACGGTAAGCTGCTGCTGCTTCTTTTTTGCCTATTCCTCTTGAAGATAAGAATATTTTAAATTTGGATAGTATTTTACTGATAAATTTAGATAATATTTATCCTAATATGAAATAGGAAAGCTGAATTAAAAATTGGTAAAATCAAAACAAACAAAATCAAGTTTATACTTTTAAGGGTTAAATGTAATTTAATACCCTAAACTATACTATAGGTCATATCAATTAAATGATTGAATTGTTAATTTTTTTCAATTCCAACAAATTGAGTATGTCATGACAGAAATTGTTAACGTGGCTATCTATCTGGGTGGGCCATTAGTCAGCTCAGTTGTAATGAAAAAATAATTTTTTATTTTTAATTAAATAATTTTGATATAATAAAGGGTTAAATGGTCACAACCCATACATTACTAAATATATTTCAATGTTATCAGCAAAAAAATAAAAGAAAAATATTTAAAATGGAAACATAAGTTTCATCACTAAGATCACCACCAAGAAAGCATCACCAACCACATTCATCATCATTCTTTTTCCTTCATCCAAAACATGAGCAAAGCCTTTTTGGGTCAACCTCAATCCACCAACATAAATAAACCTGCATTAGACAAATTAGACTAAAAGATAATTTGCATCCCAAATTTTATACTATTATTGAGTTTTGCACTCCAAATCGAAAAAGGTGTCTAAGTACACCACAAACTTCATTATACGTAATAAAATACACACTTTCTTCACTTAACCGGTCAAAAGTGACCAGATAAGACGGTAACACAAGTTTGGGGTGCAAATTGTCTTTTAGTCTTAAAAATTGGCAAAAATAATTAATTTTAAATAAAATAAAATAATTTTAAAATGATTAATTTTAAATAAAATAATTAGTTTTAAAAATAAAAATAAAATAATTAATATAAAATAAAATAATTAAAATAATAAAATTAAAATAAATATTTAGAATTAATGATTAATAATTAATCATTAACTTGTAAAATGATTATTTTATTTTTATTTTTAAAATTAATTATTAATCACCCCGGTTAAAAAAATCATTAACTTGTAAAAAAATCATTTTTGCCACATAAAAAAATTATGTTTTTGTTTTTAAAAACAAAATTTTGTAAAAACAAAATTTTTAAAAATAGAATTTTTTTAAAACAAAATTTTATTTAACTTGTAAAAAAAATTATGTTTTTAAAAATTTTGTAAAAACAATTTTTTTTTAAAACAAAATAAAATTATATTTTTAAAAAATTTTGTTTTAAAAAAAATATGTTTTTATAAAATTCTGTTTTTGAAAAATTCTATTTTTAAAAATTTTGTTACTCGTAATAATTTCTAATTGTATTTCTCATATTAAAGTCATCAGCTTAATTAATATAGTTTAGCTTTACTTTACTTTTATTTTTATTTCTCATTTTGCGGTTTTTTGAGTTGATAGACTTTACACAGTTTTATTTTAAAATAATTAATTATAAGTTTTAGTCTTGATATTTAATTTTAAGGAAAAAATGTCATTATCATTCACAAATAATAACATCAAAAAATAAAGAGTCTTAATACATAAAATTTTGTTTTAAAAAAAATCTATTTTAACAAAATTCTATTTTTAAAAATTTTGTTTTTACAAAATTTTGTTTTTAAAAATAAAAACAAATTTTTTTTTATGTGGCAAAAATAATTTTTTTACAAGTTAATGATTTTTTTAACCGGAATGATTAATAATTAATTTTAAAAATAAAAATAAAATAATCATGTTACAAGTTAATGATTAATTATTAATCATTAATTCCAAATATTTATTTTAATTTTATTATTTTAATTATTTTATTTAAAATTAATTATTTTATTTTTATTTTTAAAACTAATTATTTTATTTAAAATTAATTATTTTAAAATTATTTTATTTTATTTAAAATTAATTATATTTGCCAATTTTTAAGATTAAAAGACAATTTGCACCCAAAACTTGTGTTACAGCCTTAGCCGGTCACTTTAGACCGATTAAGTGAAGAAAATATGCGTTTTGTTACGTATAATGAAGTTTAGAGTGTACTTAGACACTTTTTTTAATTTAGAGTGCAAAACTTAACAATGATATAAAATTTGGGGTGTAAATTGTCTTTTAGTCGACAAATTAAATAGTTAAAAGTATACGAAATCTTTAAAAAACATCATTGTTTATACTCTGTTCAAAACCCCAACTTATAATCATCCATATCATTCCAATTGAGTAACAAGTTTTCTGGGGCTTTTTTATACATTAAATTTCAAACCCAAATCAACCATTTAAATTAAAATAAACTCAAATCTCAACAAAAATTGAAAAGTATCACTCGGTCAAGATAATGAGAAAAATATGGGGAAAATTAACTTTTAACACCCCTAATCACATCCATTCAAAAATTATTGGGCTTTGTACTCCAACAATTTTCGATCATAAAAAAAATGGAATCATCATACATTCATTTTCAAATCAACCTCAATAGTCATAAATTTTCAAAAATTCGTCTTAGTGGTCAAAACCTTAGAAAAACTCATTTAAACACACCCAAAGCTACCAATTTAAGTTTGAAAACTACTAGACATTGTTTCTTAACAATTTTCGGGTGAAATAAACCTAAAATTACCCACAAAAATCTCTACAAAGTGCAATAATCTTACCTATAAAGGCTTGGTCGCGACTCATTTTTTCTTATAATTTTTGGCTTGTTTAATTTCTTCAACCAAAATAGCTACAGTGATAACTCATAACTATGATGAAGGCGACGCGCGAAGGTGGTGGAGCTCGTGGAATCGTTGAGTAATTTGTGATTCTCAGAGTTAGGGCTTTTTTCAATTGACTTTGGGGCTTGCTTTCTCAGACTTTCGTTGCTTTTGATAGATTGTTATTGTTTTTAAAGCTTTTGATTTGTTTAATTTTAATTAATATATGGGTTATGACCATTTTGCCCTTCATTGTGACGCTCCCAAAATAAGTGTACATCACCTATCTTGAGTCGTCAAATACATGGTACAGAATACAAATACAATCTTTAATATACAACAAGAGAGCTGTGAGTTTTAATACAATTATTGTATTCTAGACAATATTCGCTCTCAAAATAAGTACTCATTACATTTATTGTCACACTATTTAACAGAATAGTGAGTACTACTAATACTATCATCTTGGACCATCACTCCGTTCCCCGACTAGTCCCGGCTACGTTCTCATTTCCTAAAGAGAACATTTAAAGAAAGGGTGAGCTCAACTAGCCCAGTAAGAAATATTATGACTAAGATAATGCAGAATAAGTTATCATTAGCCTTCAACAATGTTAAACTGATAAAATACAATAGACATCAAGTTTTACTGCAGCGAAACAAACAATCTATTAAAAGAGTCAAGTAGAGAATAAAATCTACTATCTTTTATGATTTAAAAAGGTTTTTCATCACTTTTATCGCTGGGACTCAGCTTAATAAATCATCCATATCATCCCTGCACTACGACCGAGGATATTCATTAGTATCACAACCATAAATTATCCATGCACTACGGGCCAAAGATATTCATGTATTCATCAATGGTCATGATCATGTCAACAACTGTCCATCAATGCACTACGGGCTAATGAGGACTTTTATCACATCATTTGTAACATTACGGTCATGAATGATTATACCGAATAATCCCTGGTCATAATCATACCAAGTTCATCTATGCACTACAGACCACATATGACTTTCAATAAAATATAAACATGAGGATGATGACAATGATATAAGAATTCAATAAAACAAGTTCAAGAATTAATTTATCAAGGAACTAATAACGTCCAAATTGTCAACATGATACTTCTTTGTAGAGTAAAATTCAAGAATGCTCATAAGAATATTTCTATGAAAAGATAATGGATGAAACGCAAATATCAAGGATATTCTACTAATTTCATGGAGTATAAAAGTCAAAACTTTAACCAACTGAGTTTAAATGAAATAACAAAAGAAATCACCATGCATGCGGTACTTCGCATAGACAGGTTATTTCAACATAATAATAAATAACGGAACCAGGTCAGGCGTAATACGCACCGACAGGATATTCCAACAGAATAATAAAGAATAGAATAACAACATAAATCACCATGCATGCGGTACTTCGCATAGACAGGTTATTCCAACAGAATAATAAATAACGAAACCATGTCCGGTGTAAAACACACAAACAGGATATTCCAACAGAATAATAAAGACGGAACCAGGTCCGGCGTATAACGCACAGACAGGATGTTGCAACAGAATAATAATGAATTGAACAACAACAGAAATCACCAAGTATAGGGTAGACCGCGTATACAGGTTATTCCAACAGAATAATAAAGAATGGAATAATAGAAGTTCTCTTCATGAATATGAAAAAAATAATACCCCTTACCGTAAAAGAAACATGATATCGGAGTAGTGAAGTAGCAGAATACTTTTCTTCTTTCTTTCTATAGTTTCTCTCTCTATATTTTTTCTTTCTAGAGTTTCGGTTATTTCGTAAGAAATAATAAAGGAATGAGCTTTTATTTATAGAAGAATTGAATGAATAGTAACCAATCCATGAATGGTCCAGATTGATTTACTTTAAACGGACGGTCCAGATTGGTTTACAATAAAATATAATATATTCTAATTATTGTCTAATAAAAAAATAATTTTTAAATAAAATATATTATATATATTATATATATATATAACATGTGCCAAAAATCACGAGATACACTCCTGTGATCAATATTTTCATTCCTTTACCAAATTGTCAACAAAGTTAATATATATATATATATATATATATATATATATATATATATAATAACCATAATAATGCACTCTCCCACCAGACAAACCAAATCCTTTTTCTTTGATTTCTTGAGGACCCCCCCCCCCCATTTCCAAAACATGTGACAAAATTATATATATATATATAATATGTATATATATATATATATAAAAACAAAACTGAAACAACTTCTACCGACAGCTTTGAAAAATGGGTAAGTGAGGGTATCAAATACCTCATAAAAATCCCCTCAATATTTTTTAACAACATTAACACCATTATTATAATTCACAATATTAATCGATCAGGTCGTTCCTAGGAAAGAGGGGGCTTTTCAATAAGGATTTCTCCCTATTGGCGCGTAATTAGGTGACCAAACCTTTCCTTGACAAAACTTCTAGACATCGTTAATATTGCAAATAGTAATATTAATAACTCTGTCATCTCAATTATTAATTTAATAATATATAAAATATCGACAATAATTAAATACAACTGATTGACTTCTTACATAAGCATCAATAATCAATACAGTGTGCTAATATGCAACCACGGGTATTACTGTACTTTTACTACCGAGTAGTTCAACAGTATCAACGGTAAAACTTCCATCGTTATTTTCATAAAAATATTTTTGTCGTTTTCTTTATCCGACAATAATTCTGTTGTGGGGTCCACCAATGATTGCGCCATTGTACGAATATTCCCTGCTAAAACTAATATTCCCCGACTAATCGAATATTATATAACAACTTGCGTACTTTGCAAAATTTATAAATACTACCCACAACTATAACATTATATCAAATTTATTCCATAATATTCAAAAATGATAATTATAGAAAATTCATCTTTATTCATAAAAGTTGGGGTTTTACAATATCCTCTTCTTATGAAATTTTGCCCTCGAAATTAGGGTACTGTTATATCATCATTTAGGACTGAGGATGATGAAAAATATTTTAAAGAAAACGAATCCAGTGAAACAAAAGAATAAATATTAAGGATTCATACTTTACACAATCCAAGTTCAAAAATACTTCATAAGTAATCAGACTGAAGTAAAATTCAAGAATGATCAAAATATGGATACAATCAAAACTAGTATCCATAATAGATATTTTGGACAAAAAGAAGAAATTTCATTTTTTTGGTGAATAGTGCCTTATTCGTGAATAGTACCGTATACGTGAATAGAAACTCCGACACCAGAAGATAGAAATTTCACAAAAAATATCATCACGCTTCATGAATAGTAACTCGTGAATAG
Organism: Panax japonicus; assembly: GCA_020205505.1. Lineage (NCBI taxonomy): Eukaryota > Viridiplantae > Streptophyta > Magnoliopsida > Apiales > Araliaceae > Panax > Panax japonicus. The sequence goes on along the minus strand of CM035098.1, from coordinate 73,383,409 downwards.
TAACTCATGAATAGTAACCCCGACATGGAAACGTTTCAAATTTGATAAAAATTCCAACCAATATTTCGGCATAATGATATTGAAGAAATAATATCGTTTTTGAAGAAAATAACACCCCTTACCTCGAAAGACAGTACTTCAAGTTGAAACACTGGATATATGTTATGACTTGAACTTGCACCGTATAGCAATACTCAAAGTATACTCAAAATACTCACAAGAATACGCTCGATAATATAGAGAGAGAAAACTTCAATTTTTGGTGTGATTTTCAATTTTAACCTAAGCACCCTATTTATAGGAAAATGCTTAGAACACCAAAGTAGAAAATTTAATATAATAATATATATATATATATACAAATTTGTCTACGCACCTAGAACCATCTGAATTCAGCAACTTGCATGTGTTTAATGAGGCTAACCAAACACAAAAAACGTTTTTGTTAATTAAAACAATTAAAACTTCCAAAAATCAATTATTTAAGAACTTCAGAACTTCAATAATTCATAATAAATAGCCCTTTTGTCAGAAAATTAGAATCTCACGAATTTTTATGGGAAATTAAATTCTCTACAACTTTGCAAAAGAAAGTTTTTCCAAATTCCAAACAGAAATTGACCGAAATCCACAAACGGACGATTTTACAGGCTATAATCAAATTTTGGTCAATAATTATGTCCACCAACACACAAAATATGTGCTAAATGTTTAATACCACAAAAATACTCTTCCTTATCATATACTCACATATCCCACATTCATTATAAAAATATCACCGTTAACATATTATTAAAATAATATATTTAAATGAATTATTTTATCAGAAAAAGATAAAATATTAATTTTCAACAATTGTCACATTAAAAAATTTCTCTATATATATCCACATAAAATCAATATTTTTCTCATCATATAAATCAATAATTAATTATTCACAAATAATATTACAGAATCACAGTACTGGCAACCAGGCCGTTCCCTGGAAAAAAGGGGCTTTCCAATAAGAATTTCTCCTTACTGGCACGCAATTAGGTGACCAAACCTCTCCTTAGACAGAACTTTCTAGACATTGCCAATAATATTTTCTAATAATATTATTCAGATAATATGAATTATTGCTCCGATAATGGAAAATACTGTGTAGTGACAATTATTGAAACAACAGTAATATAAAATATCAATGCAGTAATTATTGAATCAATAAAATAAAATACTGAACAGTAATTACTGTAACCATTATTGAGCAGTGCCTTCATACGTAAGAATCAATAATTGGTGCAATACCGTGTGCTATTGTGCAATAACGCATATTACTGTGTTTTTAACCACCGGATATTCCAACAGTGTTAACGGTAACAACTACGCCGTTATTTATAAACAACTTATACTTGTCATTTTCTTCATCCAATCGCTTTCCATTATGGGGCCCACAAAAGACTGCGCCGTCGTATGAATATTCCCTGACAGTACGAATATTCTACGACCAAACGAATATTCCCCGACAACATTAAAAGGTGGATCACCGAAATGGAATATTCCCAGATAGTCAAGTCAAAAATTTCTGATATGATAGACTCAATTTGTTAGAATAAAAAAATAATAATAGTTCAATTATATAATTGACAAAATTAAAAGGTGGATCACCGAAATGGAATATGACTTATAGTTTAGGATAGTAAAATGTTTAAGCCTATTTTTAATTATACACAAGCTAGTAATTTATTATGTTAATAACTGTAAAAAAAATTAATTGTAATTTCGAAAACATAGGTATAGTTATTAAATAATAAATATTTATTCAAATAACTAATTATTGAATTATATATTGCAGGCTCTTTCAATTAATTTTTAAGCTAAATATTTGAATGAATTATTATAGATTTATTTAGTTATGATTATGAGAAAATAATTATTTTAATTTTATTTAATTTTATAATGGAATTCTATATTATCATTTATATTAACAAAATTTGCTTGAAATTATAATCTGAATAGAATTGTGAAACTTGAGTTTTAATTTAAATATAACAATTAGCTAAGAATGAATCCACTATAATTTTTCAACTATGTTATAGTTATTATGTTTCAAATTCACATATATTATTAATACAATTAATCATGCAATTTGATAAAAGTTCAAGTTTTAATGAATTAAATTGTTAGAATATTAATTTAATAATAAAGTTCAAGACTAATGTTAATATAATTAAATCGCGTGATATGTAACAATAAAATTATTCTATACAAATTTATTAAGATATATAAACTAAATAAAACTATTAAAAATAACACATATAATAATTATTGATTGATAATATATACTCCTAATTATTCAAATTTATAGAATATTTATATTAATTTGAGTACGAAAGAAAAAAATATACTTTTTTTCTCATAGAGATATAATATTTTTTAAAAATTTAGATAATATTTAATTGATACAACTTTAAATAATACTTATGTTAATATAAATTAGGAAATCTGAACCAAAAATTGACCAAACAAAACAAAACCAATTTGTATTCTTAATTATATAGTTGATTGATGTCAAGTTATTCCTCCCAACACACGTGTGTAAATATGTATGTATGTATTTTGTATTCAAGTAAAGACAACGATAGTTCTATAGGAAAATTAATATTTGTATAATGATACTGTTAAAAAATTGATATTAAATTAAGTTAATTTTAAGATACTCAATTTTTTTGTTAAATTTCAATTTTTAATCACTTTCAAATATATAATAAAAAAAAGAAAAATTAAAATACAAGAGGAAGTAGGACGGTTAGAAAAGAATCGTTAATGACCATTGAAGAGGAGAAAAAATATGGGAGATAATTAATTATATTGTTTTAATTTAAACCCTTAGGCTATATTTATTTGTAAAGATTATAGTCTTGTAATTATAATTTTAAATATTGATTATAATTATAATTCTAAGACTATTAAGTCTAAATTTGAAAACGAACAATATATTTAAAATTATTATTTCTATCCCAAATATAATTATTACAAACAAACATAGCCTTATTATATACCTACAGAAAGGATCAAGAGTAGAATTCTTAAATAGCAGAATACCTTAAATAATAGAATTTTATCAAAACGACGTAGTTTTGATAAGACGCGGTGACATTTTTATAAATACGCGGTGACATGGTATTTACAAAAATGCCATCACATCTTATCAAAACTATGTCGTTTTGATAAAATTTTATTATTTAGGAGAGTTCTACTAGTCTACTCTTGATCGTGCCTGTATATACCTATTACGTCAGAACTTTGGAAAAAGAAGAATAAATAAATAAATAACTTATCTATTGTTACAAAAATTCAGAAAAACCATAACTCAAATTAATAATGACAATTTTATTAATTAAAATTCGAAGAAATCAAATTGATTTTAGATTTGGTAAATAGACAAGAAAAATAAAAAAACAAATGAGACTATTTTATGGGGGAACAAAAAGAGTAACTCAGAAGCATCGAAATTCTTGATAACTATTTGGTGGAAATCTATTAAAAGGCCATACTTTTTTGGATCAACTAAAAAGTAGTCATCTGTTGATAAAATACTTGGCCTAAAATTTTAATTTTACATTATTATACTCAAGGCTTGTTATATCTTTTAGCATTCAGATACCGACATACGGAGCTATATCTTTAACCCAACCACCCTCCCACCCGGTAACTCCTACGTTTCGATCAACTCTATCGGCGGTGCCGGTGATTGTGAAGCTCAGAACGACATCCCTTCCCCCAAAACCCTAATCCCTGCCCAGAATACCAAGAACATCTTTAATCAATCTGCAATTCAAATCGTTGGTTAATTTAACAATCAATCAAAATGGTTTTAGCACAATTAGGGGGGAGCATCTCCCGCGCTCTCCAGCAGATGAGCAATGCGACGATCATCGACGAGAAGGTTCTGAATGATTGCCTTAATGAAATCACAAGAGCTCTTCTTCAGTCCGATGTTCAGTTCAAGCTAGTTCGTGATATGCAAACCAATATTAAGAAAATCGTTAATCTTGACGATCTTGCTGCTGGCCACAACAAGCGTAAAATCATCCAACAGGTATATAATGCTTCATATATAATATCAATATCTCTCCCTATATACATATATAGATATAGATACATGCTTGAATGCCATTTTTTATCCAAAAGTTGTACCTGAAAAAATCAAGAGGGGTTTAATTAACTAAATTGCAATTCTGACACCCTCCTGTCATGTTTTTGCAAAAGTACATTGGTTTTGCTAAACTGTTCCTCGAACCTTTTCCGTCAATAAAAAGCTATTTTTTCGTTATTATTATTCTATGTGTAGAGCAAACAACTTTTTGTACATTCAATTTACCAAGTGTTAAAGAAAGCAAATATTCATTGACATACTAACTTTTTTGTATATTCAATGCATATTGGGTGTGGCATCAGGTTCCCAAGATGGTTATCGAATTACTGATTTCATCTACAACACTAATTTGGACCCTCTAGCCTTACTTTGAAACCCACGATCTGATTAAGAGAATTCTAACCGTAATTTGAAACCTCCTAGCTTGCCTATGCCCCTTCTCCTATCATGAATATGGATGTGGTTGTTCTCAAATGCCTCTCAAATAGGTCAAACTATTAAAATAACTATAATAAACTTACTTTAGATATGGGAATAAGACGTTAGCGGCTTAGCACTTTCTGTCAAATTTAATTAATAGAATTAGTTTTCCGATTGACGAAAAAGGCTGCAGGAACAGTGTTGAACAACTAATGTACCCATGAAGGAGACCGCGCTAAAAAAGAGGGTTGATTAACGTATACATGAAGGAGACCTATGCTAGGAAAAAGGCTCCGCACGGACTGCACCTATATACTATGGTCTGTTGATTGCAACCAAATGGATTTGTCTACACCTCAGGGAAATTGACCACCCTGCCGGATGTTTTGAGGTCACTCAGAAAAGATTACTCACATTTGTAGACAAAATATATAATTTTAAGCTTTTTATATTTAATAATAATCTATTATCTGTGCTGTTGGAGGTTTACATTCATAATAGGCCCAATAAGTAATTACTAAATACCTATTATAAAATGAACCATTGTGACTAACCTAGATACTATTAAATACAATTATATATTTACAACATAATCTCATGCCGATTCCTGAACTTTTCGAAATGCTATTCTCTTCTGTTTTTTGTATTAATTTCCGTATTAAAGACGAAACCATATCAATTATCCTGTATCCTACCTTTTTTTTAATTATTTTTTTAATGTTTTTTTGGCTTTTATCTATGTTATTGCATTGTTGTAAAAGGTTCTTATGATAACTATAGGCTATTTTTAACGAGCTCTGCAAAATGTTGGATCCTGGGAAGCCTTCTTTTGCACCAAAGAAAGGGAAACCAAGTGTGGTTATGTTTGTAGGTTTGCAAGGTATGTTTGTATTCCCTGATGATATTTATATTAGGAGATCATTCTATCATTATTTTCTGTCATTGGGTGTTGTATTTGTTTTTGAGCAAACTGGAATATCTGATACCTTTATCATTTGAGTGGCTGAGAATCTCAGTTGGGGTAATCTATGCATGAATGCAACATTTTTAAGATTTGTCAGCTATAGACTTTGAAAACATGATGTAATATTTTTCCTTTTTGCCTTCCTTTGCGAAAGATCGAGGGATTGTGCTTATTTTACATAATAAATTTCAGGTTCTGGTAAAACAACAACATGTACAAAATATGCTTATTACCATCAGAAGAAGGGCTGGAAACCAGCTTTAGTGTGTGCCGATACATTCAGAGCTGGTGCTTTTGATCAGCTAAAGCAGAATGCTACTAAAGCTAAAATTCCTTTCTATGGAAGGTACCTTTCTTCCATTCTTTTGAATTTCTTGTTCTTCCATATGATTTCGGATGTTTGATAGTGGTGATGTTATATATTTGTGTAAAATATGTTTTAAACAACAATAAAGATTATCCTATTGGGGAGGAACAGGTGGCGTCATATTGAGGAAACATAAAAATTTATAGCTGTAACTTGTCTTGAAAACTAGTAACTAATTTTGGTGACTCCATTAGACAAGGTGTTAAATATAAATTTATAATTAGAAACACGTAAATAACTAATCAAGCTTTACAAGAAGAGCCAATTAACATCGAATACATCATTTGTTGTCAAATGCACATTGGTTAAGAATGAGTGATTATAGTTTTTTCCTTAGTTGATGGTGCGATAAAGATGAAAGTACATTAGAAAAATAATTCACTAGACACAAATAGGTAAGAGTGCCACATGCACCCTTCCTCAGATTACTTTTTGTTTCATAATTCAGTTTGTTAATTCTCTCTGGTCTCTAGTTCAAACAAATTTATCTTTAGTAATATAATAATTATTCCTTTGATAACCTTTGAACAAAGCACATTTTCTTGGTCTCTTACCTATTAATTATATGTTCATTAGCCTTCAACTTTAGAAATCATCATATAGTTTTTAATTCAGATCTCATTTTAGCAATACACCTCAGTATTTCAGATTTTTCCCCCTTTTGTTAATAGCTACATGGAGTCGGATCCTGTGAAAATTGCAGTGGAAGGTGTGGAAAGATTCAAGAAGGAAAACTGTGATCTGATAATTGTGGACACCAGTGGGCGCCACAAGCAGGAAGCAGCTCTTTTTGAAGAGATGCGTCAAGTTTCTGAAGCAACGGTATATATCACATGCTATGATCCACATATTTTGTTACCTCCTATTATAAATGCTAATTTCTTGTCTTAAACTGTTCCAGAAACCAGATCTTGTAATTTTTGTTATGGACAGCAGTATTGGTCAAGCTGCATTTGATCAAGCACAAGCATTCAAGCAAAGTGTTGCAGTTGGTGCTGTAATTGTTACTAAGATGGATGGTCATGCAAAGGGAGGTGGTGCTCTTAGTGCGTAAGTGTTATTGCTATTTTACTAACATTATTGAAAAATAATGTTCCATATGGCGTAAGGATCCAAATTAAAAATTTTCAGGCGAATATATTAGCTTATATATATATTTTTTTGATATGTAATTTTGGTTTGAAGTGTGGGGATAGGAACTAGCGACCTCTATGAGTATTATAATATTTAGTAGAACCAACGTAGACACTAGCCACCATGAATGCATAACAGCTGAAAGCTTAGAAAAAATTGACGCAAATTATTTTGTGCCTGATCTTCTAAATTGCTTTAATGTGCCATTCTTTGTTATCCCTATTCTTTTACATATTGTCATTGTTTTTTTCAACTCAGAACAACTTGAACTTTTAGTGTCCGTTTTTCAAATGTCATATTGTTCTTTGGGATCTCTAACAATTGCCACCACTAGATTCTCTTGGTAATCTTGGTTTTTGAATGTTCTCCAGTCACATACATACATTTCATTCTCAGAAGTTTTGTTCAATGAAGTACAACTGTAAGGTTAGAGGGTTCAGCTGGCCAGTAAAGAAATTAGGGGTAGTGTCTGATGGTGACTTGGATTGATCCGTGTTTGGGCTAGGATGATGGTCCTTACTCCTTACAGTCATTAAGCTTTGTTAATGGTGTGGCTGGAGATGTGTGATGCCTCAGTGATGGTCATAGTTAGTTCATTCAGTGGGTGGCCCTGGTGGGTATTAGGTTTTGAGTTGGGGTCTCTTGAGTCAGATACTATCCAATTATCAAGTTGAACTCTTTAATCTGTAGCATTTGATTGATTGATTGAACATGCATTTGATTGATTGATTGATTGAACAGAATAGGTTCTTAGGTGGATTAGTCATAGATAAGATACAATGCGGATTCTAAATATTATTGTTTAGTAATGTGATTTATACAAATTTGTTGGATAGCATTATAAAGTATTTCAAAACTTCATGAGTAGTTAATGGACACTAAATTAGTTATATATTCATGCTGGAGAAAAGAGTTTAGTGAGTTACAATTTAGCCTTTCAAGTTCTATAGTTTTTTAAAAAACAGTGTAAATGGCTATTAGATTGCAATATGCTATAAACATGCTATTCAATTTCTCAAGATAAATTCTGAGAAGAAAAGGTTCTGCATCTGTAAATTTGTTCTATTGGAAGTTGGAACGGTATCCTGTGTTTAGTACAACTCAAATCAGTAAGCTATTACATTTTATAGGCTTCTTAAAATTAAGCTTTATAAAATCCAATGATTAATCAATTATGATATCATGTTATACCTTAAAGAACATTTATATTCAATCATATATGTGATTCTTTTTAGGGAAATGTCCATTACGAATGACAAATTCTTCAAAAGAATTTCATTCTTTCACAAGCATTTACAGAGCTATTAAAATTCCTATTCAAATTTAGGCTTCGATTATTGTGTTAATAAGGTTGGACATATGGAAATTGAAAGCATGATTCTGATACGGCAATCCAGATATTATAATTTTCTTCCACGTTCTATTTTCAGAGTTGCGGCCACAAAAAGTCCTGTCATATTTATTGGAACTGGAGAACATATGGATGAGTTTGAAGTTTTTGATGTCAAACCATTTATGAGCCGTCTTTTAGGTTTGCTGTTCTTTTTTTCAGTATCAGATTTACTTTGATGATGTTCTGGCATGTCGGTCTACAGATACTTTGTCCTTGTTGAATTTGTAATAATTTTAACTTCCAATTTTAACCAGGGATGGGTGACTGGTCTGGATTCATGGACAAAATTCATGAAGTAGTTCCTATGGATCAGCAGCCTGAGCTTCTGCAGAAGCTTTCAGAAGGAAACTTCACCCTAAGGATTATGTACGAGCAATTTCAGAACATACTTAAAATGGGTCCAATTGGCCAGGTTTGTAACCTAATTTCTCTCTTGTACACACAGAATGCACACTTGCATGTGTCCATATGCGATGCATTTTACTTTATGGGTTTTTTGTTGTTTCCATATGTTAGAAATTAACCTGTTTGTTTTGCGTAGGTTTTCTCAATGCTTCCTGGATTTAGTGCGGAGTTAATGCCAAAAGGCCGTGAAAAGGAAAGCCAATCAAAGATCAAACGCTACATGACTATGATGGACTCGATGACTAACGAAGGCAAGTCATTGTTGATATTTCATGGAGATCAGTTTGGAAGTAGTGCTAGTTAATATGGTATTTTAACTCTCAAAGCTAATGTTTTGCAGAGTTGGACAGTTCTAACCCGAAGCTCATGAACGAATCTCGAATCATGCGAATAGCAAGAGGATCTGGTCGTCAAGTAAGGGAAGTGATGGAGATGTTAGAGGAGTACAAAAGACTAGCCAAAATCTGGAGCAAGATGAAGGGGCTCAAGATTCCAAAGAAGGGAGAGATGAGTGCCTTGTCCCGAAACATGAATGCACAGCACATGAGCAAGGTCCTTCCTCCACAGATGCTGAAGCAGATTGGTGGAATGGGTGGCTTACAGAATTTGATGAAGCAAATGGGTTCTTCTAAAGACATGATGGGAATGTTTGGAGGAGGAGACAAGTAACCTCCCTCTCCCCAAGTGCAACTGCATTTCCTTGCTAGGTCCCTATTCAAATTTCAAAGTGAGAATTCTTATTCAAAATCCAAAATCTGGTCAATTCTGCCCACTATTCTGTTGCTAGAGTTCTCATGGAAGCTGATGCAACAAATCTAACCCGACCAGAATATATAGTGTGACGATTTTTGTTGTAATATTAAGTTGATGTTCTTTTTTGTACGTATCTGGCTAAATATTTGGGTGGGTTTGCCTTTAAATGATTATTGTACTGGTGCTACGTTGGATTCATTATTTATTTGTTGGCCGTAGAGCATCTGTAATTAGCAAAAACTAACTCTTACGAATCATTCTGTTTATTTTCAGGTCAGGTTTTTTGGGTTAACTATGTTGGTTATAATAAAAAACACAAAAACCATAAGCCTTAACCTGAATTATTCTTCTTTTTTTACTTGTGTGATTGAATTCCGATCAAATTTTTATTTTTATTTTTTCACTTGCGTACTAAATTTAGTGAATTTTTACCTAATATGTAGGTTATTTATCTCTTATGCTACATGCATGACACTAATCACATATGATTTAGACATTAGTCCAATAAATATTAAAACTAACAAATAAAGTTCCATTCCAATAGGAGAATTCTACCTTACCGTAAATCATTTATGTATCAATATGTACGTAATTAGCTTTTCTTTTTACTAAATTATTACAAAAATACAAAAGTTTATACAAAATACGATTACATGTATACAATAGTTCTTTAAAAACCAATAATCACAAAATGACAAAATTAATGAATTAATCACTCTATTTGACAAGTTTTACTTAATAATATTGAATTTTTAATTTTTCAAATTATTCAATTAAACTAAGTATTAATTTGAAATTGAGATATTATGTTCTCTTTGACTCACAACTGCTAAATTGTTTCATATACGTGCACGTGAAAAAGAAAAAAGAAAGATAATGACATGAGCTTATTAGACGTGAATTAGGCGGCAAAATGCATTATCAGTTAACTCATTTGACCATTTAAACCTCATTTAACCATTTTTTTTGCTTTAGAAATTGAGACAGTGAGTGAGAACGATTTGAAAATCTAGGATTTTTTCTTCTGCAAATCTTTGGGCTTAGATCTTCATGTAATCCAGGTATGTTGAGTGCAACAGTGTTGCTCTGATCTATTTCGTAATTACGTGGCGGTACCCGCACTGATTCTTCATTCTACAAATTACAGTTTCAGGTCAATCTATTTTAGATAAGGAGATTGAATTGGCCAAAATCAAAGTAAAAAATTAGGGGTTTTTATCTTCTCAAACTATATGAATACCTAATAGGTTGTTAATGGTATCTTCAGATAACAGATCCTTGTCGATTGCTACAAAGAGAGTAGAATGTTTATGCGGTGTATTCGCATCCATTTTTATCTCCACAAAGAACAAATCAAAGGAAAGAAGGTTCTATGGATGTTGTTTTTACCAGATAAATATATTTTAGGTATAAATTTGTATATTATTGTAATGCTTTTGGATTAAATTTGGTTGGGTGTTTTTTCTTTTATAGGTCATGAATTTTTAAGCATTTTAAGCTATGTAATCAACTTATGTTTTTATGTACGTGTATCATAGCTTTCTGATGTATTTTGAGCAAATGAAACGAATACATGCCATGTTTTATGATGTATTTTATAGCAAATAAAAAGGTTCAATCTATCTCAGGCCAAAACAAATGCAGTTCTTTCAATTTTAAAAAGAAAATGTCAAGTTCTAACCTCTTTCATTACATACCTTTTAACTTTGTGTTGTACAAAGCAAATGAAAAAGCTTTGCCCCGTTCTTAGGCCAACACATTTAGTTCCTTCAATTTTAAAAAAATGCCAAGCTTTGCCCTGTATCATTTGCATACCAAACCAATCAAACATGTTCCAAATTGCATCCAAAACAATTCAGTATAAAACATCTATATTGACAAGGCAGTTTACATCCAGAAATTTGTCATTAAGCATCATTTGTCACACAATCATTCTACATTATCACAAATGTACTATAAAACATCTAACATCCAAAGTATCACATAGCTTTGTAATTACAAGTCTTAAATATTCAAAATATTAATCATCACTAATATACATTTCAAAAGGTGTTCTAAATTAACCCCCAAAAATATACTAAAACAACCCAAAAAATATACTAAAGTTGCCTTAAAAATATACTAAAGTTGTTCCAAAAGATATACATCCACTGTGTCTGCCTTCACTGTCCAATATCTGCAGTGCTATTTGCATATTGTGTTCCACCGCTATGTATTGATCTCTGCCTCACAATTGCACTTCTCTCCGTAGTTCTACTCCTCTCCCTTGTTGCAGTCTCATTTCCGGTTGTACGACCTTGTTTTCTTTTCACTTATTATGCCCCAAATGTCAGTAAGCAAATGAAAAATTGAAGGAAACATATAAATGATACAAAATTATGCTACTGGACCAGTTTGTTCTTCGGTATGTTTATTCTCGTAACCAAGTTTATTATGTCCATATTGCTTACATTTGGAAGACATATATAATTGGAGTCCCTTTCCTTAAAACTTTACCATTGTTTTTTGATTCTTCATTTGGATCTTTTCTTCTACAACTCTTTGGCCTTCCAGCCAATCTTTTAGTCAATAGAGGCAACAAGATTGGTAAGTCAACAGTAGGCCAACTATTGCTACCATGCACTCATGGGTTTTAACAAGCGGTTATATGACTTGTTGCACTTCAACTTTTTCATCCAATTGAACTTCACAAACAACTTCCAACTCTTTAATCTTTGATTTCTTAATCTTTTTCTTATACAGCCTAACATTGATCAACTCCTCATTTTCATAATCATCACTAACATCAGTCATCATCTGTTTTTTTATTTGTAGATTCATCATCATCATCATATCCCTTTAGTGCACTAACTTGCACACTGACATCAACTTCCCTCTCAAATGGTAAGACTTCATCAATGGAGTGGTCACAGTATAGATCAACTACACCAAAATGTTCACCCTCCTCAACTAGTAACCTAATACTATGGTCATCATGTATTAATTCTAAACCATAACGAATATTCAAACCACCCACTCTGAAATACACTGCAATATTCTTTTTGTATCTAAACTTCTTAGGTAAGCTGTATATTTTGTCAACATTCAGCTAGTCACCATCAATGTCATGAAGCAATTTTACTAAACCTCCTCCATAGTAGTATATTGGTTCTTCAATGAACATACCACCATGATTAAACTCCATAAAAAATAAACCCATGTTACAATATATACATGGCACAATATTTGAGTCATAAACATTATAATATTGAACAAATATATCATGTAAATTTTATATCACAGTAAAACCCAAAATAACTAGAAAGTTAACCATTATTTAAATGAATAACCACTATTATTTAAATGGACAAAACATAACAATCAAAATTCTGAATTCTAAAAATCTCCGACTTTCTTTCAAAGGTACCCATTACAGATCATTATTGAAGTAAATAAATATACTAATTACAGAGTATTATTGAAATAAATAACCGTACTGATCCCTGTTTTTGAAAATCCCCAAATCGACATTTTAAAAATTGACACGAAAAACAATCGGTCGCAAAAAAACCCTAAGCTAGAGATTTGAAGAAGAATCTCGTTAAAGGGAGAAGTTTTTAAACACAAAATTCTACATATTTTGTACCAATAAAGATCTAAGGTAGAGATTTGCATATAAAAAATACTAAAAGTCGAAATCGCCTTCTCACTTTCTGAACTTCGACTTCTTAACTTGGTTTGGTCAAATGAGTTAACTGGTAATTTATTTTGCTGCGTTATTCACGTCTGATAGGGATCATGTTGTAAGACCCCAAATTATTAAATAAAATTTATTTTCCTCTATTTATTATTTTGAAATAGTAAGGGTTGATTTGATTAATGTGGATAGTTGTGGGTAAAATACGCAAATATTTCAAAATAAGCAAGTGGTTATAAAATATTCATTGTTGTCGGGGAATATTTGTTTGGTCGTGGAAATATTCTTGCTGTTGGGGAATATTCGTACGACGGCGCAGTCTTTTGTCGGCCCATAACGGAAAGCGATTGGATGAAGAAAACGACAAATATAAGTTGTTTAAAAATAACGGCGTAGTTGTTACCGTTAATACTGTTGGAATACCCGGTGGTTAAAACACAGTAATACGCGTTATTGCACAATAACACACGGTATTGCACCAATTATTGATTATTACGTATGAAGGCACTACTCAATAATTGTTACAGTAATTACTGTTCAGTATTTTATTTTATTGATTTAATAATTGCTGCGTTGATATTTTACATTACTGTTGTTTCAATAATTGTCACTACACAGTATTTTTTATTATCGGAGCAATAATTCATATTATCTGAATAATATTATTAAAAAATATTATTGGCAATGTCTAGAAAGTTCTGTCTAAGGAGAGGTTTGATCACCTAATTGCGCGCCAGTAAGTAGAAATTCTTATTGGAAAGCCCCCTCTTTTCTGGGAACTGCCTGATTATCAATATTGTGGTTCTGTAATATTATTTGTGAATAATTAATTATTGATTCATATGATGAGGAAAATATTAATTTTATGTGGATATAGATGGAGAAATTTTTTTTATGTGACAATTGTTGAAAATTGAAATTTTATCTTTTTCTGATAAAATAATTTATTTAAATATATTATTATATTTTAATAATATAATAATGATGATATTTTTACGATGAATGTAGGGATATATGAGTATATGTGGAGGAAGAGTATTTTTGTTACCAAAAATATTTAAAGCATGTTTTATGTGTCGGTGGACCCCATTTCTTGACTGAAATTTGATTATAGCCTGTAAAATCGTCCGTTTGTGGATTTCGGTTGATTTCTGTTTGGAATTTAGAAAAACTTTCTTCTGCAAAGTTGTAGAAAATTGAATTTCCTATAAAAAGTCGCGAGATTCGAATTTTCTGATAAAAGGGCTATTTATTATGAATTATTGAAGTTGCGAATCTCCGAAAAAATTGATTTTTGGAAGTTTAAATTATTTTAAATTAGAAAAACGTTTTTTCTTACTTTTTCTAGAAGGTGGCATGTGCTTATTGAGCTGAAATCAGATTTCAAGAGTGGCGTATGAATTTTGATATATATATATTTATATTTTATTAAATTTTCTGCTTTGGTGTTCTAAGCAATTTCCTATAAATAGGTTGCTTAGGTTAGAATTAAAAATCACACCAGAAACTGAAGTTTTCTCTTTCTATATTACCGAGCGTATTCTTGTGAGTATTTTGAGTATACTTTGAGTATTGCTATACGGTGCAAGTTCAAGTCATAGCCTATATCAGGTGTTTCAGCTAGAAGTACTGTCTTTCGAGGTAAAAGATGTTATTTTCTTCTCAAATGATATTATTTCTTCAATATCATTATGCTGAAATATTGGTTGGAACTTTTTATCAAATTTAAAACTTTTTCATGTCGGGGTTACTATTCATGAGTTACTTACTATTCACAAGTACTATTCATGAAGCATGATGATGTTTTTTGTGAAATTTCTATCTTTTGGTGTCAAAGTTACTATTCACGTATACGACACTATTCACGAATACAGCACTATTCACCGAAAAATGAAATTTCTTCTCTTCGTCCAAAATATTTATTCTGGACACTAGCTTTGATTGTATCCATGTTTTGATCATTCTTGAATTTTACCCCACTCTGGTTATTTATGAAGTATTTTTGAATGAGAATTGTTTAAAATATGAATCCTTAATATTTGTTCTTTTGTTTCACTGGATTCGTTTTCTTTAAAATATTTTTCATCATCCTCAATCCTAAATGATGATATTACCGAATATCTTTGGCATGTAGTGCAAAAATGAATGATTACTTTATGAATATCTTTGGCCCGTAGTGCAAAGATGAACATGTGTTTAGATGAACATGACCGACTGATGAATATCTTTGGCCTGTAGTGCAAAGATGAATATTTGATTCTAGATATATATTGATTGATGTTACAGGGATAAAATATCGACGATGAACTTTTAAATTCATATATAGAAGATAATAGTTTGCATTCTCTACTTAACTCTTCTAATGAATTGTTGTTTCCGCTGCAGTTGTTGATTTAAAACTGGTTGTCTATTGTATTCTATTAGATTTTTCCCTGTTGAAGACTAACGATAATTTGTTATATATTATCTTAGTCATAATATTCTTTACTGGGCTAGTTGAGCTCACCCTTTTCCTTTTTGTTCTATTTTTCTTCTCAGGAGGCGAGAATGTAGCGAGTACTAGTCGGGGTATGGAATGAAGGTTCTAGAGAGAGTTGTTTAGTAGTCCTCACTATTTTTGTAAAATAATGTATCAATAATTATGATGGGGATTTATTTGCGTGTGGATATTGTCTAGACGACAATATCTGTATTTATACTCACAGTTTATATGTTGTAATAATAAAGTTGTAGTTATTTCTGTACTATGTATTTGGCGACTCAAAATGGGTTGGATGGAATGGACCTATTTTGGGGGCGTCACACATGTCAATTTTATTTCTTTTTCTTTTCTTTTTCACGTCCACGTAAGATAAAAGCTAAAACGATTCAACAGTTGTGAACCACAGATAACATAATGACCTAATTTTAAAATAATAATTATTTTAATTAAATATTTTAAAAAATTAAAAATTCAATTAAGTAAAACTTGCAAACTATAAAGAGTAATTCATTACTTTTTCCATCACACAATTTATGCTACATTCATTGTATAAGAAACTCTCAAAAGTAGTTAAATTACTAGCTCACTTAAGTCGGTCGATGGTAAAAAATAAAATTAAAAAAAAAGAAAAGAAAAGAAAAGGAAAGAAAGAAATAAAGCTTGTGCGGGTCCCAGAGGGATGAACGGCAGAGATGTAAATAAGTCGGTGGGCTCATATTTAGTTTAAAAGAGGGTAATGGACCGTAGAGTCCAAAACCTAGATGTTTTAGTTCCTCTCTCAACCGAAAGCTCAGAGCCGCTTAGCAGCCCACCATCATCGTCTTCTACCTCCTAAACTTCTGAAATTTAAAATTTTGAATTAAAAATTCCAAAACCTTAAACCCTGGTTTGGCCTCGGCAGATACATTCTGATCGTCGTCGATTCTGGTTCCGAGATTCTTTCTGCTTCAAAGTAAGAATTTTTATAACTTTTATTGGGTGTATAGATTATATACACGATATGAATTTTAATTGACTTTGTCGTTGTATTTACTTGATTTTCTTCCTTTTTTTCCTATTGCATTGGGTTGTATTTCCTCTACTTCGATATATTGTAATGATTTGATGTTGACTCCCGCTCTCTCTGTCTCTTTATTTGGTTTTGTATGATTTAGAACGTAATAATTTCTGCGGGATTGAAATTTCGTATCAGGGTTAAGGTGCAGTGGGACACTAGATAAAATTCAAGGTGGTTACTCACTGAGGATGGTACATTGTGTTAAACGTGTTTTACTTTATAGTATGGAGGATGGTTTACGAAATACCAACTGTTATTTTTGTTTAACTATAAGAAAGAAGTCCTTTCTGGTGTTTAAAATGATAGCATTCAAGCTCTTTGGCATATACTAGGGTTTTGTTATAATAATATAACCTCAAGTCAGAGTCATATCATAAATATAATTTGTTGCAGTGGTGGTTCTTAGTAAATGGCTGTTGTTGGACCAACTCCTTGTGTAAAACGGTATATTTTTTTAGAAGAATGTCTGCAAAAGTTTATTTGAAGTAACTGGAATCCCTTCTCATAGTCTAGACATTATGCATCAAAGAATTGCTTTCTTACTGTTGACATAAAAAATCCCCTAGTTTGCTACAATAAAGTCTATCCCCTAATTTTATCTAAGCACATAGTGGGTTGAGATCATGGTTCAAAGTATCGGCCATTACGCCGGAATATTAGCGTATCAATTAGGTATCGGTTGCCTGGTTGGTGCCGAACCACAACCTTGACCTAAATCGTAAAATTAGAAAGATGTAAAAGGTAATTTTCGACGAAATTTCGACAACTCGGCATAACGTAGTGGTTTTAGACTAAATAAAAGGGAAATCACGGCTTTAAGGGGAGAAACGCCACCTAAAAAAATCAAATATATTAAAAGCTATAAAGGGTTTCTCTATAAATTATACCTATGTAGTACCTAGTTAAGTATACCTTAAAAAAATATGGTATTAATATATAATTAATTATGCCAAATTATAATTAAATTGTACCTATATAGTTCCTAGTTCAGTACAATTTTAAAAAAATTACACTTAAAATGTACTTTGTTAAGTTAAATTGTGCATAAATTATGCATACCATATGTGCTCAATTATTTGAGCTAAGACAACATCAATATCAACTTTATCCAAACATAAAATTAATTAAACATATTTGCGAGACGTGTTATAATTTTTGTGTGCAATAAATACTCCCTCTATTCCTAATTATTTGATGTTTTGGAGCTTTACACAATTATTAAGGAAGTTAAAACTCCTATAAAAACTCCACTAAAATTATTATGTATTACCAAAAACACCCTTGCATAGATAAATGAAAAGCTAAATTGTAGATGATAAAGATGAGAGGAAAATATTGTTAGAGGATAGAGAAAATATAGGAATTATAAGAGAGAAAGAGAGTATACCATTAAGATATTAAAAGAGGGAGAAAAAATAGCCTGAAAAAGTAGGAGAGAATTAAGGAGAGTATTAAATGTTTAGGGGTAATTTAGGAAGTAATGTAATCAATATCTCTTAGAAATCTACAAACGTCAAATAAATAGGAACACAATTTGTTCTCTAAAACGTCAATTAAATAAGAATGGAGGGGAGTAGTTTTTTAACTTAATTAATTCCTCTTATTGCTTTTATTATTTAATTTTTTAATAATTTTTTAACTGTTTTTGAAGCTCTTAACTAGCTAACAGTGCGTATCACCCGATACTGATACCGATACCGAAATCAATACTGAATCAAAAAATGACATTTCTAAACATAGGCTGCTACTATAACTTTGAACCATGGTTGAGATATAATAGCATTTGTGCTTCAATCTTGAATATATTCTGATCTAAAACTACTTATTCCCTAGTGTAGTATTTGTAAGGTCCATTCTAGGTAAAAATGGAACTTATTTAATACTCTCTCCTCTACTTCAGATTCTTAATTTGCGTGAAAAATGTAAAGTAATTTTTTAGGGGATGGAGGGAGTACATGATACTCTTTTATTTTTTTTAGATTGTCAAGTGTATGACACATGTAGCTAAATCCCTTAAGAGGAGTCCATTTAGCGTAATTAACATGGTCTAAGTAAATTTCTTTAATAAGGAACTCTAGTAGGAACTTGTCAGGAGCTGTCGTTTACACTCCTAAATTAATTTCACTTTTACTTCACGAATTCAAACAATTAACATAGTAGTAAGCAAGGATCGATCAAACAGAGAGTGATTTGTTTTATATTTATTCTAATGTTTCCAAGAAAAAGGGGGTTTTGAATCAATTATAACTAGCTAAAGAAAACATAATTAATTAAAACTTCAGTTCTTCAATTCAGTATCACCTTTTACAACAATGGCTTAATCAAGTGTAACATTATTTACCCTTTAATGAAATTAATAGCCCTAGGTAAAAACAAGCTCTACCACCGAAACTCCTCTTAGATTATCACTCAATGAAACAAGCTTTTCACAAGATTCTAACTATTATACAACCTAGAACAAACTCTCTAGATTTAATATAACAACATTAAGATCTAGGGAATTAAACTATTCCAAGCAACAAACACATATAGCAATCTTCAAAAGCTTGTCCACAATCAGGTATTACTAATTACTATTTAACAATATCAATTACACATAATACTATTCTTTAATCTAGCATATGATATTAGTTAATCAATTCAATTATGCAGAAATCAAATCAATTAAACCAAATAACTTTCAACAATTAAATCAGATTATCAAGAATGAATTTCATATAAGAAGAAATAAATAATGAATACTCAATTAATCATTAATTATAAATAAGGTTCTATATCCCTTAGAACTAAAAATAAAGAACTTAGCTCATGTCTTCAATCTTCAATCTTCCAAGACTAGGGTTACAATGGTGTAGCCAAGCTCTCATTAACTACTAACTATTACCATGTATTTATAGTGCTAGAATAAAGTTTTAAATCCTATGGAAACTAGAAATTCAAATCCTAAGAGGAATTACAAAACATAACTCTAGTTTCCATAAAGAAATAGAAACCGATTTGAAAATAAATCTCAGTCTAAAGAAATCTTAAGTCTAATAGAAATATAAATCTCAATCCACGTAGAAACCTGCCAAAATCTGAAAAGTTTCCAAAAAATCCAAGTTTTCCAAAATTTTCCCGCATATTCGTTACACTGTTTAAGCTCGCTGGGACAAATAGGTTGTCTGAGAAACAGCGGGTATCCACCTGGGCTGATTCATGCAAGGCAATGAGCTTGCCGAGGCGGATTGG
Source organism: Panax japonicus (assembly GCA_020205505.1). NCBI lineage: Eukaryota > Viridiplantae > Streptophyta > Magnoliopsida > Apiales > Araliaceae > Panax > Panax japonicus. The sequence continues at coordinate 73,363,389 of CM035098.1, read as the reverse complement.
TGCAGTTTCGATTTTGTTTCTTTTTTCATGTAATCAGTTCCAATTCATCCCGTTTAAGCACTTAAGCTCCATTTCAATTTGAAATCAATAAACAACCTTATCAAGCTCATATACACAATAAATCATGCAATAAACCAAACATAAATGAATCAAAATCAAAACATATTGTGTACTTATCAGAGTGCAAACTTTGAAGGAGCACATGTCATAGAGTAACCCACCCAGGGCACACCCAAAGGGCAATGTGTGGGTGAGTCCACCAAGAAAAGGGAATTGAAGTCCAGTACTATATGTTTATGAGAGAAAAATATATGGGAAGTCATCTTTAGTGTTGCATTAATGATGCTTATGTGAATTATGTGAAGTATAAAGACTTGTAATTTGTGTTGTAAAACATTTATGTTATGTTTGGAACTAGGAAAATTTGAGCAAAATGGAAAATGAAATGAACTTTAAAAATTTATTGGAGACTTTTTTTTAAAACTATATCACGCTATATTTTAAGATTATTCTTGATATATAATTTTCAAAAGTACATTCAGATTGTTAGATTTATTTTTCATTAAGATAGTTTTTTCTTTTCTTACATTTACATTTTCTTTTGTTTTTCTTTTCCACACATACCATTAATACTCTGCTTCACTACCTTTTCATTCATCTTGTTGTTATGCTTCTGTTATTTTCTTTTTATATATTTTTTGAGGTCGGTGAAACCTGTAGTAAATAGTGCACTGGGTAATCCACCATATTAATCACCATGGTTTAAAGTTGCGATAGCGGCCTATGTTTCGAAATGTTATTTTTTGACTCGGTTTCGGTATAAGTATCGGGCGATACGCACCGTTAGCTAGTTAGGAGCTTCAAAAACAGTAAAAAAGTTATGAAAAAATTCTAAAAAATAAAAGTAATAAGAGGAATCAATTAAGTTCAAAGAAAATGCTATTTACTAGCACACAATATTGTCATAATAATAAAACAAAGTTCTCGCAGATATTTAATCAATTTTATGTTTGAATAAAATTGATATTGATGTTGTCTTAGCTCACATGCTTGAGCACACATGATTTGCATAATTGAAGTACAATTTAACTTAGTTAAGTATATTTTAAGTGCAATTTTTTTAAAGTTGTATTTAACTAGAAATTATACAGGTACACTTTAATAATAATTTAAGTATAATTTAGCTTAATTAATTATATATTAAGTACATTTTTTATATTTTTCGCTTAAATATAATTTACTACCCTAAACTATAGGTCATATTCCACTTCGGTGATTCACCTTTCAATTTTGTCAATTAGATGATTGAACTATTAATTTTTTTTTCAATTTCATTCAATTGAGACCGCCACGTCAGAAATTGCCGACGTGGCTATCTGGGTGGGGCATAACTCAGCTGATGTGTAACTAAAAAATAATATTTTAATTTTTGATTACACATTTATTATATATTGAAGGGAAAATTTGTCAAACTTTGTTTTCATCCCCTTCCGACATCTCACTGCTCCGAAGAGCTTTTGCAACTCAGCAGATAAACCACCGGAGACTGGTCGGAGCCCAAGCATACCGACAAAATATAAACCCAAATGGCCAAACCTCCTTGAAATCCGGCCATTAAGATGAAACATCCAAAACTCGAGACCAATGAGAACATGAAAACACCAAATTTAAACATGGATCGGGTCAAAAATGGAAGAAACAACCAAAATCATGTGGGATACAAGTTACCAATACCCAAATCCAAACATCTTCAAAACCAGATCCAAACGTGTAGCCCGATTAGAAGAAAAGAAAGGGGAAATAGCAGTCAAAAATCCCAGAATCCGGCCGTCAAACATGCTAGATAGTCGCTAGCATAACATGTAATCATGTATTCAACTTCGGTAAATTTAAAGAAAGCCTATCAAAATAATGAAAACTTCCTATCATAAACAGAATATACATGAGGATATAAACAAACTTTGTGGTAGACAAAATCAATTTTCCAGTACCTTATGTAGTTAGTTTGTCAGACACTCATAAAAAAGGTTACCCCACAAAAAAGGAAAAGAAATATAGACCATGGCAGCACTTTGAGGTCCTGTTAGACATTGACGAAACATATGACTTCAGCAACACAAACAAGTATACCATCGGAATCAAAATCAAACCTAGATACCGGCATATTCAAGATCTGATTTAAGAACCCCATATCCGAACCAATCCCACTTCCAAACCTCAACCCCAGCATCCATCGACATCCGAAACCCCAGATCCATGAACCTCAAACGACCACCACTTCTGATCATAACTTTTCAATTTTTTCATATCTAACCGAGTTAGATGCTGAATTGCAAATGAGATTCTTAAAATCAAAACATAAACCCATTTACTGCATTTTCAACTTCTTCCTCCATTCTTTTTATTTTCTTTCTTGTTGTGCTTCTTCAGATTGGGGACGAGAGTTTTGTGGGTTGCAGCCGCAAAGATTTTAGATTGGAGATTGTGGGGTTTTGATTATGATTGATAAAAAAAATTGCAGCTAAGTTCACAAGGAAGGGACCGCCAACAGAAATGGGTAAAGGAAAGGGGAAGTGGACGAGTAAAGGGGAAATGGGTAAATGTTTTTCAATATTCTTTTGCTCAATAATTGTTATTTTAGTTATTCAATGTTTTTTTGTTTTGTTATTATGGCTTGACGAATTTACCCTTGATTAAACAATGAATGTTAATAAAATATTAAAAATAACATTTTTTAATTACACATAACATCAGCTGAACAAAATCCTACTAGAGGGCCACATCAGCAATTTCTGATGTGGCAAACTCAATTTGATGGAATTGAAAAAAAAATTAATAGTTCAATCATCTAATTGACAAAATTGAAAGGTGGATCACCGAAGTGGAATATGGTCTATAGTTTAGGGTAGTAAATTATATTTAAGCTTATATTTTTTAAGCTATGCTTAACTAGGTACTACATAGGTATAATTTACAGCTCTTTTGTCGTCTCCCTTAATAGTTTTTAGCATATTTGAATTTTTTTAGCCGTTTCTCCCTTTTACGCTGTGATTTCTCCTTTACTTGGTCCGAAACCACTACGTTATGCCGAGATTTCTCCCCTTTCCATGAATACTTCCTAATTTTGCGAGTCGGATCAAGGTTGTGGTTCGGCACCAAGATATTTCTGCGTAACGGCCCATGCTAACCACACTGTGTAACCATAGTAAATTATGTTTGGGTAACTCTAAAGGAGATCATAGTTTCATAAGGATTGCCAATTATTATTGTTAGATGATGTTATTGTTTTCCTGTCGTAATAAGTGTGAACAACATGGTATCACACTTAGAAACTCATGTTTAGTTATGGGAGGGGAAAATGAAGATTTAAGGGAACCCAACTTCAAAGTGTTGCACTAATGATGCTTATATGAATTACAGAAGGACGACAAGTAATTGTGGAGTAATTCATTTAATACTTTGCTTGACTATCTTTTCATCCATTTGTTATGCTTCTGATTTTTTCCCAGTTGATTAGTTTTCCTGTTTTAATAATTTTGAATGATGAGATAATGCACAGAATCACTCATGTTTAGTTAGGATATATTTGGAACTTGGTAAACGAGGAGAAGAAAGGAAAAGTAAAACAAAAATAAATGTAAAACAGGAAAAAACTATCTTGATGGACATAAGTCTAATTCTGTACTTTTAAAAGTTCTATTGAATTGTCAAGACTTTAAAAAGTTAGAATAAATTTTTGGATTTTATTTCCTAGTCCTTTCTTTCCCCTTGAGTTCTTAAGTTCCAAATATACTTTTACGGAATTGTAGTTGATCATTCCAAATGGGTGCATCCATCCAGAGACATAATACATAAGTTGGAATGCCACGAGTTGTCAAACTAATTAGAAAGCATATATGCTCTTAGGTCCGAGCTTTGAATGGGTATTGTCATTGTGGCTTGGTTTGGCTTAGTTAGAAAGTGACCACTAGCAGCCTCAAGGTTTAGTCATTTTTTATATATTTAATCTAGTTAGTGAAATATATGTGATTTTTTCATGTTATTGAGACTTCTGTGCCTCTTTTTGATTCAGGTTTTGAATATATATATATATTATTTTCATATCATTTTACCTTGCATGCAGATTTTGTTTCTAATAGATATGGCTATACCTACTGAGAATAATGGGCCGCCCAATGCTGATCAAAAGCCTAACAAGCGCAGTAGAAAGAAGTCTATAGTTTGGGAACACTTCACGCTTGAACAAATTGATGATGAATGTACCAAGGCTTGCTGTAACCAGTGCAAGAAGTCATTTGCCTACATTACCGGCTCAAAGCTAGCAGGAACCAGCCATCTAAAAAGGCACATTGCACTGGGGATCTGCCCTGTTAGCCGCCGTAAAAATCAAGAGAAAAATCAACCAACTCATATATTCACTTCAAGACTGATGGTACTACACATACTGACCTGCCCAAAAAACGCTACAGAAGTACCCCTAGATCAGCATATCTTCTCTTTGATCAGGTCCGTTGCAGCCATGATATTGCCAAGATGATCATGCTGCATGAGTATCCACTTCATATTGTGGAACATCCTGGATTTGTTGATTTTATAAAGACTCTTCAGCCTCAATTCCATATGGTGAACATCAATACTATCCAAGGGGAATGTGTGAGCATTTACCAGAGGGAGAAACAGCACCTTTTGAACCTTCTTGGTAGAATTTTAGGACGAGTTAACCTTGCTCTGGATTTGTGGACATCAGATCAAGGCCTAGGTTATGTGCTTTTAACAGGTTACTTCATTGATAGTGATTGGAAATTGCAGAGGCGGATCCTTAATGTTGTCATGCTACCGTTCCCTGATTCAGAAGTTGCCTTCAATCGTGCTGTTGTTGCTTGCTTAACTGATTGGGGTTTGGACAACAAGCTATTTACTTTAACTCTTGATCAATCCTTTGCAAGTGAAGCTGTGAGAAAGAATCTCAGAGGTCTACTCCCTATTAAGAACTCACATATTCTCAAGGGTCAGCTATTACTTGGGAACTGCTATGCCCGTGTCTTGAGTCGTCTTGCAAAAGATGCTTTAAGTTCAACAAAGGAAATCATTAAGAAAGTCCGCAATAATGTGAAGTATGTGAAAACCTTGGAAGGCCATGAAGAAAGATTTATTGAATTAAAGCAACAACTTCAAAACCCTATCACAAAGAGCCTAGTCATTGATGATCAAACAAAATGGAACACTACTTATCATATGCTGGTGGCTGCCTTCGAATGGAAGGAAGTATTTTCTTGTTGGGATACTTCTGATCCAAATTATAAAGAAACCCCATCAATGGAAGAGTGGAGACATGTGGAAATTCTATGCATATACTTGAAACTTTTATTAGACGCAGCTAATATTTTAATTGCTCCAAGATACCCAACCACCGATATATTTTTCCATGAAGTGTGGAAAATTCAGTTGGAATTGATGCATGCAGCCATGAGCCAGGATACTTTTATCAGTGATCTGACCAAACCTTTGCAGGAAAGGTTTAATGAATATTGGATGGAATGCAACCTAGTTTTTGCTATTGCTGTTATTATGGATCCAAGGTACAAGATGAAACTTGTGGACTACAGTTTTTCTAAGATATATGGTGAGGATGCTGAGACCTGGATCAAGGTTGTCGACGAGGGTATTCATGAACTATTTCTTGAATATATGGTGCTATCGCTTCCTCCACCAACTTTTGTGGTAGAAGACTGTGAAGTTGTAAAGTTAGAGATGATCGAAGAAGATGATGCTCTTATTTCTGCTGGTGGTGATTTTTTGGAGTTTGATGTCTATCTATCTGAGATAATGGGTAGCCAACAGATGAAATCAGAATTAGACCAGTATTTGGAAGAATCCCTTTGTATCCGACAAAAAGATTTTGATGTTTTGGCTTGGTGGAAACAAAACATACAAAAGTACCCTACTCTTTCTAAAATGGCGTCTGATATCTTGTGCATCCCAGTCTCCACAGTTGCTTCAGATTCCGTGTTTGACACTGAAAGTAAGAAGATGGATGGCTATCAAAGCTCACAAAGGCCTTTGACGGTTGAGGCTCTTATTTGTGCCAAAGATTGGCTCCAATACAGATCATCAGTAGTTGGGAACCCAACTGTTAAAAACGAGTTTTAGCTTTCTTGGTACTATATATATTCATCTTTACTAGGTGTCATTCTAGTTTTCACTTTCTTAATTCTTTCAGTCATATTCTACCCTTCCAGATTGCCAAAAAAAATTCTTTCTTTGGGTTGCCCCTCAATTTTTTTTTTTGGGTTTTCCCTTTCCTATATATATATATATATACAGAGAGAAAAATGTACATCATTCCTTGGAATAATAGACGATCTATTATACGGCATGCCGCATTTTGATGCTCATACTTTTTACTGTTTCTGTTTTTGGTTTAGAAAATGATTTTTTTTGAAAGAGGTATGTAATAAATATTATGAACAAGCCTTATAATCATCTAATATCATGTATTTTGAGGTCTTTTGCAACTCATGGGCAATTTTTATAATTCTATTCAATCCCATGAATATCCAAAACATTAACTAATGTCATTCTCAGAACAAATGGCCTTCATTGCTTTCTCACCTCTCCAGCGCACAGGTCTCCGCAATCCCATTTTTAAACTATCATTTTATGTTATAAAACGATCGAGCTTTGTTATATCATGAGTCCGGCAGTATGTAACCATTTTAAATTTTGTGAAAAAATAATGTCAATATTTTTCTGGATTTTACATGCTAAGAATTGAATCCTTCCCCTGAATGATGACCGAGTTCACATATTTAAGCCTTTATGAATTACATAAGGTTTAACCAATCACATAGTAACATTATCTACCTCATGAGCTTGGAAAGATCTTGAGTGAGAAACTACTGATCTTCATACAAAATTATGTTAATTGTGGAAATCCGGGGATGGCTTCCAAAAGAAAATCATTTAGGACTTCACAAACATGCAACCCTCTACCTCCTAGGCTTTGAGGAAATAGCTAAAACTATGATGCAATCATTTGAACTGATCAAAGCCTTGTAGGAAATAAGCTAACATGCACATATACGAAATGCTTCACATATACACAGCAAATACCATGTATGATCTTCTACAAAAAAAAATATAGATGATCATGTTTTATTACATAACAAAATGCTAGCAAACTACAACAGCAATTTTAATCAGTTTACAATGTATGATCTTCTACAAGACGAACCTTATTTAACATCTCATCCAATGCCTGCAATGTTAACTTGTAACGATCATGAGATTTCCTCCCTTTTTCCACAACCTCGACAACACATTTATATAGATGATCATACCTGTGAACTGGATTGTTAATATCAATACCGCTGCAATTTTGTTCAAGAATATAACTGCGGTGAATGTCTTTCCTCCATCTTGAAAGAATGTATTGAGGTGGGATCTCCTCCATGTTATTCTGGTTGAGAATTGTCAAGTGCATGCCTGCATAAATAGCCATTGAGGTTGAATAAACCACATACGCAAAGAATCTCAGTTTCGGATGTATTGTACACAACCTCATAATCTCTCGTTTCTCTCCTGTTTTCCTCTACTTCAACATGTTCTCTGACATCATATATTATAACTTGCCCGTCAATACCTACTTGCCTTGTGCTATAACAAGCCAACATTCCGTCAACCTCACTCTGAAATTTATTTAAAATGTTATTAGTATACAATTTTGATAGCTGCAACTCAAAAGAAAATCTCGACTTTAAGATAGAAGCAGAATTTTTTGATTCAAAATCAGCCAACGCTTCTCTTTGTTGAATTTCCTGCACTGCTTGATCATAGTTCTCAAGAAATTCTTTTAAAAGAGTATTTCTATGCAAATATCCCTCGAAAGGTGAAGTCACTCCCTCACCTAGTTCCATGGGAAACATTCCAGCCAAGAACGTCTCCTTCAAATAAACAGGGATCCAGCGTTTACGATCTTCATACAATGTTTGAAGCCAGTTATTATCCCTGATACCGTAACGCTGCATCATATCCTCCCAAGCTAGTTCAAACTCATCTGCCCTCAAAGTTTTGTAAACTGCTTTCATAAATGCCACCTTCACTGCTTCATATTCATGCAAGCCTCCCAGTTTCTCTGGAACTTGCTTCATAATATGTGATAAAGAAACAAAATGTGAAGCTCGAGGAAAGACATCGGCTAGAGCAGTTTGCAAGGATTCGTATTGATCACTTATTATGGCCTGTGGAGGGCGTCCTAACATAAATGTAAGCCATGCCCTAAACAACCATACAAATGATTCTACTGTCTCACTCGCAAGTAAGCCACAACCCAAGAGCACAGATTGTCCATGGTGATTTACCCCTGTAAATACAACTAGCGGCACTTGATATTTGTCTGTCAAACATGCAGTATCAATCGCAATTACATCTCCAAAATAACTATAGGCAACCCTAGACCTTGCATCAGCCCAAAACACATTACGTATAATTCCTTTCTCATTGAGATCCATAACATAAAAAAAGTTGGGATTCATCAACTGTAAATGGCAGAAGCAATTAAATATTGCTTGTGCATCTCCTTTTTTAAGCTTCAATCGATTTGACTGATCAACACTACTACCAATTTCTCCTTCATCAAAATAAAAGTTCCCATTATCCTCTGTGTCAATGATGACTGTCCGAAACAATCTAAGTTTTGGGATTTCTTCAGCCTCATCTACTTGAAATGGCCTCTTAGTTCCAAGACCCATGGTTTTGTGGGATTTATAAAACTTTCCACTCAATGGACTAATTAAGTGGTTGTGTTCAAGCTCAACTTCAATTATTCTCCATCTTTTGTTCTCTGTCAACCTAAACTTTATCATTGCTGGACAACCAGTTCTTGTTTCTGGTCTTGGGCGGTTTGCCTCACTTTTCTTCTTGAAACCTGCACTGCTACAGCTTAGTTTTCCTCTATACCTTTCTTTACTCTTTCTGTACCATGTGTTACTTACCCTGACTCCAAATCCTTGTTCCCTAGCGTAACAATTGTAAAAGTAATATACATCCTCATAAGACTCAAACTCCATCCCAACAGAAGGCGGAAGGGGATTATCTCCTTGAATTACACCATTTTGACCAACAAATTCTGTCATAGCACAATCACCTCCCATCTCAAATTCATTGGTCTCGACGTCGTGTACATGTTCGCTGTTGAGCGAAACTTTGTCCATCTAAAAGAAAGTGAAAAAAAAGAACTAATAACTGTTAATAAAAGAACCGTGCATACAATAAATACATATAGACGATCGAGGCTCCAATACTATTTTCCTTTAGAAATGCTTTCTGCCTGATATAGGACTTGAAGCTAGAAAAGTCATTCCCTCAAGAAATAGACACTTAAAAGCAGCAACATATAAAAACAACTTTAAGGTACAGAAGCTTCTTTAAACAAAAGCACAAAGGCCTATTATGAAACAACTACCAACATTCCCAAACCCACCCACCCACCCCCCAATTCCCCAACCAACGACACATGTAAAAGAAACATAGAAATATATCCCGACTCTTTCTCCAACCCTGCTTCATCCAACTTTCCTCAACATTATTTGAATAAGCATATTTCACAAAAGTTTTCACAAGAGGTACTACGAAAGTATTTTTACATGTTTTCTCAACCTGGACACTGGAGCAACTCTACTGAACTACAATCTTACTTCTGATTTACAGCCTTAAGAGCCCGTTAGAAAGCTGGACTATTTGTGAGGGATGCTTTTGTTTTTCTGATGGATTGCAGTCTTGGATCTAAAATTTCAATATGCTTGCTTGCAATTAGAGCAATAATGAATCTTATCTTTTCCTTCAATTGAACTTTTATCCTCATTCATTGTGACCACAGTCAATTAGGAAATAATGTGTCAACTACTCTTCTTTTATTTATTTTGCTATTTTTACTTTCTTCTGTTTTTAGAAGACTGAAATTATAATTATAGACAGAGCTGACTGGCTGCAGTTACTCAGCCATCTTGATAACTATACAAAGTATAAACCCCCTATATTGCTTCTCTTTAAAAATTCTTTTGGAGATTTGTTAGAGCCCTAGTTTGGTCAGTCACCTGTGCAGAACGTTATGGACTTTGCTCAACCTGGCAGGTTATCCTAGTAGGTTAGTAAGCTTTAGAGTTATGCTAACATTAAAATTCTTCGACGGCAAGGGATCACCTCTCTTCCCAAGCGGCCGCGCGAGAAAGAGGTGATGGCCTATCATATAGTTTCAAATAAGTAGTTGTTTCACAGTCTTTCGAGATTAAGAATTAAGATCTTACTGTTCTGTTTTACTCCCTCCTCTCTTTCCCTCACTCACACACACGCGAACACACTCTTCGGATACATTACTTTCATTCCCTGTCTTCATTTCTCTCAGCATCATCTAGAAATTAAAATGATTTTTACCTATGAAGTAAGATGATTTTTCTTTAACTAGAGATAAAAGAAAATGGAAGGATAATGATTTCTTGCAATTTGATTTGTTGATGCTCATTCAAATGATTGTCAATGCTCATCATTTATTATTACAAAATTATTGTAGCTAAAAATCAATGGAAGGCTGTGAAGCACATGAACTACTTCCCCTTTCTACAACGTTTGCTTTTATTTTCTCATACGAACCTCTTGTCTCCAACTATTGGGATCCTATTTACGTACCAAATCAAGATATGCTTATTGGACTGTCTTAACGAGCGGGAATCATCGGGGTATTTGTATAAATAAGAACACGCACCAGTATAACTATATAAGCCGTTCCAAAATTAAGTATACATTTTAAAAACAAACGGTTTTAAAAATAATTTTATGTTCTCAAATGTGCCCTTACTATTAAGAATTTTGTAGTTGTGGTGATTTAGTAGTAGTGATGTGATGGTGGAAGTGATAGTATAAAGTAATGCCAAATTAGGAGCATCCTAAAATAGATATGTATTTCTAATTTAGAACCGACTAAAAACAAAAACTTATCTCTAATTTTAGAATGGATTTAAAAGCATATAAACTTATCAATTGACTTTTGCAACTAGTTGCCATTCTCATAGTTATTTGAAGATAAAAAAGGAAAAATCTATTTTCTGAATTTGGTAAACTTAAAAGAAAATAATCAAATTGAATAATATGTAACACTAATAAAACTAAACTAATGCGTACAATTTCTCAATTTATTACGGCTGAATAGCTGAACGATGCTATCGAGGAAGAAAACAGAAAGGAGACAAACAAACAAACAGGGTACAAAGAGGAAGTTCTGAACACAAATGTGTTCACAAGTAAACCTAATTCTAGGGCATTTGGACACCATGTATAAAAGAAAAGTAAACTTCAAATAAAATCAGTATTTATTAATAATTGAATAATCAACGAGTGTCATAGGGTTATTTACCTGTTGAAGAAGAAAAATTGGCGGCGGTAGTGACGAAGTGTATCTTGTAGAGATCACGGCGGGGAGTTTCCGGAAAGAAGTGTTCGCGTGGCGGACCACCTGGCGACGACGAGTGGGAGTACAGAAGGGTCTATACCTCCAAATACTCCAGATTCTATCTGAAAAAGATGGACTAGTTGTTGATCTCCACGTGCGATGGTGGAGGCTTTTAAACATATTGCATTATATTAAAAATAAATTTACTTTGGAAATAATATAGTTTTCCATTCAAATTTTGGAATCGACTCATAAAAACTTGAGCCCACCCGAGTTTTAAAAGATATTATAGATGTAGGTAGATCTTTTAATAACTAAACATATAAACAAAAGTTATAAAAACTATCAATAATTAAGTAATAAAACTATCATTTATGTTAAATACAACTTTCATTTTTTTATATAACATTTGTCCAAAATAAAGAATTTTTCTCTTTTAGTTTTGGCTTGTCTAGTTAATCTATTAAATAGTTCACGTAACGTAATGTCATATAGATATGGTGTTAACTTTTAACATTTTTGGACGATTTTTAAATTTTTTATATAAAAAAATATTGTTTAATAAGTTGACCTGACAAAAAATTAGAGTTCAGCTCTGTGGGTAAAAAATTATTTAACCCATAAACCTTATTGACCATATTAACACCATTTTGTTTATCGATAAAGTTTGTAACAGTTTGAAAAACCTTAAAATAGATATAGATTTTGAAAGTTTTATAATTAATTGTTTATTATTTTTTAATGTATAAACAAGTTTAATTTATAATTTAAAATATGTTATTATTGGTAAGGATATAATAATCCAAACCAATCTTGCTCTGTCCAATGATTCTTCAAATGCCTGCAGTGCAACCTTGTAATGGTCCAAGGAAATCACCCCCTCCTCCACAACTTGCAATGCACTCCTATATAACTGATTAAACCATTGAATCTGGTCAGTAACATCCGCATTATTGGAGACATAATCTGGAATACAAATGCGCTTGTAATCCTTTTTCCATTGTTGAAAAATGTATTTAGGAGGGATCTCCTCTACCCCCATTGAAGTTGAGCACAGACAATGCATGACGACATAAATAACCATAGAAGTTATAACAGCTGCAAATGCAACGAACTTCCGCTGCTGCTCTATTCTACAGAACTTCATAATCCCGAATCTCTCTCCTATTTCCCTCGCCCAGAACACGCACTTTGACATGCACCTGGGTAGTACTGAAACAAGAATACATATCCTCCACCTCCGTTTGGAACTTCTTGAAAATTTCTCGTATACACTTTGGATAGCTGCAACTCAAAGGAACATCTCGTTTTCAATGTAGGAGTTGATTCCATATCTGCAACTACTTCCTCCTTGTGCTTCTTTTGTAAAGCTAATTCATACTTGTCAAGAAATTCTTTCAATGGAGTTTGCTTGTGGACATATCTATCAAAAAATGCATTCAGGATCTCACCAGGCCGTGCAGCAGCCATTCCAGCAAAACAAGTGTCTTTTAGGAAGACGGGAGCCCATCGAGCTCAATCCTCATACAAGGACTGAAGCCACTCATGATCACTGACACCAAAACACTGGATCATAAATCCCCATGATGCTTCAAAATCAAAAGGTTTCAAGGCCTCATAAACTGCTTTAACCAATGCCTTTCTAATAGCATCATAGTTGCTGAGCCCTCCCAATTTCTCTGGAACTTTTTTCATGACGTGTGACAGACCAAAACGATGTAAAGATTTCGGAAACACCTCTGCAACTGCATTCTGCAAAATCTTGCATCTGTCCGTAATAATAGTTTGTGGGGACTGTCTTGACGAGCAAGTGAGCCACGCTTTAAATAGCCAAACATAAGACTCCATTGTCTCCCCTGCAAGCAGGCCACAACCCAGCAACACAGATTGACCATGGTGATTCATTCCAATGAATGCCACAAGTGGGATTTCATATTTATTAGACAAATATGTATTGTCAAAAAAAACTACGTCACTGAAGTAACCAACTGCAACCCTACACCGAGCATCTATCCAGAACACGTGCCCATCATTATTAAGATCCATCAAGTAAAAAAAGTTTGGGTTAGTCAATTGCATACGACAAAGATAATTATAAATGGCTTGTGTGTCACCTTTCCTCAAGTTCAATTGATCAGGATTATCAGAAGAAGTCCTAGCTTCTCTTGCATTGGAATCAGAGTTCCCAGTACCTCCTTCATCAATAACAAGTGCTCGGCACAACTTTATTGTTCGCACTTCCGCATCAGAGTTTGATTGCAACTTCCTCTTGGTTCCAGTGCCCATCTTCTTGACAGTGCCCATCTTCTTGATTGACTTGTAGGCTTTTGTACCTAACAAGTGGTTATGTTCAAGAGCAACTTCAAGTACCCTCCACCTTTTAGAGTCCACTAGTCTCATCCTTAACATTGCAGGACAACCAGTTCTGTTTCCTTTCTTGAACGGTTTACATCTTTAATTCTTTTGAAACCTTGGCTGCTGCAACAAAGTACTGCACCATACTTCTCCCTACTATTTCGTTTGAACCATGAATTTTTCACTCTAACACGAAACCCTGCCTCCCTTGCATAACAATTATAATAGTTGTAAGCATCATCATGACTCAAATTCCATGCCTGCAGCAGGTGCAACAAACTCCTTACTTCCATCAGGAACACCATTTTGACCTATTTCAGTTTTCTCACCATCTCTTCCTTGCACAGTCTCACTGCTTTGACCAGCAGTCACTTGCTCACCATTAAGAGACATTTCTTCCATCCGAATTATAGATCAACTCCCTAAGAATATAAATGACAACAAATGTCAGTACTCAGTAACCACATAAAAAGGTAAATATTTAATAACCCAATGAAACACCATGCATAAAAATCTAAAAACACAGACATTATTATAAAGGATGCAGAGGAGAACATAATCATAGTCCCATATGCTTATATACTAGTACAATTTTGTTATCCATGATACTTGTATATAGTACTGTTATCAAATAGATACTTGGAAATGAACAGAACTTGCCAGCAAATCACATTATGCCCCATGCTTAAATACTGTAGTTTGGTCATCATGATACTTATAAAGCCTACTTTTACTGATTATATACTTGGAAATTAACAGAACTAGATGTTTTCAGTGTAGTCCAGAATAACCAACAAATCAAAACTTAGGAGTGTGCTTGAACTGCTTTAAAGCTTTATTAGTTCTCAGCAGTAGTTTACTGTGAGTTGCAAACGAATCGATCTTCCAAGTTACAAATAAGTTGCATGGAAGCTGTGAGCAGCAAAACTTGGAGTTTTCCGTAGAATTCTACTGCGTCACAATGGAGATAAATGACAGAATTTGAGACAGAAAAGAGATTTTAATATATCAAAAAAATGAGAAAAGGTGGGGTATTTATATGGACTGTAAGAGTCATATCGAAACAGGCAGCAGAGACCTGTTTGCAAAATGGCCCAACTCTTACAATTTCAAATGTGAGTCACTGGATCATCTGTTAATTTAGATGTTCCGCATTGTTTATGTTGATCCAGCGTGATTCATTATATCAGACGTGGTTGTACGCACAATCACTACCACATGAGTGTGCCTTTTAGATAAATAATACAGATCGCGTTTACTTGAACATATACCCATTTAATACGAACTTTGTCCAAAAAAATAAGATCCAACTTGAACAACATATACAGAGCGATGGCTCCTCCTCAACAATGCAAACATGTGAAGTGCACCGATACAACTTTGAGGCACGATTGTGTCCCCTGCACAGATGGTGCGATGCGGATCCCTCAACTATCTTTGTAACACAAGTACATAATTTTAGCAAGCAATAGCTTATAAGCCTCTTCACATTCTACATGTGTTCTAATGTGGGACAACACAAAATGTTTTTTTTAAAACAATCATTTATGCTTAATGAATGCACCACTTTGGCCTTCACTAAAAAACAGTTCAAGGTTTCAACTTGAACCAAGTTTAATTTGTAATTCCTCTCCTATTCAATAGCAATTAATAGCACTAAATACCTTACAAATTTATTGTCATTAGGTTAAGCTAAAAGTAGCTCCAAAAAATAAGTCATCAATCGAGCAGTCCCTACACTTGCCAGTAATATCATTCATATATTTCCATAAGAAAGAGCTGAAAGAAAAATACAAAAGAAACTAACTTTTACCAACCACGGCTAAAAATGGACTCTCTTGGGTAAGAAATTTAACGGATATGACGTCACCACATTCGAAGATGTTTGAGGCAATCAACCCATCACTTGACCAAGCTTTCCTGCACAAACCAACAAATTATTAGCTTGATTCCCTCTTCATCAGGTTGCTTTAGTGCTTCAAATTCTAATTTCATTATCTCTAACTTTCCCTACGGGCACAGGAATAAATCTTGGAGCAGCAATCAAATACTCCACCTCCGCTTCCAATTCCAACTGAACAGATAATAAGTTTCCGAATTCCATTCTAGATTACCCAATAATCAGATAGAAGCACAAGCTCAATTTTGCCTAGCTAGCGCAATCATATGGTTTTTTGAACAATATAAATACTCCTATTATTTACCACAATACATGTTATTTACTTCTATAATTGATTTGATCAATTTTTTATCTTGTAGAAATAACAGTAGCAGTAAAATCTGTGATAGAATTCAATAACGTTGAGAACATTCAATCAATATGATAGAAACCAACATTTTAATGTAATTAACGACCTTAAGAATTCAATCAATATGAATAAATTATGCATCTACCATAAGAATTACAAAAGTTCTCAGCTGTTTGAGAAGGTTAAATGAAGATGCACATATGGGTACATGTGGACAAACGAGGAGAGAGAAAATAATAGAAAGAGAGAGAGTAACACTCACGAATCCGAGGCGGCTAAAGGATTTGAACAACTGGTTTGCTTAACGATGTGTAATACTATTTAGATCAAATCTTCATCATCTTAACCCACCGATGATTGCTGCGATGGCTTTCTTCTTCTTCTTCTTCTTCTTCTTCTTTCTTGTATGTGTGCTTCAAGGACTAACAATAATTATTGTTATTATTATTATTCTTAATTTGTTGCACGAATGAGAAGTCGTATATACGATGTAGTTTTAGAGAATTATTTTGTTTTTGATAATTTAAATTACGTATTAATTGTTTTGTTTTTAAAATTATCTCAAATAATAAATATAATTTTAATTTTTTTAATATTTTTTATTTAATAAATAATATTTTTTTAATATAAATAATTAATATTATATTTACTGTTATATAATTATTTTCTTAATATTTTTACACAACTCTAAAATTATTTATATTAACTCTAAAATATTAAATAGCGGCGGGAGTGATAGAAAGACTACCCCTGTCCCCTCGTATACTTATTAATATAAGTTTTTGCACCAAATCTTTTATTAAGTTTGTCGTTGCGGTATTTTCTGTTGAAGGAACCATAGACGAGTTATTTTTTCTCCCAGTTACCATAAATTCTATATACTTTAGTTAAAAAGTCTTACTTTTTAATTAAATATTTTAAATAAGTTCACATAATATAAAACTCTTATTTCGGTCACTAAAATTCAATGGCGTGATCTTTTTTATCTTAGTTAAATTAAATAACGGATGTTGAGCAAAATCATATTTACAAATAGTGTAATTATGAATAATCTCGAAATTTTCAAAATTAAAATTTTGTTTCACCATTTTCCTAAGAGGAACCTTGGAAGAACTAAAAAAATTAAAACTATTTATTAATCACCTTTCTTTCTTTCTTTTCTATTTTAATTTGGACTAAAATACAAGTTGAACCCCAAAGTTTCTAAGTTAATTGAGGTTTGCATTTTAATATTTAAAAAATATCTAAGTGCACCCCAATAATCTTTTATGCTAAACAACATACACCATCCGAGATTTAAACCGGTCTAGATACACCCCAAAGTTTGTTTTAGCTCAACAAAATGCATCTTAAACTTTATTACGCTAAACAAAATGCACCCTTTCTTTTGAAACATCAAAAAGAACTTTGAGATGCACAGCAAACCTCGACAAGTCTACAAACTTTAGGATGCAAACTGTATTAGTCTTTAATTTATTGGCTTTCAAACAAGTGTAGAAGTTAGTCCCATGTTGATACTTGTCTGTTCGACTGTTCTTTTGCGGATGATGCTTCTTCATCTGATAGACTGAAGCTGCTGAAGACGGTAAATTCGCATAGCATGTATATATACAAGCACAGAATGTCTTTTGTTTTCAATTTCGATTTTGGTTTTTTTTTTTCTCTTTTTATATTACAGTACGATAATCATCCTATAATACAAAATCATAACCCGAAAATTTGTAAAATGGAAGAATTGAGACGGGGAGCATATAAAGTTTACAATGAATATTACGCCTAACTCTAGTGATTATGTGTTCTTATCTGCAACAAGCCGAACCTTATTCAGTGACTCCTTAAAGGCTTGCCAAGCAACCTTATAATGATCTTGAGATGGCATCCCCTCCTCAACAACTTGTATTGCTCGTCTGTACAAGTGATCAAACCACTGAACCGGATTAGTGATATCAACATTATTGGACCAAAGATCTGGTGCATATAAGCGCTTGAAATCCTTCCTCCAACGTGGTAGAATATACTGGCCTGGGATTTCCTCTATGTCATTGCGGCTAAGAACAGACAATGCATGTCGGCATAGAAATCCTTTGAAGTTGAAGCAACTGCAAATGCAGTGAACTTCTTGTCCAATCTTATCATACATGACTTCAAAGTTCCTTATGTCCCTCATATTTCCTTCAGTGTCTCGTTCTTTGACCATGTATGTGATACTAGGCCCATTATCATGAATTTGTGTTACACTGATGCAATTAGATATCATGTCCACTTCGTCTTGGAACTTCAAGAATATTTCTTTTGTATACATTTCAGAGAGCTGCAACTCAAAATTGTACTTGGTTTTTAACAAGGGGGTCAACTCTTTAGACTCTAAATCATCAAGAGCTTCCTTTTGGAATTTGTTTTGTAGAACTAAGTCATGCATATCAAAAAACTCTTTCAAAGAAATTTGTTTATGCACATACCCATCGAAAAAAAAGGTGAAGAACTCGCCTGACTGAGAGGTCGACATTCCAGCGGATAAAGTATCTTTAAAGTAAACTGGAGCCCACCTTTCTCGGTCCTCATATAAAGAGTGTAAGAATTCGAGATCCCTAATTCCAAAACCCTTGATCATATCATCCCAAGCTATTTCAAATTCATCAGCTTTCATCGAGTTGTAGACTGTTCTATATAGAACTGCTTGAAATACTACAGACTGTCCCATTTCTCCCAAATTTTCAAGAATACTTTGAATTACAATTGGCAAACAAAGACGATGATGAGCCCTAGGGAAAACTTCTGCAATTGCACTTTGCAATGTCTTGCACTGGTCTGTAATGATAATTTGTGGAGGACGTCCTGTCATACATGTTAGCCATGCCCTCAATAACCATATATATGTCTCCAGAGTTTCATCAGCAAGCAAACCGCAACCAAGCAAAACAGAGTGCCCATGGTGATTAACTCCAACAAATACCAAAAGTGGAATCTCATATTTGTTTGATAGACATGTCCTATCAACTGCAACCACATCACCAAAATAACTATATGCAGCCCTTGACCTAGAATCAATCCAAAATATATTCCGTAAATAACCTTCATCATTGAAATCCATAACATAGAAAAAGTTGGGGTTCGTTAACTGCACCCGACAAAAATAACTATAAATGACTTGTGAATCGGCACTTCCAAGTTTCAAACGCTTGGACTGATTGACATGGTCACTGATTTCTCTTTCATTTGAGCTTCCGTAACCAAATGTATCTGCAGCAGGTGCGCGATACAACTTGATGGTTTGCACCTCTACATCAATGGACTGGTCCAACTTCCTTTTTGATCCAGAATCTGTCTTCTTGTGTGACTTGGAGTTTTGTGCCCTTTCGGGATCAAATAAGTGGTTGTGTTCAAGCTTAACTTCATCCACCCTCCATCTGTTGGACTCCACTAACCTTAACCTTATCATTGCTAGGCAGCCTGTCCTTGTTTCCTTCCTTCTACTACTTGCTTCTTTCAATGTTTTGAAACCCTCGCAATTGCAACAGAGCACTGCCCCACGTTTCTCCTTGCTGTTACGTTTTGTCCATGATGATTTGACCCTGATGGCAAATCCCAGATCCTTAGCATAAGAATTATAATAATTATAAGCATCATCATATGACTCAAACTCCATTCCTACAACTGGTGGTGTATAGCCCCTCCCCTGAGTTCCACCATTTTGATCATCAAGCATTGTCGTATCACCAACTCTGCCATTCTCATGGTCATTGTTTTCAATCTCAAGCATTTGGTCACTGTCATTCTCGCGGTCATTGCTTCCAAACTCGAGAACTTGATTGCTGTCCTCGAGATCATCTCTGCTTTCAAATTCAAGTGTTTGCGCATTGTCATTATCAAAGCCAGTTGCCTTCGATCCTGAGCACTTTTTCACTGCCATTATCAAGTTCGTTTCCATCAATCCTAAGCATTTGTCCACTACCATTTTCAAGATTAATGCTTTCAATGACAAAGACTTGCTCAATGTCAACTGAATGATCACCGTCCTCATCCTCAAGCAAGCTGCTCACTGTTTTCAGAGCCTTCTTCCATCTAGCATGAAATCAGGCCACCCAGATAAAACTAGAACTCTTTAATTGGTAAGTAATGTACAATTAAAACATAACCAAGGATGACACACACACACACACACATAGACAGATAGTAAAAGAATCATCCACACACAAACATATGATTGAGAAAAAATGCCAAAAAAATGTTTTTATGCATAGTGCAATTTTGTTAAAAGGTTCCTAAGTTCGACCTAAGATAACTTATTTAAGGTCACTTCAAATACGAAATTTTCACTTAACAATCCAATCACAAAGATGCAAAAATATGAATACACAAAAAATTTCATATAATTTAGTGATATGCATCAACATTTTATAGTAATCAAATCAGAGCCATTAAACCTATACTTATATTACACTATTGCTCCACAACCCTTAATTATACAAAAATTTACATGTCTTCATATTTTTGCATGCTATTTGCATCCGTACAGTTAGACTGTTAAGTGAATATAAAAATCATTTTGTATTTGAAGCGACTTTAGATAAGTTATGTGGGGTCAACCTTAGGAACCTTTTACCAAGGAAAGTTAGTGTCATGCATAATTCTCTTCTACTCCTACAGCAAGATGCAAACTAAGGTCGTATAAACACGCATATATAAAGTGGAAAAATGAAGGGTGGTAAGAAGTAATTATTTTACGCCTAATGTGATTTTGCTATCTGTTCTCTATGAATATACACAGATATACATGTATAAATATTCTGATATTCATCTTCAGTTTACCCCGCGGAGTCTGTTAATTCACTTACTCTGCATTATGTGGCAGCACTAGCGTAAATCCAAGACAAGCAGGATAAACTGCTCAACTGCATAATTTAAAGATTCCAGTAGCAGACAGTTTTTAATTATCATAATAATTACTGTCACAGCATATAAATTGCAACATCCAACATCTTTAATTCCATATTCCATTGTCTCCTTTTGTCAGATTCCTATAGGATGGCTAGGGGAGTTCAAAGTTATAGCTTTCCCTCAAAACAGCATCCAATCAACGAGCTCAACTAAGTATTTGAGCTTACAAGCTACATTTTCTATTCGACCTATTTCTTCAATTTTGGGATAATCATGTTGGTTTTTTTCCCAGTGAACATTAATATGAAGCTTCAAATTTCGGCAAAAAATGGAATTGTAATTGAAATTTGAAGAAAAACCTAGAAGAGACCGTAAACAAGTAATGATAATGTCAAGCATGACATGGGAAGAGAGTAAAAGGTATAGTAAAAATAGAACAAAACCATGCAAACAAAAGGAGAGGGGCTTACGGTGATATGTAGATCTGCGCTCGGCGATGGGGCTTCGTCGTCGGTCATGGTTGATGACAACATTCCCGTGGGTTGTGTCAAAGTCCGACGGGTTAGTATTACCCTCTCTTTCTTTTCCTTTACAATCCTTGCAATCTCTTGTATTTACATCATAACCACCGCTACGGGAATAGGGATAATAGAAACGGTGATGTGAAATTTACTCATATTCATGGGGTTTGGACCAATATGAAAATTTGTTCTTACATCTATGTTGTACTTGTAATTTACAAAAGGTAATATTTTAATATAGTCCCTCTACAAAGGCAATATTTTATTATAGTCCCTCTACGTTTATATTTACATACATAAGTTATGTTTCTTGGTAAGAATAACAGTTATGATTGAACTATTAAAATTATAAACGAATTCATTATGAGAAGGTTTTATTTGAGCGTATCCAAATAAATACTATGTTTACATAAGATCTCTATGTTGTTGCATTACATCTAGAATTAGGAGTAGAATTGACAGACCATCAAAGAAATGTATCATCCTAATCGATGAAAAGTCGATGCGGGAAAGGAAGCAAATTTTCCCTTGAATTAAACTGTATTGATGTAAGCTTAGTCTAGAAATATCTATCAATATTTTAGGTTAGGAAAGACTAGCTAGAATGAGATGGTCCATTTTAGGCAAACAAACCATATGAGCGTCACCAGATCCATCCTCGACTCGAGTGTGTGCACTTAAGTTCGTTTGTATAGCGTTACTTCGTGTTTCTCGTTCACGGCGTATCACATTAATCTTATACCATTTACATTATTTTATCACTATCGAAGACCGAAGAGATGCCAAATAGATCACTTCTTTGCATTGACCTCCCTTCTTCCATCATAAAGTCCAACCATAATTTAAGTCCGTCAAACCTTAGACTCCACCATCTGGACTTAGGTTAGTTAGTAACTGTGACGCCCCCAAAATAGATATACATCACTTATTTTGAGTCGTCAAATATATGGTACGGAATACAAATACAATCTTTAATATACAACAAGAGAGCTGTGAATTTTAATACAAATATTGTCTTCTAGACAATATCCACTCTCAGAATAAGTCCTTATTACATTTATTATCACACTATTTAACAAAATAGTGAGGACTACTAATACTTTCATCTGGACCGTTACTCCGTTCTCCGACTAGTCCCGGCTACGTTCTCATTTCCTGAAGAGAACATTGAAAGAAAGGGTGAGCTCAACTAGCCCAGTAAAAAATATTATGACTAAGATAATGCAGAATAAATTATGATTAGTCTTCAACAGTGTTAAACTGATAAAATACAATAGATATCAAGTTTAACTGCAGCGGAACATGCAATTCATTAAAAGAGTCAAGTAGAGAATAAAATCTACTATCTTTTATGATTTAAAAGGTTTTTCATCACTTTTATCGTTGGGACTCAGCTTAATAAATAATCCACATCATCCCTGCACTACGGCCAAGGATATTCATTAGTATCACAACCACAAATCATCCATCCACTACGGGCCAAGGATATTCGTGTATTCATCAATGGTCATGATCATGCCAACAACTGTCCATCAATGCACTACGGACCAATGAGGACTTTTACCACATCATTTGTAACATTACGGTCATGATTATACCAAATAATCCCTGGTCATAATCATACCAAGTCCATCTATGCACTACAGGTCACAGACGACTTTCAATAAAATATAAACATGATGATGATGACAATGATATAAGAATTTAATAAAACAAGTTCAAGAATTAATTTATCCATGAACTAATAACGTCCAAATTGTCAACATGATACTTCTTTGTAAAGTAAAATTCAAGAATGCTCAGAAGAATATTTCTATGAAAAGATACTGGATGAAGCACAAATATAAGGATTTTCCACTAATTTCATGGAGTATAGAAGTCAAAACCTTAACCAACTGAGTATAATAAAGAATGGAATAACAAAAGAAATCACCATGCATGCGGTACTTCGCATAGACAGGTTATTCCAACAGAATAATAAATAACGGAACTAGGTCAGACGTAATACGCACCGACAGGATATTCCAAGAGAATAATAAAGAATGGAATAACAACAGAAATCATCATGCATGCAGTACTTCGCATAGACAGGTTATTCCAACAGAATAATAAATAATGAATCAGGTCCGGCGTAAAATGCACAGACAGGATATTCCAACAGAATAATAAAGACGGAATCAGGTCCGGCGTAAAACGCACAGACAAGATGTTCCAACAGAATAATAAAGAATGGAATAACAACAAAAATCATCAAGTATAGGGTAGACCGCGTATACAGGTTATTCCAACAGAATAATAAAGAATGGAATAACAGAAATTCTCTTCATGAATATAAAAAAAAATAATACCCCTTACCTTATAAAGAAGAGTACTCCGACGGTAAGGCGGGGATATACTTGAAGAAACTTGCACTACGCTCAAAGTTTTCTTAAACGTTAAAGAAATACGCTCAAGATAAAATTAAGAATAATTCTCTCTACAGTTTCTCTCTACAGTTTCAGTGAATTTGTAAGAAATAATTAAGGAATGAGCTTCTATTTATAAAGAATGGACTGAATAGTAACCAATCCATGAACGGTCCAGATTGATTTACTTTAAACGGATGGTCCAGATTGGTTTACAATAAAATATAATATATTATATTTATAATCTAATAAAACGAATAACTTTTAAAAAGATTTTACTATGCAGACACTATGCATAATAAAATATAATATATTCTAATTATTGTCTAATAAAACGAATAACTTTATAAAAGTATTCTGTTTTATATAAAAAGATTTTATTATTAGCCTAATAAAACGAATAACTTTATAAAAGTATTCTGTTTTATATAAAAAACTTTTTTGTTTTATTACATTAATAATACTAATAAAACAAAACTTCATCATCATTATTATTATTCACACTATTAATCGACTAGGTCGTTCCCAGAAAAGAGGGGGCTTTTCAATTAGGATTTCTCCTTATTGGCGCGCAATTAGGTGACCAAACCTCTCCTTTGCAGAACTTCTAGACATCGTTAGTAATGCAAATAATAATATTAATAACTTTGTCATCTCAATTATTAATTTAATAATATATAAAATATCGACAATAATTGAATAAAACTGAATGACTTCTCACGTAAGCATCAATAATCAATATTGTGTGCTACTATGCAACCACGCGTATTCCTGTACTTTTAACACCAGGTGTTTCAACAGATAACGGTAAAACTTCCGTCTTTATTTTCATAAAAAATATTTTTATCGTTTTCTCAATCTGGCAATAATTTCGTTGTGGGGTCCACCAATGATTGTGTCGTCGTACGAATATTTTTGGTTTAAAACGAATATTCCCCGACCAATCGAATATTATATAACAACTTGCGTAATTTGCAAAATTTATAAATATTACCCACAACTATAACATTATATCAAATTTATTTTATAATATTCAAAAATAAAATTTATAAAAAATATATTTTTATTCATAAAAGTTATAAAAGTTGGAGTCTTACGGTAACTCTAATAAGTTCGACCATAAGATCTTAGATATTCCCAAGGTAGACCCTCTAAGTCACACCATACACTTCCCATTTTTGGTGTTTAAGACTACGAATGTTAATAAATAATGTGTTTTGGGCATTCGTGGCAAAACTCTTGTTTTCGTACTATTAATCTTAAATCACTTTTTAGTTTTAAAAATTAGATTTTGAAATAACGAAATATTATTTCAATAAAATAGAGTGGGAGACTATTTAATACAATATCCAAGTAGATATTATAATACTTATCATTTGGGATTAAAATTTTGTAAATAAAATTAATCTTTACTTCTTCTTTTTTAAATATCGATATTATTTTATTTTATCAATCATTACTCACAACTAATAATATGATCCATGTATTATTACTGATAAAGGTGTAATAGTTCGATAAGTTTTATCCAATTTTTAAATAATCTTAAACAACACAAACATAATATAAGATTATTTTAAACTACCTCATAAATAATCACATTATAAATAAACATGTTAACTTTTAATTAATAAAAGTTATCTTATATTTATATATTATTCTAAACAGTAACACGTTAAATTGATAAAAAATTAAAGTTAAGGATGATATGTTCTAATTATAAGAAATAAAAAAAATGTTGGCGGAGATGCCAAATAATATTTAGTGGAGTAAGATTGCACCGTAACAACCAATCATTAGTGGATCCCACAACAAAATAATTATCGGATATAAGAAATGACATAATAATCGTTAATAAAAGTTATCGGTGAAATTATTACATTTAATTGTTAAAATACTCGACAATAAATAAACAGTAACGCACAATGTCACTATAGTATTATATAATATTGAACAAATAATCGTCACAATAGCAAAAGTAATAATAGAAAGTTACGTATTTAAAAGTAACATGTACCGAAAAGTTATACAGACTCATTAATACATTAGGTAAATAACATTATATACATAAATATCTGTGATATTAATACATTAAGTAAATAATGCAGAATATTGACAAACATAATAATAATTATGAATAGTAAAGAAAATGTAATCTTGAAATGTAAAAATTGTGCCAAAATTATATGTGATAGATTGAATGAAATCTTAAAATATGATAATTATGGTAAATTAAAGTGTAGTAGATTAAAAATAATCTTGAAATGTAAAAAATATGCTAAAATTAATGTGTGACAGATGTTGGTTAAGTCTTATAAAAAGGGGCTTTGACACAAGGAGTTGATATAACCTTGTTACTTGTTCTTCCCCCCACTCTCTAAATATTTTTTAGTGTGAATGCTTCTTTAAATGTGCTAACATCAATAAGAGTGCAAGGATTGCTCAGGTGAGTCTTTTCTCTAAAGTATAGTTAAACAAACACCCACATCCATTATACAATATTTACAACTCTTCCTTTAGAAGATTCATATTAAAAAACTTCAGTTGGAAGATTGTTTTGAAAAGTTATATTATTATTTCAAAATTATTTTGAAAGTATACTCCACTTCATTTTATACACTACACCAATTTATTTTACAAATATTATTAAGTCAATATTTGACAATTTTACAATATAGGAATTAGTGTACACTATAAAACTTATATGTGATAATTACGAATTTAATTATAAATACACATATAGGTTGATCAATTACATAAAAAGAGGAATTTAGTCACGTGGTAAGGTAAGGTAAAGGATTATTTTCTTCACTCCTAAATTTAAAAATTAAACTATGAAAATGTTTGAAATAACAATTCGTTATTTTTTTAATAGTTTTTTCTTCATCTAATATTTTTTGACCTAAACATTCCTGTTGAATTCTAACCATTGTATTTGAATTGTGAGATATTGTGAGTATTTTAGACTTTGAATTTTACATATGATTATGAACATTTTGACTTAAACTTTCTATTTGAACTTGAACATTTTAGACTGTTAAATATTTCTTGTACCGTGAACCTTACTGTTGAACTTCCTATCTATGAATCTTGGACAATACCTTTGTGTTTGAACTCATTTTGATATTCTAGACATCATATTGATAATTTGAACATTAGTATACTATAAACAAAGTAAATTATTCATTAAACATAAATAAATTATAAATATCTAATATTCATTCATTATTTAATTATTAATATTATTTATGTTTATTCTTTGTTATTTGTACTAACCATCAAAACTCAAGTTGTTGTGAATGTCTTTGGCCTTAATGCAAAGACAATATAGTTATTAAGTGTTTTTAGCATGCGTGACAAAGACACGTGATGAAAGTTCTTTTTTGGCCTGGGTGCAAAGAAGAACGCTTGTTTCGTATGATCATGACCATTAATGTTACCAATGATGTAGTCTAAATGATGAATTTTAATTTGGAGAAAATATTATACATTATTGTCTATTTGACTCTCCTATGGATTGTTTATTCCGCTGTAAATTATTCATTAAAAGTTTAAGATATCTAGCATTTTCTAAATCTCTGATTTAATCAGTGTTGAAGGATAAAGATAATTTTATTGTCCGCTATCTTAGTTATGATATCTTTTACTAGGCTATTCGAGCTCACTCTTTTGTTTCTTAATTCCTTTCAGGAAATTAGAATCTAACCAATGCTAGTAGGGAGAACAGGAGAATGTAGTTGTAGTTGTGACGCCCCTAAAATAGGTATACACAATCCATTTTGAGTCGCCAAATACATGGTACAAAATTCAAATACAACTTAATTATACAACTGTCATGTAAAATACGATAAAACATAATTGAGAATTTTAACACGAATATTATCTCATAGACAATATCCAAACTCAAATGGGGTTCTCATTACAATTATTTTCACACTATTTCACAAAATAGTGAGGACTACTAAAGTAACCATCTGAATCGTCACTCCATTCCTTGACTAGTCCCAGTTATATTTTATTTCCTAAAGAGAACAATTTAAGAAAAGGGTGAGCTCAACTAGCCCAGTAAATAATATTATGACTAAGATAATGCAGAATAAATTATCGTTAGCCTTCAACAGTGTAAAACTGATAGAATATAATAGACAACAAGTCTAACTGCAGCGGAATAAATAATCATTAGAAGAGTCAAGTAGAGCATAATATCTACTATCTTCTATGATTTAAAAGTTTATCATCAATTTTATCTGATGAGACTTGACTCAATAAATAATTCACATCACTGAATTATACATGCACTACGGGTCAAGGATATTCATTATTATCACATCCACGAATAATCCATGCACTACGGGTCAAGGATATTCTTATTATCACCAATGGTCATGATTATACTGATACATAGTCATAATCATATCAATCAACAGTCCATCTATGCACTACGAGCCAAATATAACTTTTATCACAATATAAGCATGAGGATGATGACAATGATATAAACATCAATTAAACGAAATCAACGAAAAATATTAAAGATTTTTAATTTATCAAAGTTTAAAAATATCCAAATTATCAACATGACAACTGCTTTGTGGAGTAAAATTTAAAATAATATTCATATATCGAAAATAATTTGGACCGAAAAAAAATTAATTTTCTAAGTGAATAGTACCCCAACATGAAAAGATTAAATTTTAACAAGAATGTTCCAGAAAAATATTCTTGTGAAACGATAATAGATAAAGCGCAAATTTTAAGAATATTCTACTAATTTCAAGGAGTATAGAAATAATATTTAAAAAAGATGAGTGTAGAATTCAGAATCCTGAAACGAAATAATATTACTTACATACTACAGAGTATGAAAAAAAATATTATTTCTTACGAATATTGAACAAAAATAATATCTCTTACCTTAAAAGGAGATTATTTTTGACTGGTAGGGCGGGAATATTCTTGAAAAAACTTATACTATTTTCTACACTCAAAACTTCTTTAAACTCTAAATAAATACGCTCAATATTATAGAAGAAGAATTCTCTGATTCTAGGTGTGATTTGCAATTATAACTAAGCATCCTATTTATAGGAGAATGACAGGATACTATTTAAATTTAGAAAATAACGGACGCACAGTAAAACCTTCACGGGCGACTGAATCGACGAAAAATTTGATTTATGATGCAACACTATGCAATAAAATATTCTAATAAAATAAAAAATTAAAGTAAAATATAATATATTCTATTTATAATCTAATAAAATAAAACTTTATAATATATATATATATACACACACATACACATATATATCTTCCACCACCACTACACACATCAGTTCACCCACTCACACACACAATTACACACACGTCACACACCCCCCCACCCCCCACCCCTCACCCCCACCCCCACCCCCCCCACACACATATATATATATATATATATATATATACTGACATATATAAAAAAATTTATCGACGATTTTAAAAAAATGAGTAAGTGGGGGTCCATGTAATAAACCAAATTTATAACAAATATTTCATAAAATACTCTTCTATTTATCTCAATTCACTTGGCTTTACAAAACACATTTTTAATAACATTCATCATTAATATTATAACTCATAATATTAATAACCAGATCATTCACATGAAAGAGGGGGCTTTCCGATAAAAAAATTTCCTTATTGGATCGCAATTAGGTGATCAAACCCCATTTCGCGACAGAACTTTCTAGACATCGTCAATAATGCAAATAATAATATGAATATTTTTGTCATTTCAATTATTGATTTTAAAATATAAAATATTGTGACAATAATTGAATCAATAACGTGAGATGCTATACAACAATTATTGTGATAATAATTGAATAAAACTGAGTGACTTATCACGTAAGCATCAATAATCAAAGATACTGTACAATATCGTGTGCTACTATGCAACCACGCGTATTACTGTACTTTTATCACCGAGTATTTCAATAGTTAACGGTAAAAATTTTATCGTTATTTTTATAAAAAGTTATTTGTGTCGTTTTCTAACTCCGACAGTAATTTTGTTGTGGGGTCCACCAAAGATCGTGCCATCGTACGAATATTTTCTGATAAAACGAATATTCCTTGACCAACGAATATTTATAATAACTTGCTTACTTTGCAAAATTTATAAATATTACCCACAACTATAACATTATATTAAATCCACACCATATTACTCAAAATGATATCTAGAGAAAATTAAATCTTTATTCATAAAAGTTGGGGTCTTACAGTATTAACTTTCACTAAGTTGCAAAATAATGTATCAATAATTACAATGAGTACTTAGTATGCATATTACCGTGCAATACATGGTATTGTAATAGTTATGATTATGTGTGTTAATGTAGTATTTTGAATTTTGACAACTTAAATTGGATTGTGTATACCTGAATTTGAGGGCGTCATATATATGACTAAAACTATTTAATCTTATGATTAATAATTTTAGAATTATAATTCACGAAAATATAGTTTTAGAATTATAATCATTACAACTAAACATCGTCATAAAAACTTTTTTTATTAAAATATAATTAAAAACTAGTTGTTGGGATGCCATTTAAAATAATTTTAAAAGATAAAAAGAGTAGTTTTATTCAACCCAATGCGAGAGTTAAATTACTCTCGAACAATAAATTAAAATTATTACTATTATTTAAGTTACATTTGAAATAAGTTAATCTAGATAAATAAATTTGTAAAATGTGTTCAAAATGTGCCAAATCGTTTAACGTCCTCTAATCAAAGAAGCACTTGATTACTTTTTATTTGTTGGGTTAAATGTTAATGTAAGAGTGAGTGAAACTCTTTCAATCGTCTAGGAGTGAAAAACAATTAATACTAACTTCTAAAGATCAAATTCCGTATTCGTCAATTATGGATGAAGCTTCTATATTACTCCATACGTTTCTTAATATAATTCATTTTAGAGTTATGCTCAAGTATTAAAAAAATAATTATAATCATTAAATATAATATCAATTGTCTATATTATATTTGTATTGAAAAAAAAGAATATTATTTATTAGACAAAAAATAGTGAGAGAACCAAAATTATATTTAATATTTGAGGTAATATTAGAAACTAAACAATTAATGCGAACTAGAATGAGCGGACTAAGAACGAACTGACTATAACGACAATTTTTTCTGTCGTTATAGCATAGAAAGTCGATTTTTTATGCTATAACGACGGAAAAAATCATCATTATAGCTGGTTCGCTCTTAGTTCGCTCCCTCCAGTTCGCTGAAGAGAGCCGGACTATATATATATATATATATATATATATATATATATATATATATATATATATAAATTTAATGAAGTTGCACAACTATATATGCACACTTCAAATGTACACAGTGATTACTTTTCGATCGTATGGTGACTTAATTCTACGATCATAAACGGTGTACATTAGGAACTTTCACATCTGTGCACCTATATATATATGTATAAGAGTTAATGGAGCTGCACCGCTGTGCAGACTCTCAAATGTATATAGTCTACGATCGTAGAACAATCATTTTACGATATGAGTATTTACTCTACGTTTCTACACTAGTAAGATGACTACTCTCGTAAGGTGACTTAACTGGATCGTATGATGACTTAACTCTACGATCGTAGATTGTACATTTGAATTTTGCAGAGCTATGCACTTTCATTTTTTCTACATACAAACTTGCAAAGCTATGCACTTCCATTTCTCTCTCTCTCTCTCTCTCTATATATATATATATATATATATATATGAATAAAAAACAAAAGTGACCCCTGTACTATAAAGGTATTTAGATATTGCGTTCTTTTTTTTAGTCAATGTAAAACGAACCCTTTATTATCTAAAAATTTGGATTGTGAACCCTATTGTGCTATGTGGTGTTGACTCGTGTCAATTTAACACCTTTGGATTAAAAATATATATTATTCCAAGATTTGAACTTAACACCTCATACTTCAAACACTACCAAAAAATTAATTATCAACTATGCTAAGAATTAATATTATTTTAAAAAAAAAATTATTACTAACACTAATAGTATTAATACAATTTTATTAGTTATTAGTAATATTATTAATAAGTTATTAGTAATTACTTGTTAGTTATTAATAATATTATTAATAAGTTGTTAGTAATTACTTATTAGTTATTAATAATTCTCTTTAACAAGATGTTGCTTACTTAGATAAATTCTTATAATATATTATCTTAATAACATTATTTATTAGATATTAGTATATATTAATGGTACTAGTTACATTAATATTCTAATAACATTACTGTTATAGTCTACATTAATGTTAAAAATGAACCTTATTTTATTTTTTATTTTTTTAACAAAAATAATAATTGAGGTAATGTATGGTAATAAGAATAATTTATGATAATAAAAATAATACAATAGTTATAATAAATAAATAATTTAATATTGTGACCGTATATTTTGTAAAAGTAATAAGTACTTTATTTCCTCAATATATTTTAACGATTTTTTAGATTTCATCTTTTGCAATAAATAACGAAGTTGGAGAGGTAGAATTAAATCATTAATATAATAATAAATAATAAAACCTCTAACATGACTCTTATTCACGATCTTGACTCTTCTCACCTATTCCTACATGAGAAACTAAACAGACTGTTCCTACATAAGAAACTAGACACGGGGAAAGAAAAATTGAATTTATCTTTCCTTTTGTCAAAATTATCTTATTTTTTCATTAGCATTAATGTATATTAATAACAATAATATTATAAGTATATTGATATTATTAACACAATAATATATCTTAAATAAGTAATATTATTAAAAGAATATATTTTATATTATAATTAATAAGTTGAATTAATACTATTACTGTTAAGTAATAATTTTTTAATAGATAACATTAATATTATTAACTTTCTTAATAATCAAATGTTTTGGTAATTTTAGAAATATGATATTTTAGGTTAAAATTTTGAGTGAATAATTTTTTTTTATCTCAAATGTATTAAATTGAATTGTTAAACTGTCACGTATACAAGTCAACACTACAATGTAAGATTTGAGATTGCATCGAGGAAAAAAGGGTCGCAATATCCAACAGGGTCGGTCAGTATAAAACGGAAGAAGATTTAGTAGCCAAAGCAGCAGTTAGTGGTGTTCGTTAAGTTGGAAAATTGAGAGACTAGGCAAGGAATGGCTTCCTCCTCCTTTCTCTCTCCTCCTCTTCTTCTCAATCTCCCAACTTCTTCCTCTGCACGGAATAATAAGGCACTACATAGATACCACTCCATTACAAGTAGAAAGAGAAGAACATTAATCATTGCGGAAGCTTCAAATAAGGAAGAAAAACAAGGAGAAGACTCGCCGGCATTCAATCCTTTTGGTTTTGTCACCGATAACCCCTCAAGCCGGACAGCCATTCAGCTTCCTGAATCACCCGCTGAGGATGGAAACGTCGGCCAAATGCTTTATGTACGTTAGTTCTTATCAATTTATCATATGGATTAGTATTACTCAAGCGAATTTACTAGTTTTACGAGCTCCTCCTCGTATCTGTTAAAACTAAAATATCATTTCCCTTACTTAATTAACTATCCATTTTCCTAACCATGTTTAACTTGGTGATATATCGTGGAAGGATGATTATTTTGTTGGGTTCTCTAATTTATAACTTTGAGTGCTTTTACTGTAAACACTTTAAGAATGATAATATAATCACTTCCACCGTAACCACTCATTGTGAGTGTGTGCAACAAATATAAAACAATTTGTACATGAGGTTGATATCTATTAGTAGAAGCATTAAAGGAAAATGTTAATGGAAACAGAACTCCTACAAGATTGATGTGGTAATCGAAATTTTGAAATAATAACAAAATCGTAAGGACATAATGTTTTAAAATGCTTGAACCAAAAAGTGATTCTGATCACTCTGTTTGTAAATTACTTATAGATATCTGTTTATGGAAGTGGTTAGTAAGAAGTTTATTTTGGGTATATAACTACTGTTTGCGAAATTATTTTTCAATTTTAGAGAACAGAGGACAAGGGAAAGGATTATGGCTCTTACATCAAATCGGGAGAATTCAGATGGTTTGTGAGAGAAACAGGTATACTTTCCTTTGGAATGAAATTAATATATTTTTCTTTGGTATGAAATTAACAGTTAAATCTCACCATGCAGGATCACCTAAAAGTGATCTCGGAACAATTATCTTCCTTCATGGGGCTCCAACCCAGTCCTACAGCTATCGAGTTGTTATGTCCCAGGTTTGAATCTAAATGTTTAGGTTACGTACTTGCACAATATGTTAATTAATTGTACATTTGTGGTACTACTTCTTCTTTTCTTTACCACTATTTATTTGTTCACTAGAACCTATATATATTTTTTGTTTTTATAATTGGACTAGATGGCAGATGCTGGGTTCCATTGTTTCGCACCTGATTGGCTAGGGTTTGGTTTCAGTGAGAAACCACTACCAGGATATGATTTTGACTATACTGGTTTGCAATTTTCTTAAAGGGAGTCACGCCATTGATTATATCATATTAACTTTTTTGGCTTTATGAAGCTCAGTTTCTCATTTCTCACTTTATTGCGACAGAGAAAGAGTTCCACACTGAACTGGATAAACTACTAGAGGTCCTGGGGGTCGATTCACCATTTTACCTAGTAGTTCAGGTTTGAATAAAATCTCATAAAGCCTAGAGATCTATATGTGGTGCCATTGGTGAATATGTATGTGAGAATCATATCCTGATTGCCACAAATGATTGTTATGCTTTACATCCATCAAGGCATTCTAAATTTGCATCTGGTTATATTTGTTGGATTTAGTTTACTTTTAAAACTGTGTAATAAGTAAATTTTGTTGCTGTAGGGATTTCTGGTAGGTTCATATGGATTAACTTGGGCCTTGAAAAACCCAACTAGAATTTCGAAACTTTCAATTCTGAATAGTCCATTGACAGTTTCATCTCCCACTCCTGGACTTTTTCAACAGCTCAGGTATAATATTATAACATTTACTTTGGAAATGCTTATGTCGGATCATATTTGAGTTTTGACTACTTTTTATTTTCATAAGCCAAGTACTTTTGGTCATGTTTAATACTTAAACTCAGCACTACAAATTACCCAATGCATCAGCATAATTATAGGATCAGTAAATGGTCTTAATCATGTGTTATCTTCATTAATCCTGTATGAATCTTCTTAGAGATTTTTGAAACTGGTGCAGCATTTGTGTGGGCTTAGTATAGATTGACGGACCTATTCATTAACAACTTATACTTTTAAAACTAGTAGTTGTTTAGCATGTACTTACTAAATCCCTAGAAAATTGTGTTCTTTGACTTAGGACACGATTCTAGGAGAACTAGTTATTTAGCATGTACTCTAAGATAAGGAACACTTATTTCCATCCTACTCAGAACTCCCCCCCCCCCACCTCCCTCCCTCCCTCCCTCCCTCCCTCCCTCCTGAGGTAAATATTTTTTATGGGGAGACAAAGGAAAGGTCTATTCACTTCCCTCTTTCCTCTCGCTTTTGGGATGA
Organism: Panax japonicus; assembly: GCA_020205505.1. Taxonomy (NCBI): domain Eukaryota; kingdom Viridiplantae; phylum Streptophyta; class Magnoliopsida; order Apiales; family Araliaceae; genus Panax; species Panax japonicus. The sequence goes on along the minus strand of CM035098.1, from coordinate 73,327,945 downwards.
AAAGATATGGTGGATTTGGAAGGATATTTCCTTCTACCAAATGAAGGAGCTATTGTATATTCACTCCATTTTCCTTCTTCTTTACCCCTCCATCAAATTTAAACTCCTACTAATAATGCCATAACAATTGCAGCTTTTAGTGGAAATAAGGTATCAGGGTTTGACTTGCAGATCAGTAAAACTTGATATTACCATGTTATATATGCTGAGGTGTGTTCCTTTGCCCGTTTCTGCAGAATTCCACTATTTGGTGAATTTACCTGCCAGAATGCTGTAATGGCTGAGCGATTTATTGAAGCAGGTAGCGCGTATGTATCCAAAATTTCATTTTGTACTGCAAGAAATTATTTTATAAGGGATTTGGACTGCCCTATGACAATATTTTTCATTGATCAGTGTCTTTTTTTGCTAATCCTGTATTGCCCATTCTCTCACTTTACTATCAAAGAAGCTAATGTCCTCCAGTTTTATTTTACTTTTTTGGTTAAACTTAATATAAACTTTCTGACATCTACAAACCAATTTTATTCGAGCTAGATTCACGTGTCACTTAATATATTCCTCTAATGTACCCGTGAATCTGATAACAGTAAATGTCACAATAACCGTCAAGAATTAGTGCCTTCCTGAATTCTACATTTCTTTGTAATACCAAATTGGCGTTGCCTGACAGTGTAAATAAACTCATTTAGTTATTCATTATGTGATAGATAATGTTGAGCTATTTTTTAATATATGCACTATTCTCACAAATAATAATTCTTCTGGCAGCTATGTCCTGAAGCTGGAGAAGGCTGATGTTTATCGATTACCATATTTATCGAGCAGTGGACCCGGATTTGGTTTGTTGTTCTATCTGCTCTTTTTTCATAGTTTGACTTGTAGATTTTATGGATAGCAGGTAAGAAATGAGATTGCGACTGTAAATAAGTTTCATTCCTCCAGTATTTAAAGGAGAAAATAAAACAGTATTCTGAGTATATTTCAAGCCTAGTTTGCATGTGGCAAAGTTCTCCTAACACCAACATTAACTTTGCTCCTCAAATTTCTACGTCTCTTAATTGTTTTGGCAAATAAGCTATGCAAGTTTATAACATTTCTTTTTTTTTTGGTCGTTAAGTTTATCTCATTTCAGTAATAATAAAAATAATCTCTGAAAATTAATATAATTTGCGATGCATGGCATTACTGATTTACTTCTACCTCCTTGCTTGAGCGTGCCAGCATGCTTGTAATATTTTGAACTGCTGATGCCTTTTAATTGGCCATGATTAACTTAAACTTGCATAAACTTAAATTTAAATAGTACCATAATAGAGTATTACTTGGTATCCTGTATTATATCCTTGTGGCTTAAAGCAATACGTTATTTCAACCTAATGGTAACTACATGAGAATATTCTCTACCTTAGAAGTAAGATTAGGAAGTGTATTATGTAGAATAAAATGAGATCAATCAATGTTTTCTCGAATTTCCTGTTCTAGATTTAGTTAATATAATTGTTCATTATCATACAATATATTATAGGCTCTCTGGTATTATATGCAAGGAGCAAGTAGCTAATATAAATTATATGCCACTTCTGCAAATCAATATCTAAATTTAGAGCTCCATGCTATACGATGCTTCACTGGCAGTAATTTCATCTAATTCAAACTATTCTGTCATGAGGCTAATTGTCGATCAAGGCAGTATTGGTTATGGACTTGTATGGTTCATTGAATCCAGGCCAAGTTGGGGATTGCCATGTTTCTGACATAAAGAACAATGTGGCAATTAATGGGTTATGGATTGCTTACTTTCTTTGATTCCTTTCTATCTTGGTTCCATTAACTTTCTTCCGCGGGGGGGTGGGGGTCTTGAGGAAATTAATTTGATGTGCTTGTAAGGTGTGAGCTAGGTTTAAATAAGTCACTGATAACATTAATCTGAATTCTTACAAATGGTGCTATGGAGTAATGCTAGGGATCTCAAATGGTTCCCAAATTTTGGATCTCAAATGTGTCATGATTAGATTAGTTGCTTAACATCATGGTAGGTCCTGTTTTAATAAATGTACAAGATGAGCAACCAATATTATCATGACACATGTATTTGAGACTCCAAATTTGGAACCCTTGCATTTCTCTATTGCTATGTGGCAAAAAAAGCGATAAGCAAAAATATCAATTGAAAGAATAAGAGAAATTGAAAGTTTTTTTTATTCAATTCTCTGTTTTTGACAGACCAACATATTGAATTTGCTTAGCGATGAACTCAGTATCAGAACAAATCATGGTTATTTATACCTTCCAAATATGCCTTAATTATTATCTATAGAAAGCTATCCCAACACTTAATAGAAGGCTTCTTCAGCCATTCTATCCAGATAGTTGGACCTCTGTAGAGACCCTATTAATGAAGCTCTATCTGAATATTTCATAATAGCTTATAATAGCTGAACACCCGTAGCCCTACCGTGTATGGGGATTGGATCTCCCCCTCTCTGTATCTAGAGTTCAACCAATGATTTTATCCCCTATTAGGAGAGTCCGGGCTGATTCGTGTATATATTTGACTGGTGTCCAGTGTTTATTCCCAATAGAGGTCAGTTCAGTCTTTATAGATGTAATCTATGGATAGGAATATATAGTTCCGCATTGGTTCAAATTTTGTGTTATTGCTCCCTTTCATAAATACCAGGTGAATAATTGGAACATCTATGCATGTGTAAGAAGGGACAAGTTGGAACCTAACACATAAAATGATTTCCTTTTGTGTTTTGTGCCTTAGTGGAAGAAAATTTTAGATATTAGGATATCTGAATATAAGATATCTCAATTCTCTAGTTGACATCAAGTTTTCAAGCATGGATGCTTGAAGAATATGAGCAATAGTAGCTTCACTTGCATTTTTAAATGTTTAATAATCTCTAATTTGGCCTTTCAGCTTTGCTTGAAGCTGCAAGAAAAGCTAACTTCAAAGATATTTCAAGTCAAATAGCAGCTGGCTTTGCATCCGGAAGGTATAATGATATCCATTAATTTGTATATAAGCCTATATAAATGTCTACAAATTATACTCCCTGCATCCAGAAATGAAGCCCCAATTAAAACCTACAAGTCAAATCTTTAACTTCCCCTTACCCTCCACTTATGTAAATTATCACTGCATCCATCAAAATTGCAAGTCCACCTACTTTAACATAATACAATTTGTTACGTTGATGTGAAAGTAAAATTTCATCTTGGACAGTGAGTATAAGCTATCAGGTGTAGGTTTTACGTAATTATATGTAGAAGGTAAACCAAAACTATCAAAGGATTTGGGAGCTTAAATTTTCAAGAGAATCTTATTTTATGACATCCTAAGAAGGGGAAAAAAAAGTCTAAAAGTTAGACTGAAGATAATGTACCTATTAAGATAAATATACAAATAATATAAAGGAAGAGTGAAGTAGTCAAAAACATTTTATTTATTTTTTGTCTTTTTTCCTACATTTGTTTTTTTTCTTTTAAATGATAACTCGAAGATGAAGAAATACTTTATAAAGTATTAAGGTCTTGAAGAAGCATGGGAGAATATCATTCCTCTTAAACCATTCTTAAGAAATCGTTCAATGTGGTGTGGCACATGAAAGCTTGTTCCAATATTAGACAGGAACTGAGAAATTTTAAATAGTAACCATCCTTCCCTCTACCAGACCCCAATTATTCTTCCCAGGCCATAGGAACATATATAATGTACTCATTAATCATGATCGATACATGTCCAACATTTGTGGCACAGGAATGCCAACAACTGTCAGTTTGCTTTCATAAATTATTGTGTAATGGCTAAGGATGACTCAACTGAGCTTACATGCTTCTGTTGAAGTCCAAATACATTTTAAACTCAGCCTGCAAAGTACTCGGTCGGGTCCTAGAATTTCTAGAGCACATGCTCTAAGGGAGTCTTGTTCTGGCCCTGGTATTTCTGAATCAGATTATAAAAACTTAATGGATTGTACTTTGTTCATACATAATTGTAGTCTTTTTTTTTATAAACATTTTTTACAATATAAACGAAGTACAAGACTGACATTTTTTGCAGCTTGTGTTTGTATAGCTGTATGGGCTTCCACAAACACTCATTCCATTGGGTTCCATGTCACCTTAATGTATATTTTATCTGATTATGATGTTTAAATACACTATTTTCTCAATAATTTACTCTAGTTCATAAATAAGCATACACTAAAAGATAGTTGATGCCTTCTAATACCACATTTCCTCTGCTGCTTCTGGCTTATGGAGACTAACGAAGTGGTTTCAATTCAGATGGGATAAACCAGTATTGGTTGCCTGGGGGATTTCAGACAAGTATCTTCCTCAATCAGTTGCAGAAGAGTTTCAGAAAGGAAATCCTGCTGCTATCCAGCTTAAATTGATTGAAGGTGCTGGCCACATGCCACAAGAGGATTGGTAACAAACTCGAACTCAATATTGAGGTAGAAATAAAAGCCATTTATAATTCAGTTCTGACCAGTTCATTGTGTTAACAGGCCTGAGAAAGTTGTCAATGCTCTAAGATATTTTTTCTAATTCCGGCGCATGAAGTGCCACTGTACATTTATCGTCAGGCTTGTGCAAATGAAAGGAAGAACTGATCAGCTCGGAGAAATTTTCAACAATCAGTTCTGCAATAAAATCAATATATTGTTCTATTGTAAAGCATGCTCATATGACCAAAACAAAGTAATAATCTTCAACACAGCTTGAGGAGGGATTCTTTTCTCTACTATGGGAAGTTGTAAGAGCTACTTCCTGTCTCCAAACAAGGCTTACCTTGTAACTGAAGCAAAGCTGTGGGAAATTACTGTAGAAAGCATTTGATATTTGATGGGAATGATATGGAGCTGTACCCAGTTGTTTTAAGGCGGTAGTGACAAATAATCTTGTAGCGGGCTCAACACATTCATCTTTACTACTACTACTACTACTACTACTATATTCGTTAGTCTCCCACCGTTAAATTTTGAAAGTATTTAGAATATGTGCAGCAGAGAGCATTCCAACGTAAATAGGTTTCATAATATGTTGATGTTGGGAATGAGTATGGCTCAGGGAGTCTTAAACAAGAAAGAGAAAGTTCTAAGGTCATATATCATAAAATTTTAAATTGCAAAAAACTAGAGTTTTCTTCTCATAAAAACCCTACCACTCTTTAAAAGAAATTTAAAAGAAGATGCAGCATGAGAATCCACATTTCACTTAATAAACAAGCTCCATTAATACGTTACCAATCTTTTGTAATAATTAAGTTACTGCATCACTTCTTTGGCAATTGAATTTAGAGCAAAACACGGACCTACAGAACCCTACTAGCAAAACACACATGGAATAAGTACGAGGTAGGGGCACACTATTTTGCTCTCTTCAGCTGCTTGCCAGTTTGGCTTGTTTCTACTTTTTTCCTTGATGTCTTCTCCACATTGCTTTGTTTTCCCTTGATCGCCTTCTTCTGATCCTTGTCATCATCATCATCATCATCATTATCATGCTCATCATCCCTGGACTTTCTTTTTGTAGGAGGTCTTTTACCTTGGGTTTTCTTCATCTGATCTCCATCATCCTTGTCGATTTCCTTTGATTTTATTTTAGCTGGAGGTTTCTTACCTCTAATATGCTGCTGCTGCTCCTCCTCCTCCTCATCAGCACTATCAATGTCGTTCGCTTTATTCTTTCCTTTTACAGGAGGCTTTTTACCTCGTTTGTTGGTGTTTTTCCCTTTTGACTTGACACATCTTGCAGCTTCCTCAATTTCTGATTCCTCAGGACCGTCATCCTCATCACCACCATCACCATCCTCATATTTGTTTTTCTTAGGGATTTTCAGCTGTTTACCTGGTGCTTTTGCAGCTTGACTTCCACTTAGCCTTTGTAACTCTGGTACAAAAGCTGATGTCTGAGACAAAGAAGCATGCCTGGTTATATTAACTAAAAGATAGAAAGGAACAACAAAAAGGAATGTTTAACAAAGACATACCCTGCCTCCAGCATTGATGAATTCAATTTTCTTCCCTGCCATAAAATGGAGAGTCATCAATGTTTTTATGAGAAGCAAATTCGGATATCTTAAAGTTGAGTGGTGAAACAGGGGTAGGAAGAACTGATAAAGGAATTGAAACACATACGTGTAAGTTGGCCATACTCTATAGTTAAGGAGGCTTACAAATTATCTCTAACACAAAAACGCAGAGTTGGCATAAAAAGCAAGAGTTAAGAATCATGTTTGAGGAGGCACATGGAAGAGCTTTCTTATTTTCAATAAAATAGGTTCACTCTCCTCCAATACCTGGTGTACTTGGCAAGTGCAGAGGCTATTAGTTAATATAGGAGGATGGAATATATATCTTAAGCAAAAGTGATGAACTTTTAGGATCTCTGACACAAGCCATCAAGGGCACAAACAAATTATTCTATTTAAAATGATGTAGAGATCTTTAATTGTAAACAGGCAATCACCAGCTAAGAAAAATCACAAACATGAAATGACGAAAGCTATGTTTGCTAAATAATAAGTTTGTTATGTGAATGTCAATACTCATTTAAAGAAGAGTAACCAGATAGATTATAATTCATGGAGAGTGTCATATAGTTCAGGAACCAAACCATCAACAAAAGCTTTGCCAGGCTTCATTTCACGTGAATGAAAAATCCAGTTAATGGGAAACTGACTATTATCAGCCCCAACTTCAACAGCCTTTTCAATTACCTGTAAAATGAATTGCTTTCGTCACGATGACCACAAAATTTGAACCATCTTACCATTTATTTTTCCAGGCTTTTTGCCCCAGCGAAAATGAAACAACCATTCAAGTGGAAAGTGGCTGCAATCAGCATCAACTTTAACCGCATAATGAATAACCTACATGCATCGTCTTCTATACTATCCATAAAGAACTCATCCTAAATTAAACCCAACCAGTTAAGAGTTACGACATGATTCCGCACCTCTTTAATGCACTTGTGCAATGCTGCACAACTTTCTTTGGATATGCTAGCAGCATTTTGCATTGGATGAATTCTTGCCTGTATATATTCACCATTAGGCCAAGGATAGAGATGAGATGTAAAGAAATCCCAGGTGGCATTACATTATATTATAAGTAATTGCATTCTTTCACTAAACATGGAAAAGAAAAATGAGGGGAGGATGGTTCTTTCTTTTTCTATTTAGAAAAAAAGTAAGGTAATATCCACTTGAATTCAAATTCGATTAAATAACAGAAACATAATTAATAAATTATACTGTAATTTTAGTAATCTAAGGGAGGATTGACAAACTGACTTGGTATAATACTTCATCTGCAATCCAATTGCCAATACCTGAAACAAAACTCTGCAGAGATGAACAAAAAAATGAACATCAATATTTATTCTAAATTAAATAACATACCATTTGAAATAAATATAAATAACAAAACCGTGCAGGTTTTGTTTCTTTAAATGAACAAATTGTAAGACACTCGTAACAATTTGAACTTGAACAGTCTGAACAATAAACATCTTGTTACAAGTCTAAATGATCTGAGTAGAAGACTACAATCAAGTCAGCCATTATATCCATTTTGTTTGTTTGCTATTTCCCCCCCTCCCTACCTTGTACTAGATATTGACCAACCATTTCCAATAAACTATTTCCATACATCCAAATGACCAAGTATAAACATAAATCAAAGTGACACATTTAGTTTCTAAAACCATTAGTACTTTATAACCTCAAACAAGAAAGGCAGTTATAGGTTTATTTAATCTGTAATGATTATAGGTTTATTGCTTTATGACATTGCACTTAGAAAATGCAATGTCATAAAGCAAAGTAGATTTTACCTGGTCAAGTAAAAGAGCCTTGATTCCAGTCTTTTTCTTGCTCAGAGAATTAAAAAACTCATCTGTTGTCATAGGTTCAAACAATGCATCTGGACCAAGCTCACATATTGGGGGCACAGTGATTGGCTGCGACAGAAAAGATACATAAAATATTACCAGCATAATTAGAATGCATATTTAAGTATACACATAAAACTCAACAAATTGGATAAATAAAATCATGATACATTTTGTAGTAAGCGAACTCTTGCAAATCGCCTCTTATCAGTGAACGATAGCTCCAAACCATCATCTAGCTGCCCAAAAAATTAAGGATTTTTGTTATCAAAATGGATGTATAAGCATATGCTAGGCAACTGATGCCTGACTTCAAGCACACAACTAAACACGTCAAAATAATTAGAAATCACAAATAATGATGATTGGAAAAGTTAGGCATGCTTAGGACTTAGGAGTATTAATTTTAAACGTATCACGATATACTTCGACATAAACAAATGCGTATTTTAATTTTCAAATTTTAGCAACTAATCGGTCCTATGAGGATAATCTCCACAAAGAAATATTATAATGTAACCTCAAAGCCTAGTATGTTAATTACCATAGAGCAAGATAATTGCACATAAGTGCAACTAATCGCTAGTTTGCTACTGCAAAATATGTAATAATTTGTAACTACTAAAGGTGAGAAAAAACCTAATGAATGGGATATGACTTCTTACTTCCATGAAAACCTTGGAATATTTGGAAGGCCACTCATCTGTGTCCGCTACGGCAGACCTATAATGAGATAATTCATTGGGATTAAAAGGTACAAAAAGCTTCCCAAATGAGATTCTGAAAATGAAAAAAGTTCTAGCATATAACATACTTTTTGTTAGTAGATTTCTTTTTAATGAACAACAAACAGAATGACTAACTGATACAAACAAGGTATAATTGGCACAAACAATGGAAGGGACGTAATTTGCAAAGTACAACACAGATGATTATCCAAAATGATCAAAATGCTTTTGGAAAAAATAAATAAGAAAGAAGAGATATATGCTAGCTTTCATTAAATTTGGGACTATAATATTCTTACCTTTCTTGAAAATCCTCTTAATATGCTTCCACTAAATGATCTATGTATTCAAATAGGAGCAACATTGGAAACGGAAGCTTTACAACATCCCGAACCAACCTTCCAACATATAGGTCCCACAAATTTAACCAAAAAGATTCATAACATCTTATAATGTAGAAATAAGTCATGTACTGTCTTCTCCTGTTCTTAGACACTGGGCACCTACATGGAATCACTACCGGGCCTTCTAGAAAAGCAATTGTGACATATTTATTAGAAATGTAATATGATAAATAATATTATCAGGAAAGAATCTCATGACTCGTATTTAAATATAAAAATTACTCCTCTTCCTCTTTAAGCTATAGAATCCTTCCATCTTTCCTGAACTAAATGCATACAACCATTTATGAAACCAAAACACCCAAGCAGGGGAAGAGCCATAGACCTTTTTCCTTTTTTGGAGGGTGAGGAGGGAATTAAAAGTGTTTCTCTATCATATAAATTCATTGATGATTCGGATGGAATTCAAGAGAAATATTTCAGTAACTCGTAAGCTTTTTAAAAACACGGATCTGATGATAGGTATACTTAAGAAGAGAAACAAATTGGAGATCGAAAAAGAACATCACCTTTGGTATTGACTACATTGCAAATTTATTACTAAAACAATTCTACACTTATCGACATATATTAAATTAAAATTATTAATTGAATATAACCCAAATCTTATGTTCATGAAAGATCAACATTCGATATAGTATGGAGACAAATTACAGTTGACTGAAACTTCTTTTAGGATCAACAAACATCTTAGACTGATTCAAAGTTATCAAGAGGCTGGGGGACCAGAGGGGGATTAGGGGGAATGTAAACATGGATTAGAAAGATTCTCCCATTGAATATGGTTACTGTGTAGTGTGTAATTTTCCTAAGATGCACAAGGGAAGGAGGCTTGCTTTCCACACAACTGCCTCCAAGACTTCAATAAATTTTATGTTGATCAGTCAATGCAGAAAATGTTCTGCAAAGACTTCATTAAATTTTATGTTGATCTATAAGTATATCCGACTATTTAACGTTGGAGCTACAAGAACAACAAAAGAAGTTTTTTAGCCAAGGAATCAACATTATTGTCATAAATTCATTACCATACTAGAGTGCATAGTGATTCAAGAAATAATTGATTTGATGTCAGCAACCATAAAACATAATATAAAAGGCAGCCATAAAACGTAATATAAAAGGTTCATCATAGTGACCACAATTAAGGATACGTTGTACACTTGCTAAATAATACCCCTACATCTTGTTGATACGAATCATTTAATACTATGAAGGACTTCAGTTTTGCAAATTCCTACGATAAAATAAATTTTTTGACCTGACCTCTTATATTTTGTAACTACAACTCCTTTAATATATATAGCCCCCGCCATTCCTGCAAAGTACAAAAAACGTATGATTAGATGATAAATAAATATTAAGGACCAAACTATTCATTGAAAGATTGAGAAAGAAGAAATTGTTTCATTATTTGATAGAAATAAAATGTCATTTTCTTTAATATGTGAAAAATGGAAACTAGGCATACCACCATTTGAATCCGAAGAGCTGTCTGAAGGAGCTCAAAAACAAATTACTTAAGAGAGGGGAATCTTCCAACATGTGAGAGCCAACTCAATTTTTAAAAAATGGCTTATCTCAGCCTACGAAAAAGAAAATAGGAGTTCTCAGACATCCTCGTGGGAGGCATTGGATGTGTAAACCAGCCTTGAAATGTTCTTAAAACAGTTATACCCCTTTGCTTAGCTTTCGTTCTTCTCTATATCTAACACCGTAATACATGACCCTTTTCTCATCATAAACCTAAAACCAACTCATATATAATCACAATTATTGATCATTTCTTGTTTAGCTTGCTAAAAATCTCAAGAAAGGATTTTGAATTCATCAACGAAGCAAATTTATCTAAGTCTCTCCCATTTCTTAGACAAAATAGGCTGTTGAAAAAGCCTATAGTTTACTACAGCACCCAGTTTTAACATAACTTTAAACCAATCAAAACCTTATTATGGTTTTTTCCTCCCACAAAATTCCAAGAAATCAAATAAAGTTCAGGATCAATCCTCAAACTGAACCTTTAACATGTAGAAGAAAGTAAGCAGTAAACATCTTTAAAAAAAACGTTCACAAAAACTCAAATGACCCTAATGCTATGTTTTAAAATTAAAAAGAGTGAGCTTGAGGACAGAAAAGAGAAAGAAAATAAAATAAAATAAAGTACAAAAATATTATCCCTTGGGCTACATTTGTTTGCAAAAATAATGGGTAGGATAGGACTAATTGTACTAATTAATTTTTTTTTATCATTTTAAGGTCATTTTCTTGTACATTTTGTCAACTAGTGACGGGAGCTTTGATAATTCTTAAAGTATGAATTAAATTCCAACAGTATGTATATACATTTGACAAAAATTAGCAAGTGAATTAAATTCCAACAGTAATTACATTTGAAATAAATTAGCAAGTTTCTAGGGTTAGGTAGAAGAGGAATAACAAAGCATACCGAACTGGAAAGTAGGAAAAGGAGGGGAATCGAGTTGGAGCCACATGTTTTTCCCTTTCCGGTGAGCGGCGACGATGGTCTTTCCGAGGAGAGAGGCTTCGAAGTCAGAAGGGGAAACGGCGTCGATGACCTTAGCATCGTCTGCTACTAACGCTCGCTTGATCTTCTTGCCGATGCAGTGCTCTTCAACGGCTCTTCGAGCGGCTTCTACCTCTGGAAGCTCTGGCATTACTGTGTCTGTGGAGTTTCGCGCGCTTTTCACTGCTGCTGCCCTGCCAATCTATTTTAGTGGTCGAAGTGGTTGCATGTGGCGTTTCTTTGCAAGGGTTTAATGGAAAAAAAAGGGGTAAATATCCGGGTCCAAATATTTAAGCTATATAGTAATTGTGATAAATTGGGTGGGTTATTGTTTCCGGGTCAATTCAGACACCGTATTAGAAAAAAGGGTGAATCTCAAATTATGTATCACAACTCACTAGTATAACATTAATCGAGTAAATTTGATGTTATTGATTCTATTATAAATAATTTTTTAAATATTTAATATAATATTATTTGAGAAAAAAAAATTAAAACCCTTAATATTACTCATAAAAAAATTATTATTAAAATATTTAATGTCATGTCAAGTATTATCACTTTTATAAGATATATTTCAATTTTTTATATGAATAAATACATTAATGAATTATTTTATAACATTTATGTGTTTTATAAACTATTTTATTGTGTCCAGTGGCAAGAACAATTAATATATTTTTGTGCTTTGTATTTGATTGAAATGGTTATGAATTTTTCTTGTTTTAAAGAACCTACTATTACCATAACAAGAATTTTTTATTTTTTTTTTAATTTCTTTAAAAAGAGAAGATGTATTTTTGGACTAGCCATTCAAACCTTGCTATTCTTTCAAAGTAAAAAGTAGTAGTAATATATGCCTTAATTTTTAGTATCAACCCATCAACCAACCACCTAACCCCTTTGATGGTTTGGTCGAAAACAAGTGAATTGTATGTTGTTTGCGAACTTACAATAAAAATCAAATAGAGAAGAATCTTCAGAGACACATGCATTATCATTATATATGCTGTTTGGCCTCCTCTCTCTTCTCTGTTTTTTCATAATATCCCAATAAGTAGACAGACACGGTGAATAATTAAGAAATCCCACCAAAAGAGAAGAGAAGAGAAGAGACCAGACCAGACCCATCTCTGACTTTATGAAAGCTAGCTAGCTAGCTAGCTAATAAATGGACCAGCGTTGGTTATGCAATCGCTACAATTAAATTGGAATGAACATTTATTTATTATCCTAATCACACTCCTCCTCGTGAATTACAGGGATAAATCAGCCAAGTCAAAGGTCCTTGAAACAGCTTTGCACCAGGACTCCAGTTTTTTCTTCCTCGGTTCCTCCTGTAAATTTGGACGGAAAGTGGTAGACAACTTCACCCTATCACCGTTACAAAAGATCTCGTCTTCTGTCCAAACCCCAACACCTAATCCAGCAGCATAAGCCGCTCCCAGAGCTGTGGTTTCTACGTCAGCTGGTCGTATCACTGGGTTACCTAGCAAATCAGCCTGCATAACTCATAAAAAATCAAATCAAATCAAAGCATATGATGATTAGATGACCCAGTTGAGACAGTGGAAATAAGCAGCCAACTAATAACTAACACCTAAATTTCTCCAACTAGTTAGGTAAAGCTTAAAATGAATCCATATCATAGTGTAAAAATATAAAGACAGAGGAACATAAAGGATATGAAAATAAATAATACAACAAACAATAAAAAAAATACCCCAAAATAAATAAAGTTGAAAAATCCACCAAGTGCGCCCACATATATTAAAAAACTGAAAGAAAAGTGAGAGAGAAAGATAAAAACAAGTTTAAAAGAGGTAACGTGATTCAAAGTATCAGCCGTTACGTCGAAATATTGGCGTATCGGTTGGTGCCGCCGAACCACATGACCCGAATCGCAAAATTAGGAAGTATTCTCGACGAAATTTTGGCAACTCGGCATAACGTAGCAATTTCGGACCAAATAAGGAGAAATCAAGGCGTAAAGGGAGAAACGCCACCCAAAAAACAAATCAAATATGCTAAAAATTATAAAGGGACGATAATAGAGAACAAACTTTTCTCTATAAATTATATCTACGTAGTACCTAGATACATTAAAAAATATAAAAAATATGTTATTAACATATTATTAATTAAGCTTAATTATACTTAAATTATTATTAAATTGTACCTTTATAGTTCCTAGTTAAGTACAACTTAAAAAAATGAACTTAAAATTTACTTAATTAAAATTGTACTTAAATTTTACAGATCATGTGTGCTCAAGCATTTGAACTAAGACAACTTTAATATCAACTTTATTCAAACATAAAATTAATTAAACATATCTGCTTGGACAATGGTGTGTGCACTAGATAGTATTTTTTTTCACTTAATTAATTCCTCTTATTGCTTTTATTATTTAGCTTTTTTTCAAAACTTTTTTTTTTCTGTTTTTTAAGGTCCTAACTAACTAACTAACGGTGCGTATCACCCGATACTTATACCGAAACCGATACCGAGTCAAAAAATGACCGTCCAAACCACGGTAACACCCTAGTCAACTTCTAATATGCGAATAAGTAGCCACTAGTCAGCTAATAAAATATTTATTCAGGAGAAAGGAGACATGAATACACAAGATAGAAGAAGGTACATTTGAAATCATCCAACTTCAAATTTCTACTTTAAGTGAAAAATGGATTGGTATATACCAGATCTATATAAGCTAACCAACAATCCCTTCAGCAGTCATTTCTGAGAAATTTCTAGGGAAGGCTGAGCTTTTGCGTTCAAAGAAAGTGCATCCAAAAAACTAAAGATACATATGATACATTGAACAATATCTAAAAAACATCATTTTGTTAAGGATGACGAGATATAGAACTATAGATAGGTCATCTCAGTGATCATTATTTCACCCTTCCTTAGTACCGGCTTTTGTTGTTTCAACTATGAAAGAACACTTATTTTTTCTTAGGGGTGAGGGGGGTGTTTTTTTAGTAGATTGGCAAAACTTCATTGCAAAAGTTAACGCAGTTCTTACCAAGCTTTACACTGTATAAAAAAAAGCTCAGCAGTTCTTCTCAAGTTAAGACCAAACTTAAGTTTGAATTAAAAATGGGGGAGTAAAGGGAACTTGCTACAAAATTACTAGAAGAAAAAAAGAGCAGAAACTAAAAATAATAAGAAGAATAATGAAAACTTGCAGCAAGCACACAAATAAAACAAAGTGTGACAAGTATTATACCACTGAAGATTACCCAAAAGTACTGTGGCTGAGCAAATATTAGAGAGAAAACAAACCTGAATTTGCATCAGAAGGTTGTTAACAGTAGCTCCACCATCCACCCTAAGTAAAAACTTCTCCTTACTTTCCACTGCACCTGCATCCTTGTGCATTGAATCCAACACATCTTTTACCTGGAAACACATACTTTCGAGCACTGCCCGAGCAATGTGAGACTTGTTCGTAAACCTTGTAATACCAATACAAACTCCACGAGCATCTTCACGCCACCAAGGAGCAAACAGTCCATTAAATGCTGGCACGAAATAAACTCCACCTGTAGAATCAACCTGTGATGCCAACTGCTCAATCTCACTTGCACTACTAATTATCCCAAGGCTATCTCTAAGCCACTGAACTGCAGCTCCAGCAATAGCAATTGATCCTTCTAGAGCATAATTTGTTGGAGCTTTTGGGCCAAGTTTAAATGCGATAGTGCTTAATAACCCATGAGTTGACTTAATGATCTCTTCACCTGTGTTCAGAAGTATGAAAGCTCCGGTTCCATAAGTGCTTTTGGCTTCCCCTTTCCTGCAAGATTGCCCCATCATTGCTGCATGTTGATCACCAAGACAACCAGCAATTGGGATTCCTGCAATAGGCCATCCCTTTGCTATGTTTCCGATAATCTCAGAGTTACTAACAATTTTAGGCAGAATCCCAATAGGAATTCCTAGTACTTTCAATGTTGGTTTGTCCCAATCAAGTGTTTTGAGACTCATGAGCATAGTCCGGGATGCATTCGAGACGTCAGTGACATGCAAACCACCCTTAACCCCTCCAGTTAGATTCCAAATTAACCAGGTGTCAATAGTTCCAAACAGGGCATCCCCTGTTTCAACAGCTTTCTTAACCGCCGCTACATTTTCCAATAACCACAAAAGCTTCAATGCGCTGAAATAAGTGCTTATGGGTAGACCACATGTCTCAACAAAATGGTCTCGTCCCCCTTGCAATTCTTTCTCTAATCTCCTGAAAAGTATTGAAATCATCGTCTTACAAGCAGTCAATGTTAAATACTCCAAAATAAAATGCATTCAATCATTTCAATCAGAACAGTTCATAATCTGACCATTCGAGTAACGGGTATTAATTAAAACATCATAATAACCCCCCAAAAACAAAGCACATCCAAATACTATTGATCAAGATCCCATCAAAATGGTCCATACAATAAATTGGGTATTAATCAAGACTGACCTAGATCTAAATTTTAACAACAGGAGAAGGATAAGATCAAAAATATACGATATGACAAATAGAAAAGGACCTGCAAATAGAAGTGGTACGAACATCCATCCAAACAATGGCATGATGAAGAGGGCTACCAGTAGACTTGCTCCAAATGACAGTGGTCTCTCTTTGATTGGTGATTCCAATTGCCTTTATTCCATTGTCAACATTGTGACCATCAGCTGTGGCCTTGTCAAGAGCCTTTGACATACAAAGCCTCGCACTTTCCAATATCTCCATTGGATCGTGCTCCACCCATCTACAGATACAAGAAAATCAGAAAGAGAGAGAATTGTATATAATAAACATATATATATATATATATAGGTTGACTTACCCTGCTTCTGGGTAGAACTGAGAGAACTCAACCTGATGAGATCCAATGGGACGAGCGTTGCCATCGTAGATAATGAATCTGGTGCTGGTGGTTCCTTGATCAAGTGAACCTATGAACACATCCTTCTTTGACATATTTCTTACCCTCAGATTTGATTGATCGATTGATTAATTGATGAGAAACAGAGGACAAGAGACAACTTTGGGACAAGAGACTAACAAAGAATATGAGTGAATAGTTTACGGATATACTCCTTAATTTATTGGGGAGTTGGACAAGTTTATCCAATTATCTTAAATTTTAGTACTATCACCATTGTTAACAAAGATTATCGTTTAAATTTTTGACATATGAATAAAAAAATATTATTTATTAAATAAAATTTATTTAAAATTTCATCATTATCCCTTTATGAGAAGTTCAAAACTATTAATTTAAAGGAAATAATTTTTTTAGGAGAATGAGAGAAGATAGGATTAATATAGAAAAAGTAAATAATTTATTCTTCTTAGAAGTTATAAACCATAAACTTTTTAGAACAAATTTTTTCTTCTAAAACGACAAATTTTTAGGAACGAAGGGAGTACTATATATTAATACGATAACACTTCTTTTAGACTTTACAATTCCGCCTTGATTAGGGTTTTTTTTTAATGTTTTATATTGTCCCTATCACATATATATAGAGAGAGAGAGAAAGTCCCTATTTTTTTTGTTTTCTTGTATCTCTTTATTTAAATTTTGATATTTAATTTTTTATTTAATTTTAAAATTAATTGATATTAAATAAAAAATTAGGCATCAAAATTTAAGTGGAAGATAAAGGGAGACAGGGAAAAGTCACTAAATTTGGAGGTGCCAGTTTTTGTATTATTATTAGTACATTTGAAATGAGTTATTTCTTGATACAGCATATTTACTGTATAATTAATTGTTAGTACTTTTGATATGATCAAAGAAAGTAGGACGGGAGGTTATCTTTTTAACATGATCAATTTATCAATTTATTATAAAATTAATTTGATGGTAATCAGATCTAATAATAATAATAATGATATATTGATTTGATTTCTCCATTTCAATCCCTTCACTGTGATGTAGTTTCTTTTCATTTTTGCATGTCAAAAACTATTAGTTTAATGAGTCCATATACATCTTATTAGTATCCTACAACAAAATATTGTCATATTGCAATTTTTTTTATTGCACTCAAATACAATAACACACGGTTTATTTAGTACAAAAATATATGTAATTTATTCATATATATATATATATATATATAACAAAAAGTCCCCATATTTTTTTGTCATCAAACCAAACATATTTAACTAATACTAACAAGGTTCTTCTCAAGCTCATGTGGGGGTAGGGGTGGTGGAATGGTCGTACAAAATAATCTTTTTTTAATGTGAAACAACGTAGGTACAAAAAGACAAGTCTTTATATTCGAAAGAAAAACTGTATGCAGGCATAAAAAACCATTTGTTCCTCAAAATTTATATGCTAACGTTTTGTCGTTTTCAAAACCAAAATGCTACTACATAATTTTGAAGTTGTTTGTTTTAAATGTAATACAGCAGTATCAACAAGAGTTAAGGAAATGGATTCATTATTCACAATTTAGAATTTAAACCTCTTTGTTGAATGATGATGAAAGTGGCACTGTTACCTTAAAATCCAATCCAATTTTAGGCACACAAAATCACTGTTATAATAAATCAAGAAGAGAACACATTACACATAAAATGAAGGTACATAATAAGCTTGGTTTGGTTAGCATTTCTAGCATGTTATGCTTCAAAGATTATTTATGGAATTGAACTCTCATGCTGCTACTATATCTGAATTAGTATTGAGAAATCATCATTCCACATAATTTTTCAATTTCAGGATTACAAACATAGACAACGATCAAGTGTAGAGATGAGCTCTTGATTACGCAGTAACCCGCAAAAAAGGAACCAATTCTTATGTCATTCTTATTCTTTAAACCAACATATATATATATATATATATATATATATATATATATATATATATATATATGGTTCCTGACTAAATATTTTCATACCATTGTACATAAGCTTAAACCACAATAAGGTGAGGCAAAAGGAATTTTGGGACCTACGAGTCTAGGATGATGCAGACTTATGTTTGATTGTAAAGCCTCGGATGGCGCCCTAGTCAATTAAACTCATCTGATATCCGGGAATATATAGGCCAAAAATTGATTCTTCCAACAAATGGGTTCACACTTCAGACTAGCAATCATGAATCTTATTAAGTGCCTTCAATTCAACTTTGCATTTTCCTGTTTAGAAACTACTGAGTGTGAATTAAATTATAAAAAGGGACAAAAAATTCTTCTTCTATGCATAAACAGTTTAAATGAAGCTTCCAGTATGGTTTGCTCAAGGGGAGACCATCGATAACATCAAAACTGTCAGAAAATTGATCGATTGTTCCATGAAAATAAAACTTCACAAATGCAAAGTAGCCTAGTTTTTCTATGCACAAACACAGAAGAGTGAGAGGAGAGAGAGAGAGGTTCCACGTTGGGAAAGAGAAAATTATAAAAATGCAATTACTCAAAGTTTGGATTAATATTTATCAGAAACAAAGATGTGTGAAGCGAACAATGAATTTTTTTTTAGAACACCAGACCATTAGACCTTTAACAGAGAATGTAATGAAATATTCCATGATTTTGTGTAATTCCTTATAATATATAGTCATATACCCGACAACCGTGTGAAGAAATTATACCTTTGAACTCCTGAACTAAACAAGACCAATTACCTTCCATGCAAACATTACAATCTGGAGTTTGGAGTTTGGACAAGGTGAATTGAAGATGAGCTTCATTAATTTATCCTTGTTCATCCGATAATATTAATCAGTAAGTAAACACTGCTACACCACTCCATGTCACATCATCTGCAAGCATATCAATACATAAGAATTTTTACTGACAAGATGAGTTCAAAGATTTATAGTAGACTCAAGGACAAGCTATGCAGACAATTTAGGGCCCAGTAGAAAGCTATTGGGATAATCTAACATAAGTGGGATAATCAAAGCTAGAGAAAGTCTATAAACTAATTGAAGCATTCTCCGCACTTAACTTTTTCATGCTTCACATTTATTTTTTTGATCCGTCTAGCTATTTGCATATATTACGCTACTCCTTTCCAGCGGACAGATTATCCGTAGATGGTCAGGATATCTGGTATGTCAAAATAAGGGTTTCGGTAAGTACATTACATGATAATTTAATTTTAAGACTTTGCATACAAATTCTATTGCCAAACTAATCATCTGAAGATAGAAAATAACCACTACCCACTTCTAACCAAGAACAAGAGCTTTTGCATTTGCTTCTTTAGCTCTATTCTGTTGAGCCTCAAGTCTAACCAAACTTTGGGGCCTTAAATATAGCACAACTTGGTTTCAAGTAAAGCTTAACAATATCAAATAATACTTGTTAGCGTCTAAGCAAATGAGAAAAAGCATCTGAACTGTACATACATAAATAAATAGACCTTATATGATTCATTGGAAGATCATTATTGCTTACTTAGCTAAAGTGAAGACACTAGAATGCAAACCCCTTGGGGGTTTTCTCAAGTGGCAGTTAGTGTCACAATAGGTGCGAAGGGTATAGGTCATGGTTCAAAACTCAATTGAGGCGCTTTGCTGCTGAGGGAGCTTCCAAAAACAGAAATAAATAAATCACATAATGCAAACTAGTATGAAGATGCTCCGTGGTAAAGCAATAAAAACTGCATAACAACGACATCAATACTTAAATATAAACACAGATGATGTCAAATGATATCAGCAAATTAAATTAATTTGAAAAATCATTTCCAGCAACTTGAAAAATCACCGAGTTAACTCAATTAATTTGATGAGTCATCTCGGTTAAATTAATCGACATCTTCCTCTTCCTCTTTCTTTTCTATATCCCTTTTCAAATTCCCTTTTCCATGTCCCTTTTCTGTTCCAGTCTAACATTCACCATCTTAGCATCAGATCGCCAATCTCTAAACCAAATCGAGCTTTGAACAATCTAAAAAGCCTTAAAAAGTATAATCAATTTCGAATTTCAGTTCAATCTCTCACTCTCTATGTGTATATATTTATACATAGGAACAACGCTTCGATACTCTTTGTATTTAACTTCAATCTATCGTTTCAATCTACTTCTGCAGGTCGTCATTAAAAGTTTGAATTCCGTATATTCGCCTAGATCAGAAGATGTCTCGCTCGAATTATCGAATGACTCAACCGATATGTCTTCAATCTTCAAGGTTTCAGACGATAATCAACTCTATGAATCAACGGAGGTAATCTCAGATCCGCTAATAACTCACTGTAATTTTAAAAGTAGTATAACTTCTGTTGAAAGCACTATGAAAGTGATTCATCGTTGTTTTCACTTCTGCAATCAAGTGTTTTGTTTGTGTTATTGAAGTAAACATGTTGAGTGTACACTGTTTGAGATTTATCCCAAAAAATAAAATAACAAATAATCAATTCCTAGCATACTTGCCTATTACTTGATTAATATTGGTTTGCTGGTAATTCTCTTCGTTATTGAGTGATTTTGATGTGTTATATTGCAAGTTAAGAGCAATGTGTGTTAATTCACAATCCACAGTAATGACTAATTGTTAAGCAATTAATTTTTCTCTTTTTAATGTAGCATCAATTTGTCGTATGGATTTCGAATATTGGATTGTTTTTCATATGTTGTTGTGTACCTGATTTAATTGAGTATTGCCCCCAATTTTGTTCATCACATAATGGCAATGGGAGAAGTTGCATTCTACCTGCTAGTGCAATTGTCCCAATGGCTTCTGGAGTGCTCTCCTTAGGTACCTTTTCTGTTCCTTCTTGCGAATGAATTTTAACTCAAAACAATTGATTCTGCTATTTTGCTTACATTTTGAGTAATGTTTAAGAGTGTGAAAAATCTCTGTTTTGAAAGATAAAGGGCTTTTCTTCCATCATAGCACAGAGAATTTTTCTAAATTTGGCTAGATTGTTTAGAATCCAGATTTTTCTCTCTTTAATGTAGCATCAATTTGTCGTATGGATTTCAAATATTGGGTTGTTTTTCATATGTTGTTGTCATCCTTGGACGTGAC
Organism: Panax japonicus; assembly: GCA_020205505.1. Lineage (NCBI taxonomy): Eukaryota > Viridiplantae > Streptophyta > Magnoliopsida > Apiales > Araliaceae > Panax > Panax japonicus. The sequence continues at coordinate 73,306,375 of CM035098.1, read as the reverse complement.
TTTATATATGAGTATTGGTTTGTGTCTTGAGGTAATTGTGAAGTTGTTGTATGTGTGTTTCTATCTGTTTTTAGCAAGTTCTATTTATTTATTAAGTTATATGTATGCTTTCAGTATGTGTATATTTGGAATTTAACAACTGAGTTCTTGCAAATTGATGTATATTGGCCGTTGATTTAACACAGAAAAGCCTTGAAAGTTAGGTACGAAGACTGAACTATTAAATATAGTTGTTTAATAGATTAAGTAGTAATGTGAGAAATGAAAATATATTCATCCATGAAATGATTGTATATTCATTTTTGGTAGCTTGGAATTGATGGGGAATGAGGTAGTAATTGAGAGAGAAGGTCTGTGTGATGCTGAAAATACGATATTTGTTGCAGTGGGAAAGAATGTGAAGGAAAGCAAGTCAGTTCTGTTGTGGGCGTCGCAACACTTTGCTGGCCGCGGGAGGAAATTGTGCCTTTTGCATGTTCATCAGCCTGCCCAATTACTCACACTCAGTGAGTTTTCAACTTTAATATTTACATATATGCATATACATACATTTGCATCTGTTATTATTTTATTTTTTATTTTTTTTGGTACTTTAGCCGAAATTTTAACATTCCTAATGCCTTTGACAATAATAGATTCCAAGACCTCCTGGAGTACAAGTACAAGCAGTGGGGTTAACCACTGGACCACAGAAGTCTTGGTGTGTTATTTTGATTATGAATAATTGGTGAGTTCATTGTATAAAGATTATGGTTGGGTAATTGGGTTTTGTAGAAATGTTGGGTTAGATGTGGCATTTTGCTAATCATGTTGTGTATCTTTTCTGTTCCTTCTTGCGAATGAATTTTTACTTCATAAAACCATTGATTATGCTATTTTTCTTGCATTTTGAGTAATGTTTAAGAGTGAAAAAACTCAGTTTTGAAAGATAATTTGCTTTTCTTCCTTCTGAGCACAAAGAATTTTTCTAAATTTGGCTAGATTATTTAGAATTCAAATTTTTCTCTCTTTAATGTATCATCAATTTGTCCTATAGATTTCAAATATTGGGTTGTTTTTCATGTTGTTGTCATCCTTGGACGTGTCTTTATATATAAGTATTGATTTGTGTCTTGAGGTAATTGTGAAGTTGTTGTATGTGTGTTTCTATCTGTTTTTGGCAAGTTCTATTCATTTATTAAGTTGTATGTATGCTTTCAGTACATGTAAATTCTTGCAAATTAATGTATATTGGTCGTTGATTTAACACATAAAAGCCTTAAAAGTTAGGTACGAAGGTTGAACTGTTAAATATAGTTGTCTAATAGATTAAGTAGTAAGGTGAGAAATGAAAATATATTCATCCATGAAATGATTGTACTTTCAGTAGTAGTTATTAATAAATGCTTGAAATTTAGATTTTATGTTGTGCATGGATCAAGCCACAAATAGTACTCTGGATCATTTTTTGGGCAGTGCAGGATTTTAGAGGTGGCTCTTACAAGGTCTAGAGGTGGTTTTTACCTTTCCACAAGGGGTAACAGTTGGTCCCGCAAAGCAGCTAGTTCCCTACCCAGCCAAATTTTGCTCTAATCGCATTCGTAGGACTTAGAGTCCTCTTGAAGGCTGGAGTATAGCTCAATCCACTTCTCAAAAGTACCTAGGGTCATCTATAAAAATGGACTCTTTTAAGTGTTTTAAAGTTTGTTATTGTCTTCTTACACTTTCGCAAGTGACAACTTTTATTTTCTCCTGTAGAATTTTTAAGAACACAGTGAAAACATTTATTCCGCTTTATACATATATGGTAAAGAGATGCTTGAAGAGGTGAAAGTGCCTTAAATATCAAGAGGCGCCGAGGCAAATTTTGTTTTCTTCTGTATAGTTTTTAAGAACACAGTGAAAACTGCTTTATACATATATGATAAAAAGATGCTTGAAGAGGTGAAAATGTTGGAACTATTGGGCAAACCTATTGTCTGTACTGCAAGATGAGCTTACTGAGTATTATAAGTTGCTGGTTGTGCTTGAAGCTCAATCCATGAATCCCATTCCATTGGTTTCAAATTTAGATAAGACGAATTTAGGGAACCATCTTTCACTAAGGAGACTCTAGCGACGAGTAAAACTAATTACTGAATTATACATTATTTTACTTCTTAATTTATAACTATTGTGTTGATTGTTGTTTCAAATTATTATTTTCTTAATGTTGTTGGAATTCATCTAATTTACATAAATCCGTTATTATTAAATTAATTATTCAAACTAGGTCCTGTATTCCACGGGCTATTTAACATCTACTTATTAAATTTATTATTCAACTAGTACCAACAAATACACATCTACTTATTACTCCCTCCATTGAATTAGACATCTCAATTTCAAAATTGACCTAACAAAATTAACTTTAAAAAACAATATATCTTCCGATGAGTTTTTTAATAGTTTATAATTTGTGATATTATTAACTAAAATTAAATAAATGTACAAATAATTTTTTTTAAAAAATAAGTTTAGAATCAATTTTTAAATGTTTCAAAGTTAACTCCAAAATTTCAAAATGACTCTCACAACTTGAGAAGGGAGAATAATAAAACCTGGGGTTTAAAGTGATATATATATATATATATATATATATATATATATCAAGATCGAATGACATAGTAATTAATTTTAAGAGACTCCAGAAAACTTACTGTAGTGGCGCCTTTGGGTTGGGAATAGGAGGAACCGAAGCCAGCAGACGTTATCGAGATTGAAGATTTGACGAAGTGAGATGTTGATAACCGATGAGGACACAGTTTTGGAGTTGTGTTTCTCCGACACTCTTTCCCGCTGTACAATTCGAATTTAATTGGAATTTACATGTTTCTCTGGGGGTTTTTGTATTTCAAATTTTATAAACTACAGCTGAACAAGGGTTTGTACATCATATTCATACAGTAATTTTACCCGTTTTACAGTATCGATCGTAAGTTGATTAATTAATTAATTAATACAAACACAATATTGATACGCAGAAATCCCCTCTCACATGTTGTTAATATTATATGAGTTAATTGATAAAAGTTAATTTCATGCTGAGCATTCCTTTTATATAAGAACACCAATAATTGATAAAAGTTAAGTTTTTCTCGTTAAGTTTTTCCGAAACACCTTGTCGAATTCAGTCTTATGGATAGAAACTTATTTTATAATGATTTAACTTATAAATAATTTTTAATTAACAAAAATTTATTATTATATATACTAAATCACAATACATGACATAATAAATTGATATATGTCGTTCTATAAAATTGAAACATGTCCATCCTAATTAATGCTTCTTATTGCCCTTGACAAAAATACCCTTAACAATTACTTTGATATATATATAATGATCACCTTATTTTATGGATATTATCAACAACCACGTTATTTTAGGATCCATTAATTAGAAAAATAATTTTGACATTTGTCATTCTATAATTTTGACACCTGTCCATCCTATTTACTGTTCCTTATTACGCTTGACAAAAATAACCTTAACAAACCCCCGCGTCTGATACAATCCCTAATTCCGTCTTTCGGCAGCCCCAAATGATGAACAGACCCTAGGAACAAAGGTCTTCAATTGTCGGAAGCCTCTCTCCGTCCGATGCAACGCCGCTGAGTCTCCGTCTCCGTCGGGGGCCGCCGTTGAGTCTGAATTCGACGCCAAGGTGTTTCGGAAAAACTTAACGAGAAGCGAGATTTATAATCGGAAAGGATTTGGACGAAAAGAAGAAACTCTTGAGCTCATGAATCGAGAATACACCAGTTAGTTTAAGCAATTAAATGAAATCATTTATTTTTATCGTTTCCATTTCTGATAATTCTAGCAAATATCATTGAGGAAATTGCGAAAATCCAAAGAATAAGGAACGACAACTTACTTTACCATTCAAGCTTATAAGCTAATTTCATTTAATTTTTACTGAAATTAAAATATTTCAGCTGACATCATAAAGACTTTGAATTATTTTGGGATATATTCAGTATGTTTGGTATTGGGATTCAAAGATTCTCCACCCCCTTTGACAGTATAGTCTCATATTTCTTCTGCAGTACTATAGTATAACTGTACATATTTTGATTAAGGTGCATTTCAATTTAAGCATTTTAAATGCACTTGATTGTATTGTATGGTCGGATAATTGTTGAGCGTACCTAAATTGAATTTAATAAAGGGTGAAATTAAGGCTTGGATTCACTCTGATCTAATCTTTCTTTGTAGAAACTAAAAAATTCATTCTGTGTTGCTAAATTCGTCAGCCCCAAATTATAAACAGACCCTAGGAAACATGGTTTTTTCAAGTAAGCTTTCCTTTTGAAATTGAATGCGTGTTTGTGATCATTACTGGTCGAGATCGTGATCTAGGGCTTTGTTTAATTTTTTGGTTTCTTCGGTTTTGTTTTGCTGATTTCGTCGACTCACCAAAACCACTAGATTTATCAAATTTTGTGCCGGTTGAAGCATTTACCGCGATTGCGGTTGGTTTCTCCACTGACAAAATCCGCATAACAGTAGGAAACTGCCTATCGAATTCAGCACAGACTTGCCCATATCAGTTTGGATCGATGATTCTCGGTAACTTTTCAATATTCTCTCTTGCATACACCATGTCCAATTTAATTACCAATAGTTTACTTTTGTCCAAGCACTAAACTAAAAAGTGGGTCTGCCCCTGTCCATTGGTATCTTAATTATTATTTGGTAAAAGCAAATAACTCATGCTCTATGCTGCTATTTCTTCTTGAAAATTGATAATTTAATTAATCTTTCAGGTGTATGAAGGTGTCAATATTGCTGTTATTATCTTTTTGCTGCTCATTATTAGTGTAAACCCTGACTATTTTATTATTAAACCTGCTGAAATTATTTGGATATAATGATCGTTATTAGTGTAAACCCCGACTATTTTATGCTTGCAGATTTTATTTATTGTATCTACAGCCCATTCAGAAAGGTCTAAGCCACGAATTCTTTTGAATTCCAATGCCACAAGGGGGTAAACTTCATTTGTCGTCTAAAACAACTTATATTTTTCAAATGAAATTTACTGAACAAAATCTTCTCTCATCATGTTTATAGACTTAAAGGAAAAATATAAATTTTACTTGTATAGACAAAAATGGAGCTTTTACTGATGGCGCAAGACTTCTTTTACACTAATTATGCTAAAAATTCTTGCAGAAGTACATATATTTATTTATTCATATGTATTTATGAATGTATATAAAAGCTCTCTAAGCTAATAAGAGAAAACTCTAACTTTGGCTTATCTAATAGAACCTGTTGGCACGTGTTATTGCAACTACTTTTAACTTTTACTGCATGTTGAAGACATAAATTGTATGCTTCTATGTTACTTTTTATTCTTAATAATTCATATCATCACCAAATTAAAAAAATAGTACGGTTATTATAGTTTTGATTCTAATAATTATCTATGTGAGGTCTTGATGCCATTGGTGAGGCCATTCTGCACGAACTTAAATTTGGAGCAATCAGTTGCATAACATAATATCAGAGCTTTGATTTTTGCACTTTTTTGAGTCCAAGTCTCTGTCACTCTATCTGCATTTGGTTCCCACTTCTGTTTGTGCACATTAGTTTTTTATTTTTATCTATTTTGGATGAAGTTGGTCCTATCTGCTTGCTTAGTGAGTACGGTCACACGTGAAGGGGTTTTAAAATGCAATGTTGGGTGCATTCACTACATCTCCCCCTGCCCAATCACTCCCCTTCTGATAAGTAACTATTATTTATCAGGTTATGACTTTGAAGAAATTGATTCCCAATTTTGTTGTGTGGGCAATCTCCTATGATAGGAAATTCTGATCTCTCTTATAAAGTTTACTTAATGCTGTAGGCAAAGACACTCTGTAGATTATTGTGCAATGTATGATATTTGTGAAGCGTGCAGAGATGGTAAACTATTGAACTGCCTTTTTGGTTCCCCAGCTGTGAATGTGATGTTGTGCTCTTTCTACTTTTATTTCGCGGTGTGTTCAGGCCATCAATTGATTTATTTTGTTACTTGAAAACCAATTAAACATTTAATTTCTGCTGAGGGTTTTAGTATAAGCTGATGTGTACTCAATGTTATGGGTTGCAGCCAAATGATCTATTTTCTTCAAAGATCCAAAGTTTGTGTCCGACAATTACTGGGAATGTATGCTGTACAGAGAAGCAATTTGACACATTGCGGGCGCAAGTCCAACAAGTATTATACTCCCTTTACTCAACTCACCTTCTCAAATGTCTCACACATGTGTTATTGGGTATACAGTCTGAGAAGTAGTTTTAATATATGAGAATGTAAACGATTATGGATTAAGTATTTCTATTGAATGTTCTTATTAAGTAGCATAGGTATTTAGACTATGCTAATATTTGGACAATGGATGCTAAAAGTAGTAGCTACATTGTCACCTAAAAGTAGTAGTTACATCTATAGCTAAAAGTAGTAGCAAACAGAAATTAAGTAGTTTCTGCCATAAACCGTATGTCTTAGCTTGCTATAGAATGCCTTGGCTTGATATCCTCAATGGATGGGTGATTTAGATAAGACAAAGCTTTTCATGGGTGGTCCTTCATACTCAATCCCATCTGGTAATTGAAACTGCAGTAGATTGTATTAGTTTCACATTAGACATTTTGGGGGGTCATTAGAGAAATTTGATTGGGTATTGTGATGGCATACTACAATGTTAATACATAGTATATATAACTTGAGAAAGCAACATGGCAAAATAAAGCACTATTAGATATGATAACATTAGTTCATAGAGTATATTTTGCTTTATCAATATGTGGTACAAGCTATATCCAAATTTCGGATAAGCAATTTACCCATATGATTGCATATAATTCCATTGTTGTGTAATCTAGGTAGAGTTTATTCAGTACTTGATTGACATTGCAAAACAATTCTGCATTATGCACTTGGATAATACATTGGCCTACTTTACTAATCTTTAGACTAAAATCTGCAGCGTGATTTCGGTACAATTTCATTCTTATTTAATATCTCATTATGTCCTTGATTAAACATGACAACTTTCTTCAGGTTTATCATCATCATCTACTAGCTTCAGCTTCAGCTTCAGCTTCAGCTTCACCATCGTACTTGCCAAATCATAGAAGGTCGTTACCCATGTTTCATTGATGTGCTGTTTGTAATTATCACAAAGAAAAGGAGAAAATATTGGTCATTCATTTAATTCTTGGGGGCAAGATGAGCTACCAGATAGTGTTTGTATTTGCCTTCATCACCACCCTTATTGTGCCATGTACTGCTTACACACATTAATAAGAACATTACCTCACAATGTGGCACTGCTAATTTGAACACTGACATTGTTTTCATGTCATTGCAATTGAAGGCCGTTTCTTGAATGAAGGTTCTAAGCTTGTAGTTTGCCCAGCTATTTTGCTATATACTTGGGCTAAATAGTTTGAGCATTGGCTTTCTGATTGTATTTTTAAGATATTTTTTAAACTTTCGCATACCCTTTTATTCTCTTTTTGTTATGGATTGTAAAAAGTTAAGATAAGGCAACCCTTTCTTTACAGTAAACAAATTACAAATGTAGTAAAGGATGGGGAAAATAAATCAGTTGGCTACACTTTGGTCAAGAAAAATTAAAAAAAAATAGAAAAAGAGAATAGTAGGAAAAAATGATTTGTCCACAAGTTGAGGTCACTTACTTTGCCACTAGCCTAAAAGTAATAGTCACATACTTAGAGTGTAATGCACAGACCGGTAAACTCTCACCACTACCTTCTACAATGTATATTTATTTGTTTTTCTGTGTAAAAGTTGATCATCGCACAATAATTTACTCTTTTTATTATATTTTAATTTATTAATTGTAGGTATACATTTATTATTAAAAAATTGAATAATCCCGCCGAAACGCGCGGATTTGTATCTAGTTAAAAACTAATACTATTTTAGACGTTGACCCTACTAAAAGGGACATTAATAAAAATATCCACTAATTCAATGTCATATCATACAATCATTCACAATTTCATTAAATAAAATACTAAACAAAATCTATAAATATATCAACTACAAGTTAGAGATTCTTAATTCAATATTATCTCTCATTGTTTGCATAATTAAACCATTACTAATTGAAGCAGATCCACCCCAATATACAACATTGTTATCGTCACATCTTCTGAACTACTTGAAATATATTTTTTTTGTTATGTAGTTGTAGATGACCATTAATATAATAACTTCTTTGTGCCTCGATTAAAAAAAATGGCGCAACTTTGAAGAACAAAACAATCAAATAAGATGTCAAATATTCATAGTCCATTACACAAACAAGATATTATGCTTTATGGATGGGAAGTATAATAAATTTAGCTTTTATTTTTTGTCTAACATTATTAAAAAAACATATGATGACTATGATATTGTGTTTCTTTTTATCTTGATGGGTCTATAACAAATTAACAATCCATTTTAGATAATAACACCAATTATCAAACATTACCCCCATTCATATTGGTCAACCATTACACATCTGTCAATAACTTCCAACAATCTCCATGTTGCATACTGTACTTCATATGAGTATATTTTAAAAGTGAAGGTTATGAAAACGAAAATTCATTACTTGCTAATGAAAAGTCAAGTGGAACTGGAATACTATATTTTTTTTATTTAGTATATCCTTCAATTAGACAAATTAACCTTCAATTACACAAATTAACACATCATTCAAAAATAAAGTGTTACACCTATTACTTTGTTTGCATTGTATTTAAGTTGATAATTTTATTTATTTATGTGTAACCAATATCTTACTAATAAGTTGTTTGGAGATGCGCAATATAAGATGCATTATTGAAGTATGATCTTGCTCTACAACTTTTATCAGAGATTCCCTCTATTATCACGTGTTTATTCGAAATGGTATGTTCTTTCCATGTCCACATCTAGGAGGTTATGTTACACAAACATTTTAAAGAAGTCAGATCATTAAATTGAGTTACAATTTAGCGTGTGGGACGTCTCCTGTGTGTATGTACAATATAATGCGAGTGGTCATTTTGAAATCAATACCTATTTGAAAGATCTACTAAACATTAATTTGTTTACTAAGATTATCAATGAAAAATAAAATAAAAAGAACATATTATTTTCATCAAATTGGGATGAAAAAGTTGTGTGGTATACAAAAAGTTGTGAATTCTACGGCCCGAGTGATTTGGAGTTTTAGCCTATATATGCCAAGATAGATAAAACGAGTTATATTAAGTCAGGCATTAATGTGAGGCACATAGTAATACTCAGTTTTGTTATGAACTTCTTACTTTCTGATAAAAGGTCCGAAATAAGGACTAGTATTTGAATGATGACACTATGCATCTGATCTGATCAGATCAGTAACCCTATCTATCTATCTATCTCGTCCGTCGTCGGATAATTTACTTAATTGGCTCGCCATTATTACGAATTGATTTTTTTGATACTTCAAATCCTTATGAAGACAAAATTTATACTACTACTAGTAATTGGTGGGGCAAGATGTGTAGTTGATTGACTCGGCGTTAAGAATAGTAGTCGGTCCAGGAAGGCAGGAGGGACGGAACCGGGAAGGAAAAGTAAAATGATATTACTACTATATTATGAATTTTTATGGAGTATTAATTAATTAGATGAATAAATATGAATGATACTACAGTAATATCATAGGAGAGATGTGTACTACAGTAATAATTGGTGGAGTATCATTTTATAATTCTCACAATTTAATAAAAATTGTAATTATAATTCCCCTTATGTTGGGTCATGATATTTCACATATTGGGCCGACCCGATTAGGCCCATTCATTTGATTAAATTTCTTGGGTCATTTCTATTGGGCTTGGCCAGTTGGGCTGGGTCAGTGGTGTTTCTTGGTGAAGTCTTGAAAGACTTGGGTTGAATTGAGTTGACCGATCCATTACATATTTTAATATCTCTATCTTTGACTTGTAATGATGAAAAATGATAGTTGTTGACCAAAAGTCTGCAGATCACTAATGTGGATGGGATAATAGTCGGCCGGCGATGGGAACAGTGACAAGAAGTAGTGGGTAAAACTGCATGCAGTCAGGTAGGATGGTCAGGGTCAGTGGATAGACGTCGGATATCAGGATGAGGCACGGTTAACCGGGCAAGATAGTATAACAAAACAAGGAGGTCTTCAAAGTAAAGGTAACTGATAACTTTATCTTTTTCAATACACTAGATTTTTTTATCCTCCATTGTTGACCCTTGTGATCGCTTATACTGACTCTCACGCCTGAGCTATCCCCCGACGGTCGAAGCCGTCAAGCTTGTGGTGTTGACTGTGTTTAGTGTGCAGGATCAGGACGTCTTACGTGATTGGGATGTGACAGAAGATCTTGACGTTAACATTAGCGCTATAAGGAAGGGTGTGTTCTAGTGTTTTGTAGTTTTCAATCACAAACCTTTATTTGTTCTATGTCGGAAGAGATGGTGAGGAGTAAAGCAGATACACCTAAAGGACAGCCGAAGGCTGTGAGCTCATTTGTCCAATATATTTCTGTTAAGGATCGTCTGGGTCCTTCAAAGAGTGCTCATGAGAGTGAGAGCACTGCTTCCAAGCGCGTTTCCAAGGGTTCTCGTTCGAGAGCTCATTGTGGAGCCAGACGGAGGTTGGTGTTTGCTGATAATAAAGGTCGTGACCAAGATCGAAGGCAGGTGGAGGGTTCACCACCTAAAACTCATCACCAAAGTGGTCGAGATGACAAAGCTGCCAAGTTGGCGAGGATGGCAGAAGAAACAGATAAAACTTTAGAGGTTCTTCTAAAGCAGAGGGAGGATATAGTTGTGAAGATGCTTCAGATGGCCGATCTGAAGGATGAGGCTTCCACCTATATTCAGTACGAAAGGCCTACAGGCATAAGGATGTACAACATCAGGAGGGGAAGGAGCCGGAGCATTCCGTGCATGAGTCTCGGGGTCGACCTCAGGAGAGAAGGAGATCAAGAAGCAGAACTCTTGAGATATCAAAGAAAGCACTTATTGTCATTGGTTCTCAAGATCGAGATGGTGGCAGACAAAGGAGTCGGTCGAGAGAGTATGCACCTAAGAGTAGAAGGAGAGAGCATCAACGTGAATATTCTCATCATGAGGATAAAGTTGCACACCGGAGTAGATCCAGAAGTCCAACAAAGGCAGTGGTGTCAGATAGAGGAGGTCGATCCACTCAGAAGCAGAAGGTTATTCAGGAGAAAGAAGTCCCCTCGCAACCGGAAGGTGTAGACTTTTTAGTTAAGGAGTTAAAGGAGCTTCGGAAGCAGCTGGCTGAAGATCAACAGGTGAAGGACACTCCGGGAAAGAAAGCGTCCCCTTTTTCTTCGGATATCCTCAAGGAGAAGGCAGATACCACAAAGAAGTTACCCCATATGGAGAGTTACGATGGGTCTAGGGACCCTTATGACCATAGCCAGGCGTTCGACCGGATGATGGATTATTATGATTTCACTGACGCTGCCAAGTGTCACACGTTTGTTACAACATTAAGGAAGGATACAATGTAACGCCCCCAAAATAGGTTTATTCCATCTAACCCATTCTGAGTCGCCAAATACATGGTACAGAAATAACTACAACTTTATTATTACAATATATAAACTGTGAGTTTAAATATAGATATTGCCGTCTAGACAATATCCACACGCAAATAAATCCCCATCATATTTATTGATACATTATTTTACAAAAATGGTGAGGACTACTAAACAACTCTCTCTAGAACCTTCATTCCATACCCCGACTAGTACTCGCTACATTCTCGCCTCCTGAGAAGAAAAATGGAACAAAAAGGAAAAGGGTGAGCTCAACTAGCCCAGTAAAGAATATTATGACTAAGATAATATACAACAAATTATCGTTAGTCTTCAATAGGGAAAAATCTAATAGAATACAATAGACAACCAGTTTTAAATCAACAACTGCAGCGGAAACAACAATTCATTAGAAGAGTTAAGTAGAGAATGCAAACTACTATCTTCTATATATGAATTTAAAAGTTCATCGTCGGTATTTTATCCCTGTAACATCAATCAATATATATCTGAAATCAAATATTCATATTTGCACTACAGGCCAAAGATATTCATCAGTTGGTCATGTTCATCTAAACACCTGTTCATCTTTGCACTACGAGCCAAAGATATTAATCAGCCGGTTATGTTCATCTCAACACCTGTTCATCTTTGCACTACAACCAAAGATATTCATCAAGAAATCATTCATCTTTGCACTACAGGCCAAATATATTCATCAAGAAATCATTCATCTTTGCACTACATCAAAGATATTCAGTAATTTAATCATTTAGGACTGAGGATGATAAAAATATTTTAAAGAAAACGAATCCAGTGAAACAAAAGAACAAATATTAAGGATTCGTATTTTAAACAATCCAAGTTCAAAAATACTTCATAAGTAAGCAGAGTGGAGTAAAATTCAAGAATGATCAAAATATGGATACAATCAAAGCTAGTATCCATAATAGATTTTTTGGACAAAAATAAGAAATTTCATTTTTTGATGAATAGTGTCGTATTCGTGAATAGTACCGTATACGTGAATAGTGTCGTATACGTGAATAGTAACTCCGCCACCAAAAGATAGAAATTTCACAAAAACATCATCATATTTCATGAATAGTATTCGTGAATAGTAACTCGTGAATAATAACTCATAAATAGTAACTCGTGAATAGTAACTCGTGAATAGTAACTCATGAATAGTAACCCCGACATGAAAAAGTTCTAAATTTGATAAAAATTTCCAACCAATAATTCGGCATAATGATATTGAAGAAATAATATCATTTTCGAATAAAATAACATCCCTTACCTCGAAAGACAGTACTTCTAGTTGAAACACCGGATATAGACTATGACTTGAACTTGCACCGTATAGCAATACTCAAAGTATACTCGAAATACTCACAAGAATACGCTCGATAATATAGAGAGAGAAAACTTCAGTTTCTGGTGTGATTTTCAATTCTAACCTAAGCACCTTATTTATAGGAAAAATACTTAGAACACCAAAGCAGAAAATTTAATAAAATATTAATATTAATATTTCAATTCCTACGCCCACTTTTAAGGATCTAAAATTCAGCATTTTCATCACATGCAAGACCCACCTTTAATGACAAAAATGTTTTTCATAATAAAAATAATTAAAACTTCCAAAAATTAATTATTTCAGAGCTTCGGAACTTCAATAATTCATAATAAATAGCCCTTTTATCAGAAAATTCAAATCTTACGACTTTTCATAGGAAATTCAATTCTCTACAACTTTGCAGAAGAAAGTTTTTTCAAATTTTAAACAGAAATTGACCGAAATCCACAAACGGTCGATTTTACAGGCTATAATCAAATTTCAGTCAAGAAATGGGGTCCACCGACACATAAAACATGCTTTAAATATTTTTGGTAACAAAAATAGTCCTCCTCCACATATACTCATATATCCCACATTCATCGTAAAATATCATCATTATTATATTATTAAAATATAATAATATATTTAAATGAATTATTTTATCAGAAAAAGATAAAATATTAATTTTCAACAATTGTCACATTAAAAATTTTCTCCATCTATATCCACATAAAATCAATATTTTTCTCATCATATAAATCAATAATTAATTATTCACAAATAATATTACAGAATCACAGTACTGGCAACCAGGCCGTTCTCAGGAAAGAGGGGGCTTTCCAATAAGGATTTCTCTTTATAAACGGCAAAGAAGAAATCGAGGGTGGGTTTGACGCCTAATTTATGGCAAAAAGCAATAAACGCTAAAATGTGGATGTATGAGTTTGGGACCAGTTCGCCGAACCCAACATCGATAAACCCTAAAAGGGTAACCAAAGAAACGTGAAGAGGGAATCGAACCCCCTTTTCAAGCAAGGTCACCGGAACTGCCGTCCACCCATCTGGACGTTGATACATCTTCTCATCAGATTTGGGGGCTCTTATTAAGTGAGTATCGGGGATATGATAACGAGCCTTAATCTTTCACAATTCAGTCTCAGAAACAGCAGAAGGAGTGTTGGCATGGGGATATTGCTCTTTGTTTTTGAAATATTCAGAGGGGTTTGGGAGAGATCTTGCAGGTATAGATTTCTTACTTGGACTCGCAACTTTAGGGTTTGAGCTGGAGGCTTCTTTGGTGGGGCTAAGGCTAGGTGGGATGGTGGTGATCAAGGTTACATGAATGGGAGAACTCTGGTTCGCATTTAGGACCACCATTGTTGATTTTTTACAAAAAGAAGGGTTCGAGAGCGAAGAAGAGAGCTCAAACGTCTGAGTTTCAAATTGACAAGTAAAACTGTCAAATTTGGTGGAATTTGCTTTTTATACTGACGGTTGCGCTGTACACAAGGGCGACACATTAATTGACAGTAATGATCAAGAATTCAAATGGGCAGCGCCCGATTCAAATTTCAGATATTTATCAAATTGGGCTTTTCAGTTAATTTTTCAATTTTAGTCCATCCTCTTATTTTAATTCCTTATTTGGACCTAATGAGTTACAGTTTGGGCCTCTTTCAATCTTGTCAAATTCCTCATATCATGGACCATTTATAGTTTTCTATTAAACATCATGTTTAATAAAAAAACTAGAGGGCAATGTTGGGTCATGATATTTCACATATTTGGCCGACCCGATTAGGCCCATTCATTTGATTAAATCTCTTGGGTAATTTCTTTTGGGCCTGGCCAGTTGGGCCGGGTCAGTGGTGTTTCTTGGTGAAGTCTTGAAAGACTTGGGTTGAATTGAATGGACCGATCCATTAGATATTTTAATATCTCTATCTTTAACTTGTAATGATGAAAAAGGATAGTTGTTGACCAAAAGTCTGCAGATCATTAATGTGGATGGGATAATAGTCGGCCGACAATGGGAACAGTGACATGAAGTAGTGGGTAAAACTGCATGCAGTCGGCTAGGATGGTCAGAGTCAGTGGATAAACGTCAGATATCAGGATGAGGCACGGTTAACCGGGCAAGATAGTATAACAGAATAAGGTGATCTTCAAAGTTAAGGTAACTGATAACTTTATCTTCTTTAATACCCTAGATTTTTTATCCTCCATTGTTGACCCTTGTGATCGCCTATACTAACTCTCACGCCTGAGCTATCCCTCGACGGTCGAAGTCGTCAAGCTTGTGGTGTTAACTGTGTTTAGTGTGCAGGATCAGGAAGTATTATGTGATTGGGACGTGACAAAAGATCTTGACGTTAACAAATAAATAGATAACAAGACCAGAAAAAAAATTTAGATAAAAAGGTAAAAAACAAAAAGGAAATATAAAATCCAAAATATATTAGTGCTACGCGCCTCTACGCTACTCAGTAGGAGGATTATCCGGTGGAGGTGGATGCACGCCAATCAATACAAGCAGACGTCAGCCACCACTCAAGCCGTTCCCAAAAAACTACAACTTCACCCCCACACATAAGTTTAGGTGTTCTCATCTCCATTTTAACCTGCCGTGTACTACTCCCCGGAGTTATTACTTTATTGGTCTCATAAAATATAAATAATTAAATATGTTAAAATACTATTATTATTTATATTTATAACCCCTTGTAATGGAAGGGGTTGAAGAATAAGAAGAAAATATTTCGTCTGTTTTAAAATTAAATGTACACTTTAACTTTTTAGGTAATTTTATTTGTTTAATTTTAAAACTATTTTGTCAAACTTAAATAAATTATATCGATTATAAAATTTAAGTTGTTAAAAATCATATGGTTAAGTTCAGATGACCACCTGGGATTTGGGCGGTTTTCCACTTAACCACCTGTAATCAGTAAAGCTACATTTAAACACCCGACTTTTTGAATTAAAGTGAAAAAATGCTTTTCGTCTTAATTCCGTTAAATGATTTGGCTAAAAACTTAATTACCCTTCGTGAATTTAACAGAGTGCAAGTGAGAGAAAATCAATCTAGTGCAAGTGAGAGAAAATCAATCCACCATAGTACTCCTACGAAGTCGACCGAGTTCCTCAAAACAGAGTATGTGTATTATTCGGATGAGAGAATAACCAAATAATAAGAGCACAAATCATCAAAATAATTGGGATCAAGTGAATTGCATTCTTCCCGGATAATGGTTCCATCAGGAATGGGACTAGTGTACATCTGCAAGTCATGAACATCTTTCAGCGATGGAGATCCCTTTTCGGCCGATGACAAGTTGACCAAGAACTCGTCCGACACTCGAGCATTACTGCTCGATGATGATCTATACATCCTCTCAAGAAATGAGAAAGAAAGAAACAAATATAAACCATGAATTTATAGAAAATAAGTGGCCGTCGAGAACACAAATTCGATGACGGATACAGAATCCTAAAAGCCTGAAATGAATTACTCCATGACCAACACCTTTGCTTCCAGCTAAAACGAGAGAGAGAGAGAGTTGGATTTGTTAATTTCTTTGACTTTGAAGATTCAACAAAGTCAATGAATTACTCCATGACAAACACCTTTGCATGTGTTTGTACCTATACGTGTGTGTGTTTTTTTTTATATAGACACACATATACACATAAAAGAGAGAGAGAGATGGAATAGGCAAATGATAAATGCCCTTCATATTTCTACAAATTCCACTCTATTGTAAAAGAAAAATTGCTTCATTCTTCTACCTTACATATTTAAAGTGGAGGGCAAACGGAAAGAGGAGGGGGTGGGGGTGAAGAATCATTTATCGCCTATTAAAAGGATATATTGAGAGAGAGGAGGACGTAATTGTCTGAGAGTCGGGAGGGGGGGTGTTATCCAAAGTCTCTTAAGCTATCATAACTAGTTGTTAGCAAGCTGCAATCGTTATTGATGTGCTTGGTCTGATTCACCAAAGACCGGTGTACAACTAACTATAAACACCAGCTCATCAGTAGTGTCCGTCTATACACAGGCAAAAACCATTATAGTATAGTTGACCAAGACACAACATTTCTGTTCGGCATTTACTCAAACAGTTCAAATGTTGCATTCAATTATCTGGCCTTTGCACAACCAAATCAAGAAGCCCTCCCTTAAGAATAACCAAAAAAACCAACAATCGACCAAATTAAGCATAATAATATGTACATATCAGATCGATTAATAGTAGAGTCCATCATGAATAAACCAAATCAGCCGCAAACATATTAAAAAATCCAAAACAACTAAAAATAAATTGATTGACCACAGAGTAGCTTCCTAAAACAGAAAAGAAGACTGCAAAGAAGACGATGAACAACCGGTAAATTTTTTCCAACAAATTCATTTAATAATCAATCCCCACAAAAAAATCCCTACAGGCGAACAACTAGAGCAGAAAATTGGATACTAGGGGAACAAAAGAAGTCAAAATTGTGGGAATCGTCATCGTCGTGGAGAATCGACGGAGGAGATTCGCTCTGAAACGGGTCTAGGCGGTGATGGAACAGATCTTTTTCTTCAACTTTGCTTATATTCATTTTGCAGAGACAGATGATGATCTTTTATAATATTTGGAATTAGATGATTCTGGAGATGATGGAGATGAGGGGAGAAGATGATGATGGACAGTAGATCTGTGGTTTGAGGAAGAAGAGTAATTTAGACATTTTCTAGTTTTTTTTACTGTTACACTCTCTTATCACGCGTTTTTTGGCATCTGACATGCACGCTCGGTTAATTTGGATGAAAAAGGTAACGGTTTCACTTCAACTCAAAAGGTCTGGTGTTTAAATGTAGCTTTACTGACTACAGGTGGTTAAATGGAAAACCGTCAAAATCCCAGGTGATCATCTGAACTTAACCCAAAATCATAATGTAATTTTGGTAAGGAGATTATCACGTTTATAAATATATATATATATATATATATATATATATATATATATATATATATATAGGTGCATGATCTTGCGGTTTTAAATTAAACAATGTAATTTTATTTTTTTCATTTGACATGAATGAATATGTGATGCAAGACAAAATGCATACATTTCCATATTTTGAATTTTATTGAGATTTTAAATATTTTATTGTAAATTTATTTATTTAGAGAGTTTAAAATACTTATTAAATTTAGACGTGTTTGTATTTGGGTTTATTCTTATTTAATCTTTTACTAGGGTTTAGTAGTTAAATACTACACTTGGTATTAATTATGTTTTTAAAGAGAAGTAAAAAAGAGTGAGAAACAGAATTGTCCCATACAAATGTCGTGCGGAGTGGGGACATATCCCACTCGATAAGTAATTGGCATTTAGAATACATTCCTTTCGTTACCTAAAAATTAGTAAATCTATTAATGTAAAATAGATTGATTCCATTTTAACAGAGCATTGCTGCATCTTTTTCTCAAGTATTCTTCCCCATCTAAATTCTACGTGCCACGCTGTCCCACAATCTGGCACTGCTTCCACGCTATAAGCCGTCCGATTGTCTTAAATTAAGTCACGGTCAGATCATAACTAAACAAACGAACCAAAAAAGACGACACAACATAACTACAGAGAGAATAAGCACATCATAGTCCTACCATCTTATCCTCAGATTTTCTCTCCTCAATATAAATAATCAGTCCCTCACCGCTCCCAAAACCTCCCCTTTCTTTCTGTCTACTACACTCTTATACCTCTTGAAGCCGGCGATTTCCGGTGACCTACTTAACAATGGTGTCGGCGTTGCTATCAGATCTGGCCACGGAAATAGTGATTCCGGTCTGCGCGGTGATCGGAATCATTTTCTCTCTGGTCCAATGGGTGTTAGTCTCTCGAGTTAAGGTCTCGCCGGAGCGGAACTCTTCTTCTCCGAGGAACAATAACAAGAATGGATACAATGATTCCTTGATTGAAGAGGAGGAAGGCATCAATGACCACAGCGTCGTCCTTAAGTGTGCTGAAATACAGAATGCCATCTCCGAAGGTGTGCTTAATATTTAGATCTTTCAGTTTTTCTGCCAGATCTGATTTATTATTTAATTGTACTCACATATGTTATATAGATATATACTCTGGTAGATCCTATATTTGTTTCTGTCGTGATGTTGAAGGAAGTGAAACGTTAGACCTTCATGCAATTTTTGTTTACAAAAAAGGAATTTAATTATTTTTATGTTGACGTCTTATGAGATGATTGATGAATTAGCCCTTCAGCTGGTTAATCGAAAAAAAAACTATTTTCCGAGTGGTAAAGCTTTGATTTTTAGTGAGCTAAACTCTAGTAAAGAATTTTTTTTGGGAGTCTTATTGTTTTAGTTTCAATTAGATTGCAAATGAGATGACAGAAGTAATATAAAGTTGAAACATCTCGTTACTCTCCTTTCCTTTTCTTGGCGGCACAGTGGGGTTTAGGGTTTTATTTGGAGTGCACTGATGTCGCTTGTGAGCTGGATCTTCTGACAGATCTGCTGCTTTTTTTAATAAAGTATTTTTGGTTCAAATTGATTTGTATTTTATTCCTTTTTATTGTTTCCTTGATATTGGGAATAGTAAAATAGATAATTAATATATACATTAAACAGCGGTCTGGATTTCAAGCTCAGTTCTTATCTTACATACCTTGCTCATCCCCTTTAGGGATGGATCGGGCCACGATTTGGTCCGTCGCTATATGTTCAGTCTGTCGCTATATGTTATCCGTCGTTAAAAACTAAGATGACGGTTAGATAATGCCATAATGCCATTAGAGGTAAGTTTAAGATCCGGACCGCATTAAACAGTACCGTCTTACCGTCTTATTGTTATTAAGGAATGACTAAGGGAGTTAATATCCTCAGCCTTATGCAATAAAGTTCTCATCCATTTATTTTATTGTTTTACGAGTAATCATAATAGTCTAGTTAGAGCATGTCTTGACGAGCTTCAGGTGATGAAGGCGGAGAGTGGTGGAGAGTGGAGTATTTAGTAGATGGTATATTCTGGTATATAATTATGCCATTATCACTTTTTAAGTTGTTTGTTATTTAGCTGTTATTGCATAATTTTTTTGTAGAATTTCATTAATTCATTTATGCATGGTTTGTTTCTTGTTGGGTTAGTTAATACTCCCTAGTCCTGTATTAAACGTCCTTATTTCTTATTTCTCTATTTGCTACTACTTTTATCCTATTTTTTCACTTATACTCTCATAATCCTCGAACTTTTATTGAAAATTGAAGAAATAAGAAAAGGTTTACATAGGGAACTAATGAATTATTGTACCAATTTCTCTCTCATATTACCAATATAACAAGTCTTCTATTTAATGGCTCTCTAGACTCTTTCTATATTCATTTTAGCTTTTAGTACTTATTGGGAATGCGCGAATAACAAAAAGAATGATCTAAAAAACTAATTCACATACATGGATAGAAGTAATACTTAATAGAAAAGTGGAGAAATACTTTAATAAGTAATTCAAAAGGGTAATTTAGGTATAAATATATATTATTAATCAGCATACCGAAACCAATTAGGACGTTTATTTCGGGATGAAGGAAGTAATATTTATGAAATTAAAATATCATTATACTCACATTTGTCAATATATATGCCTAATATTTGTATATCTAGGGTTTGGTTATATTGTTATTCCTAAAATCAAAAAGTAGATGTGGGATTGTGGCAATACGATTAGCTTATATTTATGTTCAACTCATTTAGAGAATAATTAAGAACAAAAATGTTACTTCTGTTGGCAAGTTTTTTAGATTATTCTTTTTGTTAATTGCATCACTTTCGTGTGACTGAGGCTTTTGCCTTCGATTTTGACAAGGTTGATTACTCTTATCCAGAGGTTACCTTTCATCAATTAATGTAGTTGTTTGTTTGTCATTAGGTGTTTTGACTCCTCCCATGTCAGAACACCAATGCGGTTTTGATTGTGTTCCTAGAATACTCTTTTCAATTTGCTTTCCAGTTTCACATGCTTTGCTTAATAGGACATCTGGGAATTTAAATACTTGTTTTAAAGTTTGATATTTGTTTTTAAATCACTGGATTGCGGTCCATTGACCATTACCAGCTATTATCTTTAGTTCTTTTTTTCATCAAGATTGAAACTTTCAGATTTTGAAGCCTATATGCGTGACTGCTTCCTGTGCATACTAGTATTTTGCGTCATGTTGTGGCCTAAGCTGAGCCACATCTCTTGTGACTATCCATTGATGTATACTAGTATGTTGTGTAATGTTAACTGAAGTCGTATCTCTTGTGATTGTATTTGATTTATTTTGATAGATGTGTGTTTTCTCTCATTTCCTTAAAGAGTTAACGTTGTTTCTAGGTGTTTATTTGATTGACTTGCTGGAGTGCTTTTGTGCTTGGTTTAATTTATCACTGCAATGAATGTTACAGGTGCAACATCCTTTCTGTTTACTGAATATCAGTATGTTGGTGTTTTCATGGTTGCTTTTGCAATTCTTATCTTCCTTTTCCTGGGGTCTGTTGAGAGCTTCAGCACAAAGAGCCAACCATGCACTTTCAGGCCATTGAAGTTGTGCAAACCAGCACTTGCCACTGCTGTCTTCAGCACCATATCATTCTTGCTTGGTGCCATCACCTCTGTTGTGTCTGGTTTCCTTGGGATGAAAATTGCTACATATGCGAATGCAAGGACCACTTTAGAAGCAAGAAAGGGTGTTGGAAAAGCTTTCATAGTAGCATTCAGATCTGGTGCTGTTATGGGTTTTCTCCTTGCTGCAAATGGTCTTTTAGTTCTATACATTATTATCAATCTCTTTAAGCTGTACTATGGTGATGATTGGGAAGGCCTTTTTGAAGCAATCACTGGTTATGGGCTTGGTGGATCCTCCATGGCTTTATTTGGAAGAGTTGGTGGTGGTATCTACACTAAGGCTGCTGATGTTGGTGCTGATCTTGTGGGGAAAGTTGAAAGGAACATTCCAGAAGATGACCCTAGAAATCCAGCTGTAAGGCATCACATTACTGGTCCATTTAATTGCTGACGTCAATATCTTTGAATTCCTCTTCCAGGAATCTAGGAATCTATTATGATCTGTTTATATGGTTAATTTTGCAGGTCATTGCGGACAATGTTGGTGATAATGTTGGGGATATCGCTGGGATGGGGTCTGATCTTTTTGGTTCATATGCTGAGTCATCTTGTGCTGCCCTTGTCGTTGCTTCTATTTCCTCTTTTGGCATCAATCATGAGTTTACTGCAATGTGTTATCCCTTACTCATTAGTTCTGTGGGAATCCTTGTTTGCTTGATAACAACCCTCTTCGCTACTGATTTTTTTGAAATTAAAGAGGTCAACGAAATTGAACCAGCACTCAAGAGACAGCTTATCATCTCTACTATTCTCATGACTGTGGGAATTGCAATTGTTAGCTGGGTTGCTCTGCCATCATCCTTCACAATATTCAATTTTGGTACTCAGAAAGTTGTGAAGAACTGGTAAGATTTACAGTCTTCTTTCTTATTTGTCTAAAGTAATGTATAGTATTTTAGTAGTTGACGTGGCTAAACATACATAATCTATAATTTAGTGTCTGCTATGACAAAACCTACAATATAAGCAATAGGGATCTGCGACCTTGATAGCTATTAAATTGGTTTTCAGGTGTTCGGTTTACTGAAAAGTTTATAGTAGACACAATGTGTCAATTATATAGATTATGTGCCAATATGTCGCGATAAATGTCTTTGCACTAAGAACAAGATGAACATGAAGTACATCAAAAATAATAAATGCCTTTGCACCAAGAAAAAGATGTACTCAAGGTGCATCAAAAATAATAAATTTTGATCTATTAAGATTTGAGGCAAGCACTATCTGTTTATATTTCAAGTGGTAGTGGCTTTTTGATAGGTCCCTCTATTGCATAGTTGTGAAAAACTTTGAGGCTACTGGAGTTGCTCGTTGCACACTTTGGTATTAGTTATATGAGGAGTGCCAAATATTTTTTTTATATTATTTTATGTGACAACTTATATCCTTTGTTGGATTTTAGGATGGCCAAATCCATCCATACAATGCATCAAGGAGATCTATGATTTTTATTAAGCTTTATTCACATTTGCTGCAAACAATTTATGTTTCAAGTATGGTACCAATAGCCTTTGTTGATGTAGAATGTTCTGACTGAATTTCATTGGCAAAAACTACATAGTTCTACTTTATATAAAAAGGTCTGTCTGGTGCTAGTTCCAAAAAACATTCCTGTGCTACATTTTTTGGGACATGACTAGTTCTGATCCAGTTAGACTTAGGGGGTGTTTGATAACTACTTATTGAGTCTAAATGGTGCTGAACGAATGAGAAATGTCATTAAGCTTGTTTGTTTTGTAAAATTAAAAATCTGAATAGCTCTTAATAGCGCTGGCCGAATAAGCATCATAAAGCTGGCTGATTCGGTAATCAGGGTAGCTGAATCGATTTTTTACGTGCATAACCATATTGCTTTATGTTACACCAAAATTAAACATCTCGAGGAAAGAGAGAAAAAGAGATGCACAAGTATTAAATGAGTTGCATTAAAATATAAAGTCAAAAAAATAGAAGATGTAAAATAGTGTTTATAATATTCATCATATGTATTATTATGTCATGACATATATTAATATTACGTTATCAATTTTGGCACTATCTTTGTTATAATATAATATAATTATTAACTTTCTAAAAATTAATTTGCAATATGATTTATTCACAATTATAAAATAATAAATTTCATGATTATTAGTATTTTGTATTTACTAAAATTAAATGAATTTATACCAATTTTATGTTTTAAAATATCTAACGGTAATTTTTAAAAAATTAATAATGATATTATGTTTTTGAGAGGGGATATTATTATATTTTATACTGATGTACTTTGTATAATTGTATTATTATATTTAAAAAATATATATTTTTTGTAAATTTAAAATGTATAAAATTGACTTTCAACATTTTAATAACGATCCTATATTTTGGAATGAATGGAGTATTATTATACTTGATGTATTTGATTATATATTAACAAATATATTACAAAATTTAAAATATCTAAAACTGACCTTCAATAATTCAATGATGACCTTATATTTTGGAATGAATGGAGTATTATTGTACTTGATATTGATGTATTTGACTAATATATTATTATATTCGAAAAATAATATATTTTAGATTATAAAATTTATCATGTATTTTGAAGTTCATTAATAATAATTTGATGTGTGTGACAGTGTGAGTATGTGTGTCTATATATATATATATATATATATATATATATTAGAAAAACTTATTCAAAATAACTTAAGAGGGTTAAAATGGGAAAGTACCTTCATTTAGATGATTCAAATAGATAATTATCAATTAGAGTTCTATTTCATTCAGTCATTTAGGTTTGCTTAATTATTCAGACTATTTCATTCAGTTTTAACGAACAAATATGTTAGATCGAGTCCCGTAGATAGTTGTGCACAAACATTTTTCCAAAAAAGGCTAATACATGATGATGGCTTCCATAATTGGGTTTACAGGCAGTTGTTCTTGTGTGTGGGTGTCGGTCTTTGGGCTGGACTTATCATCGGATTTGTTACTGAGTACTACACCAGCAATGCTTACAGGTATGTCTCATAGTTATGATACCAGATTTATGCACAGTGGTTTGGCAAGATTTCTGCATTATTATCTAACTGCTTTTATCTTTTGAATTTTTTATGCCAGCCCCGTGCAAGATGTTGCTGATTCCTGCAGGACCGGAGCTGCGACAAATGTAATTTTTGGCCTTGCATTGGGATACAAGTCTGTCATCATTCCTATTTTTGCCATTGCAATCAGTATTTTTGTTAGTTTTAGCTTCGCTGCCATGTATGGCATTGCTGTAGCTGCGCTTGGAATGCTGAGCACCATTGCCACTGGATTGGCCATTGATGCCTACGGTCCTATCAGTGACAATGCTGGAGGCATTGCTGAGATGGCAGGAATGAGCCACAGAATACGTGAAAGGACTGATGCCCTTGATGCTGCTGGAAACACCACTGCTGCCATTGGAAAGGTATTTGTGTATGTTAGTACCTTGTGTGGATGCTTGTGAATTTTCTAAGCATATAAGCTACATGCATGCATATACTCTAGTGATATTCAACATGTTTGTGAATGTTCAATTGCATGGATACTAAAAGGTTTCTTAGCATCTCGTAAGTTCTGGACAAATGCCACATCTAGTTCCCAAACTGATTAAAATTCCTCCCCTAACAATAAATTAGCTGTTCATGAATTGAAGAAATGGCAGTGGTGCTTTTTCTTGCTTCCACAAACATTGGTCGACATTTATTGACTACAAATTTTACATTTCTGTAGGGATTTGCCATTGGGTCTGCTGCTCTGGTATCGTTGGCACTGTTTGGTGCCTATGTTAGTCGTGCAGCAATTTCAACAGTTGATGTATTGACCCCAAAGGTCTTCATTGGTTTGCTCGTTGGTGCCATGCTTCCTTACTGGTTCTCTGCCATGACCATGAAGAGTGTGGGTAGTGCAGCTCTGAAGATGGTTGAGGAAGTTCGCAGACAGTTCAACACCATACCTGGTCTCATGGAGGGCCTTGCCAAGCCAGATTATGCTACATGTGTCAAGATCTCAACTGATGCTTCTATCAAGGAGATGATTCCCCCTGGTGCCCTGGTGATGCTTACACCTCTCATTGTTGGAATCCTTTTTGGAGTGGAGACTCTGTCTGGCGTTCTTGCTGGCTCTCTTGTTTCAGGTGTCCAGGTAACGTTTCTGATTGAAAAAGTGATAAATTTTATATAGTTTAATTTGTCTACCCACATTATTGAAGAATATATATTCACTGACAGATTGCCAAATCCTTTGGATGTGCTTTTCAAAAGACTTATTTTTTTGGATTGCCAAAATTAGGACTGAATATTAGCTGTTACTTACCTGAATCTTCACCTACAGATAGCAATATCTGCATCGAACACTGGTGGTGCCTGGGACAATGCGAAGAAATATATCGAGGTGATTATCGTATTTGTGTGTGTTAAGATGGTTTATTGTTTGTTTTTTAATTAATAAATTGATATTTAAATTTTGAAATCTGTCAGGCTGGTGCCTCTGAGCATGCCAGGACCCTTGGACCAAAGGGATCTGATCCACACAAGGCAGCTGTGATTGGTGATACCATTGGAGATCCACTAAAGGACACTTCAGGCCCATCACTGAATATCCTTATCAAGCTCATGGCTGTTGAATCCCTTGTATTTGCCCCTTTCTTTGCCACTCATGGGGGCCTGCTTTTTAAGATCTTTTAAGGGAGAATTGATCAGGGAAACACGCGAATTGACCTTTTTTCCCTCTATAGGACTAGCATTTCTTTCGCGCCCTAATCGTCTATTCTGTATCTTTCACCAACAATTTTCTTTGCATTTGTTCACTTCCCAAGCAGGAAAGTTTGAAGTTAGTTTGTAGTTGGTTAATATTATTTTTGACGATCCAATGATGATGATAATTGTGATGGCAAGCAAGGATGATGAAAATTGTCACTCCTATCACAGAGGAGAGGCAAGAACCCACAAGTTGACTTTAGCTTTTAGAACACCTAGCTTTCTAGTCTTTTTATGCAAGCATGGACAACTCTGGTTCTTGATGCCATTGTTTGTGTTTGAGGTTCCTAGCCTAGTTGTTTTACCTCTAATGTTCTTATGTTGGATTTTTTATGGACTTATATCTGTTCAGAAAAATGAAAACTGAAACCGGTTGAACAGTCGCCCAAATTTGTTTGCTTCTTCCTCTGTTTTCTTTTCATGACTGCTGTTTTTGCCCATGTGATATTATGAAAAATGGGTAGTTGAATATTGCAACTGCATTGTTTTTGTAGCAGGGTTTAGTTGGTTTTGAGAGAAGGCTGTGAATTTTAGATGACTTGTTCATCTTGGACTCTGGCATTGATGGTAACAAGTCTGCTGGTGGGACGGAAACTGTGGTGAATACTTTATACTTTCTCTGACGGTGGGTTGGAAACTCTGGTGAATACTTTATGCTTTCTCTGCTGGAGAAGTCGCTATGTATTCATAACTATGATAGGACTTGGACGGTTAGACCAACCTTTAATATAAACCCTTTAACTAAGCAACTCAAACATCAGACGTGGGATTGAGTTAAGTCGCATTGTGTGTTTTAAAACAAAGTATTAATGTTGATTTTTTAGTTGTCAATTTGAAATAAAATTACGAGTAGTATTAACCGTTTCTAAAGTATTAATAATTAACAGATAAATTATTTGTAGAACTTAAATGAATTGTGACAATTTTAAAATTAAAAATATCTCATATTGACTTTTTAAAAAATAACTGACTTGTGTATAAAGTGAATACTACCTCTTGCTCTTGTTTCACATGTTTGATTGAAAATGAATGTTGGATGGAGTGGATGTCAATTTAAAAGTGATCTATTGACATGATTTGTGGAAGGGCCATTCTAGAAAATTAGTAATAAGTCTTGCCGGACAGGAGAATTGGACCGGTTCATTTTTTTTATTATTATTTTTTTTATTTGTGACTCTTAAAAAATTTATAGTATTTATTTCAACAGAAATTTTTATAAAATATAGTGTTTTAGGTGTAATTTAGATACATATACAAAAACAGAGTTATACACTATATTTTATAAAAATTCATGTTGAAATAAATACTATACATTTTTTGAAAGTCATAAATAAATAAAAAATAAGAAAATTAAAAAAAATGAAAAATCTGTCCAATTTTCTTGTCATTCGCTGTCCGCTGAGGATCGGGGGAGAACCGGTACTCAATGTACCGGTCATTAGTGCTGTATCAATTTTGGACCATTGGATATTTTAAAACTGATCTGATGGCTAAGATTAAATCCTCATTATTTCATTATCTTCATTATTTCATTATCTAAGACTTGGGTGGACTGGAGGAGCTTTTCTTCTCACTTGGCTTCCAACTCCTTCCACCACCAATTTTTGAGAGAGAAAACAATTTTATCACTCTTTCTGTTGTTATCTTTACAGAGAGGAAGTGAGGACGATGCCGATTAGAGCAGCAGCAGCAGGTGCAGCTTCCTCAATGGGAGGAGGAGGAACAATCATCTGTTCCCACCACCGCCATTGCCATTTTGTCTCTCTAAAAGGGGTTTCATCAAATATTATTCCAACCTACAGCAGCAGCTCGAGCCTGCAATAATCGCAGTTGGTATAATTATTGCAATTTATTCCCTCGAGGAGTTATATAATACTATACTACTACTATTATATTACCTCTCCAGAGTATTTGTACTCCATTGAATTAATTTAGACTTATATAATTAATTAATGATCCATTCACCATTAATGATCAAAGATGTAACCTACACCATTAACTTAGACTTATATATACTAATAAACACTGTTATAGATTCATTAATAATCGTTTTATTAATAAACACTATTATATTACCTACACCATTGTGTTTATATATATTAATAAACACTATTATATTACCTACACCATTAATGGTTTTTATATATATTAATAAACACTATTATATTACATACACCATTAATGATTATTCTAGGTTATAGAACGATTAATAAACACATAGTACGGAATAATATTAATAAAAATTTATTTTATTAATAACTAATTCTTTAAACTTAAATTCTGGACAATCCGATTTTTTCGGGTTGTCACATTCTTTCCTCCTTAAAAAAATTCCATTCTTGTAATTTCTTAAAACCAAACCCTTACCCGGGTCCTCACATTCTCCCATTCTTCAAAGAATTTCGTCCTCGAAATTTTATCTTACTCATCTTCTCAACTTCTCTTCAAAGAAGTTCGTATCTTTCCTACATTCCATACCTTTCATAACTTATCAAGAATCATGAAATGAAAGGAATAACTAGGAATATAAGGATTCCTTTAAAACATTTCATACTTTTGCTGAGGGGTCAAATCAACCATGAACTCTTACTAGGTTAAACAGCCTCTCGTTGTAAACCTTTCTTACACAGTAAGTTTACAATCACAAAGAAGGTAAACTACCTCTTCCATACGTAGGTGATCAACCTAACGTATAACCCTATTTCAGGGTATGTTCACCTCAGACTTAATCATTGAATTCCACACCAAAATAATTTGTTTTGGCATAGCTCTTCAAAGAAAGCTCGATTTTCTTTTAATCATGACATACCATTTGTCTCAGCCAAATCAAGTAGCTTAGACCATACCAATAAATTGGACATCAACTTGAAATATTCGTCTAGTCAACGCACTTGACATCAACCAATTCTTTAAATTCTTTTGCAATACATCAAAACGTTTCATAACGTCATGATACCGCACTTTTCACAATACGTTGAGGACTTCCTAAGTTTATGATTTCGTCATTATACATCATACCATAGTGGATTGTTGATCCTAAGATCACTTCCAACACTAGGTTCAGTTGAATTAATAACTTCATCCTTTTACCATCTTTGCATCAAATGCGCTGATGATATAAAACTTATTTTGATATTTTAAATCATTTTTTGTCTAGCCGAATCAACTAGCATAGACATATCAATAATACTTCTTTTAAAATCTATTGGTTCCAAAAATTGAACCGATTCTTTCATTTTCCAAAACGAGCACAAGCTAATAATACAAATTTTTATTATTTGATGGATTTGGATGATGATGGGAGACTACGAAATGTCTTTTGGGCATATGCTAGGAGTAGGGCAGCTTATGAGGAGTTTGGGGATGCCATTACCTTTGATACAACATACTTAATTAATAAGTATGACATGTCATTTGCCCCAATTGTTGGAGTTAATCATCATGGTCAATCAATACTTTTAGGTTGTGAATTAATATCTCATGAGGATATTGAGTCATTTAGTTGACTTTTTAAAACTTGGCTTGCGTGTATGAATGGTCGTGCTCCTACCGCAATAATCACTGACCAAGACAAAGCAATGAAGAAGGCAATTGAAATTGTGTTCCCCAATGCACGACATAGGTGGTGCTTATGACATATTATGAAGAAGTTGCCTGAGAAATTATGTTGTTGCAATCAATATGAATCTATCAAATATTCAATACAAAAGGCAGTTTATGATTCATTGACTTGTGAAGAGTTTAAAGAGCAATGGGGTAGTTTCATTGAGAAATTTAACTTGAAAGAGAATGATTAGTTGACCGAGTTATACGACGAGAGAAGTCGTTGGGCGCCAAATCAAGGCCAACTCAGAAACATCTAAGTAATGAATAATGTGTATACTGATTCGCCCTTTAGGGTCTCCATGAATTACTACTTATCCAAAAAAAATTTGCAAACAAATAGACCATAAATGGCAGGATATTCTTGAGCAAATTAATTCAACCATAAACGAAAAACCCAAGAGGAAAATCTATATAAAATAATCCATAACAAAATTACACCGAAAATAAGAATCTAAATATATCACACCCAGATTTTCGCAATCAAATTTGGTATTTTGACATTCTAAATCTAGGGCGACAAAAATCTGAGAGAGTAATTGTAAGACCCCAACTTTTATGAATAAAGATGAATTTTCTATAATTATCATTTTTAAATATTATGGAATGAATTTGATATAATGTTATAGTTATGGTAATATTTATAAATTTTGTAAAGTACGCAAGTTGTTATATAATATTCGATTGGTCGGGGAATATTCATTTTAAACAGGGAATATTCGTACGACAACACAATCATTGGTGGAACCCACAACGAAATTATTGTCGGATTGAGAAAATGACAAAAATATTTTTATGAAAATAACGGCGAAAGTTTTACCATTAACTGTTGAAACACCCAGTGTTAAAAGTACAGGAATACGCGTAGTTGCATAGTAGCACACAATATTGCTTATTGATACTTACGTGAGAAGTCACTCAATTTTGTTCAATTATTACTTCAGTAATTGTTACATAGTATCTCACGTTAATTGATTTAATTATTGTTGATATTTTATAATTGAGATGACGAAGTTATTAATATTATTATTTGCAATATTAACGATGTTTATAAGTTATGTCAATGAGAGGTTTGGTCACCTAATTACGGGCCAATAGGAAGAAATCCTTATTGGAAAGCCCCCTCTTTCCTGGGAACGACCTGGTCGATTAATAGTGTGAATAATAATAATGATGATGAAGTTTTGTTTTATTAGTATTATTAATGTAATAAAACAAAAAAAATTTTATATAAAACATAATACTTTTATAAAGTTATTCGTTTTATTAGGCTAATAGTAAAATCTTTTTATATAAAACAGAATATTTTTATAAAGTTATCTGTTTTATTAGACAATAATTAGAATATATTATATTTTATTATGCATAGTATTTGCATAGTGTTTGCATAGTAAAATCTTTTTAAAAGTTATTTATTTTATTAGATTATAAAAAGAATATATTTTATTTTATTGTAAACTAATCTGGATCGTCCGTTTAAAGTAAATCGATCTGGACCGTTCATGGATTGATAATATTCGGTCCATTCTTCTATAAATAGAAGCTCATTCCTTCATTATTTTTTACGAATTCACTGAAACTCTAGAGAGAAACTGTAGAGAAAATTATTCTTCTATCTTGAGCGTATTTTTTTAGCGTTTAAGAAAGCTTTGAGCGTAGTGCAAGTTTCTTCAAGTATATCTCCGCCCTACCGTCGGAGTACTCTTCTTTATAAGGTAAGGGGTATTATTTTTTTCATATTCATGAAGAGAACTTCTGTTATTCCATTCTTTATTATTCTGTTGGAATAACCTGTATACGCGGTCTACCCTATACTTAGTGATTTTTGTTGTTATTCCATTCTTTATTATTCTGTTGGAACATCCTGTCTGTGCGTTTTACACTGGACCTGGTTCCGTCTTTACTATTCTGTTGGAATATCTTGTCTGTGCGTTTTACGCCGGACCTGGTTCCGTTTTATTATTCTGTTGGAATATCCTGTCTGTGCATTTTACGCCGGACCTGATTCCGTTATTTATTATTCTATTGGAATAGCATGTCTATGCGAAGTACCGCATGCATGGTGATTTCTGTTGTTGTTTCATTCTTTATTATTCTGTTGGAATATCCTGTCGGTGCGTATTACGCCTGACCTGATTCTGTTATTTATTATTCTGTTGGAATAACCCGTCTATGTGAAGTATCGCATGCATGGTGATTTCTTTTGTTATTCCATTCTTTATTATACTCAGTTGGTTAAAATTTTGACTTCTATACTCCATGAAATTAGTAGAATATCCTTGATATTTGCGCTTCATCCAGTATCTTTTCATGAAAATCTTCTTATGAGCATTTTTAAATTTTACTCTACAAAGAAGTATCATGTTGACAATTTGGACGTTATTAGTTCCTGGATAAATTAATTCTTGAACTTGTTTTATTGAATTCTTATATCATTGTCATCATCCTCATGTTTATATTTTTGTTGAAAGTCATACGTGGCATGTTGTGCATAGATGGACTTGGTATGATTATGACCAGGGATTATTCGGTGTAATCGTGATCGTAATGTTACAAATGATGTGGTAAAAGTCCTCATTGGCCCGTAGTGCATTGATGGACAGTTGTTGGCATGATCATGACCATTGATGAATACACGAATATCCTTAGCCCGTAGTGCATGGATAATTTGTGGTTGTGATACTTATGAATATACTTGGCCGTAGTGCAGGGATGATGTGGATTATTTATTAAGCTGAGTCCCAGCGAAAAAAGTGATGAAAAATATTTTAAATCATAAAAGATAGTAGATTTTATTCTCTACTTGACTCTTTTAATGGATTGCATGTTCCGCTGCAGTTAAACTTGATTTCTATTGTATTTTATTAGTTTAACACTGTTGAAGACTAATGATAATTTATTCTGCATTATCTTAGTCATAATATTTCTTATTGGGCTAGTTGAGCTCACACTTTCTTTCAATGTTCTCTTCAGGAAATGAGAACGTAGCCGGGACTAGTCGGGGAACGGAGTGACAGTCCAGATGATATTATTAGTAGTCCTCACTATTTTGTTAAATAATGTGACAATAAATATAATGAGGACTTATTCTGAGAGTGGATATTGTCTAGAAGATAATATTTGTATTAAAACTCACAGCTCTCTTGTTGTATATTAAAGATTATATTTGTATTCTGTACCATGTATTTGACGATTCAAAATAGGTGATGTATACTTATTTTGGGGACGTCATAGTTATACCTTAAAGGCTGCTAGAAGAGAGAAGGAAGGGAGCTGCAACAGTGGCAGTACGTGGCGGCAGAGGCGGATCGTGGAGCAGCGACAAGGTGAGTTTGATAAACAGAGAAGAGGAAAGTGTCTGGTGAAGAGAAAAGAAAAAGCGTGATATGCCCTAAAAAGTTTTTTTTTTATCATCAACAGCTGATGTGGACAAAGCCACATCATCGGTCGCTGAGAATGTCACTAAAAATCGGTCGTCCCAAACTTATTGTGATTAATTTGCTTAATTTAACATCATAATGATTACTTTCAGAAAAAATAAAAAATCGTTATGATTGCTTGTCTTAAACTTTCGTTGTGATTAAGAATAATTAATCACTCAAAAAAGCAAAAAAAAAAAGAAAAAAAAA
Source organism: Panax japonicus (assembly GCA_020205505.1). Classification (NCBI taxonomy): domain Eukaryota; kingdom Viridiplantae; phylum Streptophyta; class Magnoliopsida; order Apiales; family Araliaceae; genus Panax; species Panax japonicus. Next base: position 73,272,747 of record CM035098.1, on the reverse strand, counting down.
GGCAAAGTGCCGTAGCGTACATAATCATAAAAAGAATATGTGGACCCCACAAACAAATGGATAAAGCTTGGGAATGGGAGGAAAGGAAAGCCATTGGTGGGACCGTCCAACTTCCCCATTAGTCTCATCTCCCAAAGCACCAAACTCCGAGCCTTTCTACATGGCGTTAATCCGTTGGTTCGGTCTTTGCCTCGTCATCAGTCACTCCTGTCACTTGTACGCATCCTCCTCTATATTCTGCTCCTTCCCTAACTTTTCTCTCTCATCTCTGGTCTATACTTTGAAAAGTTGTAATCGTCGTTCACAGTCTCCATCAAAATCAGTTCCAGCAACTAATTAGATGTTTCATCATCTTCCGGTTCGATCTTTTCTATGTAACTTATACTTGTGCGTGTATACATATCTATCTATCTATAATCCGCTCGTATGTGGTTGATTTTCTGCTTTTGTGTTCATTTCTTAACGACGCACTCTTTGGTTTCTTGGATAATAATGAAACTCAATATTTTTGAAACTTAATAAAGCTTGATTTTAATTAGTGAGCGACTTAATTCGATTCTGATGTAATTTTTTTACTTTTTTGTCCCCTTTCTATATTAGGTTTTGTAAAAGGGCTGTTACTTTCTTTCTTTATCCTTAGTTCTTTTTATTACTGAATTACTCAATATTACTCGTGAATTTTAATTGATGTGTTTTTTTCAATATATTTTTTTTAGTGCAAATTAGCTGAATTACCAGCAAAGATGAGTTATTTAATTTACTATATGGGAAGGTGTTTATTGCAGACCGCCACATAGAAACTACTCAACTTTCAACCTGCAAATTTTTAGTACATATAACTTATTGATGATTCTTTTCATCACTTGATTATCTTCTATCTAGCTAATAAGCTGTGTGTTTATGGTTACAATTATAATTATCTCTACTATTCTTTTATTTCCCCTATCCCCTACTGACTCACAGTTTACTACTTCCTCTCACCTCAGTCTAATATCATCCGATAACCAATTTTGGTGGCCCTCATTGACAAAATGCAATTGCATGCTGTAGCACAGATATTCTGCATGCACACTTATATTTTCAACCTACTGTTATTTCGTGCCTACAACTCGCATTGTTTTTGCCCTACAATTCTATTTCTTCTATTGGTATAAACTGTTTTTATATTTTCTTTCTTCAGCAAGTGGTATTCACAGTTAGATTTTCATATGCATGGAGCTTATGCTTAATCTGGTTACTCTTTTTTTGTTTTGTTGCTTCAGTAGAATGGGTATGCAAATGGGTAAATGTATGGAGTAGAAACCAGGGATAACCTTACAAGATTGTTGCTCCATGGGTGGGGTTTGTTCGAGGAAGCGAGGCCAACAGGTCAATGAAGACACTAGACATAGAGGAGTTTCTGTAAGATATTGCAAAAGCGGAAGTTCAAAATGGTTGGGAACTTCAATTTCTCGAGCTACTATAGATATTAAACAGGGAAAAGGGAAATGCCCGTCCCTCATGGAACTATGCACTTATAAAATATGTGAAGTATGTGAACTCCTTTATGAAGGTTGTGAATGAAAGCGGGAGGCTTAAGTCACGTGGACTCAATACATTTTGTTTTGATGTGTAACAGGATATAAGCCAATATAGTACCTTCTCTATGCTGCCAAGAGATATTAGTCAGCAGATATTCAATGAATTGGTCTGCTCACAGCATCTAACTGATGTTACTCTTGAAGCTTTTCGAGATTGTGCTCTCCAGGTATCTCCGCAGCATTTAATGGCAAAGTTAAAGAGTTAGAAACTTTAGTGATGCCTATTATGTTAGTCATATTTTATCTGAGTACTTTTTTGTCAACAGTATTAAGAGGAATCACCTTTGTGCTTGTCAGGATCTTGACTTGGGCGCATATCCAGGATTTAATGACGATTTGATGGAAGTTGTCTCTTCACAAGAGGGTTCTTTACTTTCTCTCGACCTTTCTTGTTCTGATGTTACTGATTCAGGGTTAATAAATCTCAAAGATTGCAAAAACCTCCAGACCTTAAATTTAAATTACTGTGACCAAATTTCAGACCACGGGTTGGAATACATCAGTGGTATGTTTTCCTTTCCACAACCCTGACCTTTCATATCCTGTTATCTTATGTTGAATTCTTAAGTCTTTCTTATCAAATGAGTTTGTCTCGCTCGAATTATGTGTGTGCACGAGTATTCCTTGATTTGAATTTTACCATGCATGACACAAGTTAACAGATTAGTTTTCTTCAATGATGTAGAAACCTTATGGAACGTGAGCAGGAATGAACAAAACAGTACAGAACTACTTCCAGGACTAGCCTATTGTAGAATATTCCTGAGCAAAGAAATTAGTGAAAAATGTTAGCACCATAATAGATTAATGAACCTTACTATATCCTTGTTGAAACTGATCTGCAAGTGTTGTGTTACTGGTTTCTTGAGAAAGATCCTGTACTTAATCTGCCAAATACTGCGCATCTATACCACCTCTTTTGGCCAGCTATTCCAAATTCTTGGTGATTAGCTTCACAAGAATTTCATTTGCAAATAACTTTCATACAAACTTTGAATTTCTATGTCAGGTGTATGATTAGTGGGATTTAGGTGGTGCTTGATAAAATTGAGTAATTTAGATCTGAATGGTTAATATATCTTAATAAATTAGTTCATCTGAATGAAATAGTATCTGAATCTAAAAAAATGTTTGATAACTAAAAAGTGTTAAACATTTAAATGACACTATTTTAACATTTGAACCCTCTGAGTTATTTAAATTTTTTATTTGAATGATCTTAAAATTTGAAATTGATGGAGTGCAATATTTATTGAGACTTTTTATCCATAAATTTTAAATAAACTATTAAGAGGCAATTCTTAATAGTTAAGATTTAAGTTTCTGTCTTAAAGATTAAGAGGTATTAAGAGCAATGGCCTAGGGGAGGGATTTTTTTATTTTAATTCAATTTTAATATTTTATTTTACATTTATCCAAACAAAACAATAATATAAAGCAAAACAATTTATAATAAACATAATAAAGACATTTATTTAAAGGTCAAACACATATCCATATTGCTAATGTGGTTGAAACACAAATATGCAATTGTTCAAAGTTCAAACATATTTTTAACGTATTAATTTTATTCATAAACAAGATTGCTATTAAATAATAAAATTTAAAATTTCAAGAATTTAATTCAATATTAAAACTTAAAAAACTAAATATAAATTTAAGAATTATATTGAATTAAACTAAATATTATAAATGTATCATCATTTATATAGTTTGAAGTTGGTACAAATTCAAAAAATTACAACTATAATAAAATTATCCATTTTGACTTGATATTGTTCACTTCTTGTTGTGATTTGATATACTACAACCTGTATTATGAATATGATAAATCATTACAAAAATAAATATTTCAAAATCTGGTTTAGGTAGTTATTAAAATAAAAAAAATCTCTCCGCCTAGACCTGCCTAATTTTCTGGATGGATTTTTTGTCGCCTTGGCGCCTCGGGCCTAGCACCAAGGGGGATCGAATCAGAGACAAGTGAATTAAGAGGCATTTAGACACAAACAAACACCGCCTTAACTTTGAATGCAATATGGCCCTTGAGTCGTTACACATGGTCAGTAAAAACTGGACCAAGTGAAGGCCACATCTTGTTGTTGGTTTCCAACACCGTGGTAGCCTAGTCTCTAGAATGACTTATATCTCAGTTATGAAGAATGTTGCCATGCTAGTCTAATTACTGATATCCACTTCCACTTTGCATGGGAAACTCATTATATTTATGTGCCATGAGTAAATTAGGAAAATTGATCACATTTTCCCATACATAAATGTCCACCCGGAACAGTTGAAGCAACACCCCCCCAAAAATAAACAAAAAAAAAAAGAAAAGGAAAAAAGAGAAGCTATGCCTAAGTATAGTACAGTTGAAGCAATGTTCTTGAAAGGAGTTCTATGGGTTTATGAAATTTGGATATAGAGAAGTTCACTTAGCTTAATTACTTTCATTTTCTTCAACTGTAGATTAGAAAAAATAAAAACAGTGGTTAAAGAAATTGACTATAGATGTATTGGTATGGCTACTATAGTCTATAGAGATTTCTTGGCTATCTTTATTTTATTAAAAGGAACATAATAGAAATAAAAGAACTAGAAGATACAATTTGAACCCTCAAATAAGGCTTTTTTTCTTGTTCATAATTTTCTTTTTACACCTAATATTTCTCTTTTTGAAGTACTCTTTTCCTGGCTCGTTAAGTACAACTGAATAGCATGAGTTGCTGAGTATTTTCTTTTCTCCTAATGGGTTGACTGGGTAGTTATAATAAACTCTTTCAGGTCTCTCCAACTTGACAACTCTTAGTTGCAGAAGAAACAGTTGTATTACTGCTAAAGGAATGAGTGCCTTTTCTGGCTTAGTTAACTTATTAGAATTGGACCTGGAAAGATGCCCAGGGATTCACGGCGGGCTTGTTCATCTCAAAGGTTTGTTATTAGCTTGTACTCTTTCTGAGTGGTGAGCTTCTTCTGCCATGCGTATGTGAAAGTCATTAATGTATTTGTAAAAATTTTAAGCTTTCCCAAATTTATGGGGTCTTAATTTTAACTATTGGTCTTGGTTTCTTAGATATTTGTTTAATTGGTAATTTTGACCCCAAGTATGTGGACTGGAACTAGCAACCTTAGATTTACCATATTGGGGAACTGGAGTAACTCCAAATTTTCATACATGTTAAACATTTAAGTTTCATGCCCAAGGAATTCTGGTAAGAGAGGTGTTGGTGCACCAATTGTTTTTATATCAAGGATATTTCATTTGTGAGGTACAAGGCTTTAGATAATTAAATCGATTGATGGAAGTTATTACTATTGTGGAGATGGCCATGGACATTTTTGGGTTTGTGTTAGTTTTAATTTTAGTGTGCACACAGTGGGAGGGAGGGGAAATATATGACAATTGAACTGGAATCCATCATTTTTTTATATATTAAACGCTTTTGCAAAAACCATTATTACCGGCTTAAAAGTAGGTTTGGATAAAAACAAAGTGTGTGCATTTTAGCTACTCTATGCATTGTGAAGTTAATCCTTTAAGTTTAGATCTCTTTTTCACTGTTTGGCAGGGTTGTCAAAGCTTGAGTCCCTTAATATCAACTGTTGCCATTGCATCACAGATGCTGATATGAAGCCTCTTGCAGGTAAGTTGGTAACTCATCTTACTTTGGGAAGTATTCATCTTTTATTTCAAGGGTTTGATTCATGTTAAAATGCAAGTCCTGCATCATCCAATAAGAAACTTTTATGCGTTTCCCTGTAGAACTTACTGCCATACAAGATTTTGTTCATCCTTTTATTAAGGCAATCATTGAGCATTCAAATGTTTTCATTTCATTATTTAACTCAAAGTTTCAATTTTATTTTATAATTAAGAGTAATTGTTATTTTTTTTTACCAATTGGAGGGCATTTTATCCAAATCTCTATTTTGTTAAAGTACATTGAGGATACTATATGTTATATTCTAGAAGATATATTGTATCCTTTTAGTATGGGTGTTACATACTTCATTTCATTAACTGTTTTGTTTACCAATTAAAGTTCTTTTTGTTTAGATCCCCTATTTAGAAGACGTGTAGATCATCATTAAATAATCATGGAAGTAGTCAGCTTTTATTTTGGAATTAATTATAATGAGGTTGGAGGCTTGGGAGTCCAGCAGAGATTTCTTTTGGAACAAGAAGTGTTCTATTTTTTCTTTTTACTAGCAATGGTCATGTAACAACCTTGAATGTAGTAATATGTGTTTTTCTTGTGCTAATAGTCTAGGCTTGTTGATCACTGTATAAATTGTTTGTTAATGTTTCAGGACTTGCAAGCTTGAAAGAGTTACAAATTTCCTCCAGTAAGGTTACAGATCATGGTGTCACTTTCTTGAAAGGTACTTCGGCTTATGATTTGTCTATCTTTTAGTGATTATTACAAACACAAAGGATGTATAGTCCATATTCCAGATCCTTGGCTATGACACATCTATTTTGCAATTTTTACACGTATTATATGCAGCAGGAGCAGATGTTGAGAGTGGCTGCACCAAATATAGTTATCTTTATTCAGAGTCAGTGAAAGAGTCATTATATTTTCTTTCTTTTTCTAAACCTCGTCAAACCATTTGGATACACACATTCTCTCTTGAAAATATGTATAGTCTTACATGTGTATAATCTAGAGTGTATATATAACTCATCTGTGGTAATTTAGTAACTATGTGACAGTAAAGTTTGTGCATGGCTCTTCTAGTTTGTTCTATCCCTGATTGTGGTAGTTAATCAGAATGGGTCAACATAACTATGGTTGGCTAGAATCTATTTTCGTGAGTTGGGTGACAAAAATTATGGCAATGATATTTTATGGAATATTTTATCTTGCTGATGATTACCGGAGAAATAGTGGTGGCTCTATATGCATATATTGAACTTTCTTTTAGTGATTTAGTTGCTCGTGGAGTCTCTTACAGTCTTCACACTTCCCAAGTCCTTTTTTCCCATCATATACCTGAACCACTGAAAGTAATATAGAGGATATTTATATCTTGATATCTTCATTCCTTAATCAGGTTGTTGTAGTCTCCTTAATTTATCCACAGGAATACAGGCTTAACTAATTGATTCCACAGGAATACAGGCTCATATACTAATTGATTCCATTTATATGACTACATGTTGAGAAGTATGTTAGTCAACGGTTTTTAGATGTCTTAGATCTTATTTATCTGGCTGCAGCTCTGAACAAACTTACTCTACTGAACATGGAGGGTTGCCCTGTTACTGCAGCATGCTTGGATTCTCTTTCAGGTTTCATATTGTGCTTGGTTTTCCTACTAATAACTATAGCTTGTAATTTAGAAGTCAAGTTCCTTATACCAAATTCTTGTCCTTAAACTGAATACTTTGTAGCATACTAGGAAACGGAATTGCAAACAACATTTCTGTTTCTTGTGTGCCAAATACGTGTAAAAATTTATTTTGTAGGAATGCTTACTTCACTGAGAAATTAGGCTTTTTGTTCCTTTTGACATGAATTAGCTACTATAACGAACAGTCTCTTGTCAGGTAAATCTTCGATATAGTTAAATTAGGTAAATTATTTGGTGTTCACGGCTAACTGCATATTGCTTTGATTATTTGAAATTTGATCCTCAATGGAGCAACCATTAACAATTAGCATTTTGTACTTTTAATGCACTGGAAAAAGGAAGTGATAAAACCATCTTCTTTAGCTCTTTCATATTGCTTTTGAGTGTTTGATGAGTGGGAAAAGCATTGGGGCTTTAGTGAAGCACTACATGCCAATACCTATGAAGATTTGACAAAGAATTCCTCAAAAACCTCCCAAATCATTTGCCCAAAGAGAAGTAAGAACTATTCCCAAGTAAATTGATATTTGTTGCCCGACTACGAAATACCGTAGCATTCCTCTTGATCCAAACTCTCCACACAAAATAGCGAACCAAGCACATTAATCCCCCGAAAAACAAAAAACACCATAACAGCCAAGGAAGACGGTGAACAAAAAGATGAGAATGAGACCCACTTCTCTGCTCACATACCTGTAAATAAAGATTTGTAAGGCCTACATATATTATTAATGTCAACAGTGTTGTGCTACCTGTAAATAAAGATTTGTAAGTCCTACATATAATATTAATGTTAACAGTGTTGAACTGACTAAGGAATTAAGGATCAAGACAACAGTTTTACTTCTCAATTCAGCTACTCAACACCTTCGAAAAAAAGTTGAAGACCACATAAAAGTTAAGGAATTGACGCACCGGATGATCATCTTCTTTAGCTTTAATTTTCCATGGTGTTGAAATTCATCTGACATAACCAAATTTAAGAAGTCGACGTCATTTACATAATATTTTGATCAAGTTACCATTTGAAGTATGTATTTTTGCATTATGAATATTGTAACTTCATCTGTTTTCATGCAGCTCTTACTGCCCTGTTATATGTAAACCTAAGCAGATGTAAGTTGACTGATGATGGGTGTGAGAATTTTTCAAGTAAGTCATCACCATCCTTGTGCCTTTGAAACTACAGAATGTAGTTTACCAATATTGGTGCTACTTTAGCATTGTATTGCTTCTTAAAATTTGAAGTTCTTTTTCTCTTTTCCGTGTGTCTGTAGGGTTAGAAACTCTGAAGGTACTAAACTTGGGATTTAACGAGATATCAGATGCTGTTTTGGTACACTTGAAAGGTTTTTCATTTGTAATTTTTAATTTTTTTTCACTCTTACTTTGTGCTAGTGAATGGATATGCCTCTGCTCATGTTTATCTTTTCACTTGTGCTGGAGAACTTCAGAGGGCCAAAATTAACCAACCAGAAAGTAACTTATGCTAGCTACATAACCACATGCAACTTTTACTATTAAAACTGCCAAGAGATTAGGTCTTTTCATATCTCTTGCTTATAGAATATACATGTCCTAATTGTATTCAGTTGGACAAAACTGCCTTTAAATAGTGTCAACAAGCTGCAAGATGTTATTTCAGGGGAACAATCCTTCAATCACAACTTCAAATTTCATGTATACAGGGTTTTCAACAAGATAATTTTTGAGAAAACACCTTTCTGTTTAGTCGAATGTTGCAAGATTTAAGATGCGTTACTTTTGTAATCACCATATCATACGTTTTAGTATCATAAGCTCAAGTTTCGTGTATAAGGTTTTTCATCCAGTTTATGATTGTGAATCACCTTTTCGCTAGATTCCTTTTACTTCTTTTAAACTTAAAATTGTTGTTAATCTAATTTATTATTGAAGTATTTATATTTCTAAATTTTTAAAGATGTTATTCTCATATGTATATTTCTTAATTTTTAAAGAGGTTATTCTCATATGTATATCTACCGTGTCTTGATTCAAGCAGGTTTAACAAATTTGGAGAATTTGAACCTTGACTCATGTAGGATTGGTGATGAAGAGCTGGTTCATTTGACAGGTTACTTTATCCAAGTTTATTGTCTTTGTTTTTAATGAGAGTTCTATTTTCAATTAGAAGTCATAGAACATGTTTTTAATCTGAGAAGTGAGAATATTGATAGAAGGGTTCTTTATTGGCTTTGCCATGGGTGCTTTTGGATTTATTCCAGTTCCCCTATTACATTAGGAGTGGAGTGAGGTCTTGCATTAGGCTATTGTGTTCCCCCCCCCTTCCTTTTGTCTCTTTAATATGTCATGTCCTCCTTATGATTTTGTGTATTATTTTCTCTCTAATAAATTCTTCTTTCTAAAGAAATTCAGTTTCTCATCTTAATATATTATTTCATTCTCTCTGTCATTGTCTCCATCTAGTCCTCAATTAGTGCTGATTTCATCATATTTGACACTCGGTTTCTCAGGCTTTCAGCATTTGAAATGTTTGGAGTTGTCTGATACTGAAGTTGGAAGCAATGGACTTCGCCATCTAGCTGGTTAGACATATGTCCTATGGATTGATTGGATCATTTAATGATGATTGATACTTGTGCTCTCTGTTTACCTGAAGTTGGTTTACATACTTAAAAACTACTTTAAGTTTAATTTAATCTCCATTTAGGTGAAGGTGGTGTAAATTTCAGATGCTGAAGTGCTAACGTGTATTACCTTTTTATGTTTAAATTTAAACTGTGAACTGGCGAACATGGATAAATGACAAGTTCTTGATTTTCATCTATAATTATGGTGATTGATTATAGGGGCAAAGGAACAATTACTTGGGGTTAACATGTGATGCCCATAATTGAAACTATCAGTTTAATCAATTCATTTAGCAATTAAATTTATGACGCACCATAGGAAAAAGGATAATTCATTTTAGAACTGAGGCTGAAATAGCAAAGTGATGCAGGCTGGACATGGAAGTACCATATGCGTTTTCAAGCAGGCACTTTTACTTTTTGGGTTTCAATATCTCCATATTTATTTATCATATGCCCAATTTTTATGTATGTGTTTTCTCTTATAGGGTTGATTAATCTGGAGAGTTTGAATCTTTCATTCACTGTTGTTACTGATGGTGGTTTAAGAAAGTTGTCTGGATTATCATCTTTGAAGTCTCTTAATCTGGATGCTCGCCAAATTACAGATACTGGACTTGCTGCTCTTACAAGTAAGCCTGTTTAGATGGTAACTAACTGGAAAAAGTAGTATGGCTAAAGAGATTACCTTCATCTACAGTTGATGTAGGTTTTCCCCTTAGATGCATATTTTTGTATATATGCAATTTTTTCCCTCATTGTTAGGAGCTTGGTACAAGTCATGCTTTTTGCCGATAACTTACCGGATAAAAGTTGTATTTCTAAAGAGATCAACTTCATCTATTAGTTAATGTTGATTTTGCCTTTAGAGATGCTTGTTCTATATATATACACATTTCTGTTCTCATTAGTAGCATCTTGGTGCATAATTATTCAGATGTATATTCTAATATTTGGCTTTGTACTTGCCTGCTGAGGTGGTTTTGCTATTTTTTCTTTTTAATGTTATAAAACTGTGGCGAGGTTTCTGCATTTCCTTATCAAAAAATGAAAAACAACAAATATTTGGCTTTGTACTTACCTGCTGAGGTGCTTTTGCTACTTTTTCTTTTTAATGTTATAAAATTGTGGCGAGGTTGCTGCATTTCCTTATCAAAAAATGGAAAATATGAAAAACAATTTCTGCATTTCCTTTTCATGATTGTTTCTCTCTAGCATATTTGTTTTTTTCTCCTTCCTCTTTTTGAGACTAGTGTATCATCCAAAAAGGGGCACAACCAGTGTACACATGCTGTGTACGATAGATGAGCATATTGAAACGAGAAACACCTATGCAGCTCAAATAACTTGTCTCCCCTATGCATACAAATTCCTCTCTGGCAATCAACTCATGTTGCATGAATGCTTTTGACAGGTGAAATGCAGTGACATATATTTATTGCTTATCATGCTTCTAGATGACTAGATGAGATGAAGTCATACATACATGCTTCTTGTTTTTCATGCTTTCAATATATATATTATTCAAACAGAAGGGTTTAGTACATGTTTGGATAGTCTATGGTCTATATGGCATTTTTATTTCAATATCATTGGAGTCCCAATGATAGAATTATTAACCAACTTATTAGTACGAGTAGATTGATGCAATCCTAGGTGAAAACATTACTACTTGGATCTTCAATTTTATAAGCATTAAGGTTAAGTAAATGAAAAGTTTTTCTTGAACTTTAGGTGGACCCTAGATCTTGATGTCTTTTTAAAATAGTTACTTAGAAAGGGAGATCATGCTCTCATTAAGTCCTATAAAGGTGACATCCTTGATTAGAACTGCCTTTTCTGTTGCATGTTGTCCATTCAAGATGGTCACGTGTTGGAGATAAGACCTTGCGTGCATTGATTTTTTATGTCTGTCAAGAAAAACATTATGTTGGTTTGGCCATATTAGAACTCAACATTCTTATGCCTAATAATTGAATATAGATTGATAAATAAAAATGTTACAATCTTCTAGCTAAATGCTATAAGATGCGTTTTGATAAGGCATGCTGAGTTATTGAGTTCTAAGTTGATGCACTCCGAATAACATCAGACCTAATTAAGTCTGATTCTTTTTTTTTCTTTTTTTGTCAGCAAGTCTGATTCTTTCTTATGTTCATATGAAAATAAATTATGGAAGAATTAGGCTTTATCAGAAAATTAAGACCAATTTTTCCCTTGCATTGGTGATATCAGATGATTAATGTTGAGTTTTTGATTCAAAGACCAGAAAATTGAAAATTAATATTTCCATTATTGGTGGTAACATATGGTTAATGTTGAGTTTTTTTATATTATTTTACTTTTACATTTTTAGTGGTTAAATTTTAGTAAACTATAATGTGTTATTATGTCTCTTTGGTCCTCCATATTTTTCCTTTTTACTTTTTTCTCCCCTTCCTCCATTGCTTCTTTAAAATATAAACTTTTTTGCGTGTGCAGGTTTGACTTCATTGTCTCATTTGGATCTTTTTGGAGCTCATATTACGGACTCGGGCACAAACTATTTGCGCAGTACTTGCATATAACTTACTTAACTTACTAATCCATTTATTGTTGATACTTCAATGTTGCTCTTTTCATTTATTGTTGATACTTCAGTGTTACACTTTTCATAGTTATCTGTGTGTTAACCACTAGCCCTTGGAAAGATCGGGGAAAAGGGTGACCCGGTGGAATAAAAGAGTAAAAACTTGGGTCTTGGGCCGTGGATGAGTTTCTATAAATTGTTACTATTTCATTTGAGTTTTAACTGAACCCATTGTCAGAATTCAATACAATTCTTTTTTATATATATTTTATGTGATTATCACTTATCATTACTAACGTGTTCCCATTTGTTGTGTGATAATTCAGGTTTTAAGAATTTACGGTCCCTGGAAATTTGTGGTGGAGGATTAACTGATGCTGGTGTGAAGAACATCAAAGACCTTTCATCATTGACACTATTGAATCTTTCCCAAAACAACCACCTGACTGACAGAGCCTTGGAACTGATTTCTGGTATTTCCCGACATCTTAAAAACGGTTGTGCTCTTTATTTATCTACTCATCAGGAATTTTGCATCGCTTGCTATACATGAGCCATGAGGTTGTACCTTTGGACTGTTTCAAAACCACTGTGGTCATCCTTATTTCCTTATTCAAGTCCTAAATGTATCCTTCCTTTTGTATGAGTAGTAATGGATACATTGGCTGAGGAGATTTTGGTGGGAACCATGGAATGATCTGTGTTACCTGAAGCGTGGTATGTTTCGGTACACGGTACGAATACGGGTACTCGGTACACTACATAGCTAAAATGCGATACGCCAGGGTATCTTTATATACGGTCTTATAGTTAGAAATTCTCTTAGAATTTAAATGTAACAAACCTAAGTTTTATAGAAGATTTTTAGTTGAATCAAACAAGTTGATTGTTTTATAAATATTTTAGTGTTATAAATATTTTAGTGCAAGTGTAATGTTTAAGTGTCCCCACTATTATATGAGTTGGTCGGAAAGGCAGATAGCCAAGCCAGAGGTGATGGGAGTCCAATACATTCTTATAGTTAGAAATTCTTTTAGAATTTAAATATAACAAACCTAAGTTTTATAGAAGATTTTTAGTTAAATCTAACAAGTTGATTGTTTTATAAATATTTTAGTGCAAGTGTAATATTTAAGCGTCCAATTCTAAGTTATAATATTGATATTTGTGCAATTATAGTTGAACAACAAAGAAATTTTTCGGTACGCTGAATTTAGAGTATTTGAACATAAGAGTACTTTGGATACGCAAGTACCAATACACGGTTGGCTAGGTCTATGAGAGTATCTAGTAACCTTGGGATGGACTGGGAAGTGCAAATTTTCTTGCTACTTGGAGTGGCTTTGATGTCCTCCGGTTCTTTAGTTTGGATGCACAAGTAATTTTGTACTCCAGATATGAATGCAATTTGGTAGAGTTACGTTGGACAAGTGGATGATTCCTGGGTTTGTAATGCATTAATGCAGAACTGCTTATTAAGATTGACAATTTTATAATTTTTACTCCGTAGTCATCAAACCAGTACTGATAACATTTCTTTCTTTTGGTTCTAATAGAGTTCTACATTTCACATAAATGCAGGGTTGACACAGTTGGTCTCTCTAAATGTTTCAAACTCTCGTGTGACCAGTGTGGGGTTGCAGCACCTGAAGCCACTAAAGAATTTGAAATCACTGACTTTGGAATCCTGCAAGGTGACTGCAAATGACATTAAGAAGCTTCAATCGAGTGACCTCCCTAATCTGGTAAGCTTTCGACCCGAATAGTGCTGGTGGAAGATATTATGTAAATAACTAGTCAACAATGAAGAGCTGTTGTATATAGAACAAGAATAAAGCAAGGCATTTGTGGAATTGTACATATATGACCTGAAGAAAACTTTGAACAGTTTCTTCCCGAGGCAGGGAACATTTGTGTGCTGCTCGTGAAGCTTTCTTTTTGTATTACTACATACAAAAGAAATGTATATAAGCTTCCTAGCATGTCTCTAACTTCGTTCCCCAATACACATTTGTATATTTGTTGGTAGCCAGATATGTGATGATTTATTATGGGTTTGATGCTTGTTAACAAACCCTTACCTTTGGAATTCACTTGTTTGTTTCATTTGATGTGTAGTGTGTGGCCATGTCTTTTCTTTTCTTTCCTTTTTTCTTCTCTGTTTTTTTCCGTGTTTTATTTAGAAGGTATGGTCTGGATAGAATGCGTGGACAGAGGACTTCTTACATTGTAGGCAAAAAATATTATGTTACACAATTTTGCAATATGAACTTATTTACTTATTTTTAGGATTCCTATATATCTACCCTTGTCGTACTTCATTGTAGGGTCATCACTCGATGGATAAAAGTCATGGGCTGATCTTCGTGACTGAGTGCTACTTTCTCAGGAGTTTTAGGTTTTGGTTGTACTCATTCCATTCCATACAAGTGATGGTATTTCTTTGGGTTGGTCGAGTATGTTGTTTGTTGCAAGTAGGTGAGATTAGCCATGTGTTTACAGTAAGTTCGGGTATGGCCTGTGTTTCAGCAGGCAGTGACCAAATCGACTTGATTTAGTGTTCGACTTGGTTTAATGTTGTCTGCATGCAGTGATGCAGGGGTGGTTTTAGATTTGTGAATGTTAATGATGTATGGGATAAATAAGGTTTTGGTCACTGTACTGAGGTCCGGTTTTCATTGTGGTTACCGAATTTTTTTTTGTTACAATCGGATAACTGTACTTTCAAAAACTTACAAAATGGTCACTCCGTTCGATTTTTCGTCCAAAAAACGGACGGAATGCTGACTGTGCAAGCCGACTCCATTTTTTTGCTGACGTGACTTGTTATTTTTGCTGATGTGGAGGTTAAAAATTTTCTTAAAAAAAATGTCAGTCACAAGTTTCGAACTCTAGACCTCTTCACAAACCTTATATTCCAACAAAAACCATTGTGCCAACTGTATGCCATGCTTAAATTTATGTAATACTAATATTTAAATTAAGTAGCATCGTTTTTAGGAATTGTAATAATAATAATAATTGTAATAACTGTAATAATAATAATTATTATTGTAATAATACAGTGACCAAAAATGAATAATACACTGTAGTATTTCAATAATAATAATAATAGTAAGGCTTAAATATGATTTACTATCCTAAACTACACAGTTTTTTTTAATAAAAAAAACAAAAACAACTAACAACGCAAAAAAAAAATGCAGTTAATAAAAAAAACTGCAGTTTTTTTTAAAAAAATTTTGTGATAATAAAATGCAGTTTTTTATTTTTATTAAAAAAAATTGCGTTTTTATAAATAAAAAAAACCCTGCATAAATATTATTATTATTATTATTATTATTACAGTTATTACAGCTTTTTTTTGATAAAAAAAAACGCAAAAAAAAAAAAAAAAACCAACAGCGCCAAAAAAAAATTCAGTTTTTTTTATCTTCGTGCTTGCATGCTCTCTGTAACTCTGCTCTCTGTAACTCTACTTTGTCGCATCTTTTTTATTAATAAAATGCAGTTTTTTTTTGTAATAATAAAATGCAGTTTTTTTATTTTTATTAAAAAAACTGCATTTTTTATATAAAAAAAACTGCATAAACAAAAAACAATGCTATTATTAAAATAATGCCGCCTGAACTGTGTTCACTCAGATGATCGGATCTAGAAACGTCTATTTAAAATTAAAATAATGCTATTATTATGTAAAAAAAATTCACGGGATAATTACATTTTTTAACTGCATTTTTAGTTATTAACTGAATATTTTTTTTTATGTTTTTTTTGTGCGCTTTTTTTTTTGTGTTAGTTGTTTTTGTTTTTTTTATTAAAAAAACTGTGTTTTTTTTATTATTACAAAAAAAATGTGTTTTTTTATTACATTAATAATAATTATTATTACAGTTATTACAATTATTATTATTATTACAATTCCTAGAAACGATGCTACTTAGTTTAAATATTAGTATTATATAAATTTAAGCATGGTAGATTGTTGGCACAATGATTTTTGTTGGAATATAAGATTTCTAATGTGAAGAGGTCTAGAGTTCAAGACTTTCGAGTAACATTTTCTTTGGGTCACGTTAGCAAAAAAATAGAGTCAACTTGCACAGTCAGCATTCCGTCCGTTTTTTGGACGGAAAATCGAACGGAGTGACCATTTTGTAAGTTTTTGAAAGTACAGTTATTCGATTGTAACAAAAAAAGTTTCGGTAACCACAATGAAAATCAGACCCCAATACAGTGACCAAAACATTATTTATGCCAATGATGTATTCTTGGTCTGTGTACATTCTAAAGAATAATTTCTCTCCTCACAAAACTAGTAATATTTTGCAAATTTACAAATATTAAGGATATCTTTTTGTTTCATGTATATCTTAAAAAATAAGTTGTAGTGCGGTGTTATGATAAAATTAAGATGACTAATTTAAGAATTAAGAGCATTGTGTCATTTTATAAATCAAGGGAGAAGTGAACTTTTTGGTGGAACCCTTAATAGTTGTTACTCTTAATAATATTGGCATGATAAAGATTTACTATGAGAATAAATTTGAGGTATGGTGTTATTTAAGACTACAATCAATAAAAAATATAAATCAAGCAAGAAGTGAACTTTTTGGTGGAACCCTTGCTAGTTGTTAGTCTTGATAATATTGGCATGATAAAAAAACTATGAGAAAAATTTTGAGGTATGGTGTTATTTTAGACTACAATCAATTAAAAAAATGAGCCTTTGTGGAACAATTTTTTTCTTCTTGTTTGCAATTCTCAAAATTCTTGCGAGTATTTTGTGATAGAGGTAGTACATCTTTTAGTTGTTTCCTTTCATGTTTTCCATAATCCATTTCCAACATTGGATCCCCAAAAACATTAAATGCTTCAAGTGGAGGTAACATGGTTCATTGTATTACTGATTTTTCAGCTTCTGAATCTTGTAGCCGATCAGTAAGTCTAAATAACTAAGAGGAAAAAGGATAGCAGGTTTATAAAGGGCAGGGGCAGAGCAGAGCAGTGATTCTAACAACTGAAGAAATACAGAGAGAAAACATCTATTTCGGAGAACAAATTTCTTCCTGTGAGAAAGAAACAAACAAAGAGAACACTTCACTATTTAGTACTTTACCTTGCGTAATATCTTAATTAGATCTACATGTCTGCAAGTCATTCACTGAGCAAATTACATAGCCTGTTCTCAAACCTGAACCCATAGAGAAGATAATGAAAAAAAGAAAACTGTGTGAGAAAGCCAGTAGTGAACCGAATAGTGAAACATTGTTTCCACAATCCCATGAAAGGCTGGTTGCATTATTTAATGCCTTGTGGCATGATATTCATTTGAAATTCTCCTACAATTACAAATTTTGAATTTCGGTAACGAAAGATGATGTTGTACATGCACAAAAGAAAAAACAACACGGTGAGCTGTTTTTTGGCAATTCCTTATATTGTTTCAAATTATCATAGTAATTAGAAATACAAAAGAAAAAGATTGTCATAAATCACTGAAGAAATGTACCTACATTTCGAATTTCCCAGCGAGCAAAGCATTTAAAGAACTTGTGCTCTGGCAACCTTTCATATCATCTCTGGCCTTGATCTGAGCCTGAAGCTCCAACTGAAGGTGTCGCTGGGACACTGCTTGCTGACCCATTTTCGACTGGTGGAGGTAAACCCCATTTACCTTCAGATTCAAGTGGTTCAAGGACATGTACTCCTCCATCTGATAGACCCAATGCAAACTGATTTGGTTCTTGTGGATGTGCAGCAATCACTAGTGGATGGATATTTGAATTGCTACAAAGAGAGAGAGAGAGAGAGAGAGAGAGAGGAATTGATGGATTAGTATAATTATATTATATTAGGTAGGACATGACTATCATTCCAATGTGACTAGAACTATCTAGATATTGATGGATTAAACTACGGTAATAATTATATTATATTAGGTAGGACATGACTCTATCATTCCAATGTGACTATAAGTATTTAGATAAATACGATAATTGTGTGAAGATATAGTACTAAAAATATATCTGCCAGCTATAGGATCCAACATATGAGTTTCTAATGTAAAGTATGAACTATCAACCAATTTCAGGTTATCTCCAAGAAGATCAACTTAAATATCCCATGGACCTATATATACACATAGATGTCAATTACGAGAACACAAGCTGAAAGCCAAAAAAATTAAAATTATGAAGAACTAAATTAACTTGACAGCGAAACATATAACCTAACTTTATGACGGAAATATATTCCACTGAAGTAGAGATTCATCTTACTAGACACCAAGTTTTCAGTTAAGCTAAATACCTGACACTAGGTGACAGATAAGCCATAGGACTGATACGACATCGGAGACGGAGGTGTGCAGCAGTAAATACACACAAACTTGCATCCAAGAAACTGGCATAGACCAGCTGACTATCACACGAAAATGTTGCATGAGAAATAGGGGCAGCAGATTCTCGAGGGACCCACTGAAAAGAAAGGTTCACACAGTGAAAACTGAACAAAAGCTGTTACTACTATAACAAAGTGCACTTGTTAATGAAAGTACCTGCTTTACACATTCTAGTTTTGTTGCGTCATATATGGCAAGCTGAGTCTCATGTACAACCAGAAAGTGGATCTGGTCCTGATGAAATTGTACCCTAGTGTCGGACTGAGCTGTTGAAGTCCTCCCGGCTGGAACTTGCAAGTATCTGGTCTTTTGCTTTTCCCATCCATCAGAATTCCAAACACAAAGCTGAGGAAGAAAAAACAGGGCTGGAAGATTAACTAAAAGCATGAGAGAAGATAAGTCTGTCTAAACCATAGAAGTTTTAAAAAGAGAGAACTGAAGTGATTTCATATAGTTCTGGGACAGGAATGCTTTTCACAATAGTAATATCTATTTTGTTGACAGGCTCAATATGCCTTTAAAGCCATCATGAATGGAAGTAATAGGATATTCATGATGATCTTTTTCCAAACTGAGCTATGATAAGACCAATGGAAGAAGTTGCAGAATAAATACCCATAATAAAGTACATGTTCACACATTCAGAAAAAATGTGATTTTTCTAGATGCAAGATGGAACGGATAATAATGCAGTTTCATCACATCATTAAAACTTTAATAGCAAAAAATGCCCAAACATATACAAATAAAGAGATTGTCAACCTGAGCATCTGCTCCAGAAGAAACTAGCACATTCAGAACATGAGAGAAGGCAAGGCCGGTGATTCTCTTAGAGTGGCCTTTAAGCTTGCTTTTGACCTGCAACCACGGAAACATCAAAGACATACCTTAAATAACAAGTGTTAAATGTGAAACCCAAAAATTCCAATAACCATATATTAACTTTATAATCTAATGGAAAACTGAATGATACCTCATCCACACGAACATTATATATCTGAATTGAGGAATCATCCATGCCAATAGCAATGATATTGTTGTCTTGAGGATGAAATGCAAGAAATGTTGCTGCAGGTGGCGGGGGCATGAATGTTGTCATTGTCTGCACTTGCCAGAAGTAAGTGGGATAATCAAATGATGATGAGCATGGGTACAAAACCACATTTTAAGAGAAACTGTTTTTCATTCATATTTTACCTTGAAAGTCATCATGTTGAATAAAGATATCTTTCCTCCTGATGCTGACATCACATAAGAATCATTTTTGGACAATGCAAAGCATGGCACAGCATCCTCAGGGTTGGTGTCAGTCACGTCATTGGTCATTAGAATGCCGCTTGATGGTTGCCATAATTGAGGTGAGACACTGGCTGTAGCCTATACCATAAACTATCCAGTTAGAAACTCATTCCAAAACTGAAGAGGAAACCCCTATAAATGGAAGACACTTTTCTTGACTACCTTGCCACTTGAATTTCTATCACTTCTCTGCCATTTCCACAGAAGATGAATTGCATTTGATGCTAACGCCAATATAGCATTACCGGAGTTAGTATATATCAGCCTTGATATCTGTAATGACCAGCAAGGAAGCAAATGAGCAAGTTATGGTGTACTCACTATTACGATAACATGGCATACTAATGAGAGCAACCAAGATAGCAGTTACTGCCTACAATACTAACTACAACTAATTTCACAAGACTTGTGCAGTAAAAAGAGAGCAACCCAATGAACGAGGCTCCCATCCCCCTGCAAGCAGAGAGGCTGTTTTAGATGTTCAAAACCATGATAAATGGACCAACACGATCCAAAGCCATCTGTGACTGAGCCATGATATCTCCATAAGGAGTCAAAATTCAATATTTTTCCTTTTTTGGAAGATTTAGACGCATTTTCACCTTGCTAAGAAAATTGTTTTAAGATTGTTATATTTCCCCTTTTCATCAAATTCAAGGTGGCCAATTCCCCTGTGCATAAGCAATGGGTGTATCCACCCATGGAAGTCAGGAACGAGCATGCATGACATGGGCATATCCAACCACACCTAAGTCACAACATTCAATACTAACTGTTAGCGCAAGTAGTTGCTATGTTGATACCATCACATGCCCAGGCAAAGGCTATATATAACAACCGCATCTAGATTTCAACATCTCATGTTTATTAGTATTACTGAGCATGCAAAAGTACATAGAGGAATATGATGAGGACGAATGCAATAACTCTATCTCATCAAGTATGAGAGTTTGTCCGAGCAGGCAACGATTCATATGCTTATAGAAAGATATTCACTCTTAAGCAAGAAAAATTCAACATAACAGTAAAATATCCAAATGAACAAGACAGTTTCCTGAAATAGGTGAGAACACTCAAACGTGCAATGGTACATTTCAACATGGATGGTATTTTTTATTTTCTGATAGCAATGAAACTGAAACATTGATATGGTGGTGCATGTCTTTTAGATAGAAAACTGTGAAACATACCTTAGTTACTCTCATGTTTTCAGGGAGCTTCATTGACCGGCACTGAGAAGGCTCATTAACCTCTGCAAGTTTCCAAATCTTTGATTTGTCATTGGATTCTTCAGTTATTCTCGGCTTAATGTCCCCCAAATTTCTGGAATCTCCATTCTGGCATAAGCAACGGAAAGTTAGTTGGCATGTATCATATATTTATGGTATTATGGTCTACTTTGCATAGAAGCAACAAAGATGAAACAAAAATAATAAAACCCTTGTGACACCAATGGATAATTACCACTTCAATTATGACCTAAACTATGACAGTCTGATGGCCATAAAAAGCAAGTGTGCATTACTAACCATTCCAGAAAGAGCAGCAGTAGAGACAACCCTCTCTGCAAGTCCAGAACTACTAGCAGCAGCAGATATTGTGTTTATTGAAGACTGCATGAATTAGAATTATGAAATACGTAAGGCAGATTTATTTTACATGTAGGGGTGCAAGAATCAAGTTTTCCAAGTCAGCCACCTTCACAGTCTCAGGAGCCCTTGAAGCATCATAAGATTGATTTTCAAATGTGCGTAGCAATCGAAGACCATCAGAATTCGCTAAAATTTTGATTCCATTTTCATTGGTAGAGACTGCCAAAAGCGAGCCATCCTTGTTGAAGCGGATACGTGGACTTGCCTTGAATAAACACAGAAGGCAAAAAAAAAATTGGGACTTGTCTATTATAAGTTCTGAAATGCTTTTCCCACAATTCATAGTAAATGTATTGAACTTACTGGAAGGCCTCCATCACCATCAATACTCGTCAAAAGTTGAACATTGTCCATATCCCAGAATTTAATAGAAAATTCATCACCAGCTGCTAAAAATCGGTTTTTAGTTGTATCAAATTGCACTACACCTAAAGAACGTTTCCGGAAGCCTAAATATGTCCTTTTCACAGCCCCTTCACTTTCATTCCATTCTACGATGTGTGACTCCCCATCTTTGCTGGTCCCACATGAAAAGAGCCTGCAAGTACACACCCACACCAGAGAAAGAACACCAAAATTTAAAAAGGGAAAAAAAGAGAGCTCATACATCAATAAATGATAGACCAGCATGAACAAATTGAGTTAGATAACGATTACAGAATAAAAATTTGAGTTAGATGAATAAACCTTGTTCCATCAGCGCTGTACGCCATTGTTGTGCACCACCGACCAGGAGCATCATAATCAACTCGAGATCCCAAATTGTCATATAACCATGCTTTTATCTTTCCATCTAGAGCCGTTGAAAATATAAACTGCAAATAGAGAGGGATATTAGGTCATCATTGGCAAATGTAGTCCGGGAGAAAACCACTTGGGACAAAAAAATAGAAAACCATGAGCCAGAATTGAACTAATGGAGAAGTACCTGAATGTTTTCTTTATAGTGAGGGCATACAGAATAGACAGGAGCTTCATGACCTTCAAAAGTGTATTGTTTTGCACCAGTTGTGGCATCCCAAACCTAAACACAGAAGTATCAGAAGTGAAACTGTGCCTTGATTACTAGCAAACAATAATAGAATTGATTAATTGCCTGATAGCTAACAGGTAAACATGTTTAGTGACAATCAACCTTAATGGTCTTGTCGTCCCCACAGGTTATCACACATAGCTGCTTATTTGGATGAGAGAATGCAAGATCATTTACTCCTCCAATATGAGCATCAATCTATAATAATATGAACCAGTGTCAGTTCCAGCACAGAGATAGAGAGCTAAAGTAGCATGACAAAAGAAGGAAATTGGAAAAAGATTGAGGAGTTTCACAGACAAGGGAGTAAAAGTACCTCCAAATGCTGCCTTAAATCATCGCCCCTGTGATAAGAATATATTTGTACAATGTGTCTTGAATATGCAACTCCTGTTTAAATGATAGAATGGACAAAATAATGAATCCACAACTTCACCAACATTCGTAAATTACATTTATAAACTGTTCTTACCAAACAAAGAACCATCGGGGCTCCAAATCACACGGTTAACAGAGACACCGGGATCTTTAACTAGAGCAGCCTGAATTTATTGAAAAGGCCATTTAGGTTTCAGTTATTCCAGTGGTTGAAGTATTAGTCAAGAGTACATTATACACAATAATCATTGTCATATTCTACTAATAATATAAGAGAGCAGACCTGCAGAGGCATTGAACATGCGCCAAGATCCCAAACTTTGAAGTTTCTAAGAACCAATCTCTCCCTGGAACCAATTTCCCACAATCCTATATCCCCAACATTGGTACCAACTGGTGCAACACATGCAAATTTTAGTATACCAAAAGCCAGCCAAAAATAGACTCAAGACACCATATAACTTAACAATATAGAAGCTTCTAGAATGAGATTCACTACAGCTTAAGGGGTAAAACCCATACCTAGAAGTAAAGTCTGTTGAATTGGGTGAAAATCCATGCTCATAGGAGATGAACCCTGATTCAAAGTTCGTGCAACACTTTTGGGCAGGTCATCAGGTGCATTGAAAGCCTGACTATGAGTATGCCCCGGGAATGACACAGGCAACACATTTATCGGAAGATTTACCTGTATGTAGTAGTACGGACATAAAGCCAACGGTAAAATTATGAGGAAACGACATACTTGTAGTCACATGAAATAGAGCTTAAGGAACAAAAGACGCTAGCACAGTTCTTTTAATCAAACATAGAATGAAAAAGATTTTTTTTTTAGTATAAAAATATGTCCAAAAAGAAAAGGAACGACTCCCGAATAATAACCTCATCAGATATGCCCATGGGCCTTGTTCTTTTGGTTACATGATCTGAATCTCCAGATGGGTAATCTAAAGAAGGGTTTGCTGGCGGCGTCCTAGGATGCTTCAAAGCAGCTACATTATGCGATAAAGCAGAGCTCATTGTTAACAAGGCAGCCAGGATGATATATGAAGCCTGATTGGCAAACTGCAAAGAGCATTGGAAATAGCAAGTTTAAAAGAAACCTGGCATGGATGGACCACCAAGACCAATAGCTCCACCAGAAACTGGAGGATGAGTAACAGCAGATGGATTCGACATCCACCCAGCAAGAGGAGTTGGAACTGGAGCTCCTGTAGGTTGGAAGGGCTGAGCACAAAAAATTTAGAAAAAAATAAGAAATTTACATAACTGCGGAAAACAAATTTTAGAAGTTTACTAACTACGTGAAATACAGACCCCATGTGCACCCAGCGGAGGAAAAACTCCAGCTTTTGGCAAGGATCCAAGCAGTGGATTATTTGCAGGTGATGGAGCACGTGCACCATTTGGTTGTGCACATGAATGATCCACAAAAAGAGTTTTGATATCTGGATTTGGCCTTGGGTTTTTACAAAGTTGATGCTGCCAATTCAAGCTGCACGAACCAAAATTTCAGTTCCACAAGTATATTTAGACAATTGTAGCCAACTATGCCAAGTAATAATATCCATTTTAGGTTGTCTAAACTGATTACTCTACCAATCTGTGAAGCATAAATTTTGTAGACTGCTAGCAAGATAGCACTCATTTGTGAGCAACAAATGATCCATTTAATTTTGCTTGCCATAGAAAGGGAAACCACAATTGAACCCAAATTATAAGGTATTCTCAAGATGACCGGTTAAAGTTATAAGTTTCACAAGGTTGTGGCACCGTATGAAGTTGTTTTCACTCAATAGATACCCAAATTAAGTGCCTGGAAGATCAATATAGTTACCTTTGGTTGATGAGAGTACGTAACCTCGAATTTTTAAGATTAGGAAATTGCAATTTGTCACGGAACAAGGGATTTGCTTCGATAAGCTTCTTGAGTTCAACCAACATAATAGCTCTTGCAGATTTTGTATCTCCATATTTGGATAGCTGTTCATTCTCCCTGATAATACAACAAAAAAGGATAGGGCCATATTGATTTTAATTTCAATAGCTCTCGTAAAGCCATTTTATAAACTTATACTAGTAAATACCTGAAATTGTCCAATGTTAAGAGCTGAGTAATTTCCTTAAAAAGCTCTTCATTAAATGATGAAAAAACTTTAAGATCCTTCACGAGGATTTCCACAGCCTTGGATCGATCATTCCTAACAAAAATTAAAAATGCCCAAATGTGACTGCCAAATAGTGTAAAAGTATTCACTATCAACTATTTACGATTACAATGAAATAATTAAGCGCTCTGAAGTATTTTTCAAGCTTACTTATCCAATGCCTCAAGATACTTCTGCTTCCTAATCTCAAAAAAGATCTTCATGGAATACCGATTGTCGTCCACTTTTGTGAAACCAGAGAGGTATTTCTCAACCTCATCCCAGTTCCCATTATGCACTTCTTCCTCAAAGTACTTCATGTTAAAGTAAAAACCGGATTCCTGTTCAAGCCTATTACCAGAAAATCCCAATACATGAGGCAGAAATACTATGTAAATTCATCTAAAAAAACAGGGCACGCAGAGAAGGACAAAATAAATTGTATAAAATCCTTGGAGTGAAAGTTAATCCACCTACTTGTGAACAGACTCCTTGAATTTTTCCTCGTCTAGAAACTGTAAGATAAGGAACACAAGCTCTCTACTGAGAGATGACATTGTTTCCAATAGGTCTTCAAATCCAGAGAAAAACAATCAATCAAGCTAGTATTTAAGCAGATCTGTAAAAACCCCAAATACATACTCTATAAATAAACAGGTAAGATACCACTAGCTTCTCTTAATAATTTAAAGTATTAGATCTTTATTTATTGATGGACACATGCTTCAATAATTTTAGAAGTAAAACCAAAATAAATAAAAAATAGAAGAAATTTTTGAAACACTGACCACAAATAGATCATTCAGAAACTGATCTTCAATACAGAACGCCCAATTCAAAGAAGATCATCATCATGTAGTTTGAGCATGCACCGACATATATGAACTACAATCAATCACACAAAAAAGTTGTAAAATTTAAAATAAAAAAAATTAGGGTTCTTTAGAGAATCAGGGACATGAAAGCAGCTTTAAACAAGAGGAATCGAAGATGCAAAGAAAAGGAGAGAGCAAATAGGCAAAAAAAGCAAGTCAAGCGATATATACATTTATATCTATATATTTAGAGAGAGAGAAAAAAGCCAAACAGTTGAAAGTAAATATTCCGATAATATATACAACAGAGAGAAGTTCAGGTGAAAAATTTACCCAGATAAGATAACAAAATAAAGAGATCGATTGAAAGACAGAGAGGTGGAGAAACGATGAGCTCTAGGAAGATAGAAATAGTCTCTCTCAACTTGCCCTGCTATTTCTCTCTCTATATTTAATATTTATATATATATATATATATCTAGTTTTTTCTCACTCTGCTTTCTCTCTCTACTCTATCGTGCGGAGAAAATAAACTCAGACATTACTCGCATAAATTGAGATTTTTATGGAGAGAGGAGACAGATTTCTGAAGATAACCAAACCTACCTATTAATCTAATAAGTAGACTCTCTTATCGATAAGAGAATGCATGTCTATAAATAAGGACAGTACTAAGGGGCCCACTAAGCCGGCTGATGTTTGTCCAGTTCATCGGCTCATAATCGGCAGTTGACAGCTGTCCTTCAGCTTAATTGAGTGGCAAGACATGTTACAATACTGAATCTCATACTTTACGCAACTTTTCTTGACCGTCAATCTTGTGGGACCGACATCAAATTAATGATCCTACAGCTATTAACTCGGACAAGTTTACATCATAGCACCTGGTTATAAAAAGTTCACACTGAGGTTGTTTTTTTCATGCAGATCAGCTTCATCAGCTACAAAAAAGCGAGAAGGTTTCTCGGACGTGCCTTGAATATCTGGGACCACTTTTGCTGCACATTTACGAGATTGCCACCATGGAAGAGATCAGATACCCTGTTACTGAAAAGGACATTTGAACGTTAAGAGCATCCTACATCTTTAACAGTATTAATAAAAAAAAGGGTTAAGTTCAGATAACCACCTGGGGTTTGGGCGGTTTTTCACTTAACCACCTGTAATCAGTAAAGCTACATTTAAACACCCGATTTTTTGAGGTGAAGTGAAAACGTCACTTTTTTCGTCTAAATTAACTATGAGTTGGCTAATTACTTATTTACCCTCCAATTTCACAAACAGAGCCCCTGCTCCAGTGCTCCCTTTCATTCGACCCAGAGAAAAGAAAGAAAAATAGGCTCTTTCATCTCCTCCATTCCAAATTCAATTCAAGCATACCATAAGAAAAATACAGTTAACAATTGAGTTGGGGGAAACTTGAAAAGCAATTGCAGCAAGAATTCATAACACTGCTTCATTCAAAAATATCTGCAAATTCGAACGCAAAGTCACCATATATTTGTAAAACACCCGAAACCAACAAACACCATAGCCTAAACTTGTCAAAGTCCAATCTCGACATACCCACATTTCCAACCAACTGAAACAACAAACTTCCCAAATGTATCCAAAAATTCAAATCCAAAATCAAGAACCCAATTATGGAAAACACCAAAAACAATCATAAGCCCCAACAGAAACCCTAGAATCCCAAATAGAACACTACCTACATATATATAGGAGAGAAAAAAAATAAACTAAAAAAATAAACACACTGAGAAAATCAGTTCACCGGAAAGTGTAATGGTGGGGGATCCGAATCCCTTTTACATAGACTAAGTAAAACAGAAAATTACATAAATTGGGGGTCTAAAACCTATCCTATACATAAACTATGTCACATTCAAATTAATAACAGTACTCCCAACTGTAGTTTCTATTTTGACTTTCATATTCCTGAGTATTTGTATAGGTATACCAGGAAAATGTTTATGTACCTGAAAAGAAATTTCACTCCTTCAAGAAAGTTTCCCGGTCTATGGGATACGGCGAGAATGATATTCCATTAGTATCTTTTCAGTCGGTCTCTAAAGGTAAGTTAGTTGGGTTTTGATCGGCGATTGGAGGCTTTCTTATTCAGATCGGCGGCGGCGGGGTTTCTTCATTTTGGGGCGGCAGCGTGGGTTGGAGGATACGGCCGCGGCCGACGCGGATGTCTCCAGCGGTGATGGAGGCGGGGGCGAAGGGACCGAGAAGGAGAACCGGAAGAAGATGGATTGGAGGGGCTCGGATTGGAAGTAAAGGAGAGAGAGGAAAAAGATCGAACAAGGATTCATGGAGTGAGAAATGAGAGATGAGAGAGAGGAATGAGATTTGAGGAAGATGAAGGGTAATTCGGACATTTAACTGTCTTTTTGACTGTTATACTCCTTTTTCACTCGTTTTTGGCGTTTGACTTACACGCACGGTTAATTTAGACGGAAAAAGTGACGTTTTCACTTCACCTCAAAAAGTCGGGTGTTTAAATGTAACTTTACTGACTACAGGTGGTTAAGTGAAAAACCGCCGAAACCCCAGGTGGTTATCTGAACTTAACCCTAAAAAAAATTATTGAAATTTGTTAATTTATGTAATAATTTAAAGAGTATTGTTGGTTATTTTAATATTTATTGTCTTATTAATCTTTTCAATTCAATTAATATAGTATTTGACTTAAAACAATAATACTCCATCCGTCCTAAATTAATTGCACAGTTTTGATTTTTTAAAGTCAAATTGACCATTTTTAAAACTAATCTTTTTACTATTTTTGCTAAAATATAGGTGAAAAGATTATAACCAAAAGAAAATATATACAATTTATTACTAACCCTAATTTTTATAATTTTAGAAATATATTTATATATGTTTAATTAATAATTCTAAAAATAGTCAATTTGATTTAAAAAATTAAAACTGAGCAATTAATTTGAGATGGAGAGAGTAATTAATAACTGTACATCAACTAAAATAAAAATGAGTTGTATATCAAATTCATCAAGCAAAATAAATGTTTTTAACATTTTTCATATAATTTTGATTGTTCTAAAATAAAATAAATATTTTGAATACGCAATGTTAACTTATTAGTTATGAAGGGAGAGAATGAGTATCCCAAAGTGGTTGAAAAAATTATTGAAAATGCTCTAAGAGAATCTCCAAGAGTAGTAATAAAAAAATAACTTTTAAATTATAGTTGGTTGACCTACGTGATAATTTGAAGAGTATTATTTATTACTTTTATATGTGTCTCATCAGTCTCTTCAATTCGATAAATTTTACATCAAACCTATAAAGCATAATTGCGTAATAAATATTTTTAGTTTTTAATTATAGATTAAAGGAGGTTACAGATTTGAAGATTCATAATGAGGTTAGATTTGATGACAAATTAAAAATGCTGTTTGAGATAAAAAAAAAATTGACGTGTCTCACTTATTTGAATATTTCAAAATGTGATTGAACAGACGGTTAGAGATAGTCTAATAAACCCGGTATATTTGCGAGAAGATAAGTTGAGTTCGAATTATTAAGTGGTATAATTGAAATAAAGGTATTTAAAATAATGGGTTTATTTAGGGGTGACGGAGTATAAGATTCCTTTTCAGGCGTACGTCTGACCAATTTATTCTGGGGGGGATCACGAGACCAATCCAAGACCCACTAAACTCGTAAGACCGCTTTTAAAATATAGTCTCGTTTATAAAATTTAATACTAATATATTTGTGAAAAAATTATATTTAACTATTTAAATAAAATTAATATTTAAATATTACAGTAAAACTTCTATTTAAGAATACTCTA
This sequence comes from Panax japonicus, assembly GCA_020205505.1. Classification (NCBI taxonomy): domain Eukaryota; kingdom Viridiplantae; phylum Streptophyta; class Magnoliopsida; order Apiales; family Araliaceae; genus Panax; species Panax japonicus. The sequence goes on along the minus strand of CM035098.1, from coordinate 73,243,075 downwards.
TATAAGAATAACCTTTATAATATTATAAAAAAATTGGTCCTAATTTGGTCCAGTTATAAATAAGAATAACCTCTAAATTGTAATATTCCATCCGTCCCAAATTAATTGCTTAATTTTGATTTTTTAAAGTCAAATTGACCATTTTTAAAACTAATCTTTTTACTATTTTTTCTAAAATATAGGTGAGCAAATTATAACCAAAAGAAAGTATATACAATTTATTACTAACCCCAATTTTTATAATTTTAGAAATATATTTATATATGCTTAATTATTAATTCTAAAAATAGTAAATTTGACTTAAAAAAGTCAAAACTGAGCAAATAATTTGGGACAGAGAGAGTATTTTATATACTTTTTAAGTCCCGTATTAAAAAACGATACCTCTATATAGTAATAATTTCATATATATATATATATATATATATATATATATATATTGAGAGAGAGAGAGAATTGATCAGGTCCGGACCTCCCGGACGGGAGAAAATTCAGACCCTTTTTTTTACAGACATGTTTTGATATATGTATCCAAATCACATCCAAAATATTGTAGTGTAAAAAATCAACTTCCATAATTTATTTATTTTTTTAGTTGTTTTAAAAAAAAGCAAGAAAAAAGGTCCAGATTTTGTTATGGTCCGGGTGTCCAGACCTGATCCGGACTATATATATATATCACTACTAGAAAATCAGCCTATAACTATAAGCCAAAAGCCTGTCGCTAAAAGTTGTAGCGACCATAGAACCCGTCAGTAAACCCTATAGCTATGGTCTTTTGGCCTATAGCAACGGTCACCGATCCTAGCTATAGGTCATGGCAAAATCGTGTATTTGCTCTTTACTAACGGTTGCTGAGAGTTATTGCTACGATCATGACCGTAGTTATAGATGTCTATAGCGACGCTCGGTGATCGTCGCTATAGGGATGTGTTTTATAGAACACTATAGCTACGATCGATGACCGCCGCTATAACCATTTTATATTTTAAAAAAAATAATTAATAATGCACATTTATTCAACAAACACAAATACAATATAAAATAAAATATAAAAAATATTATATACATCATTTAAAATCATTTACACTACAACATTACAATATAAGAAGAGATATTTTACAACATTACAATCATTCACAATACAATCTTTTGCAATACAAATGTTCCATCAACCCACCTTCATATTTCTTCTCAGTATGACCACTGCCGCCTTTTAGCAAACAACTTTCTGTAGCAGTTCCATCGCCAAAATCGATTGGACAAGCCTCCTTTCTCATGACATCCTTTGATAAAAATTTACTGTTGAAATCCACTGCAACATCACAACACGATGATTCACTTTGGCCTAGCAGTGAAATGCAACACAAAGAATTGTTCATGTTATCATGAATAATAGTGGGAGATATGATCACTTTAGGCTAAAATGTATAATTAGATTATATTAACTAGAAATCCCTGTTGCTGGTAGTAACACAAAGCAGGTTGTGATGCCCCTAAAATAGGTATACATCACTCATCTTGAGTCGCCAAATAAATGGTACAGAATACAAATACAATCTTTAATATACGACAAGAGAGTTGTGAGTTTTAATACAATTATTGTCTTCTAGACAATATTCACTCTCAGAATAAGTCCTCATTACATTTATTGTCACACTATTAAACAGAATAGTGAGGACTACTAATACTATCATCTCGGACCGTTACTCCGTAAGGGTATCAAATACCTCATAAAATTCCCCTCAATATTTTTTAACAATATTTATCACCATTATTATAATTCACAATATTAATCGATCAGGTCGTTCCTAGGAAAAAGGGGGGTTTTTAATAAGAATTTTTTCCTATTGGCGCGCAATTAGGTGACCAAACCTCTCCTTGGTAAAACTTCTAGACATCGTTAATATTGCAAATAATAATATTAATAACTCTGTCATCTCAATTATTGATTTAATAATATATAAAATATCAACAATAATTGAATAAAACTGAATGACTTCTTACATAAGCATCAATAATCAATACCGTGAGTTACTATGCAACCACGCGTATTATTGTACTTTTACTACCGAGTAGTTCAACAGTATCAACGGTAAAACTTCCGTCGTTATTTTTATAAAAATATTTTTATCGTTTTCTCAATCCGACAATAATTCTGTTGTGGGGTCCACCAATGATTGCGCCGTTGTACGAATATTGCAACATTGGAATCCACGAATACACGAGCAACAATGCAGTAATTATAAAGTAATTAAATACCTAGAAGTGTCAACAAAAACTCCAAGCTACCAAAATAAGCAAAATAGATTTACCTCCACAGCCATAGGCTTTCTTACAAGGAGATCTATGGCAGAAAAGCTATCCAACTGATAAATGTTTTATATTTACTACTGCAAGAGTTAAAATAGTGAAAAACTAGAATATTTGGTGCTCTAAAAACAAAAAATAAAATTACGACTCCAGGAAAGTAGGGTAGTAGGATTCACAAATTCCAATGACAAATGGATAATCATGTTTGTCTACTTTGATCCCAATAATTGCAGGAACACAAACCATTGAGATTCATAAGGAGCGCAATCAATTGCATACTATTTAGGCTATGTAGATTTCTATAACAAAATTTATAAGTACCATTAATATAACGATTCTTAACAAGAACTACTTATCTATATAAGAGGCAGTATAAATGAGTAACTTTATGAAGAGATTTATTGAGTTGTGAAATCACAAATATGTGATTAAGTTAAAAAGACAGTTGAGTTGGTAATTGTTCAAGGCAAGGGGGAAAAACAATAGGCATGTCCAAACTAGAAGTTTATATGTTGAAGGGACTCTACATAATTTACACTATAAGTTCATCTTCAAGATAATTGCACTCAAATCTGAATTCAGTCTTGATTCTCTGGCACCTAAACAACAATATCAACTTACAAATTAATGATGTTCTAAATTGGATTCAATTCAACTAACAAATTTGAATCAAACCCGAACATGAATTTTAAAATTTCTGAGAAAAATATATGTTTATATTGGGACTATATTCTGCTAAATCCCATAAAAGAAATATTTTTGGGACTGATTTGATATTTTTCATGAAAATAGTTTAGTTACGAACATATGAGTCAAATATGTTATGTGAAGTAACAAAGTTGGAAAATAAGATTTTATGGTTTGAGAATCCTATATAACGTATATGCAGATTTTTGATAAGGGATTTGATCATTGGTGATGAAATCTTATGAGTATGACATTTTTGAATGATTAAATGCATTATTTGGTAAAGTAATTGAAATAAATTATTTATAAGTTTAAGACGTGATTAAAATATTGTTATGATATTAATAATATTATATTATGAATTTATTATGTGATTGATAATATTTGTATAAATTTAAAGTCTTTAATATTTATCCTTGTTTTCAGTTGATTAATGTTTATATTATTGTCATCATCCTCATGCTTATATGGTGATAAAAGTTATCTTGGTTTACGTGCAAAGATGGACTGTGGATTATTGAATTATATATCTTTGGCTTATATGCAAAGATGGACTGTTGGTTGTTGGTTTTATAGTTGTATATCTTTGGCTTACGTGTAGAGATGGACTTGGTATGATTATGACTAGGGATTATTCAGTATAGCCATGACCATTGATGATTTAATGAATATCTTTGGCCCATAATACAGGAATGATTCGAAGATATGGTTTATTTATTAAGCTGAGTCTCAACGATAAAAATTGTTGAAAAACCTTTTTAAATCATAAAAGATAGTAGATATCATGCTCTACTTGACTTTTCAAATGGATTGCTTGTTCCGCTGCAGTTAAATTTGATGTCTATTGTATTTTATCAGTTTAACATTATTGAAGAATAATGATAATTTATTCTGCATTATCTTAGTCATAATATTTTTTACTGGTCTAGTTGAGCTCACCCTTTCTTTCACTGTTCTCTTTAAGAAATGAGAACGTAGCCGGGACTAGTCGGGGAACGGAGTGACGGTCCATATGATAACATTAGTAGTCCTCACTATTCTGTTAAATAGTGTGACAATAAATATAATGAGGACTCCATTGGGTGTGGATATTGTCTAGGTGATAATATTCTTATTAAAACTCTCAGTTTATGTTTCGTCGTATTTTACACGACAGCTGTATTATTAAGTTATATTTGAATTATGTACCATGTATTTGGTGACTTAAGATGGGTGATGAATACCTAATTTTGGGGGCGTCACATTTTCTATAAAAAAGACTACATTTTTTAGTTTGAAAATTTAAATAATTTATGTTTTCTTTAATTTTTGTTATAAAATCTATATTTTTGTTAAAGTAAATATTTTTTTGAGTTTAAAAAATATTTTTTACCAGTACCTCTATTTAGTAATAACCTCTCAATTAGAATACAAATAGTTTGGTACCAAGTTTATTCATAAATAGAGGTTTTACTGTACTCTCTATAAATTAACCATCTTCATTCCATATATCTTATTATTATTTTATACATACGCAAAATGTCCAGTGGCAGAACCATAACATTTTTAGAGGAGGGTCAAAATATTTAGAGTAGATCTCCTGTCTCTATTTTTTTTTGTCTCATTGTGTTCTTCAACTTAAATTTTGACATCTGGCCTTTTATTTAATTTTAGAATTAAATGGTGTTAAGTAAAAGGTTAGGTGTCAAAATTTAAGTGGGTGGACACAAGGGAGACAGGGAAAATAGAGACATAGGATCTGGTCTCCAAAATACATCAATAAAAAAAATATTTATTGACGCTTGGAGTGTTTCTTTTAAATTCATTTTGCCCAATTATAGTATTTCACAACATCATATTCTAATATTTATCAACATTTGAGTTGTGAGTCTAATAGTTTTAAATATATATATAAGTTTGTGTGTGTGTGTGTGCGCGTGGGGGGGTATATGTATATACACAACTGTGTATTACACAGAAGAGCTATGACAACGGGTTTTTTGGGCTATCACGACGGTTCACCCGTTGCTATATCCCATAATAGCTATGGCGACGGGTGAAACCGTCGCTATAGCCCAAAAGTCTGTCGCCACAGCTGATTGCGTAATACACAGCTGTGTACATATGTTTTTTCCTATATATATATATAATATAATATTATAAATTATAATATTATATATTTAAACATTATATTGTGATTTTGTTCATCTTCTCTGGAGACAACTGAAAGGAGCCACTCAAAGCAAGAAAATGAATTAATTATTCTCATTTACAAAAAATTGATACCAAGATATGATTAAATCAGTAACACAAATGAGTGCAATATTAATTAATTAATTATCAAATTTATTTAACATTATTTTATTTTATAATAATATTGTTAATTTATTATAAGTGAAAGGACATGAGAAAACATATAAATTAATACCATCTCATAACAAAAATTAATTTAATTAATATTAACATGCTTCAAATTACACGGTTGGAGAGTCATGACCTCCTTAGCCCCCTAGTTCTTCCAGTGAAAAGGTCTATAATTTAATATAATCTCAATATTACCTTTTTAAAAATTTAAAAGCCTAAAAATTATTAATTTTAAAAATAATTAAGTTAGTGGAGGAACTTTATATTGGAATCGAGAGAATAATGTGCATGATACACATGAGTATGTAGTATTTTTTTTCTTGAAAAAAATATGTTAGAAATATTAAAATTTTATTTTGTTTACATTTAGGCCTAAATTAACGAGTATTTAATTTAATACAAGTAGTACACTCGCTCTCTTAAAACATTAGAGATATAATTTAATTTTTAAGGTCAAATAACGGCATATTAAACTTTAAATTGATATGAATTTATTTAATTTTAGTTGGTATAATTAATATAATATATATTACAAAAACTATTAATCACAAAATTTATTTAATTTTAAACTTTATGAGTCATATTAATTTTAAAATTTAATAGACCATTATTTGATCTTAAGAATTAAATTATATCTCTATTTTGGATCAAATGCAGTAGCATATTCGCATAATAAGTCAATTTATACTTGGAATAATAAGAACAATACTTAATATGGCCATGCTTTTTTTTTTTGTAAAAATTATAATTTTGAAACTATATTCTCGTTGAGTATAATTCAAAATTATTAATTTTATAATTAAATAGTTATAATCAAATATTTGTTTCACTATAAGAACAAATATTTTTGTAACAAAATTATTTATGACGGAAGTATTTTAGTCGAACATAAACTAATCTCCGAACATATGTCAATTTCGACCTAATTTTGACGCATTGTTCCCGCCAACTAAGTCTCGATTGAATCAATCAGTAATATTTCGAACGGAAATTATGTCGAAAGTAGTATATTTTAACCCTATCATCACTTACATGCCGTCGCTATCTATCGTTTGAACCTTATCTCTCCTCGTAAGTTTGATCTCTCTCTCCTCCTCATCGCCACCTCCTTGTCTCACCGTCGTCCTCCTTCTTTTCTTCCGAAGGCGTCTATATACCTAAACCCCCTATCTGAAACCTCCTCCTCCGACAGCGGTGGGGTTGTTGCGGCGACAATAACACCGGATTTCGGTCGGTTGTAGCTGTTGATAAGAATAGTTTCAACTTTCAAGGTTAATTTTCAATTTGAGTTTGATTTGAAGTATTAATTTGTTCTTGTATAATGCCCTTGTGTTGTTAGCAGCCGTTTATTATTATTATTATTATTATTATTATTATTATATACAATATAACTTTATTTATAATTTAAATAATATACATAATTGATGATCTCCTACTTTCGAGTATTGTGTTATTTTTCTTCTACATTATTATCATTATCTTTTGGGAATGACTAAGCTTAATTTACTCAATGACCCAAACGGGCCATGAACTTTTCACTTTTTTGTCAATATAACCCATGAGCTCTTTTTATTTCACAACAACTTTGGAATTTTAATAATTAGGCAAAATAATGTCCTTAAAACCAAACCATTATTAAAATTTAAATAATAATCAATCATTAAAAAATTGATTATATTGAAAAAAATTGTAGAGATTACTATTACCAAACCCAAAGCAGTGGTCCCCGATACGTCCACTTTGCTCTATCACTAGCAAAAAAAACTTATAATAATAATAATGTCCAAATTGACGAAAGAGACCTTTTCTTTGTTGTCTTACTTTTGTTGCTCTATCAAACAATCTCGGTACCTGTGGAAACTACTACAAACAACAAGTTTGTATAAAATAATAGAATTTATTTCTCAACAATTCAAAATATAATTTAACTACCAATTTTATTTTAAAAAGTTAATAATTAACTCAATTATTCTAAAATGAAGAAAACATTATTCATTTATTTACCTCTTAATATGTATATTGCACCACTACTTCTCTTAAAGTACGCAAAATGACACGGCAATGCAATTCCCCATCAACTATATCAATTCTCTTTGTACAGTAAAACCCCTATTTAGGAATACTCTATATAAAAATAATTTTTACAATATTATAAAAAAAATTGGTCCCAATTTGGGCCAGTTATAAATAGAAATAACCTCTAAATTGTAATATGTTATATACTTTTTAAGTCTCGTATTAAGAAACTATACCTCTATATAGTAATAATTTCATATATATATATATATAGAAAAAATGAATGTACACAGCTGTATATTACACAGTCTGTTATGGCCGACTTCCTTCATTTCAGTCACAATTAAGTACTACTCTATTTACCAACTAAACATTTTAATTATTCTAAAAATTCAAACAAATTTACTGGGTGGGGTTGGGGTTGGGGTTGGGGTTGGGGGTGGGGGAGTCATCAATTTTTTGTTATTTGTTTTTTTTTGTAATATATATGATGTTTTATTATTTGTACCATAATAATATATATGATTTTTTAGATTATTTTATTTTTTATTGCGAAACATTCATTAATTTTTTAAATAAACACTTTATATAGAGGTTGGAGAGAAGAGGACAAATTGACCCTTCTGAAAATTCAGTGAGGTCAATTGACCCATCTATCCTAAGGTGGATCCGTCACTGTAAATGAGAGAAAGTATGAGATAAATATATGATAAAAAGTATTATAGATAATTAATATTATATTTAATACTATATAATAATTTAGCTAATTCTTGTGCACAATTTTAAAGCAAAAATATATTATAAATTGATATAAAACAAAAATATATTATAACGGTAAATGTTAAATAGATTATTTTTAAAATTGATTTTTATATTATTTTTGTCAAAATATAAGTGAAAATATTATAATCAAAAGAAAATATATATAATTTACTATTGAATTTAATTTTTATAATTTAATAATATATTTATATATGCTTAATTATTAATTTTAAAAATAATTAATTTGATTAGAAAAGTCAAAACTATACATTAAATTTAAGACATAAGGAGTAGTACAATAGTATTATCTAAATTATAAATCTCCCTGAGGTTTCCCGCAAGAACTTGATGATTTTGTTTTTTGTTTTTTTCATACACTTTAGATGTATTATTATTTTATTCTTTTTATCTTTATATCTTACATAATTTATACAAGCAACGCCTGTTATAAATTAGCTCTGAAAGCCACTCGTTTTGGATTTTAATTAGCTGGGCCGCATGTGGTTATCAGCACCAAACGGGGAAAAGAGGCAACCCATACGTACGGCTGTACGTTTCAAAAATTAGTACATTTGAATTTTATTTGTTTATATTTTAATTTTTAATTATGAATAAAAATATAAATAAATAAAATTTATGTCTAATTTTTATTTTTGCCTAGAAGACCTCTACAAATTTTAGTCAACATCTCTTATTGTAATATTTGTAGAAACTATAATATTTATATATTATTTTTTGATATTTTAACTGGTAAGACCCACATATTAGCTAATGTTACTCCTTTTATTCTTAAATAACTGATGTTTAAGAATGCTGCACATAGATTAAGAATCAAATATTTTTTTTTTTTAAAAAAACCGTTCTTCTAAAATATTACTACTCCACTACTATCTTATCTCCGGACTATTTTTCTTTATCACTTGAAAAAGAAATGGATATTCTATTTGAAACAATTTGTTGATCAATATATTGAAGTGGAGTATACCACATTAACAATTTATCAAAATAATTTGTTGATCAATATATTTTTCTTTATCACTTGAAAAATATATATTTTTTATTGTTTTGATACACATTAATGAATTATTCATGCATTTATATTATTTTATTACACTTTCTGATGAGTAACATATTTTTGTGACATTAATTTATTATCAGATTAAGACATACCTAACTAATTAACTACTTTTATCCAAAATTTTTATATATATATATAGATATAGAATTAGAATGACTATTGAAATTGTTTTAATCTTAGCCTTCTTTCATCCAAAATTTATTCAAGACTACTTAGGTTTTAGGTTGAGTAATCTAGAGTTTAATGGAAATCCTTAAATATAATTACTTGTTAGTTGTTACTGCTTAGATTATAGATTAGTTGCTAAGATAACGAATTTTAATTTTTAAATATATTCTTAACATTTGTTATATATATATATATAGTTTGAATTGAATCTTTTTATGCGTGACAGAAATGAACCTTACATTTAATCCATATGTTTTGAATTAAGATTATTTTACATTAACAAAAAATTATTTGAGTCCAATCCAGCCCAACGTACCCTACGAAGGGGCTGCCCTGGATACGTGTAAATATGGGTGAGCATGCTTCTAACTTGGATATACTATTTCAGTTAGGGCTCTAAATGGTAATAAAAAATTAGGACATTTTCTTTATATTCATTTAAAATGAATATTATTCATATTCCATTATAAATATTCATAAATAAACGGATACGTCCGATTAACATCCGCCTGCCAACATATTTATCGAATCAGATATGCGGTATCATAATCCCGAGCAAAGAACAAGTTTTTCAAGTGTATTGTTTACTTTTCAATTTAAGCTTGGGACTATTAATCATGTGGTTATAAAATAGATTAAGATGTGAGATTATTTAATACTATTTTTTACCTGGTATTATAATCCTTACCAATTATTATTTAAAATATTGTTGAAAATCACGGTACATAAATTAACGACCACGATCTCTTCCCAACTTCGCTTTCTTCGTCCGCATCTGATTACGTTCGGATTTAACCAACTTGTTAGAATTCACCTTCAAAGATTTATGGGACAAACAGAGAGAGAGATTTGAGAAGTGGTTTTATTTTGAGATTAGAGATTTTAGGATTTTCCTCATTTTTTTTCTTCTTCTTTTTTTGATTTGAGATTTGATATTTAATATTTTTCTAAAAACATTTGCTCCTTTTTTGGTTGTCGACGATTATTTATTTTAGGAAAGCATGGTTGGATGTTGACGATAAATGTGGATTTTGGACGCAACGATGATGGATACTTTTGGGTTCATATGGAAGAAAGGAGAATACCTATGCATGAATAAGAAGAAGAGAGAACCCATAGTTAAATTATTAAAATGATTTGTCAAATTTACCCTTACTTAAATAATTTAAATTAATAAATAATGAAAATATTATTTTTTTAAATACACATTAGCTGATATTTGCCCCACTTAGGAGACCACGTCAGTAATTTATGACGTGACAGATCCAATTGAATGATAGTGAAAAAATTAATAATTCAATTATTTAATTAATAAAATTAAAATGTGGATTACCAAAGTGAAATATGACTATAGTTTAAGGATTATAATATCAAGTAGAAAATAGTATTAAATAATCTCACATCTTAATCTATTTTATAATCACAGGACTAATAGTCCCAATCTTAAATTGAAAAACAAATAATACACTTGAAAAACTTGTTCTTTGCTTGGGATTATGATACCAGGTAGACATTATAACCCAAAACATAAGACATATTATAACTATTTTTTAAAATATTGTTTAAAACATATTTATTCTATCCGAGATCCAAGCGGACGGATCTAAAATATATATTTTAAATTACATTTATCTCTTAAATAATACTCCATATCTTTAGTAAAATTACATTATTTTTGACATTCTTTTATAAGGTTGCGGATGACATTTTTGCATATAAAAAGTATTCTATTTAAAATATATGCTTCAAATTCGTCCTCTTCTATTTAATATTAAAAACATGTTTTGAACACAAATAATAAATGAACACAATATCGGAAAATTGGGTTTTACATGTAGTAATATGTATGTATTCTTCTTCTAAGCAAACAATTCATGTGGAGTAATTTGAGATTTGGGGTTAGGGATTTCGAGGGCGACAAAAATAGTAAGTAATTAGGTTGGAGAACATAATTAATAAAAAAAAAATGTTTTATTCCTTAGGAGGTAGGTGGACGGTGGACTTACTTTTCTATCCCATACCAACTAGAGTAGTAGCCACAGCCCACAGGCCCACCAGTATATAACTAAAGCCCATTCCATTATTTTGTCTCTTTCTCTCTCTAGTAAATTCATACCACATTTCTTTTCCTTTGCGGCGCGTCGCGGCCTCGCGGCAGACGTCACAGAGAGAATTAGAGATACCATTGATAATATATAGAGAGAGAGAGACAGGAGGTGTATAAGAAAATTTATATCAGCTGATACGAATTTTATGTTCTTTTCCTTGATAATTAACTATACATGTATATGTATGTTATGTAGACACACATTCACATTACCCACATAAATAAATAAAGAGGTTATATATATATATATATATATATCTATATTCTCTTCTTCCTGAAAACCCTTCCCAATTTTGCTAGTCCTATAATTCCTGAAAACTCATTTCTTCTTCTACTCTTCTCTCCCTTAATTCCGTTATGTTGTCGTTGATAACGCTCCCGGCGTCCTCCAAAACCGTCTGCCGATTCCAATTATAAACATACATATCGAGAAGAAAAAATTGGTATGGACGATTACGATCTTCAATTGTGTGTAGAACGGCTAAACGGCGATGTCATGGAAGAAACCCGCCTATTTACCTCGTTCAATCGGCGTGCTCTGCCTGATCCGTTGTTGATCAGTGAGGAAATTTGGGGGACAGCAGAACAAACGACATCACAAGAGGTCTTGTATTGTATTCATCCTACGTTGGACTCGGAGGAGAAGCGTAAGGATGTAATTGAGTATGTTCAAAGACTGATCAGGTGTTCTATTGGAGTTGAGGTGAATTTCCTTTCAATTAGTACTTGTACAACTAAACTTGTGTATGGGTGTACCAACTACCAAGTAGTTTCAAGTTGTAAGTCAATGATGTTTTGTTTTCACCTAGTTCACTTAATATTGCTCAAGTATACCCACTTCCATATTTCCACTGGGACTTGAACATGGTAGGTTCACATAATTATACCACTCAATATGTGGCACTAGTTATTTAAAGGGACTAAACATGTTAAGTATCACAAAGGCTAATAAAATATATATATTTTAGACATTTGAGGGCTCTAGTAATTGTGGCACAAACTGTGTGGTGTGTGCACCAGTAATGTTAATTGATTGAATCTTTGTGGATATTCAGATATACTTAAGGTATGTTGTCCTTGATGCTTTTGTGAAAATGCCTTTGGATGTTAGCAAAAAGCTAGGAACAGCTCAACTGTATGAAAAAATAACAAGATAAAAGAGGGACATTATCATCGGTTGTTATTCATACAACTATGATTTGTTATTTAATCCAGACTAGATACTTTTTGCATTACATTTCGGTCAATAGGTGAAAAAAAAGTAATTAATTTTGTTTTTTTTCTTCTTGATTCTGTGCTTGTTTGGTTGGTGAATTGAGGGGTTATTAATTTTTTGATGTCTTGTTTCTTGATTCTCTACTGTGAATTTACGCTGGCTGCACAGTTGTATCTACTTCTTGTTGCTCTTTGGTAGATATGAGTTGCTTTATATAGGAGATGGGTGAGGTTGATTGAGTTGATAGTTGTGTTTAGTTATTCCTATGCATTTCTTTTGTATAAAACTTGAGTGTACCTGCTCTGCCAGACAGATGATATTATTTTGTTGGGTTTCTTTCCATGCTTCACTTTGGGCCTCTGCTAGTGGCGTTGTATTGTGGATCTTCACCAGGATTTTTGGCAGTTCTTCATTGAAGTCTTTCTGATGCATTTCACTAGTTTTTTTACCTTTACGAAGTAGCTCTGGTCATTACTACCTCTGTTAAATTCTTTTTCTATCTTAAAAGAAAATTACATATTACTGATTGGTATCCAAGAAAGAAGTATGTATTTTTTCAATTTGTAATTTATTTTAATTTTTTTTTATCATGGCTTTAAACATTCGTAGGTAAGTAAATTATCTGAATAAATTTCATCAGATACTGTTCAGAATCTTGTAAATTCTTCTACAAGTTGATCTCTCCTTTTTCCAGTTCTTGTTTCTCGTTTATCTGAATTTTTTATTCGTTTGTTTTTATCTGAGTGGCTTGCCATTGGGTAAATTAGTAGTACGTTCTGTTTTTAAACTTTACGAACTCATTAGATCATACTTCAATTTGGTGGAGGAAGCCTTTCAGATGATTATCTTTTTCTTTGAAGTACTTACAAGTTTAAATTTTCATGTGCACATTATAGGTTTCCCCATATGGTTCAGTACCTCTTAAGACTTACCTTCCGGATGGAGATATTGACTTGACTGTCCTTAGCAGTCCTATATTTGAGGATTCTCTGCCTCGTGATGTACTTGGGGTTATGCATGCAGAACAGTCAAATGAAAACGCTGAATATGAAGTGAGAGATACGCAGTTTATTGATGCTGAGGTTCTTTCCCCTATGATGATTCCTTTTTAATGTTTTTAAAAGTTATTTGAAAAATGTGTCACTTATTTACACGAATAAATAAAAATAAAACGTGTATACAAGTATAACTGCAATAAAGAGTTGAGAGTAGTTGCAGCTATGTGTGTTGTTACTTCATTTTATGTATTCCTTATTTGTAATACTCATGATTTGTATTTCTGGTTGTAAAACCTTTAGCATATATTAGCACCATCCTAGCTGTAAACTTGGATTACCTACTATAGAGCTGAGTTACTTATTGCGTAACAAGTTGGAGATCTGAGTAAACTCTTCCAATGATGTACACAAGTTCATACCTGCCTTTGTTTATTGCATTTTAGAGTCTGAAGCTAGTATAATAATTTGAAGAATATTAGGTACTAAAATTAAATAACAACTCAAAATAAAAATTGAAACTAAAATCATGTTTTGGGCTTTCTTCCTCCAGTGTTGAGCTGTCCTCGTTATGAGTGTAGCTTGCTTACATCTCTCAGTAGTTCCTTTCACATATTTCTGAAGTTCAACTGATGAAGTTGAATAGGAAGAATGATTTCATAACTTTTTTGTTATATTTAATTTTATATTACATGAATTCTATTTTGTAAAAGATGAAGTTAACTCCTTTTTAGCAGTTGTGCATTTGTGTTGAGAAAGGTTTATCTTTCTTTTCTTTGTCTTTACAAATAAAAATTAGTTTTGTCTCTGATGGCAGGTTAAACTTGTGAAATGCCTTGTACAGAATATTGTGATTGATATATCCTTCAATCAGTTGGGAGGACTTTCTACTCTGTGTTTTCTTGAACAGGTATTACTTTAGGCTAATCTAAAGATTTGAAATATTCATGGTCTCTTTCTGTATGCTGCTTGTATTCCAGTTATGCCGCAAATGACTCCACTTTTTGTTTCTGGTAGAATATTAAATGAGTTGATTTTGTACTTTCAATGAATTTGAAATAATTGGATACTGCTGCACCTGATATATTCCCTAGAACATATCAGGTTGTCTTTTATATATTCTATAATTGGCGCTGATCCCAGCCCACATGTGTGGGGCTAGTGGTAATGGGGTTGAGCCGTAAGCTTGAGGTTGAGTGTTCAACTCTCACAGGGTGCAAAAACACTTGGCTTAAAACTGTGGGGTATAGCGTGTATCCTTTTTGTGGTTAGTACTGTATTCTCATTACAATCATGAATTGATAGTTGATCTTCATTGATAAAGCATTTACTAAAAAGTCTTTTATTTATTTGGTTCTTGTCTTCTTACAACATTTCATTACTCAGCATGCTGAGCAAAAAGTAGACTACGTTGCTATTTTCAGATATTGACAATCTAATGATGTTTTTTCTTTTCTTCTTCCCACCCTTCCTGTAATGCAGATTGATCGTCTTGTTGGCAAGGATCATCTTTTTAAACGTAGTATTATTTTGATTAAAGCTTGGTGCTATTATGAAAGCCGCATACTTGGCGCCCATCATGGTCTAATTTCTACGTATGCTTTGGAATCATTGATTCTATACATATTCCATTTGTTCAATTCATCCTTAAATGGTCCTTTAGCGGTAATTACTTGTGGCCATGCTAAATGACGTTGCATTTTATGTAATGCATGAATAGGTTTGGCTTTTGATATTTGCTTGCCTAATTGTAGGTTCTTTACCGATTTCTGGATTATTTTAGCAAATTTGATTGGGAGAACTATTGTATCAGTTTAAATGGTCCAGTTTGCAAATCGTCCCTGCCTGATATAGTAGGTAAGCAATATTATCTTGTGCCTATGTAGTTGTGACTTGTAAGTGATGCACCTACTTATAGTCCTTTCTCTTCCCTCTTGTTCATCTTTGTCCCTGTTCTTGAGCGTAGATAGGGGGCAGGGTATAATTGGTATGATGTTGTGCTTATACTTTGTGTGTGTGTATGCAGTTGAGAATCTGGAGAATGGAGGAGAAGATTTGATGCTTAGTGAAGAATTTCTAAGAAACTGTGTGGACATGTTCTCAGTTTCATCTAGAGCCTTGGAGACAAATTTGCGAGTGTTTCCCATGAAGCATCTTAATATAATTGATCCGCTGAAAGAAAACAATAACCTTGGGCGCAGTGTGCACAGAGGTAGATAAATATTTTTCCTGATATACTATAATATGCGCTTCAATTCTGGCAATCCATGTCACGGACAAGTGGCCAGAAAGAAGTTTTTGATTTGGTCTCTGAGATTAATATGATCATGGAAATTTGTTCTCATGTTTTCTAGTTTTTAAGGTTTTAAAGAAAACTGATATCTTATATCAGTAACAAATGAGTTTTCCTTGTCGTCTAGTAACATTCCAGATAACCGTTTTCTCATGCTCTCTTCTTTTGATTAACGAGTCACTCTATAAGTAATCCATTAGTTCCTGAAGCAAATGGGTGAAAGGCAGAATGGAAGCAAAATAAAATAGTATTCTAGAAGTATTATTTTCTACTTTGACCACATCATGCAGGCATTCATTTCTATTTTATCCTTCTTAGATTGCACCATGTTATGTTTAGGAAAAGCAGAAAAAGTCTTATCATTTTGGTAAACCTGGAAAGGATAAAGCTAGATATTAATACTTGCTTGGGATGGTAAAATTATCACCAAAGGAGATAAATGGAGTGAAGATTGCTAGTTAACTTCAGACCACAAAGTCAGGCAACTCCAGCAAATATTTTCTTTAACCTGCACGTCTATTTTATAAACATAACAATTATCAGCATAGGAAAATTGCAGTACCACCATATACTGCCACAGCATTGACGACTTAACAATATCTTGGCCATAATACTATTATCAACAAGCACTTCTACTGCAATTCTAGTTTTGGTGAAGTATTAGAAACAGCTCTTCAGTTTTGAGATCCAAGGAAAGGGGAGCGTGAAAAATGAATTGCTTTTGCTGGAGTGTTTGTTGAAACATCACAATTGGACCTTTTTTTTATTTTTATTTATTTACATTTATATATATATATATATATATATTAATGAAACTATACACCCGTGTCTCTTTCAGGAAACTTCTATCGAATACGCAGCGCTTTCAAATATGGGGCTCGCAAGCTTGGTCGTATCCTTCTGTTACCCAAGGAAAGAATTGATGACGAGATCAAGAAGTTCTTTGAAAGCACTCTGGAGAGGCATGGACACAAAGATGCTGCACAGATAATTGGTCGTGAGCTTGGAAGTTTATCCTCCTCGGCACTTTCAAATGATGACATGAATCTCAGTTCAATTAATGGCACTATTGATGAAGATATGCTAGGGGTGGAATATAAAATCAGTTCTGGATTCAGAAATGAATTAGACAGATACTTGAAGACAGCAGCTTCTTCGCAAATGGTGTTAGCTTGCTCTACTGAGAGAACTGTTGTTTCAGGAGATCGTTTGGCAGGGGATGTGAATGACCCTGTGACATTCAGGCCTCTACGCTTGAGAAATACAAATGTAGCATCTGATTGTTCACCACTAAGGAGAGATTCTAATGATTCTCTATTGACATCTCACAATGCACCGGGCTTGTGTGTGAATAATTTTGACAGCTTGGGTTTCAGTGACTCAGTAATCTCAAGTCCGGATGATAATGTCTCAGATAATTTATCCATCGAGTTTAGAGAGAAGGCCTTAGAGAGCATTGCTGGAGATATTGAAACTTTAAATTTATCAGACCTCAGTGGGGATTATGATAATCACGTAAGAAGTCTGCTTTATGGTCAGTGTTGCCATGGATATGCTTTATCTCTACCTGCACTGTGCAGTCCTCCCTCATCATCTCTTTCTCAGTTCCAGAACGAGCCATCTGATACTGTCCGTCAATACATGCCACTGAAGAGGCTAACAAACACAAATGGTGCGGCCTTGGGAAAACCTCTGCCCCCTGCTAAAAATCCTACACCTTCCGTTGATGCTTTTGGTTTAGATGAAAGAAACAAAGCACGCGGAACAGGCACATACATCCCCATTCTGGTATTTTGTTGTTAACATCATTGCTTTTGGGCACACATTAATAAATTCTTTGCTTTTGTGCCTGTGTTTTATGTTTGAAAAATAACTTGGCCTGAAATTATCCTTGTCAAGATCCATTTTTACCGTACTATTGAAATTTGCAGGACTGTTATTCATTCAGGGAGAGACCATCGCAAGGGAGGAGGAATCAAGCGCAAGAAATTCGTTGCCAGTTGCAGAAACATGGTTGTAACAATGGGACAAACTCATTTGAAGAAGGTGGTGAGGAGCTTACTCAAGCACAGTCCAAGGTTTTAGGCAATGGGGAGCCTGGTTTATACTATGAGCCTCTTCATGTTATGTCGGATAATTCCCCTGGCAATGGAATCTCAATTTCAAACCGGATTCTTGAGTTTGGATCTTTTGGGCCTTTGCCAGAAGGCAGCGGTCAGCTGGCTTTACGGGGATCTACTTCAAGCCTTACAGCAGTAGAAGAGCAGAATCCAAAACAAGTGAAGGGTAAAAGACTTCGCAGGTAGGTTTTGTTTTTTTTACTGTGTTTGAGCATAAGATGGTTTTGGAGTTTAAAAGTGCATTCTTTGGGCTTTCAGGATTGCAGAGAAGTCGCTAAACCTTGAGAACGAAGCTGACTTCCCCCCTCTTTCCTAATGAAGGGGGAGGTGCATGTACAAGTTGAGAGATGGATAATTGTAGGATCTAACAAACAATACAGAACTGATCATTAGGCAAGGAGGTGGTAGATTTTATTTTATGTTTTAAACATTAGCTTAAACTCTTTCTCCCCCCCCTTGTTCAAAGAATAGAGAGAGATTGGTTGTGGTATAATGTTGTAGTTAAAAAAGAAAAGTAGAAGAAGAAGAAAGGAGTTTGTAGAATGTCACCAGCTTTGCTTTGCTTTTGCATCTACACTCGCTCACTCGCTGGCTCTTTTAGTGAAAGTGTGTAATACAATACTAATAAATAAATTATGGACCACCTAAAAATTGGTCATCGATCAATCCTATTACAAAAAGTGCCTCCTCCTCCTCCATTCATTCATGTGGATGTATGTCTCTGCGTTTTGCAGGAACTAGGAAGTGAATCCTTTTTGTGGTAAGGGTGTTTGCTTGTATTGTACAATTTGTGTTTGAACTGAATGCACATTAACACTCTGTTTCTGTGTTTTGAACAAAAAAGAAAAGAATAGAAAATTTAAATTAAAACAGTAAAGAAAAGAACAGAAAATTTGAAGTTTTCATTTGTGTTGTTTCTGAGTTTTTAATAGAAAAAAATAGAAAATTTAAAATTAAGGACATGAGTTGTAATAAAAATTTATTATATTAAAAGTTGAGGATAATATGAGAATTATAAAAATATTACTTATTCTAATTTATTTTTCGTCCAAATCAGGTTAATTTTGGACGGAAAACTTTGGGTCTATCCATTTCTTTTTTTTTCGGTTTATTAAAAAATTCAGAAACATAAGAATTGAAAAAGAAAATTTAAATTTTTTGTCCATTTTTTTATTTTCTGTCCATTTTAAAACTAAGAAACAGAGCGTAAGTATCAGTAGAATTGTTTATATATTTTTATTAAAAGATACTGTAATCAGATTCTTATTCGTACACTACTTTCTCCCTTCCAAATACGAGTTTGAGACATTTTTCAAATTCAAATATTTATTATAAGTTAGTATCTAAAGTATTTTATTAATTATAAAAAATTTATTGTTTTTTAATGTTTCATATTAATTTCAAAAGTCTAAACTGGATTATGGATAACAAATTTTAGTAGAAAAGCATACATGGTAATAATCATATTATAAACAGATAGATTTTTCCAGAAGATGTGTCGAGGAATAACATAAAAATAAATAAATAATGGATGTGGATTACATTTTAAAAAGAAATAATAATAATTGATAAAAATGATTAGGAGAGGGGTTTAACATAACATAACAGAAAGAAAAGGAAAAAAAGGAGGATAGAAAATGGAGTATATACGCTGGCTGGGCTGCTGCGTAAAGTTGGGTTGGGTGAGGGTCCGCATGAAAGAAGAGAAGAATAAACAAAACAAAACAAAACAAAAAATGGAATAAAGAGGGAGAGAAAGTTGTTCTTCCGAATTAAACTCTACGCATCGCATTATTTCTTCATTGGCCAATCAAATGGGAAGGAGCCGTTGACCGTGGTGGAGCGACTCCCTGAGATCTAGTACTAAGCGACCTACAGCTTTTCAAATCAGCTCTCTCTCTCTCTCTCTCTCTCAATTCCATTCCATTGCCGAATACAAAAATAAATCCAATCTCTATCTATCTATCCTGCATCCAAAGTTGAAATCTTTTTTTATATTCAAGTTTCTCTTTATCTGCAAAATAAAATGGATAGCAATTATTCAGCTATTTCTAGGAATTCATTTGTAGAGTTACAAATACAAGATGATAATCCTAATTCTGGGGTTGAATCTCCACAACTCCCTCAATCTCTTTCTAATCAAGACGCGTCTTTTAAACTGCTATCTCCCGATGGGTACCTAGGGCATGTGAATTCCAAAACTTTCAATATTGATGACGATCTTGTTCTTGATGATGATCTTGATTTTGATAATTTACCCTTTGTTGCGGGCGGAAGTAAAAATTCCGGTTCGCCCTTATATGGTGCCGTATTTAACCTTACCACCACAGTTGTTGGGGCTGGCATTATGGCCTTACCGGCCACTATGAAGGTTTTGGGTTTGTTTGTAGGAATCGTTCTGATCATTTTGATGGGTATTTTGTCGGAGATCAGTGTTGAATTGCTTGTTCGATTTACGGTTCAATGTAATGCGGCCTCCTATGGGGAGGTTGTTCAATATGCATTGGGTAAGAGGGCTAGGATTTTGTCTGACATTTGTATCATTGTCAACAATGCTGGTGTATTGGTAGTTTATTTGATTATTATGGGTGATGTCATGTCGGGTTCACTGCATCATGTTGGGGTTTTTGATCAATGGCTGGGGCATGGGGTGTGGGATCATAGGAAGCTATTGATTTTGGTTGTGATGGTGATTTTTCTTGCACCACTTTGCGCTCTGGATAAGATCGATTCTTTAAGCTTGACTTCGGCTGCTTCGGTAGCTCTTGCAGTTATTTTTGTTCTTGTTGCTTTTGTTGTGGCTTTTATTAAACTTGTCGAAGGGAAAATTGAAGCTCCAAGGTTGACCCCGGACTTTGGCTCAACAAAGGCAATTTTGGATTTGCTGGTGGTAATTCCAATCATGTCGAATGCTTATGTTTGTCATTTTAATGTTCAGCCTATTTATAATGAGCTAGAAGGACGGTCACCTGATAAAATGAACCGAGTGGGAAGGATCACAACTGCTCTATGTGTTTTTGTTTATGCTTCGACTGCCATGGCAGGTTATTTACTATTTGGAAAGGATACTGAATCTGACGTGCTGACTAACTTTGATAAGGACCTTGGGATTCGTTTCAGCACTGCTTTAAATTATATCGTTCGTGTTGGTTACATTTTTCATTTGGTTCTTGTTTTTCCTGTTATCCATTTCTCCCTGCGTCAAACAGTGGATGCCTTGGTGTTTGATGGATCACCTCCACTTACAGAGAGTAGGAAGAGGTGTCTGACCTTAACTGGGGTGCTGTTGGTAATTATATATTTTGGATCCACTATGATTCCAAACATTTGGACTGCCTTCAAATTTACTGGGGCAACCACGGCTGTTTCATTGGGTTTTACCTTCCCGTCTCTTATTGCTTTGAGGTTAAGTAAACAAGGGGCTGGTTTGAGCTCCAGTGAGAAGTTTTTGTCTTGGTTGATGTTGATATTAGCAATCTTAGTTAGCATTATCGGAGTTTTTGGAAACATATATAGCATGGAAAGCAAATCTGATTGACTCTAAGTGCTCTAGTTTGGGGGTTTTTCCTTTCTTTCTGATAAGTGTTTGGGGGTTTTCTTTTGACAAGTATAGTTTGTTAAAGTGATACAGAAGATTTTTTAGGTAAATCTGTTACTTTCCTGCCTGGATAATTCACACTGTTGAAGATAACCGGACACTATGCAGATAGTTGATGGGGGTGAGGTTGCGGTCAAAGGTTACATCCACGTGAGAAGTGCAAGATGAAGCCATGCCTAGTTTCTTCTGCATCTTCTGATTCATTGTCTTTCCAATGCCTACACTCTTGAGAGCAAGTTTGGAGGATCCCACCTCAGTTGAAGAATGGTTAAAGGAAAAGTCTACCAAGCACTAAAAATGTAAGTCGTTTACGAGTTTCTAAATTAGTTGCGGAATTGGTTTCATTTTCTCATTTTGCTCAGCCCCATGATTCTAGTTTCTTTCTCCCCCTTCAAAATTGGGGACATTGTAAATGTACCATACAACAATTATATTGACTGCTTAAATAACTTTTTATCCCTTTCTTCCTGTTATGATATATTTACTTAATTTCTTGACGTGACATTCTTTTCTTCTTTGCAAGTATATTGCTTATTGGTTAGTTTTTGTTATGTATACCTTGTATTTTAGGTTTCTTACATTCCACTAATTTTTATTAGATTGATTGACATTGTCTTCAAGAATGAGTTTTAAATTCTAATGACCATCTTATACTTCCTTTTATTGGCTTTAAATGACTTGTGAAGAAAACTTTTGTATATTTGGAAGTTTATTTTATATGAACTACCTTTAAAATCTAATGTACCTAGGTATTGTTTAACTTGGCTGTTTATTAATTTCATTACAAAATGACATTACATGTCTTAATCAACAATAGTTGGGTAGAAACTTAGGAGGGGTTATTATATTAATGTTTTAACCAAATACATGTTTTATATATGCAATCGAAAAATGTAAAATTATCTAAAAAAATTGGCCCAGGACCCCGCTAAATTATTTATAGCCTCACAATATTTTGACCCCATTGGATAATAATCCTAGTTTCATCACTGTGCATAAGTATGATCGAGTGTGTCAACTTGAAGGTGATTTTCTTCCTCTATTAACTTTGAGTCTGACTCATTGTTACTATTAGCTCGTTAATAGATTTTGACACCTTATGTTTTTATGATGCAAATGTCCTTATGTTTTTATGATGCAAATGTGCAATGCATGTGTTCGTTGTTCCACTTTTTCCCTTCCCCTGCAGCCTTAAAAGTTGTTATTTAAGGCGTTTTTGTTAACCTGCAACCAGATCTTAAAACTAGTTATTAGAAGAGTAAAGTTAAGCTCCATTACTGGCTTGAAGTTAAAAATATAGAAAATAGAAAGGGTTAAACATATTTTTAACGTGTCAATAGGAATGTACGTTAGATTTTACACACTATCCTCCAATGGAATTATAAAGTAGTTTGGATGACAAAAGCTAGAAGGTTTTCCTATAAATTTCACAAGCTCTTGGATATTTTTGTTTAACTCAACAATGCCTTTTTATTGTAGACGGGGTAGGTTGAAAATGAATCCCATTAAGAATAGTTCTAGAGAAAAGGAAAAATATTACACAAAAACCTAAGAGAAGGATGAAGTAAAATATCTAACTAAGATTAAGTAGGAGTGAAGGGATATAAATGTAATAAAAGCACAATCACGTGTACAAGATACACACAGACATGCTGAAAAGAAAATAAATATGAAATGGAGGGAGACGAGAGGGGCAGAAAAAGAGAGTCTAAATGATCAATTGTGTCATTTAGACTTCAGGTGGATTTTCTGTTGCTATCTTTGTCCACTTAGCTTTCAGATCGAGAAAGATCCCCAATCCTTGCTTTTGAATCCAGAGTTTACTTGTGTAGTCCGCAGTGACTCCATTCAATGCCTTTTGAGTCAACTAACTAACTAGATGTGCAGAAATTGATTACCGTTGGAGGTGGCGGGCATGCACGCGCACACGCACACGCACACGCACACGCACACGCACACGCACACGCACACGCACATATATATGAACTTATAGTCCGCAAGAGAAAAATGTAAGAGAGAGGAGAAAAGAATAGAAAATTACTGACAATGTACGTGTTGGGTTTGAGCATTGTTGAGGGGGTTTGCGCTGCAGAATCTTAAGTATGACAGTCTCTTGTAAAAATCGTTAAAAGTCTTTAACATTGTTGTACGTGTATTTGAAATGCCTTATGTTGTTATGAAAATAATTTTTTATTTTTTCATGAACTCATCCACAGAATTTGGGGGCATTTGTTGGAGTGGATGTCAAAGTTAACTCAGGAGTATGTTCAATTGATTGAAGTTGAGGCAAGGAATTACCTGGAGTAGTTAATCCTGCCCATTTGGTGGTATTGTCTTGTGATGGAATGCATGAATTTTTATTTTTGTTTGCAGTAAAGAGAACACAAATGATGAGAGTTATTGCAAAACTAGGACAATTTGCACAGTTGTTTATGTGTTTCCTCCATTAATTTGTATCTGGTTTAATTTCTTTTCGGAAAAATGCAAAAGCACAACTTCATATTATTATAGTACTACCATTAATCTATGGATTGTATTAAAGATCTTTACTCTAATGGCCTGAAATTAATACCCTTTGGAAGCTTAAGCTAAAAAACGGGGTAGGACGTCTCTTCCCGGCCACAAAGACAAGACTGACTGTTCCACATTGTTTGTTTTTGTCCAAATATGGGCAGGGCAGGACAGGACAGGACAGGACAGGACAGGACAGGACAAGGGAGATAAATTATTTATTTTTCCTAATAATAAGGTAAGAGGGGAAATTACAGTACAGAATGAGGAATTGAGGAGTATCATCCGGTTCAATCAAACACACACTATAATTAGTATTAGTCTCATCAAGGAGCCTGGTGATGTGGAGTGGAGTCACGTGCACCACTATATTTTTTTAATTAGTATTAAAAACTATTATTTTATTTTAAATTTTACAAATGGGAAACAAACAGTATCCACTCCACTCCAGTCTGTTGTGCTCGTGAGGTACTACCATTTATGTATGCCCCCCTACCCCTATCACTATAGGCTACGCCTTGCATCATGTTCTATGTAATACCAATAATAAAATTCATGTAAATCCTTTAGAAAATAAAAATGACTATTGGTGGATCCATCCATAATTAATCAAAGCAAATAAAGCAGTGATTTATACAAAGTGAGTAGTAATAATAGAAATGAGAGAAAGCAAGTTGGATTAATTAAAGAAATGAGCAGTGATTGTGAATAAACATACTTTATAACAACCATTTCTTTTCTTTTCTTTGGGGTTAGGCAGGCGGTTAGGTTGGCATATAAATTAATTGTATGTTAGTTACTACTAGAACAGTAAGATAAGATGATCAATCACTCACTCAAATCAACACCACTTACTGGTGACGGTACCCACAACCTAACTACTCCAAGAAATACCCCCATTTTCTCTATACATTCTTTTCCCATACTTTTATAATCATCTACTCTAGCTACCCTACCCCCTTCCCAAAAATATTTACCCTCTCTCGCTTCTAAAATTATACGTACATATATTTTTTCTTTTTTAACCATTCCCCACCCACCCCCAACCAAAAAAAATTAAAAATAAAAAAATAAAAAAATATATGTTTAAATGACATAATATTTCTAATTTCCCAATAAAAATATATGCCATTCACGCGACCTCTAGCTAAAAAATCACACGAGGGGTTGGGTTGGGTTGCTTCTGGAGTAATTAAAGAATAGTCATACTAATGTTACTCAACTTGGAAATTTGAGTCCATCGCTTCGCTCCACTTCTTTCCATGCCCATTGCCCACCTTCAACAATTAAAACAAGGGTTGCCTGGCCCACCCATATGACAATTACCTTGCCTTTTCCCAATCCGTGATTGATGCCCAATATAATATTTCCAAACCATTTCTTACTTGTCACTCCTCCTACAAGAGTTTTGATCAAAAAACATTGGCCTCCTTCTCTCTCTTTGATAGGGAACATCAAACATGGCCTTGAAGACCCACCCCCACATAACCCATCCTTTTCCTTTAAGTTTCAACTACCCCAAAATTCATTAAAGCAATTTTCACCACCTATATAACTTTACCCTTTCCTTTTCCACTTTATATTTAGTTAACTAACTACATATATATCACAAGCACATCCACACTTCATAGTCCAAATTAAATTAAGCAATGGACTGGTTCTCCTGGCTATCAAAAACTGTCCTTGAGCCTTCCCTTGTTTATGAATATGGCCTTTCTTTCTCTCACAACGAGCTCGAAGAAGACGATATAGCTTACTTCAATCATGAATTCCTCCAAAGCATGGGCATCTCCATAGCCAAACACAGGCTAGAGATTCTCAAGCTTGCCAGGCCCAGGCCGCGCCCCATGTCAAGGATTCTTGTCGCGATCAAGCGGACAAAGAGGTGTTTGGTTAAGTATATTCGAACGTGGGTTCATCGGGAGGATTCAGCTCTTGTTCTTGTTCCTAGGCGCAGTTACATGAGTTCTATGGTGAAGAGGAATAAGAAGTTAATGGTTGCCAACCAAGGAAGATTATTACTCACAAACGGTAGTCCTCGGCCTCGGGTTAATAGTTTTTCAAGCCCAATGGTTTATGATCTTGGTAGCGATGAGAAGATGGAAGACGATGATGAGGAGGACGAGGACGATGGGTACTATTGGAGAGGTGGTGTTGAAGAGATCAGATGGGATGCAATGTTTCAGAATTTGAAACCTACTTGAAGATCTCATCGATCTTGTGTGAATTTCAATGGTGAGAGATGGTTTTTTGGGTTCTTCCACCAGGGGCAGGGAGGGAGTTTTTGGGTTGATCATTTAGAAGACTTGCATTATTTATTAGTATGTTTTAGTTTAGTGGTGGGCACCATTAGCCATTAGGGTCAGGGTGTGTATCACTAATAATGACTAATGAGATTGTCTCCCCTGGGCCTGGCCTGGATTGGCTTTAATTTGTACGTTTACTCTCTTTTAATTTCACCTTCAATGCCATCCCATTTTCATACGTTTTAAATTTTTTTGTTTTTTTACTAGAATCTAAATGTGTGTGCGTGT
Source organism: Panax japonicus (assembly GCA_020205505.1). Lineage (NCBI taxonomy): Eukaryota > Viridiplantae > Streptophyta > Magnoliopsida > Apiales > Araliaceae > Panax > Panax japonicus. The sequence goes on along the minus strand of CM035098.1, from coordinate 73,216,334 downwards.
ATTTATTTATCACAGTTTCCTGTTATTTTTAGAGAGATTGTAAAGGAAAAGCTCAAGTTAAGTTACCAATGGAAAGGTAACTTGAAACCATTTGACTCCTCCCTCCTTCAGTAAAAAGAAAATCTTGAAATCAAACAGTAGTGTTATAATACCCGATTTTTAAGTTTGAAATTGAGTTTTAAAAAGTATTAACATGTAGTAATTTAGAAGAGAAGAGAAGAGGAGAGAGTATAATATAATGAATTAGGTATGGAAAGGCGAGAGGCATCATTATTATCATTAGTAAAGCTAGCTGTTTCTAACGACCATACATACTACTAAACAATAGAATTGTTGATATGGATTATTGAAGTCAAATAGCAAGCATGTGAATAAGATGAACAAACAGAATGTGATACTTGCTGCTCATCTAATAATATCTATTGGCGTTTTTGACACCTTTGAGCATCTTGCACGGTTCACATATCCCCTAAATTATTATAACTACTACACAATTAGACTCCACTATATATATGTATGTATACGTAATACGTGTATGGCAAGCAACACATATGTACGTATACATCCAATTAAGGATTCCTTTGGCCTCACCTCACTCGGATAAGAAATAAATCAAGCTTCACAGCTTCACAGCTTCACAGTGGAGTGGAGGGGAGGAGCCTATTGTTTTTGGACAGTCCAGTCGTGCCTTAACCAATCCATATCCTTTGTCACTTTGAGGTTCAACTTACCACTCGATCAAGAGGAACAGATTAAACTCAATTTACCCTCCCTCCCTACAAATTCACCCTTTATTTCTGGACTTCACTTGAAAGTTTTGAAGGTGAGGGCAATGGGATTTGCTTAAATAGTGATCAGATTGATTACAATGTTTAAAGATTTGATGCCTCACCACACACACACACACAAAACAATGGTAATATGAATCCTTTTGATCTATTTGAATTCTAATGGTCAGAGGTAACCCATTCAAAAGTTGTTCCAATATAGTTTTGACATACTCGATTTCACAAAATGTATCTCAAACTTTGAAAATGGAGCACGCTCAAAGCCCACTTTATGATTGTAGGGTCTGTTATTTAGTCTACTTCTTTATCATGATAAGTAAACACCAACTAGTAACCCCAAGAATCTTGATTGTGGGACACACACACTCACACATATAAAGTATCAAATACCAAATTGATGAAACAACTTAACTTCGTATATACCTCAATTAAATACTTTGAATCAACTTGCTCCCTCCCTTCCAAATATAGCTTTAATATTAGCTAAGAATTCTGTTGTGGTGGTTTGATATTGAAAATGATAGTGTAATGGTAAATTAGGAACATCATGTAACTTTATAGTCCTAAAATAGAAATGTACCTCTAATTTTGGAACGGACGAAAAGAAAATGTAAATTAGACCAGAGGGAGTATTAACAAACTAGAACATCCAAGCACCAATTCACATAAAAATCAAAAACAGAGGAACAAAGAATAGGCTACATGCTATAATGCCTCAATAACAAGCTAATAATATTGAAGAGAGTACCTGTGTTCTGTAATAAAGAGCATCCGATGTCTGCTTCTGTTGATATTACAACAAAGATTAATGACAACCCTTCCAAGTCTCAATTTGATACATCAACAGCAAATCAAATAACTGGAATAGGGTAATAACTTCTGTAATCTTAGTTACAACATACATATATATGCTTCAACAGTTTCCCAAATATAATATGATCCCGTGACAGATAAATCCTCCATTGATAGATGAATGGAGCTCAAATATTGGCAGCTCCACAGATGGCATAGAATGAGCTTAATCTGCATATTCTTGCCTAGATCTGAAATAACTCTACTACATAAAGGACGTGTATTACTCAATCACTGATCGTACGCAGCTTAAAATCTCCATTTATCAGTGACTAGAACTTTGCGGTAGACGAAAGGAACCCCCAGCATAAAGCATTTGGTAAACTGGTCTGATTCTGATTGTCAATATTATGCTCAAGATAGTACCCAAACCACAGGCTCCAGCCAGAAACAAGAATGTGAGCCTAAAGCAGTTGGGCCCCAAGCAAGAGGAACTTTGTTGTTTAGCCGCCTCTGTGTCATATACATGGCCAGCAAGCAGACCAGAAAAGAGAAGTGCACCAATAGGATTGCCTAGCTGCATGAAGTTGAATATTATACCAAAACTCTTCAAGCCAAAAAGCTCCGAGGAAGTTGGAATCATTATACCAAACTGAACACCATAGCAGATACCAAGTAATGCTGTTGCAGCATATAGGGTACCATTAAAAGCTGAAGCATATAGAAGATATGTTATGATCATTATAACTTGCGTGACTGTCATCCAAATTGTCCGAGGGATGGCTTTTGATCTGCAAAGAACATAATCACCCGTGAATAGATTCATTAGTGAGGATCCGAAATGAAATTTATACATGTTTGGAATTTGAAAAATCAAGTAGCCAGCTAAAAAGACAGGCTGAAAACAAATTCGAAATTTTTAGTTCTAAACATATATTAAGAAACGGGATACTATCATTCTTGAAATCTCTAGGAAAGATTGAATTAAAAGTATAAATACAATCATATATTTTTTTTTAAAAAAAATGGAGTAAGATTTGGAATCTCATACAAGAGTTTTCAGATTCAACATGAATACAACTTAACTTACTAAATTAGGTAAGCATAGTTTTGCTTATTTTTTTTCATTCTTTTACTTACTTTTCTGAAAGGTAACTGGAGTCAGCATTATAATTACCTCACAAAATGTTCAGAAACAACACCTGCCCCGAGACGGCCCAGGAAATTGCAAAAGCTGAATAGACTCAATAATATTGTTGTATCATAAATCCCTACTGAAACTCCAATCTGTGCCAAATTATTGAGAACAGTTATTCCAGAACCAACACCAAGGAAGTATACTACCCACAGAAGCCAGAAATCAGCCTTGATAATAGCTTCACGAAATTTGAAATCCTCCCCTCTCCTGGGTTTTCTTTTCTTCTTTATTGCCCCCTCCCCCATAGCAAGGAGTATATCAACATCTGAGATATCTTCGATCTCGTTGAAGCTTCCAAGATATGCTGCTGATGAAGATGGTGTTAACAATGGATCTGTCTGGTTTGATTCACCACCTCCTGTAACCAAATTGTCTGAAGAGCCAGCTTGTTGGCCAAGTTTCTTATCATTGGCAGGAAACAACGTCATTTTAATGGGAACTGCCAGAGGAGACATAAGAAGGATAACCATGATGCCAACAAATACGTAGGAGATGGAGTCACTTAAAGATAATATATCTTTCAGTATTGTGGTTGTGAGAAGATAGACGGCAAGTGAGAGACTTGCAGATTGAGTGAAAAGAAAGTGAACATGGTCCGACGAGTCTTCTTCTGAAGCTGGAGTACATGCCCGGACAAAGTACATCATGGCCAGACATGTAATGGGAATACCTAGTGTCATGAACAGCAACAGTTTTGCAGCTGACTCATTAAGCAGCATACTGTACACCTCTGTAAATACTGCAGCACTAAGCCCAACGTAGCCTTTGAGAATTCCAGCAACTGTGCCCCTACTGAGAGGGAAATTCCTCATGTTGGTAACAAGTACAGCTGTGCCAAACCATGCACTGCTATGAGTGGCAATACAAAGTGCAAGCCATAACTGTCATAGAATCAAATATACCTGCATTAGAAACATCTGTCTTTTCTAGAACTGAAATTAAGATCTCAAATGCAGTATGCCTATAAAGCTAAATCCAGCCAGAGAATGGAAATGAAACAGAAAAAAGAAGAAAAAATTTACCTCTTCTCCAGAGGAAAGAAAATTTTTTTGGGATTTCAATAGAAAGGAAATATAGTCTTTTTTCCCTCGCAACCCAGCACTAAAAGAAATTATATTAATAGATAAGGAAACACTAAGAAAATGGTTTCAAGGTTTACTCAGTTATCAGTATGTTTATTCCAACGGATTTGGATCTAATCTTTTAACTACAACGAACAATGAAATTCCACTAGTGATGCTGAGATTTATAAACTTTCCGTTGCATGAAGGAACTTGAACAACGGTACCATAGGTAATTTAAGTGTTTCCAAAGGAACTTGCACTAGAGATAAATCTCAAACTCAGCTGACACTTCAGTAATCACTTGTTTCTTGGGAGTCAAAATGTATACATGGTTGTGGAGAAATTATTTTTCATGAATAGAAGTATTGCTTCTAAATTGACCTTGGTTATCAAAATCTTGCATGCAGAGTAGACATCTGAATGGTACAAATAGTGGTGGAAGAGAAATGCTGGATCCCATGAGAGCTTAGCAATCAAGCACACTCAAGCATATGTATGATTGGGACGGACTACTATGTGAGAGTGAGAGTGAGAGTGAGAGTGAGAGTGAGGCTGAAATGAAGTACAGCAGAGCTAAAGCATTTACATAAGACAGATACTAGAACCTTCACAGGTGATCACAAAGAACAAGTATGTTGCACGATCTTTTCAGCAAAAATATCCAGCAAATGCACATGTTATTTAGCACTGAAACCCCAAAGTTGATATCTGGTTTACACAAAGCAATCAGAAAAATGCACAAATATATAGGTTGTTAACGCCAAGATCTTTCTTCACGTCCCAATCACGAAAGACGTCCTGATCCTGCACAGTAAACACGACAACACCACAAGCTTGACGGCCGGACCGCCGGGGGATAGCTCAGGCGTGAGAGTAAGTATGTCTGTTCACAAGGTTAACTCAAGAGGAAAAAGTCTAGTGCGATGTGAGTATGAATTGTGTTAATCTATGGTTGTGTGTGTGTAATACATACCTTTCACCATGAAGACTTACTCGGTGGGAAATAATATCTTTGCATGGAATATTGTGCCACCTACTACCATCTGACATATCCCCATGATCTGATAGGTTCTACCGGCTGCATGAAACCTGTACATTGCTTTTTGATGCTGTTCACCTCGCCGGCCGGCTATAATCCCATCCACATTAATGTATGGCAGGTATCTTGGTCAACTGTCATACTATATCATCATTACAAGTCAAAGTAATAGATATTAAATGACCCAATGGGCTGACCCATTGACCCAGCCCGGTTTCTATAGGATTAAATGAAGTCAATATAATGATTGGGCCCAATGAGCCCAATATCTTAATTAATAAGTGAATCCAATGTACCCGGCCCAATATAGGAGAAATATCATGACCCAACATTACCCCCTAGTTTTTTAGTTAAACATGATGTTTAATAGAAAACTATAAATGGTTCATGATAACAGAATTTAATAAAGGCCCAAAAGTGAGAGATAGTTGAAGCATACCTACTTTGATGTGTAAAATAGGCTAAGAGATGGCAGGATGCCCAGGATAATAGGCCCATTCTGATAAAGGATTTTAATTTGAACAAGATGGACCGATACAGGAAACTCAATGGTTAGGCCCAATCGGGTGAAATATCCAAAGGTCATCCAAACACGCCTCATTCGAATTCTCATCATTACTGATAATTAATGCGCCGGCCTTGATTCCTGTGTAACCGTCAGTATAAAAAAGTAAACCTTACCAATTTGACGGTTTTACCTGCTAATTTGAAATTCGAACCTTTGAGCTTTCTCTTGCTTCTCAGAAAATTCTCTCTAGCTCTCCAGATCTCAACAATGGTGAACCCACACCAGAACCCTTCAAGCTCCTCACAATCAAAACCTAACCCAGAAAGTTCGAGTGCCAACCCCATCCATCCTGTTGACTTCTTCAAGGATGAGGAACAATTTCCTCATGCCAACACTAAATCCATCATCACTGAATCGGAGGTATGCTTCCTCCGAACTCACTATCGGATCCCAGAGACATACGATGTAAGGGCTCCCGCTTCTGAAGAGCGCATGTACCAGCGACCGGATGGTTGGGTCGCCATGCCTGCTACCCTTCTTGAAAAGGGGATTCGCCTACCCCTCCACGCCTTCATCGTTACCCTCCTAGGGTTCATAGGAGTGGGCTTCGCACAACTCGTGCCCAATTCCTACATCCACATTCTGACATTTATTGCCTTCTGCCACGAGTTAGAGATTACTCCCTCCGTGGACATGTTTTTCACCCTCTTCTCCGCCGGCAAATCCCGAGAACCAGGGTTTAAAATGATAAGCAAACAGTCTCCACGTCCGAACTCCAAATTTGAGAGGAGGCCTCTGATGAGCACTCCCTCAAGCAACAAAGGATGGCACAAAGAGTGGTTCTTCATCAATGGACCAGAAATCTCTTCTCTTCCAGATTGGACTACTTCAGATCGAATTTCTGCCGACTTCGGAGATATTCCCGGAGCACGCATAAAGGAAATGGGAGATTTCTTGATGAAGATTCCTCCAAAAGAGTGGAGCTTCACTCTTCTGACCAAACAAGCCTGGCTGTATGATCATAAATGTAAGTTCGACAGACTTCGTGGCATAATTTCTTGAGATATTTATGTGATGTGGACTTTAACACATAGTTTTTTGCAGTGTCTCTGATCAAGCCAACTTCTTCGGAAGTAAAAGGTTTAGAAGACTTTCTGGCGGGAAAGACTTCGGAGACCCATGAGGAGCTTCCTGTTGAAGGCCCTTCTCAAACAAATCCATCCGCCTCCGATCCACCAATCATCCTCCTTCAAAACGACGAGCCCGAAGCTGAGGAGCCTACCCATCCTGAAGAAGCTCTCAGACCTCGTCGAAAAAAGAAAGCTGTCAAAAAGGTCAGGACTACCCCGCGCGAGGTTGATCCTGAAAGTGACGAGGACATTCTTCCCGAAGCAAATCCACAAACGATCCTTCCTGAAGAAATCCCTCAACCAACTCCTTCAACCGGGCCCATTATTATTGCACCTTCCAACCCAAACCCGAAGAAGAGGAGCTTATTGGATATACCTCCCCAAGACAGGGCAAAGGTTCTTCGTGCAAAGAAGATAAGATCAAAAATAACTCCTCTGACGGCAGAAGAACTTCGTGTCCCTCCTCCTTCAACATCAACTAACCCTTCATCTACAACACAAACAGCCGAGGCCCATCCTGTCCCCTCCTCGGTTCCCGAGCCCCCAACTACAACAGAAACACTCGAGGCCCCTTCTTCTGCCCCTTCCTTGAATCCTGAGCCTCCAACTGCTCGATCTCCTCCCCCAGAGGCGATACCTGCGAACCCATCTCCGGTTCGCAGTCAGCCTGTGCCTTCCCCTCCAAGACAAACGACGACCGAATTTCAGCAGGATGCTATGGGTTCGCCTACCATATGGCCTCAATTCAATGCCAACTTCCCCTTCCAACTGTTCGAGGCCTTCGTTCGCGAGACCGATGACCATCGATTCGGCAATAGTTCGAACGGGGATCTGCTTAATGAAGGCATGAGCTATTTGGCAAAGGTAATTGACTCTTTCCTTCCTTTTCGTACTTATGATTGTATTTCGTGTACCTGGAACTGACTGAATAATATTGAACGTGTGTAGGCAAATGCTGTATTCGGGCGTCTGCGTCCAAGATCTCTCGAGGCCGAATCCGAGGAGGAAAGGCTGAGGAAAGAGAACGCCATATTAAAATCAACCTTGGCTCGGGAAAGGACTCAACGTGAAGGTATCCTTCATACAAATGAAGGTCTTCATAAAGATTTGGCCCGGGCTAAGGAAGATTTGAAAACCTCCAATGAAGAACTGAAGTTGACTAAGGTTCAACATGCTGAGATCACCAAGATGAACGTTGATTTGGTTCTGAGGAGTGAAATAAGAATGAATGAGATCAGTAATTTGAAATCTGACGCTAAGGTTCTGACCAAGACAATCCATGATCTGGAAAATGAAGGAACCCGTCAGATGAACATTCGGCAGCAGCTTGAGCAAGAAAACCGAGAACTTAAAGCTCTCCGGGACCTAGGGCCTCCTTTGACCGATGCTCTTCGCAAAGAAATTTGTGAAGAGTATCGGAATTCGGATGAAATAAGTGGAGAGATAATGAGGATCTTTTCGGAAAGCTACGCACTCTGCCGAAGTCGTGGTAAGGATAAGTTGTTCAAAGCCAACTTAGATCCACACTTGCTCGACTCTTCGGATGACGAGGGGGCTGCCTGAGATAACATCTTTTGTAATTCTCCTATTTTTGTAAATAAGTCGAATATTAATGAAAAATGATCTTCCTTATGACTTCAGTGTACTTTTATTCTGTCAATATTTCAATAAGGATTAGTACGGACAAATGTATGTAAAAGAAACCCTTCCGAGGTTTGAACCCAAATCGTCAATTAACAATTGAGCAAGTCATATAACAGATAAAATGAGGTTATATATAACAATGTATTCTGAACTCAGCACTTAGAAAAAATTTAGGTGATAAAGTAAAGGGATACTTATTCAGTTACCGAAGTGTGAGGCGGATTTGCTTTACTGAAGGTTTGTTTACCCCGAAAGGCCTAACATAACCAAAAGATGACACTTGCCTACCACAAAGGGCCTGACAAGGTCTAAGTGGCGACAAATGCCTACCCCGAAGGGCCTGACACTGCCAAATAGTGGCGACAAATGCCTACCCCGAAGGGCCTGACACTGCCAAATAGTGGCGACAAATGCCTACCCCGAAGGGCCTGACACTGCCAAATAGTGGCGACAAATGCCTACCCCGAAAGGCCTGACACTGCCAAATAGTGGCGACAAATGCCTACCCCGAAGGGCCTGACACTGCCAAATAGTGGCGACAAATGCCTACCCCGAAGGGCCTGACACTGCCAAATAGTGGCGACAAATGCCTACCCCGAAAGGCCTGACACTGCCAAATAGTGGCGACAAATGCCTACCCCGAAAGGCCTGACACTGCCAAATAGTGGCGACAAATGCCTACCCCGAAGGGCCTGACACTGCCAAATAGTGGCCACCTGTCGAATAGGCTACCATCGAATGGTCAGCAAGTCCTCCCGAACCTCCTAACTCCCATGAACTACGCAGCAACAAAGACAAAACTTTTTGAGGGAAAAGATGATCTTTTATTGATGATGATGTAGATATTTACAGACTTTTGATGTATTTGACAATAAATCTACTGAAAATATTTTCTGAGCCTGCCAACGTGCCAAGTGTTTTTGATTACTGAGCCATCTAATGCTTTCAAACGATAAGTCCCTGGCTTCGGAACCTCTGTGACTTCATAGGGTCCTTCCCAATTTGGCATTAGCTTTCCCAAATTCTGAGGTGTAGACGCTTCGACTTCTCTGAGAACAAAATCTCCTACTTCAAATCTGCGAAGTTTTACCCCCTTATTGTAATGCTTGGCCACTCTTCGCTGATAAGCTGCCAATCTGATTAAGGCTATTTCCCTGACTTCTTCCAATAGATCAAGATTGGTCTTTAGTCCTTCCTCGTTGTAAATCTCGTTGAAATGACTGACTCGAAGACTGGGGGATCCGATTTCAATTGGGACTAAGGCATCAGTACCATAGGCCAATCTGAAAGGGGAATCTCCTGTTGTAGTCCTTGGAGTAGTTCGATACGCCCATAAAACACTTAATAGCTCTTCTGGCCATCTGCCTTTAGCTTCGTCCAGTCTGCGCTTGATCCCGTTCAATAGCGTTCTGTTGGTCACTTCAACTTGTCCGTTTGATTGAGGATGAGCCACTGAAGTCTTTCTGTGCTGGATCCCCAATTCTGTTAAAAAGGCTTCAAACTTTGATCCAACAAACTGACGGCCATTATCTGATATTACCACCTTAGGAATTCCGAAACGGAATACGACTGACTCCTTCATGAATTTCAAACATTCCTGTTCCGTTATTGACCTAAGTGGCTTTGCTTCAACCCATTTGGTCATATAGTCTATGGCAACTATAACAAAACTGACCTGACCTTTTGCTTTCGGTAGCGGCCCCAATATATCAACCCCCCAGACAGCGAAGGGTATAGGAGATAGGATCGAGTATAGCTCTTCTGGTGGCTGATGCGGTATTGGACTGTTGAGCTGGCACTTCTCGCACTTCTTCACATATTCGGTTGCTTCCTTGAAGATTGTAGGCCAGTAGTATCCCTGACGAAGTACTTTATAGGCTAATGACTTAGCAGCCATATGGTCGCCACAAATGCCTTCATGTACTTCTCGGAGAGCGTATTCGACTTCTGATGGAGTCAGACATTTCAATAATGGAGACGAGAAGGCCCTTCGGAAAAGATCCCCATCAATCAGAACAAAATTAGCACTTTTATATTTGACTTTCTTAGCGAGCATCCGATCCGAAGGTAAGACGCCATCAGCCAAATATTCTATGTAGGGAGTCAACCAACAGTTGGTTCGGTCAATGCACGTCACCATTTCGTGATGAACACTAGGATGTTGTAGAATTTCCAAGTATACTGATCCTTCAAAAACATTAACATCCGTAGTAGCCAGCTTGGCAAGTGCATCAGCAATGGAATTGTTGCTTCGTTCGACCCCCTGAAATTCATATGATGAGAAGTATTGAAGCCGATCCTTTAATTCTTTCAAATATTTGATCATCCGGGGACCTCGAGCTTCGTATTCCCCAGTAAATTGTTTCACGACTAACTGAGAATCACTGAAAATGATTATTCTCTGTACTTCTAGACTCTTCGCTAGTCGCAAACCAGCCAATACTGCCTCGTACTCAGCTTCATTATTCGTCGCTTTAAACTGAAAACGGATAGCCTGTTGCACTCTGAATCCCTCTGGACTTGTCAAAATAACCCCCGCTCCACTGACGTCTGAAGTTGAAGACCCATCCGCAAACAGCGTCCACGAACTCTCTTTCTGTTGAAGGACGACAACTGCCCTATCAGACCCTTCAGTTTCGGTCACGGATTCATCAGCTTCAGAAAACGAACATTCGATCATAAAATCAGCTAAAGCTTGCCCCTTGATGGCGGTTCGGGGATGATATTCAATGAAGAATTGAGATAATTCCATCGTCCATGCAGCCAATCTCCCTGATACCTCTGGTCTGCTCATAATTTTCTTCAAAGGTTGATCCGTGTATACTATTACCAGTCTACCCTGGAAGTATTGCCTAAGCTTTCGACTAGCAGTTATTAAAGCGAAAGCAAACTTTTCAATGTTTGGGTACCTGGTTTCAGCATCTCGAAGGACATGGCTCACATAATAAACCGGATGTTGATTACCCCCAACTTGGCGTACCAAAACAGCTCCTATTGCCATCGGACTAGCTGCGAGGTATAAATATAGAGGCTCGGCAGGGACGGGTTTCACCAGCAAAGGCGCCGAAGATAAATAGGACTTAATGCCTTGAAAGGCGTCTTCACATTCTGAAGTCCATTGGAAAGTTTTTGAATTCTTCGGCCCCTTCAATGTGTTGAAGAACGGTAAACACCTTTCTGCTGACTTGGACATAAACCTCCGCAAAGCTGCAATCCTTCCAGTCAGACGTTGAACATCTTTAAATGACTGAGGAGTCTTCATGTCCAGGATCGCTTGAATCTTCTCCGGATTGGCTTCGATTCCTCTTCGGCTGACAAGATAACCCAGAAATTTACCAGAACCCAGACCGAAAGTGCACTTAGTCGGATTCAGCCTTAAGTTGTGTTGACGAATGGTCTGGAAGCATTCTTCTAAATCGTCCAAATGTTTATGTACCAACATGCTCTTGACAATCATATCATCTACATAAACCTCAATATTCCTGCCCAACTGATGTCTGAAAATATGGTTCATCATTCTCTGGTATGTTGCTCCGGCATTAATGAGGCCAAAAGTCATTTTCTTATAGGCATATACCGAACGATGTGTAATGAACGCCGTCTTCGGTATATCCTCTTTGCACATGGAGATTTGATGATACCCAGAAAATGCGTCCATAAAACTTAATAGAGCATACCCCGAAGTGGCGTCAATAAGTTGATCAATGTGGGGCAGCGGGTAGAAATCCTTCGGACAGGCCTTGTTCAGATCGCTATAATCAATGCAGACTCGCCATTTGCCATTATGCTTCTGGACTAGAACCACATTAGCCATCCATTGCGGGTAGTCGATTTCAAAGATGAAATCAGCTGCCAACAATTTTGCAATCTCCTCATCAATGATCCGTTGACGCTCCGGTGCAAAGATCCTCCTCTTCTGCCGTACTGGCTTCTTTGACGGGTCCACCTCCAATCGATGCTCCGCAATATTCCTGCTTACTCCCGGCATGTCCTGAGGTTCCCATGCAAAAATATCGACAAAACACCTCAGGAGCTCTATGAGGTTCGTCCGGAGAGGTTCCGGCAAGCCCGAACCTATTTTCACTGTTTTGTTCTCTTTGCCCGGAATGAGCTCTACTTCTTCTGTTTCTTCAGCTGGTGTGACCAACGGTTCTGAACTGCTTTCGGTGAAGGGTTCGACCTCAATCGCCATGGTCTGCTGCTGCTTTGATACCCCCACTCCCGAAGTAATAACGGCATTTCTATAACATCTTCTGGCCAGGTCTAGATCTCCTTTCACCTCACCGACCCCATGGGCAGTGGGAAATTTGATTTTGAAATGGGGTATTGATGTTATAGCTTGCAAAGCAATTAAGGTAGGCCTCCCCAAAATAGCATTATAAGCAGAATCAACATGCACAACATAAAATTTGCAGATAATTTTTACCTGTTGGGGGGCGGTTCCAAATATTACCGGTAACTCAATAGTTCCGGCCACCTTAACCGGATCATTGCTGAAACCATACAGAGGAGCCTCCTGGCCTATCTCCATCTTCTGTCCCTCCAGATTCATTCTTTGATAAGCATGAGCATATAGGATGTCCACAGAAGACCCGTTATCCACCATCATTCTTTTCATATCCACCGAACCCACCTGTGCAGTCAGTACCAATGATCCTTCGTGTGGTTCGATGGCTTCCGAAGGGTAATCCTCATCAGTAAAAGAGATTACCGTGTTCGGATAAGGTCTATCGGTTTTCGGGAAGGTACCCGTCACCGACATGACCGAATCCAAATGGCTTCGGCGCTTCCTCCCAACTAGCTTTCCAGAAGTTCCCCCGGTGATGACATCGATCACATGCCTGGCTGGTTGTCCCGTAGCCGGTAACGTCAGCTGAACTGGTTGAGCTGCCTGGACGGGTGTCTGACCTTGCTGTTGATTATCTCTGGCAGCTATGTACTGAACTAAAGATCCCCCCTGTATCTTTCTTTCGATAAACTCTTTTAAACTGGCACAATCGTTCGTATCGTGACCTGAGGCTTGATGATAATCACAATACTTGCGAGGGTTACCTTTTCCGGGCTTGATGTTATCTCGGGGCGGTTCAAAGATAGGTTGGTTTTTGATTTGGTCCAAGATAACAGCCCTATCTGTATTAAGTGCTGTGTAAACTCTGTTTACCCTTTGAGGTGGAGCGGACGAACGTCCTCCACCCTGCCTCCAGTTGTTGTATCTCTTCGATCCGCCTTCGTGGCGGTCTTTATTCCCTTCATTTCTCTTCTGATCCGCATCGGCCTTATCCCCATCTGTCTCTTTGAACCGATCCGAAGGACGTTTGAGACTGTTCATGGCTTCTTCTACCACGATATAACCTTCGGCTTTGTCAAAGGCTTCGGCGAGACTCTTCGGATGGTTAAACATAAGTTTTTTCACCAACTTTTCCGACTTGACCAGATCTAAACCATTCTGAAACAGTCCTACAGCCTGTAGATCATTCAGATCTGCCACTTGGCCGACTGCTTCACGGAATCGTTTCACGTACTGGCCCAAAGACTCGTTAGAGGACTGTCGGACTTGAGCCAATGAACCAGTTGGCTTTCCTCTTCTTCTGTTGCTCCCAAAACGAGCATGAAATTTGCTGCACATATCTTCCCAGGACGAGATAGAATCCGAGGGTAGGGTCCCCATCCACTGTCGGGCATCTTTTCTGAGCGTTGTGACAAACGTATGACATTTAGCTGCATCGCTAAAGTCATAATAGTCCATAAGTCGGTCGAATGCCTGACTATGGTCGTAAGGGTCCCCCGATCCATCATAGCTTTCGATGTGGGGCAACTTCTTGGTGGGATCAGCCTTTTCACTAAGAATTTCCGCAGAAAAAGGGGATGCCTTCTTTCCCGGAGTGTCTTTGGTTTTCTGAACTTCGGCAAGCTGCTTCCGAAGCTCCTTCAATTCCTTAACCAGATATTCCACGCCTTCTGGTTGTGACGATGCCTCTTTCTCTGGCAATTCTTTCTTTCTGTGAGCAGATCGGATCTTCTCAACAGATCCTTCCATTCTAGAGGGACTTCTCCTATGACGAGTATCTACAGGGCGGGGTACCCTCAGTAGACTCTCGGGAGTATGTCCTCTGGATATACTTCGTCTTTGACTTCGGGCACTATGGCGAGAATGTGCGATGACAAGTGCTCTCTTTGCATGCTCCGGAGTGCGATCTCTGGATCGACCTCTTCGTTGACTTCGTCCCTGTTCTCTGGACTCGACAGGAAGATATACTCTCTTTGATCTCTGAGGAGTAGGGCTACGAGACCTTCTTCTTTCCCTAGTTCGACCTAGAGACTCTCGTACTGAGTGAGCAGGTTCTTTTCCGCTTCGATGCCCTTGCTCTTCGGATTGGACATAACTGAGCTCCTCGTCTCTTAATTCTGCCACTCGAGCCATTTGCTCGGCTATGTCCTGACGTTGTTTCATAAGTGCTTCCATGGCTTTATCTGCTTCGTCTGCCATCTTTGCCAAACGGGAGGCTTTTGCGTTTTGGTCATCTCGGTTTTGAGTTCTAGGCGAGGTGCCTTCTACTCGTTTCCGACCATGACCAGGCTCTCTCTCTATGGGGAATATAAGCTTACGCTTTGCTTTGCCTACCGCCCTTGGTCGAGAATCTTCGTGTGAACGTTTGGATGCTGTGCTAGCATGGACACTTATAGTTGGTCCCAAACGATCTTTGGCAGATATTCGCGGTGCTGAATCACTGACAGCCATTGGCTGTCCTTCGGGTGTAGGTGTTCTACTCTTCCCCATGAAAACCGGATAGAATAAAACAAGATGAGTGATTGAAAAATACTCAGGACACTAGAACTCAGCCCTCCTTCTAGCGCCAATGTTAACGCCAAGATCTTTCTTCACGTCCCAATCACGAAAGACGTCCTGATCCTGCACAGTAAACACGACAACACCACAAGCTTGACGGCCGGACCGCCGGGGGATAGCTCAGGCGTGAGAGTAAGTATGTCTGTTCACAAGGTTAACTCAAGAGGAAAAAGTCTAGTGCGATGTGAGTATGAATTGTGTTAATCTATGGTTGTGTGTGTGTAATACATACCTTTCACCATGAAGACTTACTCGGTGGGAAATAATATCTTTGCATGGAATATTGTGCCACCTACTACCATCTGACATATCCCCATGATCTGATGGGTTCTACCGGCTGCATGAAACCTGTACATTGCTTTTTGATGCTGTTCACCTCGCCGGCCGGCTATAATCACATCCACATTAATGTATGGCAGGTATCTTGGTCAACTGTCATACTATATCATCATTACAAGTCAAAGTAATAGATATTAAATGACCCAATGGGCTGACCCATTGACCCAGCCCGGTTTCTATAGGATTAAATGAAGTCAATATAATGATTGGGCCCAATGAGCCCAATATCTTAATTAATAAGTGAATCCAATGTACCCGGCCCAATATAGGAGAAATATCATGACCCAACATAGGTCATGGTGATTCATCTCACTTGCAATTATATAGGGAGTCAAACCACATTTATTACCAAAGACATTTCAAAAGAAACGCACAGTAAACTTTCACTTGAGGTCATACATACATATCCTAATAAATTCTCACCGACCAATATTACTAGCCAGCAAGTCCTCGAGGGGAATTAGGGGGTTATGCAATATTCTAACAAAGACTATAAGAGAAACAATAACCACAATTCAGTAATTCTAGACAATTAAAGCGAGAAAATTGATATGCTAAAAATTCATCAAATAGATAGAAATTAACCAATTGGAGAGCAAAGTGTAGATAATTAATATTAGAAAAATAGGAGGTGGAACTTACAACCCAGTAAGGCAAGGATTGAACAGTCTGGGTAACAGCAAGCCAGAGAACACCATAACCCAAGAAAGAAGCAAATACACCAACGAGAAGAACAGCCCATGGTGGGAATTTGTTGCAGGCGATGCCAGGAAGAATACCCACGTTTTCTCCAATATCATTGGCAACTGCAAGGATGGTGAGCCGTTGTTGAGTGAAACCCAGTACTGATTTGAGAGAATGAGAGTACAAAGGGAAAGTATAAGCGTTGCCAGCAGCGATTTGGACCCAAACAGCAGCTCCAAGACCCACCCATGGCGGTCTGCTTCCTGCCTTTAGAACTGCCATTTGTTTAGGAGTGTCTCAGGCACTCATCATCATAAGTTTCGGAAATTGGGATAGTATCTTTAAAAACATACAAGGACGCGAGGCGATACTCTTTTTCAAAGAGGGTAGGTCTGTAGATGGCGTTTTATGGCGACAGGAAAGAGAGATTGTGCTCAATTTGTTTACCATTCATTAGCAACACAAAAGACAAGAATAAAGCTCCTACTCCCTCCGTTAGTGTCGTTTAACAGTCCTGGATTAAGAAAGTCATATTATTATTTAATAATTAAAATTTATATAAAATTTTATCACTCTCTTTTTATAATAAAAATAAGTTGAAAACTATTAATACAATACAGAGAATTTATTGGAACAATAAAAAAAAGTATGAGTGATATAAAAAAATAAATAATTTATTTTCTTAAAAAATTGTAAACAACAAATAAATTAAAATAATTATTTTCTTCTAAAACGTCAATGAAATAAATAATATATAGTTTAATCCTCAAATTAGGGGACTACTGTGCCGATTTCAGTAGTAACTACTAACTACTGAATTTGGGGATTAAAAAGAGACCTTTTTTTAAAAAAAAACACTGTACTTTTATTTTTAATTTATGAAGAGTCTAATTAAAAGTTGAATATGTGATCAAATATTTCTTTCTCACTATACTAACAAATTCTCCAACTTAAATACTTACTATACATGATTTATGTGTACTTTTTAAAAAAATCAATACTTATATATAAATACAGCAAAGGCGATCTCTGTTGATTTCAATTTAGAGTCTTAATCAATTTGAGTCAATTTGTCCAATTTCACTGAGTTATTTACCGAGTTGATATAATTTCTTCCTCTTCCTCATAATCATCCTCAGCAAAATCGATTCACTATCTCCTCTTCAATCACTTCAGTTTCTTCCCCTTCTCATTCGCTGCGAAATCGGTTCCCCTCGCTCTTTCTTTTGTTCCGTATCTCTCCTTCCTCCCACACACATGTCAAATCTCTTCTTCTCTACCTCTTATTTATCCTAAACTTCTTTTGTAGGACAAACGAATACGACGATTTGGGGCTTTTTGGGTTGAGCAAATCGAGAGATTGCGTACTTTTTGGATCGATCGATTTTTGTAGCCGATTATGTCGCCATGACTGAATCTATCAATCACCCGTTCACGACACAAAGTAAATCTTATGTCGCCATGACCGAATCTATCAATCACCAATTCACGACACAAGGTAAATCCAAGTTTTATATGACATAATACACCAAGCTTGCAATGATCATTTTGTCAACACTAAAGCGTATGGAGTCGTCCTATGGAGGGCTTCAATTAAAGTTTCTACCTGTTGCTCTTGCAAGAAATTCCACCACTTTGCTTTAGATGAAACTAAACGTCATACCCATTTAATTCATTCTCCTTTGCAGGTATATTCATATACTCCTCTCTCTCTCTCTCTATATATATATATATATATATATGTGTGTGTGTGTGTGTATGATATGATTGTTTCAATTATCCTCCAGTTAATTTAATTGCAAGTTTGGGTAGAGTAATTTGGTCATTTTGATGATATCATACTTTTGATAAATTATATACTTCTTCTATCCCAATTAAGAGATAAAAGTTTGTTGAGAGATTTTTTATTTCAATATAATCAATATTAAGATGATAACTTACTTGCTTAGATATATTGAGATTTATTGTAAATTTCTTTTAAAAGAGGGTTCCATTTTCATACATCCTAGAAAGAGAAATTAAACTCTCCTTTGTGGAGAAAGGGAGTTTTGAATTATGGAGGAATAGTTAAATGATTTAACATTAGGGGCAGATCAATTCACACAATAAGGTGGGCAATTACCAACCATGAATTGGGTGTAAAAAATTTAGTAATGCTAAAAATCTTATTTATAGAAGAAATAATGTAAAATTGTAAATATATAAATTTTTTGCTTATATATGTTTTGCATTGATTAGTGAATTAGTGTTACATTCATATTGCAATTTGTTGCTTTATAACTAATTTTATGAACAAACATCAAGGGAAAGAAAAAGTATAAAAAGGAAGATATATCAGCCTTAGCCTTTCCATTGTACACCTTATTGATTGTGTAACCTTTAGGTAGAGGATCCATACAAATTATGATGGTAATGTTTCTTTGGAAAACAACATAAATACACCAAGCTTGCAATGAATTTACAAGGAGCTTCTACTGCAAATATAACATATTAGTCTCAGTAGAGACATTTTGGCTACTAAACCAATGAATATGAAAATATGCATACATTGGATGACCTTGGGATATATGGTTGCAAATTGCCATTACATACAAGCTGTGACAAACTCCTCTGTAGGTCAATACATGTCTATGCATTTGGCTCTACTTTTTTGTTTTGAAAAGAATGAATACTTCTCACAGTAACTACTAATATTGTAATGGATACGGTTTAAACAATCTCTTCACTGACTTCTCTTCCTCTCAATCATTCTCCAGCTTCGTTGCAATTCAATTTGCAAAACCCTCAGGTATTTGTTTTCCTCTCTTATGAATCAGCTGGATGCTTAAAGAGAAGTATCAACAAGGTCAAGAAACACAAATAAAAAATTCTCTCACTGATATTTTTTACCGTTTATACTCGTAAGATAGAAATCAAAGAAGCGGACAATTAAATTCACAGTACATTTAAAGATTCCAGGTACATAAATATTAAGTCTCCTCATTCACTGTATTTCTCCCTCCAAACCTATATTTATTTTTGCATTTAAAAATTTGATTATTTCAATTTTATTGATGTCTCTGACATATACAAGTTGCATGTTTGAAGAAATGCCAAAGAGAAAAAATATTTGATATTCGCAAGGTTCCATTAGCTTTTTGTTACTGTCAGTCCAAAGTGGTTTTATGCAGTGAAATAACAGTTTTCTCAGTTGAAAGTATTAGTTACTAGAAGAATATTTAAACTCTTAATTTCTCTATATATATAGAAGAAATAATGTAAAACTGTAAATATATAAAAATTTTGCTTATATATGTTTTGCATTGATTATTGAATTACTGCTACATTCAGATTGTAGTTTGTTGCTTTATTACTAATTTTATAAACAAACATCAATGGAAAGAAAGAAAAAAGTATAAAAAAGAAGATATATCAGCCTTAGCCTTTCCATTGTAAACCTTATTGATTGTGTAACCTTTAGGTAGAGGATCCATACAAATTATGATGATAATGTTTTTTGGAAAACAACATAAATACACCAAGCTTGCAATGAATTTACAAGGAGCTTCTACTGCAAATATAACATATTAGTCTCAGTAGAGACATTTTGGCTACTGAACCAATGAATATGAAAATATGCATACACTGGATGACCTTGGGATATATGGTTGCAAATTGCCATTACATACAAGTTGTGACAAACTCCTCTGTAGGTCAATACATGTCTATGCATTTGGCTCTACTTTTTTGTTTTGAAAAGAATGAATACTTCTCACAGTAACTACTAATATTGTAATGGATACGGTTTAAACAATCTCTTCACTTACTTCTCTTCCTCTCAATCATTCTCCAGCTTCGTTGCAATTCAATTTGCAGAACCCTCAGGTATTTGTTTTCCTTTCTTATGAATCAGTTGGATGCTTAAAGAGAAGTATCAACAAGGTCAAGAAACACAAAAAAAAAATTCTCTCACTGATATTTTTTACCGTTTCTACTCACAAGATAGAAATCAAAGAAGCGGACAATTAAATTCACAGTACATTTAAAGATTTTTGGTACATAAATATTAAGTCTCCTCATTCACTGTATTTCTCCCTCCAAACCTATATTTATTTTTGCATTTGAAAATTTGATTGTTTCAATTTTATTGATGTCTCTGACATATACAAGTTGCATGTTTGACGAAATGCCAAAGAGAAAAAAATATTTGATATTCGCAAGGTTCCATTAGCTTTTTGTTACTGTCAGTCCAAAGTGGTTTTATGCAGTGAAATAACAGTTTTCTCAGTTAAAAATATTAGTTACTAGAAGAATATTTAAACTCTTAATTTCTCTATATATATAGAAGAAATAATGTAAAACTGTAAATATATAAAAATTTTGCTTATATATGTTTTGCATTGATTAATGAATTAGTGCTACATTTAGATTGCAGTTTGTTGCTTCATAACTATTTTTATAAACAAACATCAAGGGAAAGAATGAAAAAAGTATAAAAAGGAAGATATATTAGCCTTAGCCTTTCCATAATTTATCTATTATCAATGTTTGAAATCATGTTTCTATTTGTTTCTTTGTTTGGACTGTGAAGTTAAGTCTTCAAGTTTCTGTTTGATATATATTGTTTTTTGGGGTTGGATTTTAAATATTATTGTCCTTTCCTTTATAAGCTTAAAAACATATATAAATATTTATTGATAAAATTTTCTAATCAATTCTTTAAATTTTACTAAAAGTTTATTTGAAAGTTAGAAACTTTAATGCCTGATAATAATATTTATTTTTATAATTATAATTATTAGTAGAGTATTATATTTGTTGAAGGCACCGAAAACAGTAATGTAATGGTTTATTTTATAAGTTTATGATAGAAGTCATGCAATGGTTTATATCTTTTTTTTTACTTTCCTACCAAGAGTGCAAGTGAGAGAAAATTAGATACTATATTGATATGAAGTCAAAAATGGTTCATTGCTTTATTTTATAGGGATGAAGAACTCAATTCCAAGATAACAAATAAAAAAGAAGATCACCGGACCAAAACAGTGAAAACAAATGAAGGTAAAAGAACATTTCTTTCTGTTGTTTTACTTCTTTGAGGTCACCATCTTCATTCAATCAAAGAGGACACAAACCCTTTTTATTTTAATAAAATTCTAAAATATTACTATTTTCTTGAAAGCACATCTGTTCATGGATCCCAAGGGCTCAAAACATCATCAGCAGCCACAGGTTGTGCCAAGCTTCTTGAGCATCCCACAATCAAACCCAAACAACAACAACAACAACATGGGTGAGAATAAGCCTGCAAAAATCAAAGATTTCCATATTGTAGTTGCAGACATGAGATGAACTAAGAAAGCTTGACATCCGTTTTTTAATAAACGAATAGCTTTATGGCTTGAGATGACAGTGATTGATTTTAATGGTTTGGTTGCTTGAATTCTCATAATAGGTTGGTTAGGAATATGAAAGCTAACAACCTTACGAAAATAATCAATTTTTGCATGATGAGTAGTTAGCCAATCAATCCCTAGAATCACGTCAAACGCAAGTATTTTTAATGAAATAAGATCGACAAGTAATGTGAGGGTACCGATTTGAACCAAACAAAACTTATAAATAGTGGATGTAATGAAGGTTTCTTCCAGCAGAGTTTCAACAGATAAGTCAAAGCCTAATTTCTCCGGAGTTAAATTTAAACGTTGAGCGCAAGTAGGAGAAATAAAGGAATGGGTAGAAGCGGTATCAAATAAGGTATATACTTCGCTAGAGTTTATGATAAGCTTACCCGTAATGACCTCGTTCGGGTTCCTTGCTTTCTGGGAGGTCACGACAAACGCTCTCCCTTGAACTACCGGTTTTGTCTTGTCTGGGACGACCTTTGATGCCTCCATTCCAGCTAGACTTGTCTTTGGTGCACGATAAAATCGGGGGCCAGGTGACCTTCTCTTCCACAATTGTAACATGCTTTGGATGGCATCGCGCAATTTGGACTGATGTGTCCCTCTCCTCCACATTTGAAGCATATGATAGGTGGTCATTCTCCTTCCTTAACGACATGTGCTGATGCTGACGTCTTTCCATCATTGTTGAATCTTCTCCTTTTGAAATGTCCATTCTTATTGTTTTGGCCATGATTACTGTGAGACACCAGATTTTATAAATAAAGATTTAAATTTCTTGAAATATTTTTTTATATTATGGTGTGAATTTGAGATAGTGTTATAGTTGTGGGTAGTATTTGAAAATTTTGCAAATTATGCAAGTTGTTATAAATATTCGTTTGGTCGGAGAATATTCTTTTTATCGGGAATATCCGTACGACGGCATAATCATTGGTGGACCCCACAACAGAAGTACTGTCGAAGTTAGAAAACGACAAAAATATTTTATGGAAATAACGGCGGAGGTTTTACCATTAATACTGTTGAACTAATCGGTAGTAAAAGTACAGTAATACGCGTGGTTGCATAGTAGCACACAGTATTGATTATTGATGCTTACGTAAGAAGTCACTCAGTTATACTGCGTTATTGCTACAGTAATTGCTGCATCATATCTCTTATATTATTGATCCAATTATTGTCACAGTATCATGTGCATAATATGTTATATTATTAAATCAATAATTGAGACGACAAAGTTATTCATATTATTAAATTACAATATTTACAATGTCTAGAAGTTCTGTCAAGGAGAGGTTTGGTCACCTAATTGCGCACCAATAGGGAGAAATCCTTATTGGAAAGCCCCCTCTTTCCTGGGAACGACCTGGTTGTTAAATATTGTGAGTTATGATATTAATGATGGATAAGTTCGTGTTAATTAAAGATGAATTTGATAGTTTCATTGTGTTAAAATTATTTGTGTTAGTGAAAATTGACATTAATTTTGATAATAATTGATGTCTGAAGGTTATATTGTTCAATCGGGTATTTGGGGAACTTTTTATGTCGGAGTTACTATTCACGAGTTACTATTCATGAGTTTTAATAGTAACTTGACCCTTCAGCTTTCCAAGAGTTATTTGCCTCTTCGGTGTTCCAAGAGTTAACTACCCCTTCGCAAATAGTAGTTGCCTCTTTAATATTACCAAGAGTCATTTTGACCATTCGTTAAGACCAAGAGCCACTCTTAGTTTTTCTATAAATAGAAGCTCATTCCTTCATTATTTCTTACGAATTCATTGAAACTCTAGGGAGAGAAATTATAGGGAAAAGCTATAGAGAGAAAATTATAGAGAGAAAGAAGAAGAGTATTCTGCTACTTCACTACTTCTATATCCAGTTTCTTTTACGGTAAGTGTTATTCTTTCTTATTCATGAAGAGAACTTCTGTTACTCCATTCTTATTTATTCTGTTGGAATAACCTGTATACGCGGCATACCCTATACTTGGTGAAATCCTTATGTTATTCCATTCTTTATTATTCTGTTGGAATAACTTGTATGCACGGTTTACCCTATACTTGGTGGAATGACCTGTATATGTGGTTTACCCAATACTTGGTGATCTTCTTCTTCTGTTATTCCATTCTTTATTATTATGTTGGAATAACATGTTTATGCGAAGTACCGCATACTTGGTGAAATTCTTTTATTATTCCGTTCTTTATTATTCTGTCGGAATATCCTGTCGGTGTGAATTTCACCTGACCTGATTCCATATTTATTATTCTGCATTTATTATTCTGTCAGAATATCCTGTCGGTGTGAATTTCACCTGACCTGGTTCCATTATTTATTATTCTGTATTTATTATTCTGTCGAAATATCCTGTCGGTGTGAATTTCACCTGACCTAGTTCCATTATTTATTATTCTACATTTATTATTCCATTGGAATAACCTGTCTATGTGGATTGCCACATGCATGGTGAATGATCCTTTGTATTCATTCCTTATTAAATTGTGGAAATGATCTGTATCCGTGGATTACCGCACGGCGAGTGAAAATCCATTTGCAGTTTCATATATTCTTTATTATACCCAGTTGGTTAAAGTTTTGACTTCTATACTCCATGAAATTAGTGGAATATCCTTGATATTTACGCTTCATCCATTATCTTTTCATGGAAATATTCTTCTGAGCATTCTTGAATTTTACTTTACAAAGAAGTATAATGTTGACAATTTAGACATTATTAGTTCCTGGATAAATTAATTCTTGAAATTGTTTTATTGAATTATTATGTCATTGTCATCATCCTCATGTTATATTATGTTGAAAGTTATCTTTGGCTTACGTGCATAGATGGACTTAGTATGATTATGACCAGGGATCATTCGGTATAATCATGACCTATTATAAATAATGTGATAAAAGTCCTCAGTGGCCTGTAATGCATTGATGAATAGTTTTTGATATGATTATGACTAGGGTTTATTCGGTATAGTCAAGACCATTGATGATTTAATGAAAATCCTTGACCGTGGTACAAGGATGATTAGATGTTGTGGTTTATTTATTAAGTTGAGTCTCAGCGATAAAAATTGATGAAAACCTGTTAAAACCTAAAAGATAGTAGACTTTATTCTCTACTTGACTCTTTTAATGGATTGCATATTCCGCTGTAGTTAAACTTGATGTCTATTGTATATTATCAGTTTAACATTATTGAAGACTAATGATAATTTATTCTGTATTATCTTAGTCATAATATTTCTTATTGGGCTAGTTGAGCTCACCATTTCCTTCACTGTTCTCTTCAGGAAATGAGAATATAGCTGGGACGAGTCGGGGAACGGAGTGACGGTTCAGATGATAGCATTAGTAGTCCTCACTATTCTGTTAAATAGTGTGACAATAAATATAACGAGGACTTATTCTGAGAGTGGATATTGTCTAGAAGAATAATAAAGAATGGAATAACAAAAGTTCTCTTTATGAATACAAAAGAAATAATACCCCTTACCTTAGTAGGAAATTGAATACCGCAATATTGTAGTAACAAAAGTTTCTTCTTATTCCTCTCTTATTCTCTCTATACTTTCTCGCTCTATAGTTTTAGTGAATTCGTGAAAAATAATGAAGGAATGAGCTTCTATTTATAAGCTTAGCAGAGTAAGGGTAAACTAGTCTTTTTGCCATAATTTATGACATCATCTCATACATCATCGATTATATGACATCATTGCTTACATTATCCTTCTGATGACATCATTGCTTACCTCATCGTTTTGATGACGTCATCGATTGCATCATCATAATTCAAATTCAATTTGTTCTCTTCCACCTCATTTTATTTTTATACCATGAATTTACTATCATAATGTTACCATTCAAAATATAAAAAACAAACTATCATATAATCACATCATACTACTATAATATAATATTATAAAAATATATTTAAATGAATTATTGATTTGATAATTTGAAATACTGTGTAATGACAATTATTGAATCAAAAATATCAACGTAGCAATTATAAAATAAAATATTAAACAGTAATTACTGTAACAATTATTGAGTAGTGTCTTCTTACGTAAGAATCAATAATTCAAAAATACTGTGCAACAACGCGTGTTATTATATTTTTACTACCGAGTAGTTCAACAGTTTTAACTGTAAAACTTCCACCGTTATTTTCATAAAAATATTTTTATAGTTTTCTCAATCCGACAACAATTCCGTTGTGGGGTCCACCAATGACTGTGCCGTCGTACGAATATTCCATGTTAAAACAAATATTCCCCCACCAATGGAATATTATATAACAACTTGCGTACTTTGCAAAATTTATAAATATCACCCACAACTATAACATTAAATCAAATTCATTCCATAATATTTAAAAAATGATATTTATAGAAAAATCATTTTTATTAAAAATTTGGGGTCTTACAACCTCCCCTTCTTATGAAATTTCGCCCTCGAAATTAGGGTACGTACCTGGTATGTCGAAGAGGTAAGGATACCTTGATTTCATTTCAGATTCTAACTCCTAGGTCATTTCCTCAACATCGTGGTTTTTCCATAAAACTTTGACTTGAGGTATAACCTTGGAGCGTAAAATATGTTCCTTCTTATCCAAGATTTGAACAGGAACCTCTTCATACGTTAAATCTTCCGCTATTTCGTTCGGTTCTAACTCAATAATGTGGTTCAAGTCTTCCACATATTTACGTAACATGGATACGTAAAAAACGTTATGAACACGAGACATACTTGGCGATAAAGCGAGTCTATAGGCCACAGTTTCTACTCGATCGAGAATTAAAAATAGGCCAATGAATTGAGGATTGAGCTTTTCTCTCTTTCTAAATCTTGTAACTCCTTTCCATGGAGTAACACGTAATAATACATGATCTCCAATATCGAATTTCACGTCCTTTCGATGAAGATCAACATAACTCTTTTGTCGATCTTGTGAGGTTTTTATACGTTGTCGAATTGTTTGAATCTTTTCCGTAGTCATGCGTACTAACTTCGGTCCCAACAATGTTGCTTCACCCACCTTATCCCAGCATACTGGAGAACGACACTTTCTTCTATACAACGCCTCAAATGGAGCCATATCAATATTTGCTTGATAACTGTTGTTGTAGGAAAACTCTACCAATGGTAAGAACTTGTCCCAACTTCCCTTGAAGTCAAGGACACAGAGTCTTAATAAATTTTTAAGAGTTTGAATAGTCCTCTCTGATTGTCCGTCCGTCTGAGGATGATATGCCGAACTAAATCGTAAATCTGTGCCCATAGCTTTTTACAAACTAACCCAAAATCGTGAAGTGAATCTTGGGTCTCGATCAGAAACTATGGATACTGGCATACCATGCAGTCTTACAATCTCGTTTATGTACATACGAGCAAGACGTTCAAGTGTATAAGTTTCTCGTATTGGTAAGAAGTGAGCAGACTTGGTCAATCTATCAACATAACAAGTAAGCATACAAACACGCACAAAAGAATATACTCAACATATGTTGACATGCTGATGAATTGCTTCTTTGATTACCAAATGAAGTTTATAATTAGGACAATATCAAGATCAAAGTAAACTAAAATGGCTATATAACATGAGAATACTATAAGACAACAAAAAGAAATAATATGATACAGAAGAAAACTCAGCAATTAATTACCTTCATCCTCTTAAGGCTTTCATTTGTGGTTCGCTCTTCCTTCAAAGTGACACGAATGGTTGCTATCTTCTGCTCAACAAGTAAATAAATTCGAACTCAAGAATCATGAATTGGTTGGCGGATCTAGATTTTAGACTAGTAAAGAAGCATTTAATTCACATACCCTCTTCAAATTCTTCTTTCCTTCAACAGCAAAGCCTCCTCGTCTTTTAGTTCAATCATTGTTTATAAACACCAGAAAATACACCATTAAGAGCCATGATATTTAAAATGCCTTGAAGTTAAAAATCACTAAAAAGGAATCAACCAAGTGTAGATATCTGTGACCTAATCTTGTGCCAAAAAATGGGAAATGGAATAACATTATCAACTGACCTTATTGTATAAAACCTATCCTATTCCTTAAAAGAGCATACTAATCTATTAAAATTAGTTTAACGTCCAAAGTTTTCAAATGTCAGTCCATTTTGTTTCCCAACTCTCGTATAAGGCCAGTCATACACACAATAACAAGGGGGGAAAAACAATGACACCTGCCAAGCCATTGCAAGGTTCACAAGCATGAGATTAAAATTACCTTCCTCTTTCTTTTCTTAGTGTGGATTGATTCACTTGTTCCACCAACCTGGAAAAAAATCAGATACTACTAAACAACTAATCACAACCAACAAAATAAATGAATTTGTCATCTCAATTATGAAAATGATGTTACAACGTAAATGAGGCTAAAAATATATATCTGCCGCCTGCAATAAATTATAGTAGCAAAGAAATCATAAATATGTGAATTGGAATTGAATGTGGACCGATGATGCATTTAAAGCCCCACCCAAATTTTGTACTTTAAGAAAAGGAAAGTAAATCTCAAGCCCTAGTGCTATTCATAACTTTGGATAAGCTAATCATGCATGAGACATGCAAAAACCTTTTGGCATCGAGATGTACTTTGGAGAATCTCCTAGAAAAGAGGACTGTAAAACAATATCGACAATGAGTAATGACCGCATATTTTTTGCACTCCAGTTATTGCATCTGACAGAATATTAGTACAAAATCTTGATTTCTCAAAAGAACTTTTTAAGTTAATCATATCCAATTCAGTGCTTGTTCTCTCTGAAGCGAGACAAGATGCGCTAATGCAATAAAACAGGATCAATTATTATGGCAAACATGCGCTAATGCAACATAGTCCCATCCTAATGTACTTAAATTTAATCTTACGAAATCCATTTCCCAAGCTCTATAAAGCAGGACAAAAAGCGCGTTAATGCACTAAAACAGTATAATCCCATCACAGTACAAGGTGTACAAGTTGGCATGCAAAACGACTCACATTGTGCAGGACAAGAAAAATTCCAAATCCGAAGTCTTAACCTAAGAGTGAATCTGGTCCCCAAGTGATGACCTAGGTAGGTTATGCTTCACATGGGTAAATAAATATAGTCAAAAAAAATAGTTGCTGATAAAAAAAATTACAAATAATTAGTCATTTTCTTTGTCCAAATAAGAAGAGGCATGCTACAATTTCTTTGCGTGTTCATAGATATTTTCTTGTAAGCTTATTTTGTTAAACTATATAGACAAAATGCTTTGCATTTTCATTGACTTGTGAAAGTATATATTTGTTTTGTAAGCTATGTTAACCTATATACATACTGACATACATAAGAACACTAGTAGAAAACAAGAAAACAAGAATACGTGACGGAACTTTGTGACAGTTTTTAAAAATAATCACAAAAGATAGTAATTTGTGATGAACTTTCTAAGCAATCACAAAATAATAGTATATATGATGACTCTTAGTGATGATTAATCTTGCCATCAATGTATTATAACTGTGATAGCCATGTCAATCACACCAATTTTTTCACGCAAAATAAATTTTCTTTTTGTTATGCACTAAGTGATCACTTATAGATATGCGCTTTTCGTGATTGCAATTAAGCTATCACTAATATTTTAATATAAGAAATAATCAAAATAATATTTTGTGATGGCCGTGACAATCATTAAAAAAGATAGAGTTTTATGACGACTTTTATTTGCAATTACAAAAAGAAAGGATTTTGTGATGACATTTTTAAGCCATCACAAAATAATAAAATATATGATGGCTCTCAGTGATGACTAATCACTACACCAAAAATGGCCTCTGGCGAAAAAAAATTTGTGAAGGAATTTATTCCTTCACATGAGGAGTTGTTTAGCGAAGGAACAATGAAGGAAAAAAGTATAGTGACAATATAGTTATTAGCAAAAGAAACATCCTTCACAATTTATATTTTTTTCCTCGCAAAATTGGGGTGATAGAAAATTTTTTGGAGCCAATTTATGATGAAAATTTGTGAGGAAAAAATCTATTTAGTGAAGGAATTATTACTCACTATATATCATTATTCAGAAGTTTTTTGCGAGGGATAAAATTGGTCGTTATTTTGTTCTAAATAAAATTTTTAGAATTAGTTGTGGTGAATATAAATTGTAATATAAATACATTTAATTTTTTAGAATAAAAATTATTTTTAATAATATTTTAAAGTAACTTACAATATCTATTATTTCTTTAATCAAAGTAAATAAAATTATAATAATTTAAACTTTGAAATTTCATAAATTGGCCATGAAAAAAATAATAAGGCTCTTATGTGGAATAGCTCACAAATGCTAAAAAAATACTCATTTATTCTTTACCAAGAGTTAAGTATGAATTTATTCTTAATTAATTTATGATATCATAATTCATACAAATCAAATTCTAATGTAATTATTTTTTAAAAAATAGAATTTTATTCTTAATAATAAGTTTAAAATAATTTATAATATTAAAAGTTTTATTAATTAAAATATTAAGTTGCAATAATTCAAAATTTTAAAAATTATAAATTGACAATAAAAAAATTATAATAATTAAGACTCTTTTAATGGAATAGATCACAAATATGTTAAATTATTACTTTTCTGTTCTACAAAAGATTTATATTTCAATTCATTATTAATTAATTTATAATATCCTAAAATTTAAATTTAAATCTATTTAAAATTTTAAAATAATAATTTTATTTATAATAATACTTTTTAAAGAGTTTACAAACATGAGTTGTTTTTAGGGATAAATAAGGTTTTGGTCACTGTACTGGGGTCCGATTTTCATTGTGGTTACCGAAACTTTTTTTGTTACAATCGAATAACTGTACTTTCAAAAATTTACAAAATGGTCACTCCGTCCGATTTTCCGTCCAAAAAAGGTTAGGAATACTGACTGTGCAAGTTGACTTGACTTTATTACTGACGTGGAACACAAAAAAGACAAACAGGCGGATTATTATAGCACAAATGACCAAAACTATTAACTACTTTACCTAAACAATTCCAAAACTAATAATAATAATACTAATAATTTCAAAATAATAATAAAAAAATGTTAATTTTAAAAAAATTTAAAAAACGTTAATTTTCTAAAAAAATTTAAAAAACGTTACTTTTCTAAAAAAATTTAAAAATTTCTGTTTTTATAAAAAATTAACATTTTTTTAAAAAATAGACTTTTTAAAAAAAATTGAATTTTAAAAAACAGTTTAAAATTAAAAAAATTCTGTTTAAAAAATTTTAAAAATATTAACGTTTTTAAACTGATTTTTAAAAATTTACGTTTTTTAAAAATTTATTAAATTTTTTTTTAAAAAATTTACGTTTTTAAACTGTTTTT
Organism: Panax japonicus; assembly: GCA_020205505.1. Classification (NCBI taxonomy): domain Eukaryota; kingdom Viridiplantae; phylum Streptophyta; class Magnoliopsida; order Apiales; family Araliaceae; genus Panax; species Panax japonicus. The sequence continues at coordinate 73,185,524 of CM035098.1, read as the reverse complement.
TAAAAATTTATTAAAAAAAATTTACGCTTTTTAAAAAATTAAAAAAATTATGTTTAATTTTTTTTAAACTGTTTAAAAAATTAATGTTTAAACTGTTTAAAAAATTTTAAAAAATTAATGTTTTTAAACTGTTTTTTAAAAATTAATGTTTTTAAACTATTTTTAAAAAAATTAATGTTTAAACTGTTTAAAAAATTTTAAAAAATTAATTTTTTATACTGTTTTTTAAAAATTAACGTTTTCAAACTGTTTTTTAAAAATTAACGTTTTTAAACTGTTTTTTAAAAAATTAATGTTTTTAAACTGTTTTTTAAAAAATTAATGTTTTTAAACTGTTTAAAAAAAATTTAAACAGAATTTTTTTAATTTTAAACTGTTTTTTAAAATTCAATTTTTTTTAAAAAGTCTATTTTTTTTAAAAACGTTAATTTTTTATAAAAACAGAATTTTTTTAATTTTTTAAAAAACGTTAATTTGTTTTTAAACTGGACTAATATTTTTTAAAAAAAGATTATTTTTTTTAAAAACGTTAATTTATTATAAAAACTGAGAATTTAAATTTTTTTAAAAAATTAACGTTTTTTAAATTTTTTTAGAAATTTTACGTTTTTTTATTTTTTTTTAGAAAAGTAACGTTTTAATTTTTTTTTAGAAAAGTAATATTATTTTAGAAAATTAACGTTTTTTAAATTTTTTTAGAAAATTAACGTTTTTTAAATTAACGTTTTTAAATTTTGAAATTATTAGTATTATTATTATTATTAGTTTTGGAATTGTTTAGGTGAACTAGTTAATAGTTTTGGTCATTTGTGTTATAATAATCCTCCTGTTTGTCTTTTCTGTGTTTCACGTCAGCAAAAAAGTCAAGTCAACTTGTACAGTTAGCATTCCTAATTTTTTTTGGACGGAAAATCGGACGGAGTGACTATTTTATAAATTTATGAAAGTACAGTTATTTGATTGTAACAAAAAAAATTTCGATAATCACAATAAAAATAGTACACCAGTACAGCGACCAAAATCTTATTTATCCCGTTGTTTTTATAAGTTAAAATCAAACTCTCTTTTTTTAACAGAGTTCCTAATTTACGAGTTGTGTTCTTGGTCCGATCGAAAAGGAGTTTAATGTGAAACAAAGGTCAATTTAGGTTTCTCCTCCCCACCTTGAGGCAAAATTGATATACAGACGTTTCAATCAAGAGATCGCGAGTGCTTTAAGCCAAGAGGATTGAGAATTTGAGGGTTTCCTGTCCGATTTCTTCATTTGATAACTTCAATTATGTCGGACAGAAAGCTTGTTGTATGCCTCTCCCTCCTTTCTATCATTTTCTCAGATCTCGTTTATGATATACCTACTAAATCGTTTATGATCTGAAAGCCCCAGATCTCGTTTTTAGCTATTATTTACTGTGATTCGAGCTGCAATGGCAGCAACTCGAGCTGCAATGGCAAGCTGAGATTTCCATAACTATTTCTCTTCATTGTATCTTCCTTTTCCATTTAGCACCCTTACTCTCTCCTTTCTCCTTACGGTCTATCTCTATTTAGCCATATTACCGAACTCATCCTTCCTCACTACAACTTCATGTGATTCAAGCACAGTGAACATTGAAGCTAAGGGGGAATTACTAAAGAAGTATGACTGAGCAACAAGGTAATTCAAATTGCATGTTTTATGGCTTGTGATTATGGAATTAGCTAGTAGTAAAAGATAATTAGCAATTTGTTTGGGGATAATTAGCTTTGGTATTATAATTGGGTATTTATCAACTGAGATTGATATTATGTGATCAAGGTTAACTACTTAACTGTGATATGTATGGGGTTTAATATACTGATATAAGCATGATTGTTAAGTGTTTGGTGTTGTTATTGATAAAGAAGTTTGGTTTTCATGTGTGGGCTATTGAAATCAACTGTATGATGTTAAACTTTTTAAATAATAGAAAGTTAGTAAGTAGTAACTTATTTTGTTTGCAATTGTTATGTTCAGTTTACTGTGAAATTGACTGTTATGGACTAATTTAGGCACAAGGAGATAGGTTGGGCTGAGGAGTAATAAGGATGATAATATGGGTTTGTGGTGTAAACCAATAGCTGCGAAATTAGTAACTTAGCACTGTGCCTACCAACTGTTCGATAAAAGTTCTAAAAGTCTTTTAGTTAAAAAACTGAATATTAGAACAAAGTAAAGCTTGGGCTTGATTTTTTTATCATACGTGATGTTAATTAGGAAGTTTGAAGGTACTAGAATAGAGTGAAAAGCAATTTCAAGCTAAAATGAAAGTAAAAGAGAAAAAAAAAAAAACTTAGTGCGGCAAGCCATATATGAACACTGTTTTGAGCTGCGTATCAAATCTGAAATGGAAAGGTTATAACCTATGGTCACAAGGGAGACTTAAGATGAATAAATCAAAGCCGCGAGAAATGAAAAGTTAACATATTAAAAAAGAAGAAGTGGACTGCTTCCCATTAACAGCAGTAGTAAGCCACAAGGAGCATCATTTGCAAGCAAGTGAGTTCGTATGGATTTCGTGTTAAGGTAGATTGCTAGTTAGAAGGGTGTACCATCTCTTAAGTATTAAAGTAATTGAGGTGAATGTTATAAATTACCAAAAGCAAGGGGGAAGAGAAAGGGGCTGCTGCCTAATGGCAGCAACGAAAAGCTGTTGTAGCAGCGTTGGGTAAGGACTTCCTTTAAGTTCTCGATTGGTACCTCTGAATTTTCTTGGAATGCTCAGTTAGTGTAATTTGGTAATAGCTAAAAGTATAACTTGTATGATATCCAAAATATAACGCAAAGGGATCATCATGGGGGAAATTGGCTATGCAAGGCAAGGGTGTAGCTGCTGCCTAATGCCTAATTGGCTATGCAAGGCAAGGGTGCACTGGTATGATCAACCTAGAAAACTATATATATGTTTAGACAGATTCCTATTTATCCCTAGAGAAATTCCTGTTTATCCCTCGCTCTGTCTACACTTTTTTTTTTCGTTCTTCACTAATTAAGTTACTCTGAAGTTTGGAATGAAGGCTTATTGAAGCTATGTTGAGCCATTTCTGTCTACTTTATATATTAATTATTAACTTCATCTCTTGTTCATGGATGCAACTTCTGTCACTTCTTTTTCTGTTTGTCCATATAGGGGTGTTCCAGGGAAGTTAAACATGAACTGCTCATTTGAGCAACCTATATCAAACAAGGTTTTACTCAGAAATGCTTTATCAGGCCTTGCAGCTTCTTTTGTACTTCTCTCTCAAACAAATCAGGTTTGTGCTTTTACTTTAAGTCATACCAGCTTTTATGTTATGATACAAAAGAAAGCCTGAGACCCATTCGTCTTAGCAACAAATTTCAAAGGTGGAGTTTGAATTCGAGAGGCGAAGGGTTACAAAGGAAGATGCTCGGGAATTAATTTTCCGTGAGATACTTGAATATCATCCTCAATTGCTCAAAGATTACGTTAATGGAACAGAAAGAACCAATTTTCTCTACTGTTATGATGCTTTTAGTTATTTCTCATGGATAAATTCTCTCATCGTTTAATTATATGTATGCTAACTTCTCCTTATTTGTTTGGTATTCTTGTATATATTTATGTAATGTTGTGGACCAGTTCAGGAAACAGTTTGCTCATCTTGAAGAAAGTAGTGGTAAAAGTGGGCCGGTGATTCCGCTTGAAAGAAAGCATGTATCTCTCCCTAGGTAGATCTAAATGTGTGTACCTTTTTCTTTTTTTAGGTGAAGTGGAGTGAAGGTGCTGGTTGATGTCCAGGTTTTGGGTTGAATTCCTTTGATGGTACATGTTTTAAATCAGTTTATTTTACAAGACAATGCAAGGACTGAATGTAAATAGAGCATGGCAGATTGGCAGTCCATGATGGGTGCATAGATGGTGAATAGTTTAGTCTTGTCTTTTGAGTCCCTTAAAAAAAGATTGTTGGTTTGAGTGACATAAGCTGCCGTGTTTTTGACCTATATTAATCCACAAATTAGTCTATTTTGTGCTTATCTCGCTAATTAGCAAATTAAGTGTGGTTCACTGCCTTTTATACTGAATTTGGTCACCATCGTTGAATGTATGATAGAGTGGTGGATCAGCTGATAGTGGCAGAATCGTCCAGTCAAGCTATACACATTTGTTCCTAGTTCGCCTTAAAAGCTTTTTCTTTCAGAGAATAGCAACTAAAACTTCTACTCATACTATGGTGTGAATCCAGAGATATGGCACTGAGTTTCATAGGGACAAAATGATGTAAAGCTATGGTTGTCTGGTCTTGCTCATTAGTCTAGTTTTCAGAGTTTAACCTTCTTTTTTAACAGACTTGTAGCCTTTTTGTTTGTTCTGTTCTTTTTCAGTAATGAAATTTCCGTTTTCATTAGCTTTTGGCTATTGAGTTCTTGTTCGTAGTGATTTTCTGATTAATTTTGTTCCATTGATCTTTGCAGGTGTACAATTGTACATTCAAATACGATCCCTCTTAAAGAGCAGCCGCATGCTGCCACATTGAAAGATTGGCAACTTACAGAAGATGCATGCAATAAGCACTCCAGAGATGGAGATGGTATTCCTGGATGTCTGTCCAAAACCTCACATGCACCACAATGGATTACACTGGGTATATATTCTAAACTTGTTTTAAAAGTTATTATGGTTTGTGCTATTGAAGTTGTTAATTTTAGCTAAATGTACACAGTTGTTTGGTATTCAGCTAAACCAGGAAGAGTTGTGGGGCCACTCCAACCTTATGAGAACGGAAATCTTATTAAAGAAGCATATGTTCCTAAAACGCTGGTGAGAAATGCAGTCATCCCTCCGTAGGTTGTTCATCCGGTATACTGCCACCGACGGAACGACACAGTTAAGCAAGAAAGATCTATGGAGATGGAGGACTGTCTTTAAAAGCTAAACAACTCCCTCAATGTGGCATGGCTGCCAAACTTGCAGAAGTAGGGAAGGATTTCGTGGACTTTTTATTTGGGCTATTGCAGAGGTAGGGAAGGATTTCGTGGATCTAACATGACACACTTTATTCCTTCTAGCGCATTGTTATTCTTTCAGTTTTCTTATGTTAGATAATAAATTTTGTAGGTACTATGGTCCTTGAGAGACCAAGATACAATAACAAATTTTTAGGTTTTGTGACTCGAGTATTATCTATTTATATGTGAAGTATTGATTTTATTAGCTCTTTATGTATTAGCTTATCAATTAGTTTGAAACAAGTATGACAATATTTATATTTATTTGAAAAATAAATTTAATATTTCTTATAGAGATTAATAATAATAAATATAAAATTACTGATTTGACGATCAATTATAATTTTAAATGAATTTTTAGTATTTAGCAATTAATTTTTTATTTATAAATTTATAATTTGTGAAGGATTATTTCCCTCGCTAATTCGAAAATACATTCTCAATTTATAAACAATGAAGGACAATTTTCTCTCTGTTAAATAAATTTGTTCTTCATAATATATTATTTGTGTGAGGGAATAAAACTATTCACTAATTTCAAATAGTCATTCTTAAAATATTATTTGTGAAGGAAATCAATCTTTCACTAAATAACAATATTCCATTACTAAATACAATTTATAAATAAAAAAGTTATTCACAATATATCCTTCACAAAAAATATTTAGTTACAATTTAGTGAAGGATACCCAATTGCGAGGAGGTCTAATGTGAGCACTCGTGTGAAGGAAATATTTCTTCGCAATAAATCACTTGTGAGTGATACAAGGCCTCTAGTGAAGGATTTGTCCTTCACTAGAGAGGCCATTTTTGGTGTAGTGAATATTACCATCATTATAGAGTATTTGTGACTACCATTGTAATCACCAAATCTTATGTGAAAGTAATTTTGTTTAGTAAGTCAATTCACATATGTTTTCTTTTATATTTTGTTTTAAAATTATAATAATGATATGGGCTTTGGTGTAGTGGTAATACTCGTCATTTAGTTTGCAAGTAGGGGAGGGTTCGAATCCTACAAGTATCATTTGATACAATTAATACTTCTTACATTTTACGTAAAACCTTTCATGATGGACGTATACAAGACGACCGTTGTGATGCTTAAAGCTATCACGTAAACCTTTCGTGATGGTTTTTCTACTTTTTGTGATGGATTTTGACCATCACAAATGACCATTTTTTTAGTAGTGGAACGTAATTACCCAAACCAACCTAAACCCACTAACATCTAAAGATAATTGTTGCTTTAAATAATAAAAAATTTACACTTCTTTAAATATTATTTTTTTGATGAAAATTTATACTTCTTTAAAAATTTTGCACTAACATTTAAATATTATTTTTTTGATGAAAATTTACACTTCTTTAAAAAATAAAAAAAAATTATGAAAATAAATTTTTATTTTTTTAATCTATATTTTATAAAACTTTACTCAATTTTTTTAAAAAATGAAAATTTTATAAATTTTTTTCTTAAAATAATAATTATTTTTAAAACTTTTTAATTTATTTTTTAAAAAGAATTGAATCAATTTTTTATTTATCTTTTACTGTTTTTGTATTTAATTTCTATTTTTAGTTCTTTTTAAAAAAATCTAATATTAAGAATACATATAATAACGGTGAAGATATTAATTTCTCTTTTTTCTAAAAATAAGGATTTTGCATAAAAAATGAAAAAATCTACCTTTTTTAAATAAAGTTTTATTTTTTTATTTAATAATTTTGAATAAATATTATATGAAATTTTACTCATTTTTTACCTTAAAATATTAATTATTTTTATAACTTTTTAATAATAATATTTTATTTTAAATATAAAAAATCATTATTATTTTAAAATATTTAATATAATTATTATTTTAATTTTTTAAATATAAATATAAAAAATATAATTATTATGTTCTTTTAAAATATTAAAAGTAATAAATATTTTAAAAATATTTTATTTTAAAATTTTAAATAAAAATATAATATTATTTGAAAATAATAAATAATAAATATAAAAAATATTTTTAAAATAATATTTTATTTGAATATATTTATTTTATTTTAAAATATTAAAATTTAGGGTTGGTTCAAACTTAGTTTGGGTTGGGTAAAATCTGATAAAAATAACATAATATCACAAATTCCACTTTAAGGACTCAATTGATAAAAAATATATTTTATGAACGATTTTAAAAAGAGATAATAACTTGGAGGTTAAAAAGTATGATTTCTTTATATTACTCCTACGCATTTCGTTTTCGGATTTGATCATCTCTATCTTCCTCCTCTTGTGTTTCGGGTCCCACCCCTGTGAGACGTGGCACTGGCTGTGCGTTTTACACTAAAAATATTTTAGTCATTTTTTTTAAGAATTAATATTTTCAAGTAAATTGGATAGTTATACATAGTCCTTTTTCACAAGAAATTCTCGGGTAAAAATATCAAATTTACTTAAAAATATCGGTTCGATTTTCTTTTTCTTTTCTTTACTGGTAGATTTCTGTCTCATATAGTAATGTGTTGGAGGACATCTTACCACACGCGCTGTAAATGAGAATGGACGGAACTGTTGAAGGAAAAAAAAATACTATTCTCTCGTCGTTTTAGAGTAGTGCACAAGTATTAAAAAAATAATTATAAAATATTAAATATATTATTAATTGTCTATATTGTCTTTGTATTGAAAAAAGAGGGTGTCATTTATTAGATAAAAAATAGTGAGAGAACCAAAATTATATTTATTACTTAGGGTAATATTGAAAACTTAGCAATTAATACTTACTTGAAATTTTTAAACGATTTTATATTTAGAAACAAAAATATTTTTATAAAATGATTTATATTAAAGAACGTGGAAACTAGTGTTGTGCTTACTTGAATGAGATGTCAAAGGGTTAAAAATGTCCTTGATTTTTATCTAGATATTCATTTGCACCTTATACTCTTTTTTTTTTCTTTTTAAAAGTACTCTTAACGTTATATTTTTTGGATCGCTCGTGCATCTGTCATTAACAGAAGACAAACGAAATTAAAATGTGATGACGTGACAGACTTAATATAAATTATCAATTTTTAATATTTTTAAAATTCAAAACTGGAGTATTATGATTATTTTAGTAATTTTTAATATTAATTTTTAAATTCATATCAATTTAAAAATATTTTAGTATTATCAATTTTTAAACTGGAGTATTATCAAATTTTAAAATCATATCAATTTTTATTATTTTTAATATTTTAGTAATTTAAAATTATTATTTAGTATTATGATTTTAGTAATTTAAATTTTTTATATCAATTAGTATTTAGTATCATGATTTTAGTATTTTAATAATGTAATTTAAATTTTTGTTGTTTTAATTAATTAACAAAATAATTTGAATTTTAGTATTTTTAATATTTTATTTAATTAGTTGTTTTAATTAATTAACAAAATAATTTGAATTTTAGTATTTTTAAAATTTTATTTAATTAGTTGTTTTGATTAGTTAACAAAATAATTTGAATTTTATTATTTTGATTAAATGATGTAAATATGTTATGCTTTTTTTATTTTGAATTTTAGTATTTTTTATTTTAATTAAATGATATATATTATTTTATTTAGAATATGTTTTATATTTAAGCCTGCATCGTTATTACATTTTATCTCCGTTTGTCTTTGGTTAACAGCAAGACACGAGCGATCCAAAAAATATAACGTTAAGAGTACTTTTAGAGGAAAAAAAAACTATGGATATAAATGGAATATCAAGGTAAAAATCATAGGCATTTTTGACCCTTTGCACATTGCATTGCATGAGATGTCAATAATGACTTCAACCTAAGAAATTGATATTTTGAATGACATGTCAAAATTGATTTCACGGTGGATAATATTTCTATTATAATATATATATATATATATATATATATATAGAGTCCGGGATCCCGGACTCTACTAAAATACGGACCATTTTTTTTTTTTTTTTTTTTTTGCTTTTTTTTTTTTGAAACAACAAAAAAAAAAAAAAAAATTTATGGAATTGAAATTTTTCCATAATACAGTGTTTTGGGCGTGATTTGGACTATGTCGATGAGTTTTTTGAGATATGACGACGGTAAACTTATTGTCGTATTTCAGAATAGCTATGACGACGGATTCACTCGTCATAATCCAAAAAAATCGTCGTCATAGTCAATTGACATATACATTTTTCCTATATTTTATTTATTTTTAAAACAAGGGCTATGACAATAAGTTTCTCAAACATCAATATTATTTATAAAAAGATTCTCCATTTAACTTTAAAAATTATATTAGAAAATATATTTATTTAACTCTAAATATTATAAAATTTTGAGATTAATAGAAATTATAAGTATATTTGGTGACAAGTAGATAACAACAATCAAGGTGAACAATAAAAATACAAGCAGTTTAAAAATAAAAATATATTACTTTCTTTTTCCTCGGAAGTAGGGGCAAAGTTGGAAATATATTTTTTATTATATTTAAATTAAATAATTTAGGTACTTCGTATGTCCATGCTCAAATCAGTAATATTATTACAACATCCGATTGGTAAAAAGAGTTATTTTAACCTTTTAAAATAAATATATGATATGATTAAATTTAGGATTAATATAAATGTATTTAATTTTAATCAATATAGAGTAATGTGAATATAGTAAACTATCTAAAATTTCTATTAATCTCAAAATTTTATATTATTTAGAGTTAAATAAATACATTTTTCAATATATTTTTAAAATTAAATGGAGAATCTTTTTATAAATGATATTGATGTTTGAGAAACTTATATATTGGATAAAATGAAATTTTAAATAATTTAAATTAAATATTTTTAATTATGATTCAAATTTAACTCATTTAAAAAGACAAACAAATTAAAATTAGAGATTGTATATTTTGTTTAAACGGTTGTCTTTTTATTTTTTTATTTTTATTTAGGCACATGTTAAAAGAAGTAGTTGTTGTAGTTTAGTTAGATTGAATAATGACTTGGAGGTCTTGTGTTCAATCCACACAAGTATCATTGTTTTTATTTATTTTTAAAATAATTTGCGGATTGGACCAAAATGACCCAACTTTACATGGATTGCAATAATAAATCCCATAACTCATTTTTTTTTGTGGGCGGGCCAAGCTAGCCCGTAGGCCCGGGCCTCTTTTGCCAGGTCTACTAATAGCATTCTCATACATTACAACAATATATCAAAAAAGTGCAAGTCATTTTAGAGAAATAGGAAATTTTAGAAAAATATTGAGGTTAGTTTTGCCCATAAATTTTCAATCCCACATAATGTGATTATAATACTTAGCTAAACATGGTATTAAATAATCAGTCATTTTATAATTGTAAGACCCCAACTTTTATGAATAAAGATGAATTTTCTATAATTATCATTTTTAAATATTATGGAATGAATTTGATATAATGTTATAATTGTGGGTAATATTTAAAAATTTTGCAAAGTACGCAAGTTGTTTATTGTGACGCCCCCAAAATAGGTATACATCACCCATTTTAGGTCGTCAATAACATGGTACTGAAACAACTACAACTTTATTAATACATCATAAAAACTGTGAGTTTAAATACAAATATTGTCTTCTAGACAATATCCATACCCAAATAAATTCTCATCACAATTATTGATACATTATTTTACAAAAATAGTGAGGACTACTAAACAATTTCTAGAATCATCATTCCATACCCCGACTAGTACTCGCTACATTCTCGCCTCCTGAGAAGAAAAATGGAACAAAAAGAAAAAGGGTGAGCTCAACTAGCCAGTAAGAATATTATGACTAAGATTATATAGAAAAAAAATTATCGTTAGTCTTCAACAGGAAAAAATCTGATAAAATACAATAGACAACAAGTTTCAAATCAATATTCGCAGCGAAAATAATAATTCATAGAAGAGTTACGTAGAGAATGAAATCTACTACTATCTATGAATTTAAAAGTCCATCATCAATATTTTATCCCTGTAACATCAATCAATATACATCTTGAATCAAATATTCATCTTTGCACTACAGGCCAAAGATATTCATCAGTCGATCATATCCATCTCAACACCTGTTCATCTTTGCACTACTGGCCAAAGATATTCATTATAAAATCATTTATCTTTGCACTACAGGCCAAAGATATTCAATAATATCATCATTTAGGATTGAGGATGATGAAAAATATTTTAAAGGAAACGAATCCAGTGAAAAGAAAGAACAAATATCAAGGATTCGTATTTCAGCTATTTCATGTCCAAAAATACCTCATAAATAATCATAGTGAAGTAAAATTCAAGAATGATCAAAATATGGATACAATCAAAGCTAGTATCCATAATAGATATTTTGGACGAAAAGAAAAAAAAATTATTTTTGATGAATAGTGCCGTATTCGTGAATAGTGCCGTATACGTGAATAGTGTCGTATATGTGAATAGTAATCCCGACACAAAAAATTTCAAATTTGATTAAAAGTTTAGATCAATATTTTGGCATAATGATATTGAAAGAAATAATATCATATATGAAAAAAAATAATATCCCTTATCTCTAAAAGACGGTACTCCTGACTGGAATACTAGATATAGTGCTGAAGGGAACTTGCACCGTATAACAACACTCAAGGTATCAAAATACTCACAAGAATACGCTCAATATATCGAGAGAGAAATAGAGAGAAAACTTCAATTTCTGGTGTGATTTTTAACTCTAACCTAAGCACCCTATTTATAGGAAAATGCTTAGAACACCAAAGCAGAAAATTTAATATAATATTATTATATTTACAAAATTGTCAAGCCCATCCCTTGAATCTGAATTCAGCCACCTTGCACATGTTAATGATGTCCACAAAATACAAAAAAATGTTTTTTATCAAAAAAATAAATAAAACATCCAAAAATTAATTATTTCGAAACTTCGGAACTTCAATAATTCATAATAAATAGCCCTTTTATCAGAAAAATTCGAACCACATGTCCTTTCTATAGGAAATTTCATTTTCCATAACTTTACAAAAGAAAATTTTTCCAAATTCCAAACAGAAATTGACCGAAATTCACAAACGGGCAATTTTACCAATGGTAAATACTTATCCCAACTCCCTTTGAAGTCTAGGACACATAGTCTTAATAAATCTTCAAGAGTTTGAATAGTCCTCTCTGATTGTCCATCCGTTTGAGGATGGTATGCCGAACTAAATCGTAAATTCGTGTCCATAGCTTTTTGCAAGCTAACCCAAAATTTTAAAGTAAATCTTGGGTCACAATCCGAAACTATGGATAATGCATGTCATGCAATCTCATAATCTCATTAACATACATATGAGCAAAACGTTCAAGGAAATTAGTCTCCCGTATCGGCAAGAAATGAACAGACTTGGTTAATCTATCAACAATAACCCAAATAGCATCGATGCCTTGAGAAACTGTAGGAAGACCCGTAACAAAATCCATGGTAATGTGTTCCCACTTTCATTTCGGAATCTCAAGTGGTTGCAATGGACCCTTAGGTACTTGATGTTCCGCCTTTACACGTTGACAAGTTAAACACGTCGAGATAAACTTTTCAATCTCTCTCTTCATATTATTCCACCAAAATATATGTCGAAGATCACGATAAATTTTGGTACCTCCAAGATGGATCGCAAATGGTGTATTGTGTGCCTCCATCATAATCTTGTACTTCAAATCAGAGTCGTTAGGAACACAAATTCTGGAGTTGACTCGAAGTATTCCTTCTTCATCGATTCTAGCTTCCGGAATAGCACCTTCTTGTACTTTCTTCTTCATACGCATCAGCTCCGGGTCGGTGGCTTGAGCAACCTTAACTTTTTCTATTAAAGTTGGCTCTATGCATATAGTTGACATCATCGCACTCGTTCCTGCATATGATCTTCTACTCAACGCGTCAGATACGACGTTCGCTTTTTCAGGATGGTATTGAATAGTGTGGTCATAATCTTTCAACAACTCGAGCCAACGTCGTTGCCGCATGTTGAGTTCCTTTTGAGTTAAGAAATATTTGAGGCTTTTATGGTCTGAATATATCTTCACTTTCTCCTCATATAGATAGTGCCTCCAAATCTTTAGCGTGATGACGACTGCTGCCAACTCTAGATCATGAGTATGATGATTCCTCTCATATTCTTTAAGTTGTCGCGAGGTATACGTTATGACTTTCACACGTTGCATGAAAACACATCCTAACCCTTTGCCCGAAGCATCGCTGTAGATAATAAATCCATCCGAGCCAGATGGTATTGTTAGAACAGGTGCCAAAATAAGTCTCCTCTTAAGTTCTTGGAAACTCTTCTCGCATTCCTCGCTCCAAACGAATTTTGTATCCTTCCGAGTTAGCTGAGTTAATGGAGTAGCGATTCGAGAAAACCCTTCCACGAATCTCCGATAATAACCAGCTAGGCCCAGAAAGCTACGTACTTCGGTCACCGACTTCGGTTGCTCCCAACTTTGTATTGCTTCAATCTTAGCCGGATCGATAGATACTCCATGTTTAGACACCACATGCCCAAGGAATGCTACTTCCTCAAGCCAGGTAAGGGGTATTTTTTTTTCATATTCATGAAGAGAACTTCTGTTATTCCAGTCTTTATTATTCTGTTGGAATAACCCGTATACGCGGTCTATCCTATATTTAGTGAAATTCTTCTGTTATTCTATTATTTATTATTATGCTGGAATAACCTGTCTATGCGAAGTACCGCATACATGGTGAAATTATATTGGTATTCCATTCTTTATTATTCTGTTGGAATATCTTACCTGTGCGTTTTACGCCGGACCTGATTCCGTCTTTATTATTCTGTTGGAATATTCTGTCTGTACGTTTTACGCCAGACCTGGTTCCGTTATTTATTATTCTGTTGAAATAACATGTCTATGCGAAGTACCACAAGCATGGTGATTTGTGTTGTTATTACATTCTTTATTATTCTGTTGGAATATCCTGTCGGTGCGTATTACGCCTGACCTGGTTCCGTTATTTATTGTTCTGTTGGAATAACATGTCTATGCGAAATACCGCATACATGGTAATTTCTTTTGTTATTCCATTCTTTATTATACTCAGTTGGTTAAAGTTTTGACTTCTATACTCCATGAAATTAGTGGAATATCCATGATATTTGTTTTTCATCTAATATCTTTCATGAAAATATTTTTCTGAGAATTCTTAAATTTTACTCTACAAAGAAGTATCATGTTGATAATTTGGACGTTATTAGTTCCAGGATAAATTAATTCTTGAACTTGTTTTATTGAATTCTTATATCATTATCATCATCCTCATGTTTATATTTTGTTGAAAGTCATTTGTGGCCTGTAGTGCATAGATGGACTTGGTATGATTATGACCAGGGATTAATCGGTATAATCATAACCGTAATGTTACAAATGATGTGGTAAAAGTCCTCATTGACTCGTAGTGCATTGATTGACAGTTGTTGGCATGATTATGACCATTGATGAATACACGAATATCTTTGGCCCGTAGTGCATGGATAATTTGTGGTTGTGATACTAATGAATATCCTTGGCCGTAGAGCAGGGATGATGTGGTTTATTTATTAAGTTGAGTCCCAGCGATAAAAGTTATGAAAAACCCTTTAAATCATAAAAAATAGTAGATTTTATTCTTTACTTGACTCTTTTAATGAATTATTTGTTCCGCTGCAGTTAAACTTAATGTCTATTATATTTTATCAGTTTAACATTGTTGAAGACTAATGATAAATTATTCTGCATTATCTTAGTCATAATATTTTTTACTAGGCTAGTTGAGCTCACCCTTTATTTCATTGTTCTCTTCAGGAAATGAGAATGTAGTCGGGACTAGTCGGGGAACGGAGTGACGGTCCAGATGATAGTATTAGTAGTCCTCACTATTCTGTTAAATAGTGTGACAATAAATGTAATGAAGACTTATTCTGAGAGTGGATATTGTCTAGAAGACAATATTTGTATTAAAACTCACAGCTCTCTTGTTGTATATTAAAGATTGTATTTATATTCTGTACTATATATTTAGCGACTCAGAATAGGTGATGTATACCTATTTTGGGGGCGTCACAATAATGCTTGGACTAATTGTCTCAAATTCAAATTTAAAAATAAACAAGACACTTGAGATTAATTGTCTTAATTCAAATATAATCATTTCAAATAAACATAGAATAATATATATAGTAGTATTAAATTAACTTGTATGAGAAAGTATGGAGAAAATCAGGACCCAAGATAAATAATCTCTTGGACCATATATAGATGCCCCCATTGTACTATTAAAATGATTGGGTATTTAGAAACTACTATGAGTAGAAAATATTTATTTAAAAAAATATACCAAAGAATATCATGCGGAGAAAAATCATGGCCTTGATATGTATCCAATTACTTCACCATGTAAACAAATAATTAGTAATAATCCAACAAGTCATTTATCAACATTAATAATATGTTGGATACCTATATATATTGCTAAACGAATGTCGGTTTTATTGCTTTTAGGCGATAATATGAGGTTAATTTTGATTAATTGATCAATACAGTGTTAACATGCAAACCGAAAAATGATCTCTATATGTCAATATTTTATTGATAAATTAACCAACTTATCATGAATTATCAATTAGTACAGGAACCAGCCAAAACCATAAACAATGAGTGTTCTATAGACAAAACACAAGCATGTAGTTTTGTGCTAGGTTAGAATTTGATTCAGCAAATAAGTTTATGGCGCAATGTATCTAATTTACATAATCATTTCACGTAATAATGTTAATGTTAATGTTAATTTGGTAATACTTGCTTCCAATTTTCTTTGATTGAGATATAATATTCCCAAAAATAAAATAAAAAAGAGGTTGGGATATAATGAGTCATAAAAAAGAGGTTGTGTGCAATAATCATTGTTCAATTTATATCTTAATAACTGGGCTCCACGTAATTATTTATGATAAATTCAATTCAAAATGTAACGTCTAGCAATATGTTACATGGTCTGGCAACTGGTTATACGGATAGAGTAACAGTTTTGTAGTTGTGGCACGCAGCCACAGAATCCAGCCCCCATCCCCCAGCCCCCAGCCCCCAGCCCCCAGCCCCAGCCCGCCATAAAGAAGGTTAAGAATACAGCTGCAAATAATATGTAGAAAGTTAAGAATACAGCTACATATCACCTATTTTGGTCGTACTTGGAAACCTCTTCCTTCCTCTTTGGAGGCAGCAGCAGAATTTGGGATATGCAAAGACTGAAGGACAAATCAGTACACACTAACAAAACCTATCTACATAATTGTTATACCAAGATGAAGTTAACCACACAAATAATTCAATTTATACCGATGACACTGTCAATAATTGTTTTATATAATACTAGTAATAATTTAAGATATGTTTCATTATGGATATATGTGAGATTGTAAATGAAACTATACTTCTTGTTGGGGGCGTGGAGTTATCTTAGTCCATGTAGGAGCTTTTTTGGCAGTTTAGTATTTTAAAGAATCACATATTCCCAATTATATTTAGTTTCTAATTCCTAAAAGAGGTGTTAGAATATAATTCAACTACCTTTCTTTAAGAAAATTTCATACAATCCCATTAAGAAATTATACTTAATGAGGATTTTCAATTCTATACGGAGAAGGTTTATAGAGGTGATTCTAAGGTACACATACAATTACTATTTTTCAGCACTATAGTATTAAGCATCTATTGTTAAATCTTATTTCGTTAACACTTCTCAATAAAAAACAGAGTGTACACCAGAGAGTATTCAAGTTAATATAATCGGCAACCGTTAGAAGGAAAATAATATTCTGAAAACGCTAGTCCTCAAATCTATACTTTTGAGCAGTGGGATAAGATAGCCTTAAGTAACAGAGAGAGCACACATTTTCTGTCATATGGTTCTTCTCTATGCACAGAAAGTACTTGGTTCAGAACATAATTATAAAATTAAGTCACTAATAAAGTTAAATTGTTGTACCTCACTTTTGTCTCCAATGGGATCTGCTAATTCAAGGTTTGTCTTTAAAATATCATTAAGACTCCTCTTCCCGTTTTTTATTAACAACATGCCTATGACAAAATATCAAAGAATAATTGAAAGAACTCTTTCGTGTGAAACACTAAACTGATAAATATTTCAGGTTTAGTCGGACTATCTCACCAAGAAATGTCGTCGCCCGTCAAGTTTGATATCTCTAGTTCATAGGTTGGTGTCGACGGAAATCCCTGTGCCAACCACACCAATGCTTAGTTGCACATCTTAAAAATATAACTAGACTAGCTTCTATACAACATGGAAGAGCTTACAATTGTTGAAAAGTTGCGAAGTCATTAAAGTGAGCAGCAAAAAGCATTTAGATTCTCAGCTAGAATGTAAATATATTGCGAAGCAAGCAAAAATAATAGTAATAAGATGGTGGTGGCTGTGGAATCAAATCCACCCGCATATGCATATGCATATGAGGTGGTGCATAGTTCATTTTTTGCTAACTCGCACCCCACCCCAAACAAAACCCAGATACCAAAATTTTAGTTCAATTAACACCAAGAAATGGATAATCTCAATAAATGTTTCATCTTAGATCCATATGAATCAGATAAGATATGTTTCATAAGATGGGAAGAATAAGAAAGCTATGATAGACAGAAAAAAGAAGAAAACAAAACTTGCTCTTAGAATGCTATGCTTGGGGTGTTTTATCCCACATCGGGTACCAATGAAACATATTTAGGCTTTAAAATTCAGGAACAAAGTAACAAGCTCAGCTGGGTCTAGTAATGCAGGCCTGTAACTCAAGTGAGAGCTTTAAGATGGTTTGGAAGGTTGGCTTGGTCCAGACGGTTGGACTTTGTAGGGTTATACTCTGGCTTGCCCATTTCAAGTAAGGAGTTGGGTCATGGGCTCTTGGCGAAGGCTTGGATCTCTTGGCTCCTAGAGTGGAGGGCAAAGCGCAAGGCTGGTTTCACAGAGCAGCGATCACTTCCCTCTCCTGTCGGTGAAAGGATAACAGGCCAGTACTCTGCTAGTCCTTCAAACACCAGTTGGGCCGCTCTCAATCTAACAACCATCTTTTTTGGTTGGTAATGGTCAGGACTGACTATCAATCAAATGTATTTCAACCTAAATTACTCTATTAGCATTTATAACATGATTCTGGGGTGTTTGCTTTTTAATTCCGAAATTTCTAACAATTCATTCAGAATATAAATTTAGATTCATTCATTCAGAAGCAAAAAGCATTTAGATTCTCAGCTAGAATGTAAATATATTGCGAAGCAAGCAAAAATAATAGTAATAAGATGGTGGTGGCTGTGGAATCAAATCCACCCGCATATGCATATGAGGTGGTGCATAGTTCATTTTTTGTTAACTCGCACCCCCCACCCCACCCCACCCCACCTCACCTCAAACAAAACCCAGATACCAAAATTTTAGTTCAATTAACACCAAGAAATGGATAATCTCAATAAATGTTTCATCTTAGATCCATATGAATCAGATAAGATACGTTTCATAAGATGGGAAGAATAAGAAAGAGATGATAGACAGAAAAAAAGAAGAAAACAAAACTTGCTCTTAGAATGCTATGCTTGGGGTGTTTTATCCCACATCGGGTACCAATGAAACATATTTAGGCTTTAAAATTCAGGAACAAAGTAATAAGCTCAGCTGGGTCTAGTAATGCAGGCCTGTAACTCAAGTGAGAGCTTTAAGATGGTTTGGAAGGTTGGCTTGGTCCAGACGGTTGGACTTTGTAGGATTATACTCTGGCTTGCCCATTTCAAGTAAGGAGTTGGGTCATGGGCTCTTGGCGAAGGCTTGGATCTCTTGGCTCCTAGAGTGGAGGGCAAAGCGCAAGGCTGGTTTCACAGAGCAGCGATCACTTCCCTCTCCTGACGGTGAAAGGTTAACAGGCCAGTACTCTGCTAGTCCATCAAACACCAGTTGGGCCGCTCTCAATCTAACAACCATCTTTTTTGGTTATTGGTTAGGACTGACTATCAATCATTTATGTATTTCAACCTAAATTACTCTATTAGCATTTATAACATGATTCTGGGCTTGGATCTCTTGGCTCCTCTGGTTAGGACTGACTATCAATCATTTATGTATTTCAACCTAAATTACTCTATTAGCATTTATAACATGATTCTGGGCTTGGATCTCTTGGCTCCTAGAGAGGAGGGCAAAGCGCAAGGCTGGTTTCACAGAGCAGCGATCACTTCCCTCTCCTGTCGGTGAAAGGTTAACAGGCCAGTACTCTGCTAGTCCATGTTGGGCCGCTCTCAATCTAACAACCATCTTTTTTTGGTTGGTTATCAATCAAATGTATTTCAACCTAAATTACTCTATTAGCATTTATAACATGATTCTGGGGTGTTTGCTTTTTAATTCCGAAATTTCTAACAATTCATTCAGAATAAAAATTCAGCTTTTAGATTATAATCAAATAGGAGTAGTTCATAATCAATATTATAGTGGGCTAAAATTCAATCAAAGTAGCATAGGCTGGGTGGGTTTGTTTGTTTGTAAAATGATGGGGACTATTTGTGCTAATGGCTTTGGACTATTTCTAAGGTTATTTAACCCCAATAGATCATTTGATACCTCATTAGGGAAATATAATAATGATCCACGATATTAAAATAACAAAATATATTTAATGAGATTAAATAAGGAATTAATTGTGTGATAAAATAATTAATAAGTAGACAAACATATATAATTTGGAAGGGATTTTTGTAAAAAACAACAAATTAAAGTAAGTTTCATACGGAAGCCCAAGTGTGTTTTTATTAATCAGAACCTTAAGATTGAAAATAAAATAGATAAGGGGTGAAAAATAAGAGTTTTACCTTAAGACGCCGGAGATAGTTGGTGGTGTCTACTACTCCTTCTCTAGCTGTCTTCTTCTTCCCCTCTTTTCAGTTCTGGTTGTTTTTTTTCTCTCTCTTCCACACCATTCCAGAAGCCTCCTCTCTCTCTCTCTCTCAACGGTACCACCACTGTTGGTAAATTAACTTTATCTCTCTAACAATGTAAGAAGCTTTAACACAAACACAAACACAAACACAAACACAAACAATAATTTGATTATTAATTACCTGCAGACTGCAGTTAACGTGATTAAAACCAAGGTTACAGCCCTTTAACCATTGCCCAGTAGTGGCAGTCAGGTGAAGTCTCGTCAAATCAACAATACTTCCTCCGTTCTCTACTTTAATACTACTATAAGATTTTTTTAGAGACACGTACAAGTATAAAAGAAATAATTATATAAATTAAATATCTATATCAGACTTATATTGAAAAAGAGATTGTTATTTATTGGACAAATAATAGTGGGAGAATCAAAGTTATATTTATTATTTGGGGTAATATTAGAAAATTAAGCAATTAATATTTATTTAAAATTCTAAAACGTCTTATATTAAGAGACAAAGAGAGTACTAAGAATGACAAATAAAGTTTAAATTTTTATCAACTTATATAGAGTGGACACTCGTGTTACAAAAACTCTATCTGGACATGAAAATTAGACATAAAAATTAAACACGAGTATATTTAAATTTTATTTAATTAAATTTTTACCTTAATAATGAATAAAAATATAAATATGTAAAATTCAAATATATTAATATTCAATTTTTATATCCACATACAAAAATCCAAACAGTTGGGGGAGGGGGTTAGAAAAATATGAGGAAGAATTGATAAAGAAAATATGGAACTTTTATTTCATCTAATTTTATTCTTTACAAAACAACTCCTAATTTATTTTTATTTTTTGCTGCACACCCAAAACTCGTCTCCCTTGTTTAAGTTATTTACCTTATAAAGTTATTTTGATGATATATTTTTCTAACTTGTGATGCACCACAATTATATACAACAACAATATATATATATATATATATATATATATATATATATATATGAATATAATAATGAAAAGAAGGGCATGTTTAAATTTACCCATTAAGTTGTGAGCAAATAGCTTTCTAGTTTTGCTAGTGTTGGGTCGTGATATTTCTCCTATTAGGTCGAATAGATTGGGCCTACTTATTTAGTTAGTCCATTGGGTCTTTATTATCTTTGTTAAGTCCTTATAGTATCGGACCAAATCAGTGGCTCGACCCATCATATATTTAAATATCTTCACTTGGGTTCTGAACCGGTTATGATGACAAAGATATGGCTGACTGATATCTTACATGACATTAATAAGGATTGGACAGTTGGCCAGCGGTGGACAGAGGGGATGGGATTAACAGGTGTCAGGAGGGTCAGTGGCACGGTAAATTAGGTCCTATAGTATATCATAGCAAGGAAGTCTTCAAGAAAAAGGTATGTTCACATTCATATTCACATACACACAACTGAGAATTATTATCTCTCTCAATACACTAGACATTATTATCCTTCATTGTTAACCTTGTGAACACGTATACTGACTCTCACGCCTAAGCTATCCCCCGGCGGTCCGGCCGTCAAGCTTGTGGTGTTTATCGTGTTTACTGTGCAGGATCAGGGCGTCTTACGTGATTGGGACGTTGGAGAAGATCTTGGCGTTAACATTGGCGCTAGAAGGAGGGCTGTTTTCTAATGTTCTTGAGTTATCAATCACAATTTTTCCAGTTGTTCTACATCGAAAGTTATGGCACAAGTCAGGGGGTTCTCGTTCGAGAGCCCACGGCGAAGCCCGAAGATGGTTGGTATTTGCTGCTGACAAAGAGCATGATCATGGCCGAAGGCAAGTAAAAGGCACCCCGCCTAGAACTCAGCACTGAAGTTGTCAGGCTAATGAAGATGGTGGACGAAGCAGTTAGAGCTTTGGAGGTTCTCTTGGAGCGGAGCGAGGATGTAGCTGTGCGGAGCGAGGAGGTAGCTGAGCAGAGCAAGAATATAGTTGTGTCGATTCTTCGGATTGCCAAGCTGAGGGAAAAAGCGTTCAATTATGTCCAGTCTGAAAGATGTGGTACACCTAAAGATGGACAACCGTGAGTTGGAAAGCAGTCTATACACTTTGAGGGCATGTCTCAAGGTGATCCTCATGACCAAAGAAAACCAACAACCATTTTTCTGATTGACCGAAGAGGGTACTCCGCCCTATTGATCTTCGGGATTATGGTCGAAGCAGAGTAGATGAAGACCCAACAACTATTTTTCTGATTGACCGAAGAAGGTATTCCGCCCTATTGGTCTTCGGAATTATGGTCAAAGCAGAGTAGATGAAGACCCAACAGTCATTTTCCTGATTGATAGAAGAAGGGTATTCCGCCCTATTTGTCTTCGGAATTATGGTCAAAGCAGACCCAGAAGCCACACTCCTAAGAATCCACTGAGGGCACATCGCCCTGTGGATACTTGTGTTCGGAGATGCCCGTCTAAAGTTGCAGCATCAGATGGAAAGCAACTGAAGAGTCCAACAAAGCCGTTGCAGTACTTCAGCAGAAGCAGAGCTCGTGGACATTGCATGCAGATGGATATTCTATTTTGGACATCAGTACAGCAGGTTATCAAGGGGTCGATCATAATAACAATTCCATTGCTGATGCATTATCGAAGTTGGCTACTACGAATGCTTATAACTTTGATGGCATATGGCATCCTTCCTTCAGATCAGATGCCGGCTAAAGAAGATCAAGTATAAGAGTGTCAATTTTGTTCTCATTAATGAGAATCTTTTTCGAAGGTCCTTTTTCATCACCATTGCTCAAATATTTGGTTCCGTCTGAAGCAGAGTATGTTCTTCGGGAAGTTCACAAAGATATCTGTGGCGATCATTTGGCTGCAAAGTTATTGGTCTACAAAATACTTCAGCAGTGATATTCTTAAAAGAACTAGAAATTCAGCACAGAAAGACTTCGGTAGCTCATCTACAATTTATATTGATCCTCTTCTTATATGTCCTAAGTTCACAATGGTGTAAGGAGGTATGGTCGGACTCGCTGGCCATTCGATGGTAGCCCATTTATTTATTGCCCAGCGTGGTAGACAAATCTTATGTTCCTTTATATTGCTTTTACCGAGGGCGATAAATCAATAGTTCACCGAAGAAAGGAGGACGGGGTGGACTCGCTGACCATTCGATGGTAGCCTCTTCGGCAGGAGTGTTCCCTATGAATTTGTTATACCCTGCGTGGTAGACAAATTCCGTGATCCTTTTAATTTTGATTTACCGCAAGTGGTAAACAAAATGCACTGGAGTAAGGAGGTATGGTCGGATTTGCTGGCCATTCGATGGCAGCCTTATTGTCATGAGTGTTCCTATGAATTTGTGACCCAGTGTGGTAGACAAATTCCGTGATCCTTATATCTTGGTTCCTATATAATTGTTTCACCCCGTGTGGTAAACAAATTTCGTGATCCTTATATCTTGGTTCCTATATATAATTGTTTCACCCCGAGTGGTAAACAAAATTCTGATGGTACAAAGAGGATCAGCTGAATTCACCTTATACATGACTTGTCTCACACTTCGGTAACGATAAGTATGCATTACTTTATTTTGTTCAAGTATTGAGTTCGGATTATATTATCATTGTTCTTAACTGTTATATAATTTGCTTGATTATTGACTAACGATTTAAGATAAGAGGCACTTGCACAGTTTTCAAGTTGATTGATGATCAATTACTGACAAGAAATGTTCATTCAGAAGTAATAAGGCATGAAGTTGATATTTTAATATCAACTGTTCACAACAAGTTAGAATTTTTACAGAAAGTTCTACAGCTAAAGATAAGGAGAGGTCATCTTCAGGCTTCTTCCTTGTCATCGTCATCATCTGAAGAGTCTAGAAGAGATGGATCTACCTTGGCCCGAGCTTTTTCTTGCCTTTACTTCAGTAGATTTCATCCACTTCGATATTACATATGGACGATCTCATCGTTCAGATCGGCAGATTTTATGTATTCTGTCTGCATCTCCTTACGAAGATCTTCGGTCAATGGCGGACCCAAGTTCCTAAGGGCCCGAAGTTCTCGGAGTTCCTCTTCAAGCTTTTGAAGAAGTGCTATATATCTTGCCTTTTTAGCGTGGATATTATTATTTTGCTTCGTCAGGCTCTGATTAGACTCGGCCAGATCTTCATTCTTCTTCGTCAAAATTTCATTCTTCGGAAGCAGGTCGACATTTATATCTGTGATGACTCGATGTGTGGCCCTGGTCGTCTCCAACTCTTTTTTGACCTTATCGAGGTCCTTCCGAAGGCACTCATTGTTGAGGAAAACAATGTCAAGGTTGCTTCTTTCTTTTGCCAACACAGACTTCAGAATGGCTTTCTCCCTTCGGCTTCGGTATTCTCTTCGGCATTCTCTTCAGTATTCTCTTCGGCATTCTCTTCGGTATTCTCTTCAGTATCATTTTTCGGCTTCTTTGTATTTGAGACGGAGACACACGAATTAGCGTTTGCCTGCAGATGACCATTATTAGTCAGTCATTTCAAATTGATGGGCAGCGAAGTGAATGAATAAATCAAAACTGTCGAATTCTTTTAGTCCGATATTTCATTCCTTCGTCCATCAGGTCCGTGATGGAATTATTTCCGAACCAGAATTTCATTCTATGGCTTGAGCTTCGGTAGTTGAAAGCTCTTCAATTAGTACTTCTGTAGAGGTCGACGAAGATGAACCCTTTATGTTGCTATTTGATGTTCATCAGATGGACTTCGGTAAACCGTATTTTGGGCCTTTATTGGTCTTATTATAATTCCTTTTGTCCTGAACCGATGCCATTTATAGTTTTCTATTAAACCTCCTGTTTAATAAAAAATTAGGGGGCAATGTTGGGTCGTGATATTTCTCCTATTGGGCCGAATGGATTGGGCCTACTTATTCAGTTAGTCCATTGGGTCTTCACTATTGGGTGTTGACATTATTGAGCTTAGTCACTTTATTATCTTTGTTAAGTCCTTATAGTATCGGACCAAATCAGTGGGTAGACCCATCATATATTTAAATATCTTCACTTGAGTTCTGAAATGGTTATGATGACAAAGATATGGCTGACTGATATCTTACATGGCATTAATAAGGATTGAACAGTTGGCCATCGGTAGACAGAGGGGATGGGATTAACAGGTGTCAGAAGGGTCAGTGGCACGGTAAATTAGGTCCTGTAGTATATCATAGCAAGGAAGTCTTCAAGAAAAAGGTATGTTCACATTCATATTCACATACACACAACTGAGAATTATTATCTCTCTCAATACACCAGACATTATTATCCTCCATTGTTAACCTTGTGAAAACGTATACTGACTCTCACGCCTGAGCTATCCCCCGACTGTCCGACCGTCAAACTTGTGGTGTTTATCGTGTTTACTGTACAGAATTAGAGCGTCTTATGTGATTGAGACGTTGGAAAAGATCTTAATGTTAACAGCTAGAATCAGCAACATTATATTACATGGTTACTCACCATAATTGATAATACTCAAAACTAATCAACCACCACAATAATACTCTGAATACCAAATTCTTAAATTTATTTAGATTTTAAAAGCAATAAATACGGTACTCCCTCTTTTTGGCAATAAATAAATAAATAATAATATTTTAACTTTTAAAGTGTAAAATCGTAAAAAAGAACTTTTGATTTTGATTTGAAATGAAATATGAGTCAAAAAATGGTTAGCCGGTTTGAACCTATATTTTTTTAAAAAATATGGTTCCAAACCTTAACCAACTTAAATAAATAAAATAGTTAACCAACCTAAATAATATGAGTTGATCCAATAATTAACTAACTATATTATCAGAATTACTTTCAAGTACAATTTATTTGTAATTGATATAATAGAATTAAGATCAATGAATAAAGTCCTCAGTCCTGACTATGTGCCCATTTCTTCTGTTTCCCCTGAAAATGGAGGGAAAAACCAAAGGTGAAAGTTGTTGCTTGTATATGTAAAATGATATTTCACACCCTCATTTAAGTAGATAACTCATCAATCATTATTCAACTAATCTTCATTTTAAATTATAAAAATAATATTAACTTATTTTTTAAAAATTAATTTCAAACGTATTCAAATTTAAAATTGATATTAATTCATGTCAATATAGTTAAAAATATTATAAAAGTACTATTAATTATCAAATTTATTATTTTCAAAATTTAAATGAATCATTTTAATTTTAATTTTAAAAATATCATAAATTAATTTTTTTAAAAGTTAATATTGATCTTATATACATTTGCAGTTACAATCCATTCAATACTTACTCTGTAAATTATTTAAAATTTAAATAAAATAAAAATTATTTTACAATTGAATACAATTGATAAATTACACTCTCTTTTATAAATAATAAAATTATTATTAATGTTTATAATTCAATTTGATGCATTCTCAAACTTAATAAATTTGCTAAGAATTATAAAAATAATAAATTTTACAAGTAGTAGTATTTTTTTTCTAAATAATTTATAATATGTATTGATTAAATTTATATTAAATTTAAAAATATCACATACTTCCAAAAAAATTAATAAATTAATAGCGATTTTATAATTAAAAACAAGAGGTTGTAGTAGCCAAAACAAAGGTTAAGTAATTACCACCATGTTTTGAGTGTTAGAACTTTCAAATTTTAATTTTTAATTTTCAAATTTTATTATTTAAGGAATAAATATAAGAAACCTGTTGGGTACATAGTGAAACTGCATAATGATTTAATTTAATAATATTATAGAATAAGAATAAAGATAAAGAAAATTATTGTGAGTTTTGAACTGAAAAAAATAATAGAAAACTTAAATTAGAACAGAAAAGAAAAGAATATAAAACTTGAAATTTTCCTTTGTGTTGTTTATGAGTTTTAATAGAAAAGATTAAAAATTTAAAATTGAGGACGTGAGTTGTAATTTAAAATTTATAATATTAAAAGTAGAGAATAATACGAGAATTATAAAAATATTACTTATTACAATTTCTTTTCCGTCCAAATCAGGTCAATTTTGGATGGAAAACTTTGGCATAGAAAATGGCCAGATTTTCTATCCATTTTTTTAATTTTTCGTTTATTAAAAAACTCAGAAACATAAAATTAAAAAAAAATTTAAATTTTTCGTCTATTTTTTTATCCATTTTAAAACACGGAAACATATCGTTAGAATATTATTACTTTTGATTCCCTACGGTTTATTTCGTCAAAAAGGCTTTTAAGCATATAAATGAATTGTGAATTATATATTTATGTGGATGTACACAATTTATTGTGTGTATAAATTATATAGACTAAAATAAAAATTTTATAAAATTTAGTGGAGCAAGTAGAAAAATTGGGTCAAGTGAAAACCCGAAACTGTACCCGTGGAAGAGTGTGTCCGCTGACCTCAAGTAACTCTGCACTGCCGGACCAAAACCCTAGTGTTTTTCTGAAAGAAGCTCACTCAGATCGCCAATGGCGGCAACAACAATCTCTCTACAATTGAGGACCAACAAAATTAGAGGAATTCAAAACACTAGTTTTATCCAGTTATTTTCTTCATCTTCTTCAACCCCAGAACCCCCCATCAATGATGAGGATCTGAACACAACATCATCACCTTCACAATCAAGATCTTCATTCTCATCCTTCTTCAGCGACGTCAAAGCCAGTCTTAAGCAAGACCAATCTCATCCCCAGCCCTCATCCCGCAAACCTTTTTCTTTCTCCTCCAATCCTCTCCCGTCAGAAAAGTCCTCCAAAATCTCCTCTTTCGAAGAAATCCGCAAAAACTTCTCCGAGTACCGCCTTCGCTCTGCCGTTCCACCTCCCCGCGGCGTTGACTCATCTTCATCCTCATTTCCTCCCCCGCCTCGGTCTTCGGAACACATCTCATTTCAAGAGCTTTACAAGAGAAACGTGGTCCCAAAAATCGAAGAATCAAAAACCCCAGAATCCCCCAAATTAGGAAATCTCTCTTTTGAAGCTATTCGTAAGACCTTAAAGCAGCTCCGGATGACCCGACCTGAAGGAGTAAACAAGGAGAATGAAACGATGTCGCGTTCAAAGTTTACAGATAATTTTTTACGGCCGGCAAATTCTGCGCCGTTATTTTTAAGGACAGATTCGTTGCCATCTTCTGTGCTTGGGAAGGAAACAGAGAAAATGTCTGAGTCGCCCACTATGAAGACGGAGTTTGTGAGGATTTATAGTTATGGTGAATTAGGAGAGAGGTTGAGAAAGTTGAGGCCGGAGGAGGCTATGAAGGGAGAGAAGTGGTTTTCCTTGGGAGAATTAAATGAGAGACTAGTGAAGTTGAGGGAGATGGAGGAGAAGGAGAGTGAGTCGAGAATCGGCGGCGCTCTTTATTATAGGGATTTGAGGGAAAGCCTTGTGAAGTTGGGATCTGATGACGAGAAGGTGAAGAAAAAATCCAGTGAGTTTATTTTACTTCTTATATTAATGCTTTAACTTCTTATACTAATGCTTGCGTATCACTTACATGCTTTAGGTTTGAGTATTTGTCCTAGTCATGCAACTGACTGCTAATTTGTAATCGCAGTGTCCCTGGTATTGTGAAATATGAAAGTTTTTGATGATATTTTCCTCAAAGTTGAGCAATACTGTATTGGTTAGAGCTTGTAAAATTCTATAAATTTTTGTATTCGTTTTAAACCTTACAGATACTTGTCATATTTATAAAGGTTGAATGCTCAAAAATTCCCAAATATTCCGTCTTCCCGATAGTGCAATGCAGTAAAAGTTCTTCAGTTTCTCTACTGATATCATATGATCATTCAGTGGGCATAAATGGGCATATTATAATAATTTTGTTTTCTTGTGTGCTAACAAATTGTTTTTCTTGGATGAGCTTAAGCCATACCCACATTGCAGATAAAGCAAGTTCTGATGCCTTCTCACGCCCCCAAAAAAGCCCCAATTTTTTTTATCTATTTTACATGTCCGTGTTGAGGAAGAGAATATGGTGGCTTTGTATAGTAGAGTTATTTTGCATCTACTGACATATCTTGATTTCTCTGTGTTTGCCATGAGTTGTCTATGCTACGTAGTTATATGCTACCTCCATTCCAAAAAAAAAAAAGAGAAATAGAAAGGCATGTGATCTTATATTTGGGAAAATACCATTTATCGACTGTTTATTGACCAGATTAGTTGTTACAGTTCACAGACTTGATATTTTGGGCCAGCTGGATGGAACCACAAACTTTACGTCGTCACCTCCGAAGGAGAACTTAGTTGAAAAGGCAAGTAGTACATTTCCTGGTATTCCTGCCCTTCTAATTGTTTTAATGGAACTTCATTGTTTTCTTGCTGCTTTAGGTCAGTATGTAGGCAACATGATTTACATGCAAATATATGTAGGGATATTTGAGACTTATAATTAAAGAACTTCGATTTCCAACATTGAGACCTGAGTTTGATGTTTTGGTGTTTTGCATGCTTCATTTGTCATTTTATGCTACAAAGATATTTGATTTCTTCAATAAGACATTAATACTCATATTGTAGTAAATGCTCTGCACAAAGGTGCATGCCCACTTTGGTTTTGCTAATATATTCCTGTAGTTTTATTGAAAAGGTATTACATGGTAGAATAGTTCTTGTACTGCACTGCAGTGAAACATGGCCTTGCATGTTTTGTTCCAAATCCTCCCCCCACACCCCCCCAAAAGAAAAAAGAAAAGAAAATTAAAATGAAGATATGTGAATTTGAATGTGTCCGAGTTCCATGTACATACTGTGGCTTCATCCTTGAAAGAGTCGTTTGTTTTGACTACATTTACCTTAAATGATTGTTCTTTATTGGTATATTTTCATGAGTTTGATGTTACTCTACTTTTGTAGCGATACTTCATGGTTTTAAGTCGTGACAATTGTGTTTTTAACAGTATTTCCATCCGGACAACATGTCGTCTTCTGAAAAGATGAAGATTGAGCTAAAGAAAGTTAGAGATGAATTCAAAATGTCAGAGTCGGATTGTGGGTCTGCTCGTGTTCAAGGTAAAAGCATTCTTAACTTGGTTGTTGACTGTGTATGGCATTCTTATCTTGTTTTGATACTACACAATATCTTATTGTGAATGCTCTTTACTTTTATAAACTAAAACTCTTTAAATACAACTTTAATGATATGTCAGAGACAAATAAAAGGATAGAAATACTATCAGGGAACTGTTACTGTTGGAGAAAGTCGGAGCAAATCACTTCCTGTTAATCACAGTACAACAATATCATGCAGCTCTTGTTCCGCCATCAATTGCTAGCCTAAGAAAACATTTACAAAGTTTGCGTGAGATTTGAAATATATTTACTAAATCCTAAAAGCAAGCAACATTTTTTGGTTGGTAGTTCATTGATTGTGTAGCGTTTAGCCGTTGCTCCCTTTTTCTTGGATGCCTTTTTTTACGATTACTTATCCAAAAACAAAAATGTATATGTAGTTGTGATAATGTGTTTTAAACAAAATGCACTAATGTGCTTACTAAATAAGTGTTATGTTGGTTGCTCTTGAATCTTTTTTGGTCCGTACGATGGGCTTTTTGGACGGTTTCATTTGTTTCTGTTTTCTTTATACTGCTTGTATACGGTTCGCCCCCTTTGGAGTACTTCTAGTCCTATGTATTTATCCTACCTGCTTATCATTCTAATATAATAGTTATTATACCCAATAATAATAATAATAATAATAATTATAATCATTTAAGCGAAATCTTTTGTTGTTTTTCAGTGGCACAGCTCACAACAAAGATCAAGCATCTATCTACAGCTCTACACAAAAAGGTGACTATATGAATGATTTTATATTATTCTGCAATTAGATTTTGGTGAAATTCTAAATTTATGCTATTGTAGGTCTTAATCCATAAGTACCTCTTCGCTAGTTTTTTGGTTGGAGTCTTTTACAATATTAATAATTGTTATTAATGCTCATTGTTTCATGAGATCCATGCTTGGTAGATGCTAGATACTATAAACCGATCGACTCAATCTTCACATTTTTTTCTCCTTGATGCTATGGAGGATTTTGCATTGATGATGAAATCTTGAAGCTAATAACACCAATGATGTGATAAAGCTTGCCTATATAGCTACGTTCAGATTTACCCTTGTAGTATTGTGTTCATCATCTTATAAAAGCACATGCCCTTCATGTTTTGGTAGTATCCAAATTTTATCCCAAGTATGACCACATGAGTGTATTTGCATCCAGATTCCAGAATTATTCCAACTGTCCTTCGAGCATGCACTCTTAAATTTAATAAAAGGCTATTGTATCAACTTAAATAAGTGGGTCATTTAGTGCCAGACATTCCCCATATCCTGTTGTTATAATTCATTTATGCTGTTCAATTGCTAACTAGGTGCTGTAATTTTAAATTAAATACTGTAGGATAAGCATTCTCTGAAAGGACTTCAAGCAATGGTTCAGAAAAGGAAGAAATTGTTAAAGTATCTGCGAAGAACGGACTGGGATTCGTACAGCCTTGTGCTCTCTAGGCTTGGTCTCAGGGACAACCCGGATTATAAGAACTAGATAATCATGTATCAATGTCTTTTATGTTCTCGCTCGAGATTTAGTTTAGTGGAACGTCTGCTTCTTTTGCCCCCCAGTTTGGGACTGGGAAGATGTGATTTTAATAATTTAGTTCATTAACCAAGTTTATTCCACCCCCTCCCCCTCCCCCTCCCCCTACCCCTACCCCTACTTTTCTTCTCGCCCTTTACAAGCATACTCGTTGGTCTATCTTGACTACAATTTTTTGAAAAACAGTGTTCTTACTGGAAGATTTGATCTGTTTGTTATACCTTTATAATAAAAGAATTTATTTACTATTTGTGCCTGAAAAGCATAACTAATGTTATATTGGTTCAAAGCTCTATGGATAGGATAGTTGGCTCGCTTATGATTTCCGAGAAATTTATTTTAAATAGCTAATCTATTAGTATATATGTTATTATGTTTGTTTGGAAGGGGTTATAATAATGTTAATATTATTAGAATTATAATTATAATGTCAAAATTGTTAAGTTATTTTTTAATTTTGAGACTAATATTTCTAAATCTAAATTTAAAAAAAACATGATATTTGATATTAATAATTATATTTCAATTATAATTTTCGCAAAAGGGGCAGGCATGCCTCAGTTCCAGCCTAGAAATATTCTCGACTGCGGACTGGACTCAGCAGTATGTAAATTTTGAATATTCCTAACAAATACAAAAGCTGCATTCTTAAATACTACCTCCTCTTCCTAAAAAATTATAGTTTAAGTTTTTTACACATGAATTAAAAAAATACTATTTATCCAAATAAAATTTGTTTAAAATTCTATCACTACCCTTTTATGGGAAGTTAACTATTAATACTACATCCGTTCCTAAAAAATTGTCGGTTAAGATTTTGGCACAGTGAATTAAAAAAATATCATTTACCGAATAAAATTTATTTGAAATTTCATCACTACCCCTTTATGGGAAGTTGAAAACTATTAATACAAGGAAAAAAAATTCTTGAACAATGAGAGAAGACAGGGATAATATAAGAAAATAAATAATGTATTCCTCGATAGTTGTAAACGATAAACTTTTTGGAATAAATTTTTTCTTTCAAAACGATAATCTTATAGGAACGGAAGGAGTACAAGTGGGATTTTTTTGAGACAATGAGAGAAGGTAAGAGTATTATAGGAAAATACTCCCTCCGTCTCTAATTATTTGACGTTTTAGAGTTTTTTATTTGTCCTTAATTATTTGACGTTTGTTCAAATCTAGGAGGATTAATGACAATTTTTCTAAAATTACCCCTTATTACACTCTTTCTCTCTCTTTATTCCAATAAAAAATTTAAGGGTATTATAAACAATTAAGTACTATATTTAATGCTTTCTAATTATTATCTTAATTCTTGTGTCCACCTCTAAAACGTCAATTAATTAAGACGGATGGAAGTAAATAATTTATTCTTCTCAAAAGTTATAAACGACAAACTCTTTAGAATAAATTTTACTTTTTAAAAAGATAATTTTTTAGGAACGGAAGGAATAACAAAGTAAAACTATCCGAGTCAAATTATTGATAAAAAAAGAATTAAACACATTCCAACATTTGGGAAGCGACAGAATTTTATTGGATTATTTTTTCTCATTCAGTCTATGATATGCCCAATAAATAACATTCTTCTTTTAATATAAGGATAATATAAACAACTGATAGTATATTTAATATTATATAATTATTTTTTTAATACTTGTGCATAACTCTAAAATAACCTATATTAAGGAAGGGAGAAAGGAATTAATTTGTGAAACAGATACTTGTATATTCTTCTAACCTTGAATGTATCATGAGCAGGACGTCCAGGATTGGATTAATTTGAAACAGAAATACATACATACAATTAATTAGATTCGGTTAGTATGAAGTTTATTTTTTGATAAGTTGGTCAGTTGACCAATAGAATGCTGAT
Organism: Panax japonicus; assembly: GCA_020205505.1. Classification (NCBI taxonomy): domain Eukaryota; kingdom Viridiplantae; phylum Streptophyta; class Magnoliopsida; order Apiales; family Araliaceae; genus Panax; species Panax japonicus. Next base: position 73,152,062 of record CM035098.1, on the reverse strand, counting down.
CACGCATAGAACTTCGTATGCTTGTCAGCACTCTATTAGCCAATTGACCAACTTACCTAAAAATAAATTTTATGCTACCCACTTCCCAATTAATTTAATGGAACCAAAATATATAGTAGTACATTAATTAATTATGGTTATTCATTCTGAAAGCAGTTGGTGGCGGACCTGGCTCCGGCGTTGGCTGCTGTTGAACTGGAAACTCTGGAACCACCGGAAGAGGTGGGAAGAAAAAATCAGGTGGTGGAAGTGGGAATGTTGGTAGTTGAGGCGGAGGGTCTTGTGATACGGGGACAAGAGGTAGTACAGGTGCTTGTGGTAATTGATCTACTGGTGGGGGCAGAAATTCTGGGACAACAGGTGGTGCCAGCGTACTTAATTCAGCAGGTGGCGGTGACAGAAAGAAGTCTGATATTGGTGGCGAAAATATTGGAACTAGAGGCGGTGCTAGAGGCAAGTCCGGTACTACAGGTGGCAAGTCTGGTACTAGTGGTGGTGGAAAAAATATGGGGAAGGTTGGAGCGTTAGGAGGAGATAACCATGGGAATATCGGTGGCAATGAAGGGTCTGGCGGTGGCGGTGGAAATACAAATGGTGGTAGATCAGGTGGTGGTGGTGAAGGAACTGGTGGAGGTGGAGAAGGGACTAGTGGTGGCGGCAGGCGGAGGGGATGGGGATGGTGGAGGCGGAGATACTACTAGATGCGGTGGAGGGGAAGCAATGACTAGTGGGGGCGGTGAAGGGATTATTAGTGGTGGAGAGGGTGAAGGGAGTGGTACAACAGGGGGAGGCAAAATTGGAATGGGTGGAGGAGAGGGGAGTAGTGGTGGTGGTAAAATTGGGATGGACGGAGGAGGAGAAGGGTCAAAAGGGTTGTCGGGAGAGCTGGAACGAGGGAAAGGCCATTTGCCACAACTACCAAAGAGGTAGTCATATAATGGATCACAATTACTCGTTGTTAATGATGATGATCCTCTCTTCCTCTTCCTGACCTTGATGATGATCTTCCACCAGTTGATCTACTTCTTCTGCTGCTACTATTCCTTGATCTTCTATTTTTATTATTGCTCCCTGATCTTCTTTCTTCTTCTTCTTGTTTGTGATGATTTGGATAAGTAGTTAAGGCTTGCGTTAAAGCAAAACAAATGAATAGGAGTGCTAGGACAGTGAAGATAACAGTGTTCGTTTTCATTCTCTCTCTCTCTCCCTCTCCTTCCCTTCAATAATTCAATTCATTGTTTGATCACGGTCTCTTCTCTTTCTAACAAGACTTGATATATATATATATAGAGAGAGAGAGAGAGATAAGACATGTATTGGAATTGCAAGTGAGTAGTTGGAGTTGGGGGAGTGGGAAATGGGGAGGATAATTAAGAAGGCAGGGAAGGGAAGGGAAGGGAAGGGAAAGGAAAGGGGGTGGGGAATTGTAATTTATGGCTGCCCTGTTTTACGTGCCGCCGCGTGCATGCAGACGAGAAAGAGTCACGAGAGAGAGAGAGGCAGAGAGCCCTTCATAAATACTCCTCCTCCTCTAGATAAATTTATGTCTTAAATTATTTAAAATTTTAGAATTAATTACTGCATACTCCATGCACCTACATTTTTGATTCCCAATGCAGACATCAAAGAGATGGATGGATTGATGGCTACAACTTATTTTAGAGTATAAATATTAAAAAAAAAGTGGTTAGTATGAAGTTTATTTTGGAGTAAGTTGGTCAATTGACCAATAGAATACTGACACGCAGACGAGATTTTATGTGTGTCAATATTCTATTGGCCAATTGACCAACTTACCAAAAAAATAACTTCATGCTAACCGGATCCTTAACAAAATAATTGTATAGCATTAAATATAATATTAATTGTCTATATTACCCTTGTATTAAAAAAAAGTTATTTATTGGGCAAAAAATAGGGAGAGAATCAAAGTTATACTATCTCCGTTTGTGGTTTAAGATTTTTGCACATGGATTAAGAAAGTATAATTTACCAAGTAAAATTTGTTTGAAATTTCATCACTATCCCTTTATGAAAAGTTGAAAACTATTGATACAAGGGAAAAAATTTCTTAAAAAATGAGAGAAGGTAGGGGTAATATAGGAAAATAAATGATTTATTCTTCTCAAAAGTTGTAAACGACAAACATTTTGGAATAAATTTTTTCTTATAAAACGACAATATTTTAGGAACGGAGGGAGTATTTATCACTTTGGGTAATATTGAAAAATAAGCAATTAATGCTTACTTGAAATTCTCAAATGACTTATATTAAAGAACAATTTTTTTTAAAACGACTTATATTAAGAAACGGATAGAGTAATTAATAAAAATGTCCTATTTTTATTATTAAAATCAAATTAATTATTTTTAAAATCAATATATATATATAGAGAGAGAGCAAAGATCAAGTGCATACATCTTATCTTACTCACCCGTGCTCACCCCCCTTTAGCGACGGACCCGGTGACGATTTCGGTCATACAACCGTCGTTTATACTTTTAGCGACAGACAACATATAGCGTCGCTGAAAGTATAGACGACGGTTGTATTACCGCACCGTCGCCGGGTCCGTCGCTAAAGGGGGTGAACACAGGTGAGTAAGATAAGGGGTATGCACTTAATCCGGACCATATATATATATATATAATATTTTAGATAAGTGAATAAATTCCATTTCAGATACTATGATTAATATCTTTAATATTTCATAATTATTTTCTATATATGAAAATGAAAATGATGTTTTAGTACTTACTAGTACTATAAGGATAGTAGTATTATGGTACTAGTGTGGTTGTTAATGGTGTTTCTGTCTTCAATTTTCACCAATTTCATAAATGAAAACAAGTTTTTGGCATACATATTATATATATATATATACGGTCCGGATCAAGTGCATACCCCTTATCTTACTCACCCGTGCTCACCCCCCTTTAGGCGACGGTTTCGGTCATACAGCCGTCGTCTATACTTTTAGCGACGCTATAGGTTGTCCGTCGTTAAAAGTATAGACGACGGTTGTATGACCGAAATCGTCGCCTAAAGGGGGGTGAGCTCGGGTGAGTAAGATAAGGGGTATGCACTTGATCTTTGCTATATATATATATATATATATATATATATATATATATATATATAAAAGGAAATCAGTGCTCTGACGGGTCTTCTGAATAATGGCAATGTTGGCAAGCAAGCAATGTTCATAGTCTACCTGCCTAAACTTAGGGGGATCGATAGAGTTTATAACAGGTAGCCAGACTGGGAAGGTAAGCTTACTGATACAAGTGATGTCTATGCGTTTGGAGTCATTCTTCTGATGGTTAGAAGGAAAGGATGTGGAGAAAATGGCTCCAATCTATTGTCAGACAATGGGAAATGTATATGTCATAATTTACTACCTGGCCAACCATGCAACTTTAATTGGATATGAGCTTACAAGCTATTGGAAGCTATATTGACATTAAAACCCTTTTTTGTAACAAGCAGGACATGCCGCAACTTACTGACAGGTCGGTCAAAACTTCCAAACATAAGATGGATCTAAAACATCTATATCAAGTTTGTTCAATAAATTTACTACTATTTGCATGTTTCATTACTCCAGTTCCTAAAGTGAGTATAAGTTGCTGCAGTAGCTATGCTATGCGTACAACTTGGTTAACCAAGTTACAGACAGACCGGATGTCCTGCATTCCTTCATCCCACTTGTTCCTGTTGAGCTTGGAGGTTAACTAATAAGGCATATAGATCCTGCACCTCCCGTTCGTAACGGTTTGTTTCTTGAGGAGGTGACTCTTGTTCCCACTAAATGCATTTTTCCTTTTCCTTTTGATCAGATACAGGCAGGAAACTTGTACCAGATAAAAAGTTTTGGTTTTATTCACACACTTATAAATTAAAAAGAAAAAAGAAGTCTTCCATTTATGTATACTTTAGTTTTACTCCTCTCCCTCTCCACCTCTCTCTGCTAGCGTAGAAAAAAGAGAGAAAAAGCAGTGACTACCACATAAATTCAACTGTTCATCTGATCATGTCCTTACATTATTAACTTTTCCTCGCTATCCGGCAGGCACACAATTCTCTATGTGAATCGGGATGACACAGCTTTAGACAAACTCCTACTTCACATGAAGGGGTTCCACAATGTAATATACTCCTCTCTTTTTTTTTTGTTCCCCCACGTTTGATTTTTGCGATAAATTTAGGCCAAATACACAAATTCTATTCCTACCTTCTTTCCTATAATCCAAACCTAGCATTAGGTTGAAGTTCAACCAGAATGGATTACAAAGAATAAATACTGGTGTAGTTTGGGGTGGTGAGATCTGATGTCCGTTAAATCCCTCATAATATGGGCAAAATTTCTGGTTGTATGAATGGGCAGAGTTGAGTTGAGTCACTTGTATTGATAAACTAAGCCACTAGCTGACAAGTGAATCATATACACCAAACATAAACACAAACACAAACTTTAATCTCTCATCCCCTTTGTTAACATCAAAAATGCCCCACTTCAATCTCAAATGACAAAAGCTAAAATATGATATATCTATACTCCCTAAATACAACATAGTTGCCGCGGTACTACCAAGATTCACATAGAAACAAACAAGCCACTTCATCCATTTCTAAGTGTGTATTTTTTTATCGACAAATCAAAAACATACATGTCATAGAAATTCTCATCAATTTTTGGACGACTATAAATTTATAAACTCAGGCATCTCCCTCTCTCCCTGAAAGAATAAACCATGGGGTTCTCGAACTGGCTCTATACCAACAGCACAAAACAACAGGTGGTGAAAATTGTTCACCCGGGAGGCCACGCCGAGCTTCATGATAGGCCGGTTCTTGCGTCCGAGATAATTCTTCGAAACCCTAGATGCTGCGTTGCCCATCCAAATTTGTTTCAGCAGCCTTGGGCTATTGTATCACCGGAAACCACCTTGATGCCCGGCCAGAAGTTCTACGTCGTGCCTATAACCACCGTTAGAAGGCTTCAAAAGCTATCTTTAATGCATTATACTTCCCATCAACCTCAAACTAGTCATCGTTGCAATGTCAAAGGAGATGAACCAGAAGGGGATCATAGCAGCAGCACTACTACTACTACTACATGTTGGCTGTTCAAGCATATAAATACTTTGGATAATCGAGATGGGATGTCGTCGAATGATAGTTATTGTACATGCTTGCTGAGAGGGAATAAGATAAAAGCCAACAAAAGTGAGGACTCAAGCAAGGAATTTACAAGATTGACGAGCAACTCCAAATCTACTGAGACAAACACAGATACGTCTAAAAGGAGGAACATTAACGATATGGGCACCAAGGCAAGATTTCGCAAGAGACTCATATCTCTTGATGAATGGCAACCAGGTTTAGAAAGCGTATGTGAAGAATGAATGAAGTAATAGACTTCGCCTCCGATTTCACTAGCTTAACGAATACATAAATTTAAACATTCATGTTATATGAGTTCTTAATAATACAGAGAAGGATTGTTCTGAAATTGTGATAATTATGATTTACAATTAATGTTGAGGGAGGGTACTGATGGGAAGAGCTTTATTGACATGATTAATTTTATAATTCATGGGCGTTTTGCATTGTCACTGCTTTGCATAGTTATATCAAGTATAAAAAGAAGAGGCAAACTTTTACATTGCTCGTCAGATTTTTAGTAGTGGCAAGGAGTAAACATTTCATGTGCTTAATTCTAGTAATGCTCTTGAAGCAACTGCAAATACAAGAAACAGAGCAAAAGAAAGAAGTAATACTTCATAATTAGAAACAGAACCCGCTAAACGCTAGTCCTATAATTTATTCTATTTTTCCAACTTCGGACGACTGACAGCCATGGATCCCGTGTGTTGGATTATTGGAACCCTTTCATTGTCATCTTTAATGAAAGAAAGATTGATAATAAAAGGAAAAACATAGTAGTAGCCATTTCTTATTTCTGTGTGTTCTGTTTTCCAACATCATTTGCCATATCACAAGGACTCACTGTTATCTTCTTGCTCTTTTAAACAGTGTAGTGCTGCTGAATGCCCTCCATGTCAAGACCCTTAAGCTTCACCACCGATTCGACATGGCCCTTGAGTGTATGAAGTTCCCTTAGCCTGTGCCAACAAACAAACAAACAAACTAGATTAGTCGTGTTTACTATGATATGATAGAATAAATATTACAAAATAAATTTTCCCATAGAAATTACCTAGCAACTTCAGCACGTCTCTTGGCCTGTTCAGCAATTTCAGAGAGCTCCCTGTAGTTGTTCTTATCGTTGAAGAGCTCTGAGGTATCTGGGGGCTGGAGTCCATGGAGAGTGCGTTGAGCCAGAGCCCATTGAGCCTCCCTTTCTCCCCGACCATAATCCTTTTTGGTTGTGAAAGCAGTCTGGATAATTTCCATTAGAGAAAACAATGAGATCGTGCTGAAAATTCCTGTCATATATACGAACCATAAAAGTCCTTTCAGTGAACAAAAATACCTTATTTTGGAGCAGGTTATTCCAACCCTTTCCACTCAATGCATATCGGATGATAAACTTAAAAACATCCAGTGGGATGTAGAAAACGATACTGTAAAGCCAAATAACACCGGCCCATCCCCAGCCAATACCATCAATCCTAGCAAATCCCCAACTTGCATAGACGGCAATCAATGTGGCCACCTGGATTCAAAAAGTATATTATAAAGTAAAACTTCATCACAGAGTATGTAATTAATTTACAAAAGCATGACAAGAGGAAATGCAATTGAACTTCCCATAATAGCTCACCAGTTGTGCTATTACGAATGCAGTCAGAAGTAGTAAACCAGGGCGTTCAACGAAGGACCAGCTCCGGGACCGAGTAACAAAGATTAGTGCCTGACTCACAATACTGACTTGGAGGTAAAGAGCTGCTGTAAGCTCATAAGGACTCTCCCTGATTGATCTTACACCAAACTTGTCCTGCCAAACTCATAATATTAATCTTGAGTAAATTTAGAATAGGATGAGTAATATATATAGTGAACACAATAACAAAAGTCTACAACAGTTATTGAGCAGACAACTTTTTCGACTTACTGAGAAGAAGTCTGAATCGTGAGCTGCCCAGAAGAAAATAACAGTCATCATGGCTAAGTAAGCTCCGAGAACAACGCCAGTGGCAAAAATCTCCCTGAGCTTCCATGAGTCGGGCATCGGAGACGGCTTCACCTTATCTTTAGAAATGGTCATAATGGTTCCATCATTCAGAATGGCTACTATCAGAACCATGAAAGGCGAGAAATCAAACTTCCAGATAAGTGCAATCAGCATGAAACCTAGCACAATACGAATTGTGATGGACACAGCATAGATGGTGTAGTTCTTCATCCTTTGAAAGATGGCTCTGCTAGTCAAAACAGCACTAATAATCACACTTAGTCCAGGCTCAGTCAGGACTATGTCAGATGCACCCCGGGCTGCATCAGTTGCATCAGCCACCGCAATACCAATGTCTGCCTTCTTTAAGGCTGGGGCATCATTAACACCATCTCCTGTCATCCCGCATATGTGCTTTCTCTCTTGTAGCTTCTTCACAATCTCATACTTGTGCTCTGGATTCCACCCCTTATTATAGTCAGTAATTTTTTTTGGAAAATATTGCAGGAGTTCAAAACTAAATTAGTTGAATAACCAAAAACTAACTAAAAATACCCAATAGATATGATTGATGGAATTTATAATTTTTAAATATCTAGCTACTTGCCAGGGAATACACCAGCAAAACCATCAGCCTTCTCTATAAGCTCCTCAACCGGTAGATGAGCGATAGCTTCGTCTTTGTGCTGGCCAAGGAGTGAGGACGAGGGATACATGTTGGTTCCCATGCCAAGCCTTCGACCAGTCTCCTTGCCAATAGCTAGCTGGTCTCCAGTGATCATCTTAACATTGACACCAAGGTTGAGGGCACGTCGAATGGTTTCTGCACTATCATGCCTTGGAGGATCAAAAAGTGGCAAGAGACCCACAAATACCCATGGCCCTCCTGGACTTTCCTTTGTCTTCTCTGGCACTGCCTGCAACCAAGAAGAAAGAATAGCATGAGATCAGGAAAGTGTCTGTTCTACACTTGTATCGTCTGTGGGCCAAATTCGTTCATTCAAAAACTACAATATAACTAAATTCACCTGTTCTGCAACAGCCAGAGAACGAAGACCACGCTCAGCAAACTTATCAATGATGTCATGAGCTCTCTTCTTAACATCTTCCTTAAGGTTGCAAATTTCAATAATCTAGCAAAGTTTTAGATAGATAAGCACATTCAATGCAGCTGAGAAATGATAAAGCGCATACCAAATTAATTAAAGGTGAAGAAAGAACACCTGCTCAGGTGCACCTTTGCTAACTCGGTGCCAATTTCCGTTGGAGTCGGAGTATGTTATGGCAGTGCGCTTATCGACTGGGTTAAAAGGCAGGAAATGAATCTCATTGATCCCTGCTCTGGCCTGCAGCGTCCATCAAAGATAGCAGTTCAATTAAGTTTGCAAATTATTATCCTAATTACTGTAGCTGGTTGGTATCTGTTGTACGCCTTCACCGCCTTTTGGGATTGGGAAATATAGAAAATAAAAAAAAAATGCTTTGATACCTGTTCCGCGAGAAAAGGATGCAGTGAATATCATAATATACCAATTTATTTTGTTTCGTTAGATGTACGTACATGCATAATGGGAAAGTCCTACAATTTACAGCCAAACAGCAAAAAGATCCATTGAAAAACTAGTCCCTAATGAATCAAGCAGTGGTAAAATTTGTAGAGACACCCTGACCTCATCAATAATCCAAGTTAAATTGTACTGAAATAGGAAAAGGAAAAGAAAAAGAAAAAAATTCATCAAAGATGTCCTCTTGTTTACTCAAAAAGGTAAGGAAGAAAGCTTTGTTTCCCATTTTTCCATATATTTCCTTCATTACACCATCAACTGATATCCCAAGGTTTTACAGCTTTTAGAGGCGCCTTGACATCTTACATCCGCAAGATGCATGTGTAGACAAAAATCCAATAATTGTTAGAATTCACGAGCATGCATGTAATCTTAGCAATATAAATACATGTTGCCTCATGATGGTTTATATGTGTATGTGCATGAATGCTAACTAAAGATCGAGTTGAGCTCAATATTATACTGATTAGTATCTCAGTTATCTAACTTCCTACAAACTGCTCTGAACTAACTGAACTTATAATTACCTCCTTAGGATCAGCCAACATTCCAACAATACAAGCATCTATGGCGTCCTGATTTTCCACCCTAGAAGCCCTCGCCCCTAAAAGCATTACAGTGTCCTTGTCCATGTCCCTTGCAAACACCTGAAACAGCATACAATCACTTTACTGATTAGCAAATTGCAGAATCAAAAATAGATATTTTTGTACTATTTAACTTAATTCTTTATATATACATATATATATATATATATGTCTCTATAATTTTTCTTATTTTTCCATTTATCGTGTGTGCATGCGTTATTCAGTAACTGATTTAATTCACCAATGTACCTCAACTAGGTTTTTGTCTACTGTAAGCTTGTTGAGGGTTAGAGTCCCGGTCTTGTCGCTGCAAAGAACATCCATCCCAGCCATCTCCTCAATAGCTGTCATCCTCTTGGTTATAGCACCTTGCTCTGACAACTTGTGGGATCCAATAGCCATTGTCACTGATAACACTGTAGGCATGGCAATTGGAATGCCTCCAATGAGAAGAACCAACAGGTTATCAATTCCATCCCTGTACTTACGGTGCTGAATAGGATACATAACCACTACTTCGATTATGATCCCCACCGCAATGGAGCATATACAGAAGTTACCAATTGCTGTCAACACCTAATCAAAGTACATAAATTATTTAGCAAAAAAAAATGTACAGAAATTCCATCTGTGCTAGTTTGATTTAGCGAGAAATTAACAAAAGCTATATATGAATCTAATTCCAAAGCTACGTACGTACTATGTCACCTCTTCCGGAAAGTAACATAATGTAGTTACAGTATTGCATTATGCCATCCTTTTAAGGTGGTTGCAATCCTTCTATCTTCTCACAGCACGTGGAGAGAAGAAGTTTGGCATGTAACATTCTTTGATAACATATACTATTAAGTATATTAAAAAAAAAAATAGAGTTATTCTCATGAAAAGAAGACACTTCTTGTTTTTCAAGACCTAATTAACACTGGCTAACGGTGTTGAGGTTTTTTAACAATTTATATATTTATCACAACATTGATAACCTAGCTAAACTTCATACTAACCAAGGATACAATTCGCAAAATATGTTATAGTACCTTTTGGAAGTGGCCCACGTTATTGGTGCTGTCAACTAGGTGAGCAGCCTTTCCAAAGAATGTGTGGACTCCGGTGGCAATTACGACGGCCTCAATCTCTCCTTGTTTGCAGGTTGAACCTGAAAATATTTCATCACCCGGGTTCTTAGTTACAGGTAAACACTCTCCAGTGAGGGCAGATTGGTCAATCTTAAGCGCGTCGCCCTCCAGGAGACGAGCATCAGCCGGTATTATGTCCCCCAACTTAATACTGATTACATCTCCAGGAACAAGTATTGACGCGTCCTGCTCACTCCATCTAGTATCTCTCAAGACCTTAAACAGTCAACACGAAAACACAATCATATCATCAAGAATTCTGTTTTATACTTGGGGAAATAAACTTTTTTTTATCCTGCAATTTCCGCTAACATATATATTTTCTGTAATCAGATCTTATTTTGATATTGAAATAAGTACCTTTGTTTTTGGTGCGAGACCTGCCATGAGTGCTTGTGCAGCATTGCCTGCATTGTTTTCTTCAACAAAGCTTATAGTGGAGTTGATGACCAGCAATACCAATATACCAACAAAATCTTGCCAATCTGGAGGCCGACCCTGCAGTTGTTCATCGAAGGTCAATATATAGAACTGTGTTTTTTGTGTGTGTGCGTGTGAGAGAGAGCATGGGCGCAGCATGCAGTACGTACGTACCCCTCCATTTGCCAAAGCAATGGCCATGATGGCAGCAATCTCCATAACCCATGACAGAGGATTCCACATGAACCCCAAGAATTTAAGAAATTTACTTTCCTGTTTCAGTTTTGTAGATCAAAGATCAGGTGGTTTAATTCCTGAAAGAAAAATAGAAGCAGAAGAAGGAAGAATAATTTAAAAAAGAGAGAGGATATATTCAAAGTTGCCTTCTTCTCCTCTAGCTTGTTTGGGCCAAAGATCTGGAGTCTCTGTTGGCCTTCCTCGCTAGTCAATCCTTGCCTTGTACATTTCAACTGTTCAAATACTTCTTCAACCGGTATGCTTTCCTGTTTTTTGAAAGGAATTAAGGGAGTATTAATGAAATGAATTTTACTAGTACTACTACTAGCTAGCAAGTTTCTCATGAGTAGTTATCAGCTAAAATATGTCAGATTGACGACTATAGTGGCATTAATTTTTTCATTAAACATGAATGTATGCATTAATTATGGCAATTTAGTAAGTAGGTGAAAAAAAATCAAAGTAAGAATTAACTAATACATACCAAATCTACGGTCTCGTTCTTGATCTCTTCCAAGCTGATTCCTTTGTTCTCTGCCATTTATTTATATGTATGTATATAAATAAATGTAAAAAGGTAGAGGTTAGTTAAAGGAAGAAGAATACATGAAGATCGAGTATTAATTGGGTCATTACGACGACCGACCGACCCAGCAGCTGCCTAAGAATATTATGTATGTATGTGTTTAATTAATACTCCAGGTAGGAAGCAGTACGTAGTAGTAGGATTAGGGAAAATGAGTAGATCGAGTTGTGGGGGTTTCTTTTATAACGGAGTTGGATTCCTCTGGCCCAAAACTCAACGAACGAACGAGCGGGAGTCTTGTAAGCCTCTGTAGTCCCGGTCATTCGCCTTGCTCCTCTCACTGCTTCCTACCCCTGCCACCTCTATGCACGCTTTTGTGCTATATATACCCTGTCAGGGTCGTGCTTCAAAATTAATGACACGTGGGCTATCTATCTATTCATGTTCTAGCTACTTACCTCTCTATCTCTCTATAATCATGTCATGTATGTGGTTAATTATTTGTTGACAGAAATTCAAATGTGGCATATTAGATTAGATTACTAAATCAATAAGAAATCTATTCAATTTAAAGAATTATTATTGATAATCTCTTTATTTTCAACATAGATCTAGCTACTACTTCTACACATGTTATACATTTAGATAATAGTAATAATGTTTATAAAGGATGAAAGAATGATAATTTCATAATTATATTTATATATGTCATTGGTTGCGGATAAGGGTGTAAACGAATCGAGTCGATTCGAGTATTGAGCACGATTCCGAATCGAACCCGAGCAGTTTGAACTTTTCGAACGAATATGATCCGAGTATCAATAGAAAATTATAATTTTAGTAGGTTCGAATAATTTATCGAACTTTAAAATGTGTTCATATTTGACTCATTTATATTTCGAGTCGAGCTCGAATCGAATTTTTAATTCACCGAATACGAATCGAACCCGAATTTTTTTACTCATTTTACGGCCTTAGTTGCAGAATTATGATTACGTGCTTTGAATTTTTTTTTACAATCCAACTCTACAACACTAGCTTGTACTATTATTTTACTATTTTCTTTCAGAGTCAGGCCGTTATGAGGCCGGCTTTAGGGTCGTCACTCCCTTACTTCATACTCCCTTCCTCGCTCCCTGGCCTTACTGGGCCACGAAAACGCTTAGAATTCAGAACCGGACCCATACAAAAAATTTGGACTTCAAAAATCAAATATATATGTATGTATGTTTCATTGTGCACAGTATATATAGAAAAAAATATATGTACACAATTGTGTAGTACATATGTAAATCGTTGCCATAGTTATTTTGGATTACAGCGACGGGTCAACCGTCGTCATAGGTCAAAAAATCCGACACTATAGCCCACTGTATAATACACAGTTGTGTATATACATATAACCACTGACGGAACCAGGGGGCCAGGGGGCACCTGCCCCGGTAGGTTGATACTAAGGTTAAGGTTTGAAGAGAAAAAAAATAATATTTACATATATTTTATATCTTTTCTGTATTTTTTTATAGGTCCTGCAATGCAACTCAATGTGAGTGAGAAACGTAAATTTGAATTGTCTAAATAATGACAAAATGTTTGCAAATAAAAAATATAAAGAGGCTATTTTGTTTTGTTCAATATAAAATTATTATGAACTTTTTAAAATCAAATTAAGATATTTTTAAACTCTAAATTAATATAATTTTTTTTAATTTTAAAAATTCTGAGGCACATGCTCTTAATAGTCAAAATCTATTAAAAGTTGCATGAAAACACAATTTATTTCTTATTTGATACATTAGAAACTCTAAAGTAGCCTTTAATTTAATTAATGGGTGATATAATAAGCATCTCAATTTTTAAATGCATTTTTCTCCGGAAAAACTCCAAATTAACCTTTAGTTAATATGTAATCAAGAAATCTTTGTGAAGAGATTCAATCAAATATGCTTATTTCTATATTTCTACAATTTTTACAAACACATTGAATTATTATATTTTTCCAACAATTGAAAACGAGTAAATTTTGAGACGTTTTTAAACTATACAGACTCGCATGATACAATTACCTCATCTTAGTCGTAAAACCGAAAGAAGCACTTCAAACGTCAATAAATAAAAAAAATTTATTAATGTATTTTATCCCCCTATAAAAATCTTCTGATTCCGCCACCGCATATAACCCATATATCTCTTCTCTATCTATAGATTTCTAATTGGGTCCGTCTACTAATTTATTAAGAGGAAAAGAGTATTATCCCATGTGCATGAGAGCATGCATGAATATGGGCGCCCCGCGCTATCTAACATAACATTATGCTTTCTGCGCCTACAATCCACGTGCTTTCTCTCATCTCCCATTTGCAAAATACTACTATAAGATTACTGATTAATTTTTTTTAAAGTAACATCACTACCTCAGACATTTTAATTTTAAATTTAACATAAATTTATTTAATTTTAATCAATAATATATCAAAAATGTTATTTATTATAAATTTTATTGTGTCTACTAGCGCTATTGATACAATTGGTCTTTTTTTCTTGATTAACTGTTATTTTGTTTGAAATAATTACTCTTTCAAGTTTTTTATGGTAATTCTTAGAGTACTTTTTTCATTTTTACAACACATTACGGTTTTAATATACTTTATTCTTTTGTACTGTTTGATCAAATATTTATATATAACATAACTGAATTATTTTATTAATTTAAAATTTCAGTAATTTTAATTAATTTTCAAAAGGTAATAATAATTTTAATATTTTAAAACATGATGAGTTATTATATAATACAAGCATGAAACCCATGCGAGGTGCAAATTATCTTTCTTATATATAAATAATTCAATTGTAAGTTTCTCTTTTAGATTATATATATACACCAAATTCTAATTATATTCATTGAATTTGAACATGTATTATTATAATATTGTAATTTATATTTGAGAATTATAAATTAATGTCTAAATTACTCCTAAAATATTCAATCAAATTAATTTAAATATTTTAACTTATTATATACTTGTATTGATCGATTAATCCGCACGCTACGCAATTTTGGATGGCAAAAACATGCATGGATGCATATGCATGTGAGCTAGGGACGGGAAAGGAAGAGAATAAAAAGGCCAATAACGTGAAGAATGTATTCATTAGCTGTAGTTCATGTCCAAAAAAATATAAATAAAAATCTTATTTTACAACAAAATATGTATATATAGAATGGAAAATATTTAACTAATTTTGCCACCACGTGTCTACAGCTCGCTTGACATCATCAATTACCTTATTTTAACTAACTAAATTACTAAATCCATATATGATATACATATAGCTTGGGAGCTGGCACGCAATTGATCCATCCACAGCTATAAAAAAAAAGAGCAGAGTTTTGATATTTGTATAAATTAATTACTATAAGGTATATTTAATTACTTAATTAATCCAAAATTATCCAAGTGGCTATTTGTTTAGGACTGAATGACTGAATCGGTTAACGATTTGGGCTGAATGGGTTAGTGTCATTTTTTTGGCTGAATGGACTGAATGAATATTTTTTTTTACAATATTAACTATTATATTAAGTAATATTAAATTTTAAATTTTTTTAGAGGGTTAAAATAATAAAAATTTATTATTCAATTGTTTTAAACATGTCAATTATCAAATAATTTTAGATTTAGATTCATTCAATTTTTATCAAATACTATGTGAGTTGAATCATCAATGATAAACAGATCCATACTTAATACTAATAGAACATATATATACATACATATCTTGTACAGGGTAAGGCTATGATGAACCAAAATGCATGGCTGATGATTGTTTGGACACGGGATTCCAGGAGCAATTATTAATTTGGACTGCGTTGCGTTTAATTTCTCTGAACCAAGTTGAAGAGTAGGGTTAATTTTGTCTTGTAAATTAATTTCACTTTCGCATAATGATTGCATGTGTTATCACATATATCGATCGATCGATCGCTTAATATAATTATAGTATAACGTACGTACACTCTCAGTAGGTAGCAAACTAGCACAGTATGTAATCCATCATCTATATATTCAGCTTAGATAGATATAAAAAGCACACCAAAATTATCAAACTACTACTTCTTATCATAAACAGAGTTTTCAATGGGTTGGGGGGAGGGGACAACATCAATTTGCCGGTACCGACTAGTTAGTCAGTCGTGTACGTGTACTCCCAGTATTAGCGTTGGATCCGATCCGGCGATCCCACACAAAAACGGAATAGAATTAGACTTTGGAAAAGGAAAATTTTACAAAAACCATGCAAAATCGACTTCTAGGACAACATAATACTCCTCCGTTCCTTAATATAAGTCGTTTTAGAGAAATATTTTTGTTCCTTAATATACGTCGTTTGAGAATTTCAAGTAAGTATTAATTGTTTAGTTTCCATTATTACCCCAAGTATTAAATGTAATTTTGGTTCTCTCACTATTTTTTGTCCAATAAATAAGAAACTCTTCTTTCAATACAAGGGCAGTATAGACAATTGATATTATAGTTAATGATATACAATCATTATCTTAATACTTGTGCACAACCCTAAAACGACCTATACTAGAGTAATTAAAAGGCAAAACTGGCCCAGCCACAGCCAGCCGAGGGAGGACAGCCATTCCAGATCAAACAAGAGCCAACTCAATTTGATATTTTCAACATATATGACTCATATTCGACACATCAGTGATCAATTTCCTTTAAGAAATGGAGAGGGAGAAGTATTGTATTTTTCCACCCGACCCGACCCGACCCGACCCACAAAAAAGACATCTACACGCATGCTCCGATCGAGTAGATGCAGATTCCATTCCATTCCATGCTAAATAGTAGTGTCAAGTAGTGTATCTGATTATAAGGGGATAGATAGGAAGCCTCAGAAAAGACAAGAAGGCATGGATTCGAAATGAGTAAGTGGGTCAAAAAGCACTAGTTTGGGAAGGGAAATGGAGACAAATATCATTACTGATTGTTGGGTCATGATGTTTCTCCTATATTGGGCCGGGTACATTGAATTCACTTATTAATTAAGATATTGGGCTCATTGGGCCCAATCATTATATTGACTTCATTTAATCCTATAGAAACCGGGCTGGGTCAATGGGTCAGCCCATTGGGTCATTTAATATCTATTACTTTGACTTGTAATGATGATATAGTATGACAGTTGACCAAGATACCTGCCATACATTAATGTGGATGGGATTATAGCCGGCCGGCGAGGTGAACAGCATCAAAAAGCAATGTACAGGTTTCATGCAGCCGGTAGAACCCATCAGATCATGGGGATATGTCAGATGGTAGTAGGTGGCACAATATTCCATGCAAAGATATTATTTCCCACCGAGTAAGTCTTCATGGTAAAGGTATGTATTACACACACACAACCATAGATTAACACAATTCATACTCACATTACACTAGACTTTTGCCTCTTGAGTTAACCTTGTAAACAGACATACTTACTCTCACGCCTGAGCTATCCCCCGGCGGTCCGGCCGTCAAGCTTGTGGTGTTGTTGTGTTTACTGTGCAGGATCAGGACGTCTTTCGTGATTGGGACGTGAAGAAAGATCTTGGCGTTAACATTGGCGCTAGAAGGAGGGCTGAGTTCTAGTGTCCTGAGTATTTTTCAATCACTCATCTTGTTTTATTCTATCCGGTTTTCATGGGGAAGAGTAGAACATCTACACCCGAAGGACAGCCGATGGCTGTCAGTGATTCAGCACCGCGAATATCTGCCAAAGATCGTTTGGGACCAACTATAAGTGTCCATGCTAGCACAGCATCCAAACGTTCACCTGAAGATTCTCGACCAAGGGCGGTAGGCAAAGCAAAGCGTAAGCTTATATTCCCCACAGAGAGAGAGCCTGGTCATGGTCGGAAACGAGTAGAAGGCACCTCGCCTAGAACTCGAAACCGAGATGACCAAAACGCAAAAGCCTCCCGTTTGGCAAAGATGGCAGACGAAGCAGATAAAGCCATGGAAGCACTTATGAAACAACGTCAGGACATAGCCGAGCAAATGGCTAGAGTGGCAGAATTAAGAGACGAGGAGCTCAGTTATGTCCAATCCGAAGAGCAAGGGCATCGAAGCGGAAAAGAACCTGCTCACTCAGTACGAGAATCTCTAGGTCGAACTAGGGAAAGAAGAAGGCCTCGTAGCCCTACTCCTCAGAGATCAAAGAGGGTATATCTTCCTGTCGAGTCCAGAGAACAGGGACGAAGTCAACGAAGAAGTCGATCCAGAGATCGCACTCCGGAGCATGCAAAGAGAGCACTTGTCATCGCACATTCTCGCCATAGTGCCCGAAGTCAAAGACGAAGTATATCCAGAGGACATACTCCCGAGAGTCTACTGAGGGTACCCCGCCCTGTAGATACTCGTCATAGGAGAAGTCCCTCTAGAATGGAAGGATCTGTTGAGAAAATCCGATCTGCTCACAGAAAGAAAGAATTGCCAGAGAAAGAGGCATCGTCACAACCAGAAGGCGTGGAATATCTGGTTAAGGAATTGAAGGAGCTTCGGAAGCAGCTTGCCGAAGTTCAGAAAACCAAAGACACTCCGGGAAAGAAGGCATCCCCTTTTTCTGCGGAAATTCTTAGTGAAAAGGCTGATCCCACCAAGAAATTGCCCCACATCGAAAGCTATGATGGATCGGGGGACCCTTACGACCATAGTCAGGCATTCGACCGACTTATGGACTATTATGACTTTAGCGATGCAGCTAAATGTCATACGTTTGTCACAACGCTCAGAAAAGATGCCCGACAGTGGATGGGGACCCTACCCTCGGATTCTATCTCGTCCTGGGAAGATATGTGCAGCAAATTTCATGCTCGTTTTGGGAGCAACAGAAGAAGAGGAAAGCCAACTGGTTCATTGGCTCAAGTCTGACAGTCCTCTAACGAGTCTTTGGGCCAGTACGTGAAACGATTCCATGAAGCAGTCGGCCAAGTGGCAGATCTGAATGATCTACAGGCTGTAGGACTGTTTCAGAATGGTTTAGATCTGGTCAAGTCGGAAAAGTTGGTGAAAAAACTTATGTTTAACCATCCGAAGAGTCTCGCCGAAGCCTTTGACAAAGCCGAAGGTTATATCGTGGTAGAAGAAGCCATGAACAGTCTCAAACGTCCTTCGGATCGTTTCAAAGAGACAGATGGGGATAAGGCCGATGCGGATCAGAAGAGAAATGAAGGGAATAAAGACCGTCACGAAGGCGGATCGAAGAGATACAACAACTGGAGGCAGGGTGGAGGACGTTCGTCCGCTCCACCTCAAAGGGTAAACAGAGTTTACACAGCACTTAATACAGATAGGGCTGTTATCTTGAACCAGATCAAAAACCAACCTATCTTTGAACCGCCTCGAGATAACATAAAGCCCGGAAAAGGTAACCCTCGCAAGTATTGTGATTATCATCAAGCCTCAGGTCACGATACGAACGATTGTGCCAGTTTAAAAGAGTTTATCGAAAGAAAGATACAGGGGGGATCTTTAGTTCAGTACATAGCTGCCAGAGATAATCAACAGCAAGGTCAGACACCCGTCCAGGCAGCTCAACCAGTTCAGCTGACGTTACCGGCTACGGGACAACCAGCCAGGCATGTGATCGATGTCATCACCGGGGGAACTTCTGGAAAGCTAGTTGGGAGGAAGCGCCGAAGCCATTTGGATTCGGTCATGTCGGTGGCGGGTACCTTCCCGAAGACCGATAGACCTTATCCGAACACGGTAATCTCTTTTACTGATGAGGATTACCCTTCGGAAGCCATCGAACCACACGAAGGATCATTGGTACTAACTGCACAGGTGGGTTCGGTGGATATGAAAAGAATGATGGTGGATAACGGATCTTCTGTAGACATCCTATATGCTCATGCTTACCAAAGAATGAATCTGGAGGGACAGAAGATGGAGATAGGCCAGGAGGCTCCTCTGTATGGTTTCAGCAATGATCCGGTTAAGGTGGCCGGGACTATTGAGTTACCGGTAATATTTGGAACCGCCCCCCAACAGGTAAAAATTATCTGCAAATTTTATGTTGTGCATGTTGATTCTGCTTATAATGCTATTTTGGGGAGGCCTACCTTAATTGCTTTGCAAGCTATAACATCAATACCCCATTTCAAAATCAAATTTCCCACTGCTCATGGGGTCGGTGAGGTGAAAGGAGATATAGACCTGGCCAGAAGGTGTTACAGAAATGCCGTTATCACTTCGGGAGTGGGGGTATCAAAGCAGCAGCAGACCATGACGATTGAGGTCGAGCCCTTCACCGAAAGCAGTTCAGAACCGTTGGTCACACCAGCTGAAGAAACAGAAGAAGTAGAGCTCATTCCGGGCAAAGAGAACAAAACAGTGAAAATAGGTTCGGGCTTGCCGGAACCTCTCCGGACGAACCTCATAGAGCTCCTGAGGTGTTTTGTCGATATTTTTGCATGGGAACCTCAGGACATGCCGGGAGTAAGCAGGAATATTGCGGAGCATCGATTGGAGGTGGACCCGTCAAAGAAGCCAGTACGGCAGAAGAGGAGGATCTTTGCACCGGAGCGTCAACGGATCATTGATGAGGAGATTGCAAAATTGTTGGCAGCTGATTTCATCTTTGAAATCGACTACCCGCAATGGATGGCTAATGTGGTTCTAGTCCAGAAGCATAATGGCAAATGGCGAGTCTGCATTGATTATAGCGATCTGAACAAGGCCTGTCCGAAGGATTTCTACCCGCTGCCCCACATTGATCAGCTCATTGATGCCACTTCGGGGTATGCTCTATTAAGTTTTATGGACGCATTTTCTGGGTATCATCAAATCTCCATGTGCAAAGAGGATATACCGAAGACGGCGTTCATTACGCATCGTTCGGTATATGCCTATAAGAAAATGACTTTCGGCCTCATTAATGCCGGAGCAACATACCAGAGAATGATGAACCATATTTTCAGAAATCAGTTGGGTAGGAATATTGAGGTTTATGTAGATGATATGATTGTCAAGAGCATGTTGGTACATAAGCATTTGGACGATTTAGAAGAATGCTTCCAGACCATTCGTCAACACAACTTAAGGCTGAATCCGACTAAGTGCACTTTCGGTCTGGGTGCTGGCAAATTTCTGGGTTATCCCGTCAGTCGTAGAGGAATTGAAGCCAATCCGGAGAAGATTCAAGCGATCCTGGACATGAAGACTCCTCAGTCGTTTAAAGATGTTCAACGTCTGACTGGAAGGATTGCAGCTTTGCGGAGGTTTATGTCCAAGTCAGCAGAAAGATGTTTACCGTTCTTCAACACATTGAAGGGGCCGAAGAATTCAAAAACGTTCCAATGGACTTCAGAATGTGAAGACGCCTTTCAAGGCATCAAATCCTATTTATCTTCGGCACCTTTGTTAGTGAAGCCCGTTCCTGCCGAGCCTCTATATTTGTATCTCGCAGCTAGTCCGATGGCAATAGGAGCTGTTTTGGTACGTGAGGTTGGAGGCAAACAACACCCTGTTTATTATGTGAGTCATGTTCTTCGAGATGCTGAAACCAGATACCCAAACATTGAGAAGTTTGCTTTCGCGTTAATAACGGCTAGTCGAAAGCTTAGGCAATACTTCCAGGGTAGACTGGTAATAGTATACACGGATCAACCTTTAAAGAAGATTATGAGCCGACCAGAGGTATCGGGAAGATTGGCTGCATGGACGATGGAATTATCTCAATTCTTCATTGAGTATCATCCCCGAACCGCCATCAAGGGGCAAGCTTTAGCTGATTTTATGATCGAGTGCTCATTTTCTGAAGCTGATGAAGTCGCGGTCGAAGCTGAAGCATCCGACAGGGCAGTTGTTGTCCTCCAACAGAAGGATAGCTCGTGGACACTGTTTGCAGATGGATCTTCTACTTCGGACGTCAGTGGAGCGGGGGTTATTTTGACAAGTCCAGAGGGATTCAGAGTGCAACAGGCTATCCGTTTTCAGTTTAAAGCGACGAATAATGAAGCTGAGTACGAGGCAGTATTGGCCGGTTTGCGACTAGCGAAGAGTCTAGAAGTGCAGAGAATAATCATTTTCAGTGATTCTCAGTTAGTCGTGAAACAATTTACTGGGGAGTACGAAGCTCGAGGTCCCCGGATGATCAAATATTTGAAAGAATTAAAGGATCGGCTTCAATACTTCTCATCATATGAATTTCAGGGGGTCGAACGAAGCAACAATTCCATTGCTGATGCACTTGCCAAGCTGGCTACTACGGATGTTAATGTTTTTGAAGGATCAGTATACTTGGAAATTCTACAACATCCTAGTGTTCATCACGAAATGGTGACGTGCATTGACCGAACCAACTGTTGGTTGACTCCCTACATAGAATATTTGGCTGATGGCGTCTTACCTTCGGATCGGATGCTCGCCAAGAAAGTCAAGTATAAAAGTGCTAATTTTGTTCTGATTGATGGGGATCTTTTCCGAAGGGCCTTCTCGTCTCCGTTATTGAAATGTCTGACTCCATCAGAAGCCGAATACGCTCTCCGAGAAGTGCATGAAGGCATTTGTGGCGACCATATGGCTGCTAAGTCATTAGCCTATAAAGTACTTCGTCAGGGATACTACTGGCCTACAATCTTCAAGGAAGCAACCGAATATGTAAAGAAGTGCGAGAAGTGCCAGCTCAACAGTCCAATACCGCATCAGCCACCAGAAGAGCTATACTCAATCCTATCTCCTATACCCTTCGCTGTCTGGGGGGTTGATATATTGGGGCCGCTACCGAAAGCAAAAGGTCAGGTCAGTTTTGTTATAGTTGCCATAGACTATATGACCAAATGGGTTGAAGCAAAGCCACTTAGGTCAATAACGGAACAGGAATGTTTGAAATTCATGAAAGAGTCAGTTGTATTCCGTTTCGGAATTCCTAAGGTGGTAATATCAGATAATGGCCGTCAATTTGTTGGATCAAAATTTGAAGCTTTCTTAACAG
This sequence comes from Panax japonicus, assembly GCA_020205505.1. Taxonomy (NCBI): domain Eukaryota; kingdom Viridiplantae; phylum Streptophyta; class Magnoliopsida; order Apiales; family Araliaceae; genus Panax; species Panax japonicus. The sequence goes on along the minus strand of CM035098.1, from coordinate 73,129,457 downwards.
AGTTGGGGATCCAACACAGGAAGACTTCAGTGGCTCATCCTCAATCAAACGGGCAAGTTGAAGTGACCAACAGAACGTTATTGAACGGGATCAAGCGCAGACTGGACGAAGCTAAAGGCAGATGGCCAGAAGAGCTATTAAGTGTTTTATGGGCATATCGAACTACTCCGAGGACTACAACAGGAGATTCCCCTTTCAGATTGGCCTATGGCACTGATGCCTTAGTCCCAATTGAAATCGGATCCCCCAGTCTTCGAGTCAGTCATTTCAACGAAATTTACAACGAGGAAGGACTAAAGACCAATCTTGATCTATTGGAAGAAGTCAGGGAAATAGCCTTAATCAGATTGGCAGCATATCAGCGAAGAGTGGCCAAGCATTACAATAAGGGGGTAAAACTTCGCAGATTTGAAGTAGGAGATTTTGTTCTCAGAGAAGTCGAAGCGTCTACACCTCAGAATTTGGGAAAGCTAATGCCAAATTGGGAAGGACCCTATGAAGTCACAGAGGTTCCTAAGCCAGGGACTTATCGTTTGAAAGCATTAGATGGATCAGTAATCAAAAACACTTGGCACGCTGGCAGGCTCAGAAAATATTTTCAGTAGATTTGTTGTCAAATACATCAAAAGTCTGTAAATATCATCATCAATAAAAGATCATCTTTTCCCTCAAAAAGTTTTGTCTTTGTTGCTGCGTAGTTCATGGGAGTTAGGAGGTTCGGGAGGACTTGCTGACCATTTGATGGTAGCCTCTTCGGCAGGTGGTCACTATTTGGCAGTGTCAGGCCCTTCGGGGTAGGCATTTGTCGCCACTATTTGGCAGTGTCAGGCCCTTCGGGGTAGGCATTTGTCGCCACTATTTGGCAGTGTCAGGCCCTTCGGGGTAGGCATTTGTCGCCACTATTTGGCAGTGTCAGGCCCTTCGGGGTAGGCATTTGTCGCCACTATTTGGCAGTGTCAGGCCCTTCGGGGTAGGCATTTGTCGCCACTATTTGGCATTGTCAGGCCCTTCGGGGTAGACAATTGTCGCCACTTAGACCTTGTCAGGCCCTTTGTGGTAGGCAAGTGTCATCTTTTGGTTCTGTTAAGCCTTTCGGGGTAAATGAACCTTCAGTAAAGCAAATCCGTCTCACACTTCGGTAACTGAATAAGTATCCCTTTACTTTATCACCTGAATTTTCTCTAAGTGTTGAGTTCAGAATGCATTGTTATATATAACCTCATTTTATCTGTTATAGGACTTGCTCAATTGTTAAATGACGATTTGGGTTCAACCCTCGGAAGGGCTTCTTTTACATACATTTGTCCGTATTAATCCTTATTGAAATATTGACAGAATAAAAACACACTGAAGTCATAAGGAAGAAAACCATTTTTCATTGATATTCTATTTAGTTACAAAAAATAAGGAAATTACAAAAGATATCATTTCAGGTAGCTCCGTCATCATCTGAAGAGTCGAGCAAGTGTGGATCTAAGTTGGCTTTGAACAACTTATCCTTGCCATGACTTCGGCAGAGTGCGTAGCTTTCCGAAAAGATCCTCATTATCTCTCCGCTTATTTCGTCCGAATTCCGATACTCTTCACAGATTTCTTTGCGAAGAGCATCAGTCAAAGGAGGCCCTAAATCTCGGAGAGCTTTAAGTTCTCGATTTTCTTGCTCGAGCTGCTGCCGAATGTTCATCTGACGGGTCCCTTCAGTTTCCAGATCATGGATCGTCTTAGTCAAAACCTTAGCGTCAGATTTCAAATTGCTGATCTCGTTCATCCTTATCTCACTCCTCAGAACCAAATCAACATTCATCTTGGTGATCTCGGCATGTTGAACTTTAGTCGATTTCAATTCTTCATTGGAGATTTTCAAATCTTCCTTGGCTCGGGCCAGATCTTTATGGAGACCTTCATTTGTATGAAGGATACCTTCGCGTTGAGTTCTTTCCCGAGCCAAAGTTGATTTCAATATGGCATTCTCCTTCCTCAGCTTCTCCTCTTCGGATTCGGCTTCAAGAGATCGCGGATACAGACGCCTGAACACAGCATTTGCCTACACATGTTCGGTGTTATTCAATCAGTACCAGATACACAAGTACAAGCGTAAGTACGAAAAGAAAGGAAAGAGTCATTTACCTTCGCCAAATAGCTCATGCCTTCTTTGAGCAAGTCCCCATTCGAACTGTTACCGAATCGGTGGTCATCGGTCTCGCGGACGAAAGCCTCGAACAGTTGGAAGGGAAAGTTGGCATTAAATTGGGGCCACATAGTTGGCGAACCCATGGCGTCATTCTGAAAGTCGGTAGTCGTTCGTCTTGAAGGGGAAGGCACAGGCTGACTGCGAACCGGAGATGGGTTCGCAGGTATCGCCTCTGGAGGAGGAGATCGAGCAGTTGGAGGCTCGGGATTCAAGGAAGGGGCAGAAGAAGGGGCCTGGAGTGTTTCTGTTGTAGTTGGGGGCTCGGTAGCCGAGGAGGGGACAGGATGGGCCTCGGCTGTTCGTGTTGTAGATGAAGGGTTAGTTGATGTTGAAGGAGGAGGGACACGAAGCTCTTCGGCCGTAAGAGGAGTTATTTTTGATCTTATCTTCTTTGCACGAAGAACCTTTGCCCTGTCTTGGGGAGGTATATCCAATAAGCTCCTCTTCTTCGGGTTTGGGTTGGAAGGTGCAATAATAATGGGCCCGGTTGAAGGAGTTGGTTGAGGGATTTCTTCAGGAAGGATCGTTTGTGGATTTGCTTCGGGAAGAATATCCTCGTCACTTTCAGGATCAACCTCGCGCGGGGTAGTCCTGACCTTTTTAACAGCTTTCTTTTTTCGACGAGGTCTGAGAGCTTCTTCAGGATGGGTAGGCTCCTCAGCTTCGGGCTCGTCGTTTTGAAGGAGGATGATTGGTGGATCGGAGGCGGATGGATTTGTTTGAGAAGGGCCTTCAACAGGAAGCTCCTCATGGGTCTCCGAAGTCTTTCCCGCCAGAAAGTCTTCTAAACCTTTTACTTCCGAAGAAGTTGGCTTGATCAGAGACACTGCAAAAAACTATGTGTTAAAGTCCACATCACATAAATATCTCAAGAAATTATGCCACAAAGTCTGTCGAACTTACATTTATGATCATACAGCCAGGCTTGTTTGGTCAGAAGAGTGAAGCTCCACTCTTTTGGAGGAATCTTCATCAAGAAATCTCCCATTTCCTTTATGCGTGCTTCGGGAATATCTCCGAAGTCGGCAGAAATTCGATCTGAAGTAGTCCAATCTGGAAGAGAAGAGATTTCTGGTCTATTGATGAAGAACCACTCTTTGTGCCATCCTTTGTTGCTTGAGGGAGTGCTCATCAGAGGCCTCCTCTCAAATTTGGAGTTCGGACGTGGAGACTGTTTGCTTATCATTTTAAACCCTGGTTCTCGGGATTTGCCGGCGGAGAAGAGGGTGAAAAACATGTCCACGGAGGGAGTAATCTCTAACTCGTGGCAGAAGGCAATAAATGCCAGAATGTGGATGTAGGAATTGGGCACGAGTTGTGCGAAGCCCACTCCTATGAACCCTAGGAGGGTAACGATGAAGGCGTGGAGGGGTAAGCGAATCCCCTTTTCAAGAAGGGTAGCAGGCATGGCGACCCAACCATCCGGTCGCTGGTACATGCGCTCTTCAGAAGCGGGAGCCCTTACATCGTATGTCTCTGGGATCCGATAGTGAGTTCGGAGGAAGCATACCTCCGATTCAGTGATGATGGATTTAGTGTTGGCATGAGGAAATTGTTCCTCATCCTTGAAGAAGTCAACAGGATGGATGGGGTTGGCACTCGAACTTTCTGGGTTAGGTTTTGATTGTGAGGAGCTTGAAGGGTTCTGGTGTGGGTTCACCATTGTTGAGATTTGGAGAGCTAGAGAGAATTTTCTGAGAAGCAAGAGAAAGCTCAAAGGTTCGAATTTCAAATTAGCAGGTAAAACCGTCAAATTGGTAAGGTTTACTTTTTTATACTGACGGTTACACAGGAATCAAGGCCGGCGCATTAATTATCAGTAATGATGAGAATTCGAATGAGGCGTGTTTGGATGACCTTTGGATATTTCACCCGATTGGGCCTAACCATTGAGTTTCCTGTATCGGTCCATCTTGTTCAAATTAAAATCCTTTATCAGAATGGGCCTATTATCCTGGGCATCCTGCCATCTCTTAGCCTATTTTACACATCAAAGTAGGTATGCTTCAACTATCTCTCACTTTTGGGCCTTTATTAAATTCTGTTATCATGGACCATTTATAGTTTTCTATTAAACATCATGTTTAACTAAAAAACTAGGGGGTAATGTTGGGTCATGATGTTTCTCCTATATTGGGCCGGGTACATTGGATTCACTTATTAATTAAGATATTGGGCTCATTGGGCCCAATCATTATATTGACTTCATTTAATCCTATAGAAACCGGGCTGGGTCAATGGGTCAGCCCATTGGGTCATTTAATATCTATTACTTTGACTTGTAATGATGATATAGTATGACAGTTGACCAAGATACCTGCCATACATTAATGTGGATGGGATTATAGCCGGCCGGCGAGGTGAACAGCATCAAAAAGCAATGTACAGGTTTCATGCAGCCGGTAGAACCCATCAGATCATGGGGATATGTCAGATGGTAGTAGGTGGCACAATATTCCATGCAAAGATATTATTTCCCACCGAGTAAGTCTTCATGGTAAAGGTATGTATTACACACACACAACCATAGATTAACACAATTCATACTCACATTACACTAGACTTTTGCCTCTTGAGTTAACCTTGTAAACAGACATACTTACTCTCACGCCTGAGCTATCCCCCGGCGGTCCGGCCGTCAAGCTTGTGGTGTTGTTGTGTTTACTGTGCAGGATCAGGACGTCTTTCGTGATTGGGACGTGAAGAAAGATCTTGGCGTTAACACTGATCAATTACAACTAATAATCCACTCGCTAGATCTTTCATCCATTTATAACCAAATGATCTCACCACTCTAATTGCAATTTGCATGCAAACAAAACTTGGCGCTACTCTTCACTAGCAAACAAAATGAAATGAATAAAATGAGTGCCTAAATGCTGACTCCTAGTATGGATTGGATATGACTGTACGGCACCAAATCCACATATCAATGTGTTTTATGTCATTTTTATTCTACTGAGCCTAAAACTATATCGTTTTTGCTTCGAACGGACGCGCCTTTTCTGTTTAAAGTCAAAACTACGTCGTTTTTTGACTTAATCATACCTTGTCAGTGAGTTGTGTATTTTCTGATGGGTCACTTACCCTACTATAAATAAAGAAGGGGGCTGCCATTTTCATTCATTCAAGCATAAACATTCCGGTCTTCTTATTCTTAATTTCATTAGCAGTTTTTAATTTATTTTTTGAGAAAGAGTTCTAAGCATTTTATTTTGATTCGTTAAGTATACTATTTGAAGTGCTACTATAGTATACAATGTCATTATATCCTGGGAGACAAGTACTATCAACTCTGAGCATCATACGAAGGACATAATTGTCTTAAGAACATAATTGTTTTAAGAACATAGTATCAAGTACTAGCCTTGACAAATTCATTTTAAAATAAATTAATATATATAGTATCCATTTTCAGTTTACTAACAATCATTTCCAAGATTTAATTCAAGTTTTTTCATATATATAGTGGAAACGGATTATTTTTCAAATTATGACCACAATATCAGAACCATGACACTAATGGACATTAATCGACAACTGAAACCCCTAATACAACCACTGCTCTTAAGTGCACGTTCAATATTCCAAAAAGGCTTCATAATATATAATCATATAGTATTTCCTCTGCATTCAAAATATTTAATCAACTTTGATATTATAAAATTAATTTAAAATATTTTAATATTTAATGTTAATATGAATTCACCCATTTAGATTTAGACTATGCAATTATGTATAAAACAAATACGCTACAAGTCCTATTGGTTCCAAAAGTTGATGAATCACATCTTTGAAATTTAAAAATATCTCAAATTAGTATTAAAAATTGAACTTTGTTCTTATATTTTGTAAAATGCCCAACATTAGCCACTGCGTACTGGACAATTTACTTGGAACAAGAAGTTATAATAAGGGGAAAATTAAAGGTGGCATTATCTATGTATAGGAGTAGTATTAAAGATGTTACTAGGTTAATTAAATTTGATATATCTAGCAATCCATAACAGAACAAAGCTCAACAGAGCCATAATCAAGCAATTCTCGGATCATTTGCTCAATATGATCTTCTTCAAGAGAGTTGAACTGTTTGCCACTTTCCCCTTTAGTAGACTCATTAGTTTAAACCCTATTGGCAATGCTTTTTCCTCAGGCAGCAGAAGAAGGAGATTGAGGTTCTTGAGCCCCTCTGCCGACAGGTTTTGCGGCCATTTGCAGAGATGCCATGTGACATCTTTGTAGCTTAGCTGTTAGAGTAGCAGACAGAAACTTGGTTGATGAAGACTGAGAGGAGTGGTCGTCATTGTAGGGGAAGTTGGTGCCTGCTCTTGGGCCGCACATGAGCCTCGCTGCTTCGTCATATGCCCGTGCCGCATCCTCCGCCGTCACGAACGTGCCAAGCCATATTCTTGTCTTCCTGAAAATTAAGAAATGGTTCCTCAATTGTTTTAATTAGTGGAAATTAAAATATCAAACAAACAATTTGTGTTCCTAGCTAGCGTGGAAAAAGAGATGAAGTTGGAATGAATATATAGGGAAATTACAGAAGAGGGTGACGAATTTCAGAGACCCAAGAACCCCATTGCCTCTGGCGAACTCCCCTGTATCTTTGTTGAGGTCTAACCATGTTGGTAAAGCAGAGAGAGCAAAGTTTATGGGAGGGAAATTGGTCAAAGTGTTTGTGATATGTCTCTGAGAGCTAGGGGATTTTTAATGGGGCGGGGCTTAGGGAATAGTAGGAGTGGAGTGTGTTATATTTTAGGGGGCTTTTGTAAGCGCTCTTTTCGGCCTTCAAATGGTAATAAATGGAGGGATGGGCCCGCGACGTTTTTTCTCTCTCCCATACTTTGATTTTATTAGTCTATATATATTTGATGTTGATGATGATGATGATGATACAGGTGAAATGTACGTAGTTTTGTTAATAATAAAGTTAGTTTGCAAATAATTTTAATGGATTGTATATGGATGTTGCGATGGTAGCAATTTGCATGTGGACAGTAGACTAGCTAGTACATGGCTGATGGCAAAGATCACATCAGACTTGTTAAACATAGCACATATGCAGCACTATAAGGTCAGGTCAAGACAAGACATTAAGACAATTAGACAATGTCAATGTAAATCAGCAGCATGACCCGTTAATTAATGTCCCTGGCCTGGCCTGGCCTGGCCTCTATTAATGACGACTCTTATCAATATATATATATATATATATATATATATATATATATATATATATACGAATTAATAAAAACATGTTTGACGAATCCATTTGGCTGGCTCCTTCATTTACGTACTCTTGAGCTGAGGTGAGGTGAGGTAAGGTCGTCTTTCTACCACTATATATATACTATCCGGACACTGCATGTTAAGTGTTCCTTAGTTACGTACGTCAGGCAACCAATTTGATTTGATTCAGAACCTTCTTCTCCAGTCTACGTACACTCAATATCATTTCGTTTTAATTGTATGTTTCAACGCTTTTCTTTTTATCTATCTACTATTTCATATGTCCGATGATGTTATTTGTAAGAATAAGTCTTAGGCGACCGGTTATGAGCGACAGGTCGGAATTTTTTTTTATTTTTTTTTAAAATATCTCCCAAATAATTTATAAGATTTATTGGAACTGGAATTTTACAGAAAAAAATGTTTTAAATGTCATTTTGGATACACGTAAAAAATATGCATGTACAGACTGAATATATATATGAATATCGAAAAACACATGAGTTGAAGCTAGGATTACGTACTACTACTACTACTATTCAAATCAAAAGTCTCTGTTTCACTCTTAATGTGTATTTATTAGTTTTATAGCTATAATTGTGTGCTTCGTTATAATAATTTATTGATGGAGGCTGCAGAAAAATCTATCTAATAAAATACAAATGATTTTGAATTTTTCGCTCACTCAATAAATCATCTAGGCCGTCCAAAATTTGAGATAAATCTCACCGTCCATACATCTATTTAATAAAATACATCTATCTATCTATCTATCTAATCTATCTAATAATTATTTTAAATTTCCCGCTCACTCAATAAATCATCTGGACCGTTCAAAATTTGAAATAAATCTCATTGTCCATTTAGTGCCGGAGGCACGGAACCCAACTAGTACGTAAAATATAGTAGTAACAAGTCAAATGAAAGTACTTTGGAGTAACAAGTCAAATGAAAGTACTTTGGGCAATATGTACACATATATAATTTTAATACTACATGCATGGGCATATAGCCTCTCAACTTCCAAGGGGTAAATTAAATGCATGCGTCCCTCCCCTCTATCAATAGGGGTGGGCAAAATTTTCGGTTTTTTCGGTTTTTGGACGAACCGGACCGGTCCGAACCGACCGGTTCGGTATAAATATAAACCGGTCCGGTTCGGTATAAAAAAACCGGTATATACCGGTTTTTCGGTACCGGTTTCGGTCCGCCACTTTTATGGTTCGGTATATACCGAACCGAACCGGTATATACCGGTTTTCTATTTTTTATTATTATTAATAATTTATTAATAATAATAATAATAAAATATTGATTATAATAATAATAATATTAAAAAAAATAATAATAATAATAATAAAAATAATAAAATATTAATAAAAATAATAAAATAATAGTAAAAATAATAAAATAATAATAAAAATAATAATTATATTAATTTTCGGTAAAAACCGGTACCGAACCGGTACCGAACCGGTACCGCCGGTTCGGTAAACCGGTCCAACCGGTACCGGTATCGGTATCTAATTTAGACTGAATTCGGTAACCGGTTCGGTCCGGTTCGGACCGGTTCGGTCCGGTTAATTACCGGTGCCCACCCCTATCTATCAACAGTTATACTACCACATTACATTTGTAAGAAAAAATTATATATACAGGTTTTTATATAATATTCTCTTATCTAATATAATATTAATTAAAAAAATATAATATTAATTGTTTATACCATTTATCATATTTTCTCTCTAATCTATAATATTTTTTTATGATGGGTAATTTTAAATTTTTTTTATTAATTCTCTTAAATTATATAAAACGTCAAATAATTTTAAAAAAATAAATGTATTATAGGAAGGAGGAAGTAAGTAACAACATAATAAAATATTATTCCAAATTCAAGCTCAAATTTTGATGATGACTTTTCATCACAACTTGCGTAATTTTAATGTTCTAGTACTTCATTTTTCCTCCTTTCCATGTGCAAATTGGAGTTATGTTTTAATTTCATTTCTATTAACTGTTTTATTATTGTAGCAGTTGGGATTTTGATAGAATCTATGATGGTATCTTTCACGCCCAATTTAATAAATATAAAAAGAGTACAGGAAGGGAACTAGTCTATTCTTCTTCCCTCTTCTTGTTTTATATTTTCTTCCTCTTTTATTATTATTTTATGTGTGTATCTGTTTCCCCCCTTATTCTTCTTTCTTTTGACTAGTCTATAATACCTGATAAAAATAAATAAAATTATATATTTTTAAAATATATTGATCTGACTTTATTTTTTTTATTTAAATCAAACTAGTCATATAATTTATATGGACTAATAAGTATTAATAAATTATGTATAAAATTGGGTCTTAAAATTAATTGAGTTTAATTTATGCGAGTAATATTAAATTATGTTATGATTAGGAGATTAATAAGATATGTTAATAAATAAATAAATATCTAAAACCTAACTATATCCCATTATGTTATGAATTATGGTAAATGATTTATTTTAATTTTGTTATTTATTATGGACATCATATAGAGATAGGAATTTATTTAATAAAATATGTAATTAAACTGCAAGTTTGGTTATGGTTGCGTATTATATATTTTAATATCATATATATATATATATATATATATGCATGGATTCCGTTGTGATGCTCAAATTAATCATGTGATGGTAATATAGTAATTAAATTCGATGGAGTTGGGTTGCAGTGTCGTTGGTGTATTTGGCTGAAGAAGTAAAAACATATGATGTTTAGTGTATTACGTAGTTAGTGTTTTGAAAGGAACAAGACAAGTGTAATGAATATAGTCAAAATATTTAATATTATTTAATTAGTTATATAATGGTCAGAATAATTCTACACTTTTTAGTTTGAAAACTTTTTGTCATTAATTAATTAATTTTATCAGAGTAATTTTAATGTTTAGCAACTTATGTCATTTTGTAATCATAATTTATTTAATTTATTAGATTAAACTATACTCTGAGTATTATATTGTTTATAGATTGCATCAAGTATGACTAAAGTTGTTACCACGTATTTTTTTTAGAGTTTCGATTCGTAGTCTCTTGAACACACTCTCCCTCTGTTACAATTTAGATCAATATTTATTTATTTATTTATTTTAAAAAGTTAATTTTTGAGATATTTTTAAACTTAAAATTGACATAAATATATTTAATTCTTATAAACTATCTAAAAAAATACTAGATTTATTATTTTTAAAACTTAACAATTCTAAGTTTAAAAATATATATCAAAAATTGATTTTTTAAAAAAATCAATATTGGTCTTATAATCATGAAATTTCTAAACCCCAACACTTTGAAGATTAGGATAGTATATAAACACTATTCTTGGGAGTTTAAAATAGGAGAAGCAAAACTCATTTTTCTTGCTTATCAGAGAGAGAGAGAGAGAGAATATAAAATAAAAAAAAGGATAATCTGATTCGGTTAAGGGCCTGTTTTAAATTAGGCCCATATCTTGGCTGATACAGTAACGCGTTTACTATAGCCTAAGCCCAAGGTTAATTAATTCCGTAGAATCCAATCCAAACCCGAATTACATACAATTTAGATATTTTTCCCCGTTATTTTTTTGTTTGAATAAATTATATTGGTTAACTAGTCATCTGACATACACACGTTATGTGTGGGTTAAAAAAGAGAGAGAGAATTTAGAAAAAAGAGTAGGAGAGTAAAAATAAGGATAAAGAGAATAAAAAATAGACACAATTATGTTTTCAGCTCTGACTTAATAATATAAAAATAGATATCTATTTATTTACAATAATAATTTGGTTACGGAGGTGGTGTAGTTTGATGGTATACAAACAAACACATGGAGTTAGCAGTTAAGGTGCAGTTCCTTTCCTTGGTTTTGAGTGGTGCAGTTTAAGGAAAAAAGAAAACACCACACGTGAAAAATAATTTGGATTTGGATTTGGATTTGGAATAACAACCGAGTGAATTAAGTAGGAGTAGCATGCGAGAATCAATTCAATGGTGAAGATCGAGGGAGGAGGAATTAAGAGGAGTTGTACTTCCGTCCGTCCGTCCGTCCGTCGCTTAATTTAACCTGTTTGTTTCAACCGCTTCTCACTTTCTTCTTCTCTATTTCCTCAACCTTATGCTGTCCAACTTTTGTTGAATTTAACCTCACCGGAATAATACTAATTGCACATGATTGAAACCTATAATTAATTAATCCCATCATCACTACCTGCTTTAATGACTAGTACATAATTAGCAATAAATAAATAAAATTAATGAATCCGGATATTCTCACCCATTCTAGCCAGTCGATTAACCCAACTGGGAATTGGATTCCCGGTGAGTCTAACAGTAGCATCAGTGCAGAAATGGTTGCAATTCTTGGTAATCGGATTATATGCATTACCCTTGTATACTTGACCAAGCTCCTCCATTATTCCCCTCCCCTGCCCTGCTCATCTCCGTCCATCCGATCAAAATTGTTTTTCGAAACCTAAATCCTTGGCATTGTTTGGGTTCCCCTTCAAAAATCCTGGTTGTGGGATACTCATGACCTCCAAATGCATATTCAATTCCATGAACTATATATATACATATATATATAGGGAGCCCTTCCATAGCAACCGGTTGCTGTGAGTACTGTGCAACACCCTCTTTTTGTACCGTTGATCAACTTATTGGAAGGCTGAGATTGGGATATATTAATACCAAACCGTTAGAAGCTCTGCCGGTTTCTATTTAAATAAGAGGGACCCACATTTTAACATATTGTCAGTCTAGTTAAACAAAATGAATATTTAATATTAAAATATTTCGACCGGTACAAGTTGTACCGGCCTATTCCTTTTTTTTACGCATTGATGCTTTATCAGTTTTTAATCAAATACAAAGAGATTGCACATAATATTAAAATATTAAAATATTTAAAAATATTCCGGCCGGTACAAGTTGTACCGGCCTACTTTTTTTTTTTAACACATTCATGATTTCTCACTTTTTAATCAAATATAAAGATATTGCACAAAATTTATTTTAACTTATAAATATAATGTTAAAAATAAATATTAGTAATATAAAAATAAATATAATTATATTATAAATAAATAAATATATAAATATAAATATTATTTTTAATATTAATATATTAAAAATAAATATAATAAATATATAATTATGCAAGATATATAATTATAATATTAATAATTATGCAAGATGTAATAAAATATTTAAAAATATTCCGGCCGGTACAAGTTGTACCGGCCTACTCTTTTTTTTTTTAACACATTCATGTTTTCTCACTTTTTAATCAAATATAAAGATATTGCACAAAATTTATTTTAACTTACAAATATAATGTTAAAAATAAATATTAGTAATATAAAAATAAATATAATTATATTATAAATAAATAAATATATAAATATAAATATTATTTTTAATATTAATATATTAAAAATAAATATAATAAATATATAATTATACAAGATATATAATTATAATATTAATAATTATGCAAGATGTAATAAAATATTTTAAAATATTCCGGCCGGTACAAGTTGTACCGGCCTACATGTTATGCAAGATATATAAAGATGTAATAATTAATGAAATGTGATAATTACCTTACTACATGTTAAAAGCAAATAACATACTGGGATGGCGCCATGGCGGATGAGAGGACAAATAAGAAATGCAATAATTCATGTAAATAGGATTTGTGCAATATCTTTATATTTGATTAAAAAGTGAGAAAATATGAATGTGTTAAAAAAAAAAAAAAGAGTAGGCCGGTACAACTTGTACCGGCCGGAATATTTTTAAATATTTTATTACATCTTGCATAATTATTAATAATATAATTATATATCTTGCATAATTATATATTTATTATATTTATTTTTAATATATTAATATTAAAAATAATATTTATATTTATATATTTATTTATTTATAATATAATTATATTTATTTTTATATTACTAATATTTATTTTTAACATTATATTTGTAAGTTAAAATAAATTTTGTGCAATATCTTTATATTTGATTAAAAAGTGAGAAAACATGAATGTGTTAAAAAAAAAAAGAGTAGGCCGGTACAACTTGTACCGGCCGGAATATTTTTAAATATTTTATTACATCTTGCATAATTATTAATATTATAATTATATATCTTGCATAATTATATATTTATTATATTTATTTTTAATATATTAATATTAAAAATAATATTTATATTTATATATTTATTTATTTATAATATAATTATATTTATTTTTATATTACTAATATTTATTTTTAACATTACATTTGTAAGTTAAAATAAATTTTGTGCAATATCTTTATATTTGATTAAAAAGTGAGAAAACATGAATGTGTTAAAAAAAAAAAAAAGAGTAGGCCGGTACAACTTGTACCGGCCGTAATATTTTTAAATATTTTATTACATCTTGCATAATTATTAATATTATAATTATATATCTTGCATAATTATATATTTATTATATTTATTTTTAATATATTAATATTAAAAATAATATTTATATTTATTTATTTATAATATAATTATATTTATTTTTATATTACTAATATTTATTTTTAACATTATATTTGTAAGTTAAAATAAATTTTGTGCAATATCTTTATATTTGATTAAAAAGTGAGAAATCATGAATGTGTTAAAAAAAAAAAAGTAGGCCGGTACAACTTGTACCGGCCGGAATATTTTTAAATATTTTAATATTTTAATATTATGTGCAATCTCTTTGTATTTGATTAAAAACTAATAAAGCATCAATGCGTAAAAAAAAGGAATAGGCCGGTACAACTTGTACCGGTCGAAATATTTTAATATTAAATATTCATTTTGTTTAACTAGACTGACAATATGTTAAAATGTGGGTCCCTCTTATTTAAATAGAAACCGGCAGAGCTTCTCACGGTTTGGTATTAATATATCCCAATCTCAGCCTTCCAATAAGTTGATCAACGGTACAAAAAGAGGGCGTTGCACAGTACTCACAGCAACCTGTTGCTATGGAAGGGCTCTCATATATATATATATATCATATATATATATATATGATTTTAAATTTCCCGCTCACTGAATAAATCATCTGGACCGTCCAAAGTTTGGGATAAATCCCACCGTTCATACATCTATCTAATAAAATATATCTATCTATCTAATAATCTAATAATAATTTAATAAAATACAAATGACTTTAAATTTCCCGCTCACTCAATAAATTATTTTGGTCGTTCAAAGTTTGAGATAAATCATATTGTCCATACAGTGCCGGAGGCACGGGACCCAGCTAGTATATATATATAGGAAAATGATCCGTGGAAAGCGTTAGTTATTAGCACTGTTTGAACTAACGCTAATCTAGCCGTCCAATATTAGAATTATTGGCGGAGATGAATGCCCAACCGTTAGAGGGAGTAGCGACCAACAATAAATTAAAAAATCCTCTTTGTTGGCCGCTAGAGGGAGTAGCGGCCAGTCAAAACGACGACGTTTTGACTGGCCTCTACTCCCTCTAGCGGCCATCAAAGAGGATTTTTTAATTTATTGTTGGCCGCTACTCTCTCTAACGGCTGGGCATTCCTCTCAGCCATTAACTCTAGTATTGGACGGCTAGATTAGCGTAGGTCAAACAGTGCTAATAACTAACGCTTTCCACGGATCATTTCTCACACACACACATATATATATATATATATATATATATATATATATATATATATATATATATATATATATATATATATATATACCCACAATCAACGTCTATAATTAATTAACCCTTTGTCATGATCAGAATTGGAATTAAAAAGAGAGTCAAATTAAAAGTACCTTGAACACCAGAGTGATAGGCCCCGAGGCCAAGCCAATAAGCATATCCATTCATGGAGGTAAGATCATATACATTAAGGTACACTGGTATGGATCCACCCCCGTTCCTTGTTGACAACATTAATTTATTCTTGGTAGAAATTAAGAAGCAGAATTGTTGGGCCATGATATTTCACCTACTGGGCTTAATGGATTGTGCCTACTTATTTGGTTATTCTCTTGGGTCATTATTATTAGGCCTTGATATTAGACTAATTCATTGGATTATCTTGATTGGATCTTACAAAGTCTTGGGCCGAATTATTAAACCAATCCATTAGACAATTTAAATATCTACATCTTTGACTGGTGATGGCTGACTGATATCGTGCATCACATTAATGAGGATTAGACAGTCGGCCAGCGGTGGATAAAGGGGATGGGATTAACAGGAAAGCTACCTGCAGTAGGTAGTGTCAGGAGGGTCAATGGCACGGTAAACCGGGTCATGTAGTATATCCTAGCAAGGAAGTCTTCAAGCAAGAGGTACGTAAAAACACACCCACACATTCAACTAGAATTTTCTCTCTCTCAATACACTAGAGATTATTATCCTCCATTGTTAACCTTGTGAACACGGATACTGACTCTCATGTCTGAGCTATCCCCCGACGGTCGAAGCCGTCAAGCTTTTGGTTTTTATCGTGTTTACTATGCAGGATCAAGGCGTCTTACGTGATTAGGACGTTGGAGAAGATCTTGGCGTTAACATTGGCGCTAGAAAGAGGGCTGTGTTCTAGTGTCCTTGAGTTTTCAATCACAAAGTTTCATTTGTTCTACGTCGAAAAGAATGGTGAGGAGTAGAACTAGTACACTGGAGGGACAACCGATGGTTGTAAGTTCATCCTTGCCTCGTGTTTCAGTTAAGGATCGTCTGGGTCCTTTCAAAAGTGCTCTTGAGAGTACGGCTTCAAAGCGTGATTCAGGGGGTTCTCGTTCGATAGCCCGTGGTGAAGCCCGAAGGAGGTTGGTCTTTGCTGCTAACAAGGAACGTGATCATGGCCGAAGGCGAGTAGAAGACACCCCACTTAGAACTTGGCATCGAAGTGATCAGGACTACAAGGCTGTCAAGCTGGCGAAGATGGCGGACGAAGCAGTTAAAGCTTTGGAGGTTCTCTTGAAGCAGAGCGAGGATATAGCTGAACATGTGCTTCGGATTGCCGAGCTGAAGGACGAGGCGTCTAATTATGTGCAGGTCCTTCGGATGGAAGAGCTGGAGTAGGTCCTTCGGATGGCAGAGCGGGAGCAAGTCCTTCGGATGGCAGAGCTGGTGCAGATCCTTCGAATGGCAAAGCTGAAGGACGAGGCATCCAATTATGTCCAGTCTGAAAGACGTAGTAAAACAATCTATACACTTTGAAGACTTGTCTCAAGGTGATCCTCATGACTGAAGAAGACCAAAAAACCATACTCCTGAGTATCCGAAAAGGGTACCTCACTCTATCGGTTCTCGGAATTATGGTCGCAACAGACGAATAAGTTGATCTAGAGAGTATACACCTTAGAATACAAATAAGGCATTCTGCCTCGAGTATTCTCACCACAGTGACAAAAAACTCCACCGAAGTGGATCCAGAAATCACACTCCCGAGAGTCCACTAAGGCCTAAGGGCACACCGCCCTGTGGGTACTTGTCTTTGGGAAAATCCATCTAAAGCTGCAGATTCAGATGGAAAGCGGCTGAGGAGTCCGACAAAGCCGTTGCAGTGCTTCGGCAGAAGCAGAGTTCATGGACACTGTGTGCAGACAATATTCTACTTCGGACATCAGTGCAGCAAGTTATTATGGGGTCGATCACAGTGATAACTCCATTGCCGATGCATTGTCCGAACTGGCCACTATTTCACGAAGGCATTCAGCACAGAAAGACTTCGGTAGCTCATCTACAAATCATTGGTGTAAGGAGGACGGGGGACTCGCTGGCCATTCGATGGCAGCCTTTTTGGCAGGTGGTCCTTATGAATTTGTCAGGCCCTTCGGGGTAGGCAAACTTCATCGGTGTAATAAAAATTTTATGTTTCTTTTTATTCTTTTATTTCCCTTTCAATGCCATCAGTTTTTAGCCAATAATATGCATTTTGGTATGTATCATTTTTATACCCGACGAACAACATATAAGGTTAGAGGACTATAAAATCTCTGGTGTAGAACTATAAATTACACTGATGCGTGCTCAAAATAGCAAGGACAGTTTACTTTCATTCACAGTAATGCCACTACTTCTGGTCTTAAGGGATGGAGGAAAAAATAAGTTTACCAACTTGATATTATTGGTTTTCCGGTGATGATTTTTTTTTTATTTCCTTTCCTTTTGTTTCTTTAGCACTTAAATGATGGGTCACAGATAATGTTTACTTTATACACACGATCACATAGTACGTTATATCTGTTTAGTTTGTTAGGAAAGTATTAAACATTTGGTGTAGGGTGCATGTCTTGAATTTGATTGTGTGCTTATATATTGCAGCCTGTCCCGGAATTTGATTCATTTACGATTGATGAAAGGCCTGGAGAGCAGTGGATTAGATTGAGTAAAAAATTCGGAGAGAATGAAGAAATAAAAGTGGAGGTAACTAATGTTTGATGGGTCTCTTCCTGTTAAAAAAACGGGTGGTGTTGCTACAGATGATAATGTGGAGCTTCACATTACGATGATTGTTGACATCTTTAAGGACAATGGAAATAGTGTGCTGGAGTTTGTGTGCTCTGCATGGCCCAATAGTATGGAAATTCAAAACGTTTTTGTGCGTGGGCATGATGGGATGGCTAGTCAGCCATATCTGGGACCTGGATTTAAGTATGTTTTTATTTATTTAGCTAATTTGCTTGCTGAAAAATCTGTAGCCACGTGCAAGTTATCTTTTGGGGTTAGTTCATGAATAATGTGAAGGGAAATTTGTTAATCCTATGAAATCCTAGAACTTATTAAACAAATTTAGGTACCTTAGAATATTGTTTGAATTCTATCAGTGATTTTATGTGCATACTTTCAGAAGAGAGGGGTCAGAGTTCTAATTGTGTTATTTTCCATGAAAATAAGAGGTGTCTTCATTTTTGATATAATTCAACTGCGGTGGAACCTGGCATTTCATTTAGAATGCACGCACTGAAATTTGCATATCATAGGTTGTCTTGGTCACGTGACTCTAGAAACTATTGACAAGCGTGCATTAAGTTTTGACCAGTGGATAATTCTTGGCTTAGTTTTGTTTTCTCTGCAACTAAACATAGGGCTTCCGTATTCATTTAGTTTTTGATGGTTTTGATACACTTGTTTGTGACTATGGTTTGTCATTGCACAGGGATTTGGATGATGAGCTGCAGAATTCACTTTATGAATACTTGGAAAAGAGGGGTGTAAATGACGAACTAGCTGTATTCCTGCACAGATATATTAAGAACAAAGATAAATCCGATGGATGGGAAATGTGAAGTCTTTTATAGATATGTAGTAGAAGAATTTTAGTATTTGAAACCAATATGACTAACATTGTTTGGTGGAATTATTTGTACTCACCTTAGAAGAGTAAGCCTGGGGCATGATTCTATACCAGCGCATAGAGCCTGTATCTGTATCTGTAGAAGCAGAAGAAAGCTGTGAAGTTAACACATATCTGGGGATTTCTATGATGCAGTATAGATCTTTGATATCATGTCCTGTTCTTAAATTTGGTAGGGGCATGCATTATGCAACAATTCAGAATAATTAAAATGAGTTCCTCTCTCTCAAGGTGAATGAGTTCTATATCTGGTGGATTGAATTCCATCGTTTTATAAAGTTATTCTATGTTGAGTTATGAAGCCAGTTAAGGGTATTGCCTTTAACAACACTGACTGTCTGTATTCAAACTGCCATTGTTTTGTTTGTGCCTTCAGTCTGATTATGAACTCAGTGTCGTTGTGTTCTCTTATACTAATTTGAATTTATTCAACAAATAAGTGATGAACTAACTACATTTCGAAATAAAATTCCTATAATAGAATTGAGCTTGTGTATTTGGACACAGGGACATAACCTTGTAATATTATTGTTAATATGGGTGCCATGTCATGCTACAACTCTGTCCTTAATACTCGCTCAGGGACGTAAATTAAGGACAGAGTTGTAGCATGACATGGTTATGTCCATATATAGGGAAATAAGAAGTTGGTTTATAGAGTGAACCTGAATTCCAAGAGACCTATTGAATATTGAGGCATGCATGCAGATGGCGTATTGAAGCTAGGGATATTTGTTTGTCCTCGCTTATTGACAGTTGTCTCTCGTTTGTGTGCATTTTGGTGGCCTCCTAGAGTTTGTGAGCTATAGAGAATTTTCTACGGCAATATATAGTTGCATGAAAAAACTGAATGATTGAAGCAATTGATGAGATTGAGTTCTGGGCTGTGCTGCTGCTGCTGCTGCTTTGGATGATAGTATTCCTTGGTAGAGAGACTTAGATCCAACAAAATATGATCTTCTTCTACTACTACTACTGGTTGTTTACCCTCTCTTTGGCTCTCCATGGATGAATCCTCTGAGAGTGAAATGATCATGCTTCTTCTTCAACTACTTTCAGAAAACAATCAAATTATGAAACCCTAGCCACTTCATGCTCTTATTAATTATACAAAAATGAATCCAACCACAAATCCCATCCCATCTTTTCTAATGTCATACAGGTATTAATAGGGCACAAGTAAAATTGATAGTTTTATAAATTTCCCATCATATAAACTCTCGTGTGAGAGTAATACTATTATTCATAAACAATAGCTTTATAGCTTCTCATCATAACTTTTCACGTCTTCCAATTCTACTTTAACAAAAGCTTCTCAACGATTTTTACACTTTAGTCGTCCAAAAATCTAACGGGTGATATTAATGGATATTTAACTCCTGTCGCTATTAAGAGTAGCGGCAGATGAAATGAAATTAAACGTCTACCTCTATTAAGGGATTTAATAATATTTGTTTAGAACTGAATAGAACTAAATAGCTAAATAACTGAATGGCTAAATCGGTCAGTACGTTTGTATTAAGTCAAATTTTTTTAACTGAATAGCTGAATGAACAGCTGAATGAAGTGAAAAAAAAATTTAAAATTTTAAAAATATATATTAACTATTATATTAAATAAATTTACAACAATTTTGAATTTTTTCATAGAGGTAAAATAATAAAATTTTGTCATTCAGACATGTCAATTATCAAACATCTTTTTCCATTCAAATTCAGCTCATTCATATTCAAATTCATTCAGTCAAACACCTCCTAAGTCTTAGTAGAGTCAGCTAATTTTTTTTACCTGCATCTACTCTTAGTTATATTTAAATAATTTTAATGTATTTATTTGTAATATAATTTATATTAATTAAATCAAATTATATTACAATATGAAGTTTAAATTTTAAATAATCAAATAATTGACAATGTTAAATTTTATTACTTAACAAATTAGTTATAAAAATTAATACATTAAATATAATTGACAATGTTAAATACTATTACTTTAGAAATTATTTATACAAATAAATATATTGAATATAATTTTAAATTGTATTACTTAAAAAAGTATTTATAAAAATAAATGCATTAAATACAACTGAAAATGTTGAATTTTATAATTTAAAAAATTATTTATACAAATAAATACATTAAAACTATTTAAATCTAACAACCCGTTAAATCTCAGAATGCAATGAGTGCGAAATGAATGCACACAAAATTAAGAAGTAAAATTTAAAAATATATAAATGTTCAAAGCCACAAAAATAAAACTAATCTTATCTACAATTTGTTTAAAAACTTTCAATTGATCATCAACAGGAGTTTAGTCATCAACATTTTGATTTCCGCGTAATTAAGTAAAATAAACATCAAACAAACGATCTATTTGAAGACATAATTATAAATCCTTTTTTTTCAGAGAAAATATATTTATTAGTGACTAAAGAAGCATTTGAGTTCAAAACACCTTTGTTTGTTTGTTTGTTTGTGTTAGTACATACTCCACATGAGAAGAATGTATGTCCCAAGTGTAT
The DNA here is from genome assembly GCA_020205505.1 of Panax japonicus. Taxonomy (NCBI): domain Eukaryota; kingdom Viridiplantae; phylum Streptophyta; class Magnoliopsida; order Apiales; family Araliaceae; genus Panax; species Panax japonicus. Next base: position 73,108,110 of record CM035098.1, on the reverse strand, counting down.
GTATGTATGTATGTATGTATGTATGTATGTCCACATAATAATAATAATAATAACAACATGATGAATGAAGCTGACTCCAGAATCCAATAACATACTACTTCCTCCTCCATATATCATTTATCGAAATTCAGTGGGAGGCCGGTAGGGACACATGACAAGTAGATAGCGAAACTAATGGAAAACGGCCCCTTACACATCACATGGTGTCCTAAATAAAATATGCTGACTTACTTTATGAATTACTACATGATCATCATGCATATCACTAAAGTAAGCAAGAAGCAATACTTCTTAACAAGCACTAGCTAAAAAACATATATATACAGGAGGAGGAGGAGGTTAAACCCTGCACTTTGACTAGCTTTGTCAAATCAGGTTGGCCCCAACCCAACCCAAATAAGCCAAATCTCATGTAAGATTTCTTTTCCTTGTCGGTATAAATCAAATGTTCAGAAGCAAGGCTTTCCATCATCCCTACCTTTCCCTACCATCTATCTAATAACATAGAAATATATCAATACTTACCACTCAACTAATTTATTTCCCTAAGTAGATCTAACATAGAAAAACATAAGTACGCACGCGGATACACAACTTCACCAGTTTTGGTCACCTACTATTACATATATATAACATTATCAAAATATATCTCATCAAATATGCCCCAAAAAATAGGATATGAAATTAACACCAAATTTGTTATGCGTGTTATATACCTTCTCATTCCCAGCCCAGTTGACGAGCTCGTTGCTCCCACAAAAATGTCACCTTCCTCTCTTTTGTTACCAATGCCTCTGCGCGCTCTCTGGCCTGCTCACAGGTTTCAGTGGCAGTGTTGCACTTCTCGGCCTCCCTTTGATATTGTAAAGCCAGCCTTCGTGCTTCACCAAAAGTTATATTCATGTGGTGCATATGCTCCTCGCCAACAACTTCCTGTAGCTTCAACTCTTCACTTAGAAGGTCAACAAACTGCTTCTCCATTTCTTTATTAAGATCCAGGTCATTCTTCCCACAATCTGAACAACCCACCCACCATAAAAACATTAATGGAAGACCGTCACATAAATACAGATGATCATTAAAAAGAAATTTTCTGAACCTCATTTGCAGTACAATGTGCTAGCATTGTTATTAGGGGCAACATGACAGGAGGGTCATACAAAATAATAAATTATGGTGCAAATAATGTAGTTCCCGGGAATTGCAGTCTGATTCAATCTCACCTATGAAACACTTCTTAAAAGTTATTGAAAACTAGTGAATGACTAAAATTCGCTAAGAAATAGAGTGCGTGTCCAAAATATTTTAACATCTAAAGTAATGAAAAATCAAATTAAAAATTATTGAGCTAGTTAAGGATTTAATATTCACAAAGAAATATAACACATATGGACACCGTTTTAAGATCTTATGGAATGAAATAAACTTAACACCATTGTTCATGCTTCTAGCATTGCCAGTTAAATGCTGAAATCTATAGAGATGCATCTCCTAGTAACATACAATCATGCTTCAAAAGAAAAACCAGCACCAACAGATTGAATGTATAATCGGCTCCCAGTGTGCAAGTTCAACACCAGGAACTTAAAATAGCATACTGAGGAGCGCCTATGTATCAACTGAGAACACTTGCATACACATTACTCAAGTTTCCAGGCCATAGGAGGAACAAAACATAACCGGTTTTAAATAAAGTACTATACGATAGTCAAAGATAATAACAAGTCCTCTGTATTAAGTAGAACAACTTCAGTCGCATAAATAATAATGAGGAAACAGTTGGCAGGATCTAATTCTATTCACCTAAACCAAGAATAGAAAATAAGGCTAATCCAAAGCCAGAGAGACCAGAACAAAAACTGATCCAACAAATCATAATCATCCAAGCTCACTAACAATCCTTCATCATAGTCAGTAGTTCAACTTAGCTTTCACTCATCAGCAAAAATTTAAGGGTCAACCTAGTCTCCACTCCATTCATCAAAAACTTGCTACTTCTACGCATCTACAGGTTAGTTGCAATGTTTACTTATATTTATTATATATGTATTCATACTATTAATTTGACCAAGGAAAGAACATGCATAACATCTTGGTGGATGACAAGGTGATGATCTTTTTATATCTCTCTGCATATTGGTCTATTTCGGCAACCTAGAAAGAAGACTGGTAAAATTGAGTCTTGTAACCCAAAGACAATTTCTGGCAAAAAGCTTAATCTTGCTTTGGTCCAATTAGAATGCAATGGATGAAAACCATGTTTTTGGCAGAGTTTGAGTCTACAGTTGACATATTTAGATATAATAATAAAAAAAATCATACCTTTGTTTAAAATTGCACACTTTAGTCTTTACATGCTAAATAATACTTTTTAAAAAACTACATTACAAAATACTATGTCTAAAAATGTCTTTTTATGAATGTTTTGCAATCCGTGCCATAAATATGGTTTTCACTGTCGTACTAACTTAACTATTTTTTGGCCTTGAAATATAGGATGATTATACAGACTGATAAAATAAAGTGCCATGTCACAATATTCAAGTTAAATCTGAATGATATTCATACCGGATGGGGAAAACTCTTGTCAAATCTAAAATACAAGTTAAATTGGACTGCGAACTCTTACCAAGTATAGAGAGATTGACCAGACCTGTAAAAAGGAATCAAAGCAACACTTTGAAAGATAAGTGACATATTAAAATACATAAGTGACATATAAAAATACATAAATCAGGACTGTTATTTAAGTATAAAAACAATAAAGATAGTTATCACTAACGTAATATTACTATCCAAAAGCAGCTGTATACTTCACTGACAGGGACATAAAAAGCAAGAGATATGTATACACAATGTTTAGTTGTGACCACCCTAGCTGTCTGAAGCCCAATTTGCAAAAACTCTAGTCACAGAAACCGTAATTTAGGAAACCCTAGCTTCCTCAAAATACTGTTTCAAACTTAATATATGGTTCAGCACTTCAACTGTATGTATATTGGTTTTTAAGGGAGAATAGAAAGAAGGAACATAGTTTTTAAGGCTTTCTACTGTCTCTAATACCAAAGAACCTGACTTGACAGTGTTAAATTAGTTTTGTGCCCTTGATAACATGTCCTTTCAAGATTATATGTTGTTCACACCAGAAAGCATGCAATGGATCTTAGAATTTTATTTTAAATAAATAAAAAACAAGAAATATTGTTTCTTTACTGAAAAAAAGGGGTATCACTTGAGGCAAACACAAGTTTCTATCATGGTAGCACGGATATATAGAAGTCATGATCAATAAGTTCTACTTCTATGCCTATAACAATCACTAACTAAATAACATAAAGAAGAATGATGAATGAAGAGTAAACCCAAAAAATCTTTGTTAAATCCCTTGAGAATATTCTACAACCCATACCCACAAGCTAATTATAAATTTATAGTAAAACTATGTCAACATGTGATGTGGTCATTATTGTCAGTTCAATTCAACAACTGCAATTATATGTAATCAGCTGAAATCTTCATCAATTCATATACTCTTTAAACCCAATGTCCTATTACCCGACTCATTTTACTTTTGTGGAACGGAAAAATAAGATTTCTAGCTATATTAATATCTTCTCAATGAAAACAACGCAAGAAATTGATTAGGTCATTTTAGGCATGATACGTAATAAGGATTATATTTTATTTTCTGAAAAAGGACCTCACGAAGTAAGATGCAAAATGAGTCCTACTGGCATCTAGCAACAAGAACCTAAGGAAAAAACAATAAAAAAACAAAACTAGCAGGAAGTCAATCCACTATGTTACAAATATTTCTGATTCGGACCTTCAGGTGCAATATGTTAGCATGTAAATGGATGTTTCCAAAACCCAGAACTCCCTGATAACTGAATCCTACCAAAAGCAAAAACAATGTCTGTCCGGTGAATACAAATTTAATCCATTTGTACTTACTGATGGACAGTGAATTGAAACCATAAAAGTATGTTCAAAATAATCAACTCAAATGCCACATTGCAGATCAAAATTCAAGTAACCGTATATAAATAAACACACACTCACACACATATATCTATCTAATAAAATACAAATGATTTTGAATTTCCCGCTCACTCAATAAATCATCTGGGCCGTCCAAAGTTTGAGATAAATCCAACCGTTCATACATCTATCTAATAAAATATATCTATCTATCTAATATCTATCTATCTATCTAATAAAATACAAATTATTTTGAATTTCCCGCTCACTCAATAAATCATCTGGGCCGTCCAAAGTTTGAGATAAATCCCACCATTCATACATCTATCTATCTAATAATCTAATCTATCTAATAAAATACAAATGATTTTGAATTTCCCGCTCATTCAATAAATCATCTGGGCCGTCCAAAGTTTGAGATAAATCCCACCGTTCATACATCTATTTAATAAAATACATATATCTATCTAATAATCTAATAATAATTTAATAAAATACAAATGACTTTAAATTTTCCGCTCACTCAATAAATTATTTTGGTCGTTCAAAGTTTGAGATAAATCATATTGTCCCTACAGTGCAGGAGGCACGGGACCCAGCTAGTATATATATATAAGTCAAATATCACAAGAAAAAGGGAAGGGGTACCCAAAACCAATAAGTCATCAAATGATAATGCTTACAGAGAGAGAGAGAGAGGGAAATCATATACCAGGAGCAATCTTGAGGATATAGAGAGGAGGGAGGCAGTCACAGTTGCAAGGTGGGCAAGATGAAGAGCTTGTGAGGCTGATGCCCTTCTTGAATTTCCAATAAAGAGCAGGTCCACATACACACAGAGCTGAAGCAATTGCGAAAATCACCAAACAACACCTTACCCACGTCCCTGAACTACGCCGAGACATCCCGACACTGGCAGTATTATGATTATCAAGTATCACTCAGATCGGATACTGTAATCAATCGTTTCTACTAATGCCTTTCTTTCACATCTACAATTTTCTCAATAAGTGACGATAAGGAAGGCTGGCGCTGGGAGGGACTGCCTGTTGGCAACCAATAAAAAAGATTCACCGTCATTGGACGCGCATCGGCGTAATTGAATTCTACTGCTGTGCTGTCGGTGCAGACCCAATTTTTGTTTCATTTATTTTTAATAAACATGTTTAAAATTAAAATTGCAAAGGAAAATTGAATAACAAATTTATAAAATAAAAAGATTTGTCCACATAATAATAAATGAGGATTATAGCACATCTTCTATAATAACTTGTTTTAAAACCACTTATAATATAAATTTTAAAATAATTTATAAGTTTGTATAATTTATGATTTAGAGGATATTTGAGATTATTTATAATCAGTTTGAAAAGTAAACGGTGTTTGATAAATTAATTTTAAAGTTGCTTATAATCACTTTTTATTGAAATAATCAGAAGTTTCAATTTGAAGTTTCTGATCATGTATCAAATATAATAATCCTGTTTGACCAAGTATATTACTAATTTATCCTTATTTATTTTAATAATTCCAACCATTACCCATATTTACTTTTCAAAACATTTTTTTAAGTTATTTAATTTACACTTGAAATAAATAATTAAAAAAATTATAGCAAACATTTTTCACTTGTTATTAATTTAAGTGTTTTTTATTTACCAAGAACAAACTATTTTTTAAAATTAATTATAATCAAAATTAATAATCATATTTTTAAGTAATATCAAACATACTCTTATAAATAAAAGTATTTAGCGCCATTTTAATTAATTTATAAAGTTACCAATTAAAATGACTTATACATGATTAATCTGAATAGTAAATTAGGATAGGCAGTTTAGCTAGATCTTCTGATTTTTCATATTATTATTTAAATGATACATGATAAAATTCAGTATTTATTATATAATTTCAACTCAGAAAACAGTAAGCAAGAGGTAAATGACATCATTTCTTTAAAAATTAGAAGATACGTTTTATTTTAAGGATTGACAAGCTAAATATCCATGCCACAACTCAAGAGACCTATCAAATTGCAAGTCTAAAACACACCAATAAATTTGGTAATTTAAGTTTTGTGAGTTACTATAGAAAAGAAAGAGAAAATAAAATATATTAGTTTAACACATACCAGTTGGCATCAATGCTGATATCCTAGCCGTCACTTTATATGGTTAAATTAGAAAAACATTTCTTGTTGGTAACCTATCAGCTTTCTTGGTCCAATTAAGATGAACGGTCACAGGAATCATTAAATGGTATGCTAATAGATGGAAAACTGGGTTATTATTGTGTTCCAAATGTGTTTTGGCCACTGTTGGGGTATGATATTTTAGATATTGGGCCAAAGAGTTTGAGCCGAATTACTTGGTTAATCTACCGGGTCATTTCAGTTGGGCTCGATCAGTTGGGTCCTCTTTGTTGGGCCGGATCAGTGGGCTAACTCAACAGATGTTTAAATATCTCCATCTTTGACTTGTAATGATGATATAGTATGACAGTTGACCAAGGTACCTGTCATGCATTAATGTGGATTGGATTATAGCCGGCCAGCGGTGTGAACAGTAGCCAAAAGCAATGGATAAGCTACCTGCAGTGGGTAGGGTCAGGGGGGGTCAGTGGCACAAGGAACCGAGTCTTGTATTATAGCAAGGAAGTCTTCGTAAAACAGGTACGTTTTACATTCATATATACACACACAATTGAGAATTATTATCTCTCTCATTACACTAGATATTATCATCCTCTTGAGTTAACCTTGTGAACACATATTAATTCTCACGCCTGAGCTATCCCCCGACGGAACAGCCGTCAAGCTTGTGGTGTTTATCGTGTTTACTGTGCAGGATCAGGACGTCTTACGTGATTGGGACGTGGCAGAAAATCCTGGCGTTAACATTGGCGCTAGAAGGAGGGCTTTTTCTAGTGTTCTTGAGTTATCAATCACAATATTTTCAGTTGTTTTACATCGGAAGTTATGGCACAAATCAGGGGGTTCTCGTTCGAGATCCCCCGGCGAAGCCCGAAGGTAGTTGGTCTTTGCTGCTGACAAAGAGCATGATCATGGCCGAAGGCAAGTAAAAGGCATCCCGCCTAGAACTCAGCACCGAAGTGATCAGGCTAATGAAGATGGTGGACGAAGCAGACAGAGCTTTGGAGGTTCTCTTGGAGCGGAGTAAGGATGTAGCTGAGCAGAGCAAGGTTAGAGTTGTGCGGATTCTTCGGATTGCCAAGCTGAGGGACAAAATATTCAATTATGTCCAGTCTGAAAGATGTGGTACGCCTAAAGATGGACAACCGTGAGTTGGAAAGCAGTCTATACACTTTGAAGACATGTCTCAAGGTGATTCTCATGACCAAAGAAGACCAAACAGCCATTTTCCTGATTGATTGACCGAGAAGGGTATTCTGCCCTATTGGTCTTCGGGATTATGGTCGAAGCAGAGTAGACGAAGACCCAACAGCCATTTTCCTGATTGATTGACCGAGAAGGGTACTCCGCCCTATTGGTCTTCTGGGATTATGGTCGCAGCAGACGAAGAAACTGATCCAGGGAGCATGCACCTCAGAATACAAATAAGGCATTCTGCCTTGAGTATCCTCACCACAGTGACAGAAAGTTTCACTGAAGTAGATCTAGAAATCACACTCCCAAGAGTCCATTAAGGGCACCCCGCCCTGTGGGCACTTGTCTTCGGGGAAATCCATCTAAAGTTACACCTCCAGATGGAAAGCAGCTGAGGAGTCCGACAAAGCCGTTGCAGTACTTCAGCAGAAGCAGAGCTCGTGGACATTGCATGCAGATGGATATTCCGTTTCGGACATCAGTACAGCAGACTATCAAGGGGTCGATCACAATAACAATTCCATTGCTGATGCATTATCGAAGCTAGCCACTACAGATGCTTATAACTTTGACGACAGATGGTGTCATTTCCTCGGATCAGATGCTGGCAAAGTAGTCCAAATACAAGAGTGTCAATTTTGCTCTCATTGATGAGAATCTTTATCGAAAGACCTTTTTCGTCATCATTGCTCAGGCATTTGGCTCCATCCGAAGCAGAGTATGTTCTTCGGAAAGTTCACAAAGACATTTGTGGCGATTAATTGGTCCGAAGTTGTTGACCTACAAAGCACTTCGGCAGCGATATTCTTGAAAGAACTGGGGATTCAGCACAGAAAGACTTCGGTGGCTCATCCACATTCACTTTTTCACTATTGGTCCTGGTCCTATTTGTCCTATGGTCACTATGGTGTAAGGAGGTATGGTAGGACTCGCTGGCCATTCGATGGCAGCCCATTTGTTGTTCTACCCCGAGTGGTAGACAAAGGATCCTATATTGATTTTACCAGGGTGGTAAATCAATGGTCACTATTGGTCCTGGTCCTATTTGTCGTATGGTCACTATGGTGTAAGGAGGTATGGTAGGACTCGCTGGCCATTCGATGGCAGCCCATTTGTTGTTCTACCCCGAGTGGTAGACAAAGGATCCTATATTGATTTTATCAGGGTGGTAAATCAATGGTCACAATTGGTCCTTATATCTTGATCCTTATATCTTGATCCTTATATCTTGATCCTTATATCTTGGTCCTTATATCGTGATCCTTATATCTTGATCCTTATATCTTGATCCTTATATCTTGGTCCTTATTTCTTGGTTCTTATATCTTGGTCCTTGTATAATTGTTTCACTCCGAGTGGTAAACAAATGTCCTTATATACTTGTTCTACCTCGAGTGGTAAGCAAGATTTTGATGGTGCAAGGAGGATCAGTCAAATTCACTTCACACATGACCGATCTCACACTTCGGTAACGATAAGTATGCATTACTTTATTTTGTTCAAGTGTTGAGTTCGGATTATATTATCATTGTTCTTAACTGTTATATAATTTGCTTAATTATTGACTAACGGTTTAAGATAAGAGGCATTTGCACAGTTTTCAAGTTGATTGATGATCCATTATTGACAAGAAATAATAAGGCATGACGTTGATATTTCATTAAATATTAACTGTTCACATAAAAATTAGAATTTTTACAGAAAGTTCTACAGCTAAGGATAAGGAGAGGTCATCTTCAGGCTTCTTCCTTGTCATCGTCACCATCTGAAGAGTCTAAAAGATATGGATCTACTTCAACAGATTTCATCTACTACAGCGTTGTATCTGGTCGATCTTATCGTCCAGATCGGCGGATTTTCTATATGCTACTTGGATTTCTTATAAAGGTCTTCGGTCAGTGGCGGACTCAAATTCTTTAGGGCCCGAAGCTCTTTTGAGATCTTCTTCGAGCTTATGACGATGTGTCAGATGCTTTGATCCTTTAGCTTGACAGGTTGACATTTATATCAGTGACGACCCGATGAGTGACCTTGATCGATTTTAGTTCTTCTTTGATCTTGTAGATATCCTTCCGAAGACATTCATTGTTGAAGAGAGCAATATCAAGATTAATTCTTTCTTTCGCCAACACAGACTTCCGAATGGCGTTATCCCTTCAGTCGGTATTCTCTTCGGCATTCTCTTCGGATTTCTCTTCGGATTTCTCTTCGGCATCCTCTTCGGTATCCTTTTCGATTTCTTTATATTTGGGACGGAGGCACCCGAAGATAGTGTTTGCTTGCAAATGACCATTATTGGTCAATTAGTTCGAATTGATGGGCAGCGATGTCCATGATGGAACTATCTCCTTACGATGATCATCGGTGCCACGGACGCACGCTATTATCGAACCGATATTTCATTCTCTGGCTTGACCTTCGGTAGTTAGAGGCGATTCAGTTGGTACTTCTGTAGATGTCGGCGAAGATGAATCCTTTACGTTGCTATTTGATGTTCACCAGAGGGGCTTTGGTAAGTCGTATTTTGGGCCTTTATTGGTCTTATTATAATTCCTTTTGTCCTGAACCGATGCCATTTATACTCTTTCATTAAACATCTTGTTTAATAAAAGACTGGGGGGCAATGTTGGGGCATGATATTTTAGATATTGGGCCAAAGAGTTTGAGCCGAATTACTTGGTTAATCTACCGGGTCATTTCAGTTGGGCTCGATCAGTTGGGTCCTCTTTGTTGGGCCGGATCAGTGGGCTAACTCAACAGATGTTTAAATATCTCCATCTTTGACTTGTAATGATGATATAGTATGACAGTTGACTAAGGTACCTGTCATGCATTAATGTGGATTGGATTATAGCCGGCCAGCGGTGTGAACAGTAGCCAAAAGCAATGGATAAGCTACCTGCAGTGGGTAGGGTCAGGGGGGGTCAGTGGCACAAGGAACCGAGTCTTGTATTATAGCAAGGAAGTCTTCGTAAAACAGGTACGTTTTACATTCATATATACACACACAATTGAGAATTATTATCTCTCTCATTACACTAGATATTATCATCCTCTTGAGTTAACCTTGTGAACACATACTAATTCTCACGCCTGAGCTATCCCCCGACGGAACAGCCGTCAAGCTTGTGGTGTTTATCGTGTTTACTGTGCAGGATCAGGACGTCTTACGTGATTGGGACGTGGCAGAAAATCCTGGCGTTAACAGCCACAAAATAGTACAAAGAGACTGTTATTAATATCATATTGATATTTATATATCTGCATCTTAGTAACAGGCTTACAATTTGGATTTGCAATATCTTTTGGATGACCACATGCTATATTTAACATTTTTTACCCCTTTCTCTCTCTATCTGTAGATATCCTAATCTTAAGAGTGTGAATGAACTGATATACAAGAAGGGGCTGGCAAAGATTGACAAGCAGAGAGTTCCATTGACAGATAACAATGCCATTGAGCAGGTATATTAGACTCAGTAAATTATGTCGTTTTGGTTTCTGCAACATTCCTTTCCCCAAATTCTTGACTCCTCTCTATTAGCAGGCATTGGGTCAGTACGGGATTATATGCATAGAAGACATTGTTAATGAGATTGGTAATGTTGGTACACATTTTAAGGAGGTTACCAGTTTTCTGTGCCCCTTCAAGCTGAACAAGCCGGAAAAGGCATTGCAGGGTAAGAAAAGGCGATACAATGATGGTGGAGATGCTGGAAACCGCGAGGCTCACATCAATGAGTTAATTAGTAAGATGAATTAGCACAAGAACACATATCTAAAGATGAGATGCCAAATTTGTTAAATCTACTTGATGTACTTGAAGATAACTTGAATTTTGTCAGACATTATTTTCTCCATTTTGAGATGGCATGGCATCTTAACACATTTGTACTGCAGTCAATTAATGATTATCAAAGTTTTGGTGTCAAAAGTAGTGTGCTGTGTAAAGTCTTCGTTGTAATGTGTTCAATGCCGCACAAAGTTTCTTTGGATAATGGTTTTCAATGAGGTAGAGCATCATACAATGGCGTAACCAGACCAAAATTTAAGGGGGGGCAAAATTTGAGGGTCATTACCGGAGGTCCGGAGCAACGACGTGTAGATTGCATTAAGATCCATGGGTTTAATTTTGACCCAAATTGAAAAAAATAAAAAATATATTAGCGGAGTTAAGGTCCTTGGTCTTAATGCAGAAACAGATCAATCGAAGAAAAGAAAAAATATTCAAGATCACTATTTGCTTCGAAATCACTCTCAATTTCTTCACCATCAATCAAGTATTTATCCATAACCAAGTATAAATAAAAACATCAATTGCTAATCAATAATTTCATCAATTTAAACATTTCATAATAATTTCAGCATTTATCAATTCAATTATTCAAACGTTTCATCATAATTTCATCAATTAACCTAAACAATTAAATTCTCAATTACATAATAATTTTCAATTTAATTCTTTTACCACCCTTATTTGCAACATGCAAAATTCTCAAGTATTCCGTGTACTAATTCCCAAGAAATCTCACTACTCCTCACTGTATTGATTAATTGATCAAAATAAATTTTATACTAATCACTCCTTGAAACCAACTTAATCAGCTCTTTCCGTTTTAAAATTTAAAATATATTATTAAAATAACTAGATAATATTGACATGTAAATTATATTCCATCCATTCAATTACAATTAGGTATAATAATTTTTTTAATGTTATTTTATAGTACAAAATTAAAATATATTTTTAATTTTTAAAAATAATGAAAAGAACAATGTTTCTAAAAAATTTAGAACGGGGGTAATAAATTCTTCTATCCTCCCCCCTCTAAACCCTAAAATTACCCCCTTCTTCCTCCGTCACATCACAGGAAACAGAGCTTCTCTCCCCATCTTCAAATTCTTTCTCCAATTATCATTTTTCACTTCATGATTACCTAACCCTGGAAGAATCCAAAGCTTCTCTCCTCGTCCTCCTAAACAAGCTTCTACTATCTTCGCCTACTTCTATTTCTGTTGCTCATGCTACTGTGGCCGCACACCGGCGCCTGGCTGCCCCTCCTGCCGGCGCCTGGCTGCCCCCCACCCCACCCCTGCATGCATCCGACAATCTACCGGGGGCAGATGCCCCCGCCCGCCCCCCCTAGTTCCGCCACTGGCATCATATAAATTTATGAGAATCCCAATATCCTATCCTGCCTGCCGGCCTCTTATCATGGACTAGCTATAACCACAACAATCACCAAAACATCAAGCTAGTCGCTACTAATTTTAAAAAAATTCGACAGAGTTTTATTTAAAAATAGATATCCAGACAAATATAAATCTGTCTATAAAGCTTACAATTATCCATGCATATCCAAACCACCAAAAAGCCATCATTCCATACCCAAAATCATCATAACCATGTATAATTAGTTAACTTTACAAAATACTTTTTGATTGATTGTAACTTTTTAAATAGTAACTTGACAATTAAAAATTATTGTTTGCTTGTTATAATAACTCCTTTTTTTTGTCACTCGTAGATGGGTATACAGTTTTACAGATCCGTAACTTGATTCAAAAACTGATTGCAGGTGGTTATATAAATTTAGAATTAACTCAACAACGAAGTTTAAAAATAAATTTAGAATTGCAGGTCGTTATATATATAGATCTATATATATATGTTCAGCAAAATAATAAGAGTCTTTTCTACCAAGTAAGAAAATATACCATGAGCCAGGGAATGGAACTGTATCTCAAACTCGAAGACATTTAAATTATGAATTGAAATTTAAGTAATCAATTAATAAATTTTTATCTCCCACAAATATTTCACTCCAATATAATTTGCACACAATAAAAAAAATAAAAATAGAATAGAATAATTTTTTTTTAAAATTTATCTTTAATAACCTTATAAGATTATATAAAATGATAAGTACTTTTATGTTTTTATACTAATAAACCTTACTAAATGACATCTCTATTTATACTAATAAACCTTAATAAATAACATATTTCCTCTTTGCTTTATGTACCTATCTTTTTTATCTCCTAGACAAAAAATTGTATCTTTAGTCAAAAGGAGGGAGTAATAGACAGTTATTAAAGATGCACAAAATCAGTAACAAAACAATAGTCAGTTAACTTAGAAAACAAGGTGCACCATGTATAGAACAACTTTTTCTGTTCAAAATAATCACACAAGATGATAAACCTCTCAATCTAGAAATAGTGACTAAAAGAATCAAATTGAGCTGAAACATGATACTCCCAACAAAATTTTCTGCTTGGAAAATCTATATTTCTATCTTAGTACTTGACTGGAGCAATTATGTCGAGCTGGGAACCAAGCTTCTCCTCAGCAAGCAAGCTTCTCAGCTTTCACCCTCAATTTCGTCGATTGCTTCTTCTTCTCATAGACTTCCTAAGCCCTTTCCTTCCTATTCTTCTCAAGCTCCTGCAGTGAACATCATATTAACTGAGGAATTCAGTTATAAAAAGAGACTTAGTGTACTCAATATCCAGCGACGATGAATAGTTTAAGGCCAAGTAACACAATGGAATCTCTTACAAAGGAAAACCACCACACGATATATCTCAGAAAAAAACACTTCCAGGGATTACGTTGCCAAATGGGGTCTTGACCTTTCCAAGAAAGGTAGAGTGGTGTAAACTAAATTAGTAAATGAATGCATAAGAAATTCAAAAAATAAATAAAATAATCTAATAAAAACATATAAAAAGTATTACTCTTTGTGCTGACTTTTCCTAGACATATAACATATAACATTTATTCTTTGAATCACATAACCAGCTAAGCAGATGCTTTGAATCATAATAAAACAGAACCAACTGAGCCTTATAAGCTCAAAACTATATGAATCTGCTGGGGTATAATAAAAAACTGATATTGCTTTCTGTAACATTCTTGAATATTGGTACCAGTAAGCTTTTACTCTCTCTGAAGATAACCAGGACTAACATTATAAGGACTTAAGGCCCTCTGACGAATAAAATATTCATGCTACTAAACAAACATTCCAAAATCAGTTTTTTGTTGGAGTTTAAGTATGGCATCTTAAATCAGTAAATCCTTTAACACATAATCTTTGAGATTTACGGGAATAAAAAATCATTCAGCATTTGATGGATAACTAAATAAGTAAATAGTAAATTAAGACCAGCTTGAGCAAGAACAAGAATACAAATCTGGGGATATCACTTATCAGGTATGATTAAACAAATCTGTGTAGCTTATGAATCATTACATCTTCAGAACCAGCAAAATGAAGTAACGAAATTCCATAATCAGAATCCGATGCTATGGAATGCAACAGTATTATCATATAACATTTCCTACACCCATTTAGAACAGGTTCTGTACATATATGTTTATAACCAGCTAAGCAATCAAATACTTTCTTTTCTTATTTATTCTTTTCAGTTGAGGGTAGAATCAAGTTTCATTCACACTACACAGTGAGAACCAGCAAACGAAAAAATATCATAAAGTACAAAAGATGGATGAGCAACGACACTTTCTCCCATTGATGATTATTGATTACATTGCATTAAATTCCATAACATTTGAGCTTGTGTCATAGATTACAAGAGATATTCATCACAATTAAATACAAGTACAACATAACCAAATTCTGATAGTTATTAGTAAAGATAAAAGTCAGTCGTCCTCTAAAGCAAGTTAGATTGACAAAGAGAAGTATCCTTACATAGAAGCACATGCCGAATACCTCCTCCTCGTGAATTATGCCTCATCTTGATGAAAGCCTTTGGTATAAATCATCAGCCAATGCCTGCCTCAAGCTTTCCCTAAAATAGTAATAAGACTTCTCATTTTCTAATATTCTGGGAGCCGGTGAATTCTCTTCTGGCCTTAATCTATTCATCAAGAGATGAGGGAAATAGAAGAAAATTATAAAATTCGAAAGCAAAATACTTTAGTTGCAATAAATATTTGTGGTACCAGCAAATGGTATGGATTCTAACAGAATTTTGATAATTGCTAGTAGGGAAGTTAACAGTGTAGTTGGCTAGTAGGGAAGTTACCATTACAGCTAGCTTGGTATTACCAAACAATGGTGTAAGATTGATCATCATCAATTTATTTACAATCGATTTTTTTTCATAACATGAAAACACCAAAAGAGAATCAACAAATACCTATAATATGCTACTATTAGGGCTACTAATTCAACAAATACCTGGAATCTAAGCCGAAGTGAATATAGAAAAAAATAATTATGATACTAAATTGTTGGACATTAGAGGAAGAGATAAAGAGAGGGAGAGGAGTTGTTTCAAACGAATAACACAGTGGAAGCTTCATAAGGTGTTAGTGAATCAAATAATTTTTGAAAGTTTAAACCCATTAGTCGAAGAATACTATTCCAATAAAGAAGTTACAAGTATGCTACACACAACCAATGGTCACCAACATCAGCCAATGGTCACCAACACAGTACTACTCATTTTGAAGTATAATGGCACAAACTCAGAAAGGTCAAGAATAAAAAGCAAAAGGAAAAACATTCGGGAGATATCATGTATGAAAGTGTTGGCTATAACACCAAAAAATAGCATATCACAAATACTATCATTGATCAAATCAGATGCAAAAACAGAATTTATTGCATTATTATTCAAAAGTAAAACATACAAGAAGCCTAGAAAAAGCCTTTTTGTCATAAGCACATAATAATTAGGTATTTAAATCTCACCTTGATAGTATCATAATAGTTCCATCCAACATCCAAGCCTCAGAACCCTGATTTTCAAAAGACAATTTTTTTTAGCAAACCACAACTATATGAAAGATGAGCGGAACAGACATATTACTGGTCATAAAAGAACTAACTTGAGAGCATCAGGGATGACCATCCTCTTAATGTTGTCATATGAAGGTGGGATTCCTTCATAAACCTTTCACCGAGCAAGTGCAGCTACACCATGCTTAGTCTTATGGGGAATCATCCTGTAAACAATTTATTGAGCCATGTCAAACAGAACCAAAGATTTCAACAAGATTGCCACACGAGGTTTCTACAGTCAAGCGCGCAAAATTTATAGTTTCTTTCAAAAAATATTGAAGTAGTCATAAGGTCCCAAGTGTTCGAATATAGATCCAAATAATATGAAAATTAACACAAAAAATAAAGAGGTATTGCAGGATCTCTTCATCATTCCCTGACCTATCTTTAAAGGCAAAAATCTCCCCTCTGAAGGGAAGAATGCTCAAGCACTAAAGCATCGAATAAAACTTGATCTCGGGTAAGGTGAAGATTTACAATAAAATTATGACTTGAACTTGAAATGATTCAGAAGCCCAAATTGAATGATTTTTAATTTGAATTAAATAAAAAATCAAGAAATATGAATCTTGAAACAAACTTTCAAGGATTTCCATTTCCAAAAAGAAACAAAATTTAGTAAGCAAAGCATGAACTTGAAAACTTTCTGAGAATCCAAAATAGAAAACTTTTTCAAGAAACAATAAGAAAAGGAATGATGGGTAAGGGAGAGTTTTTTTTATAAAAAAAAACAACCAACTTCAATTAGAGAGAGAATTACTACTAATAAAAAAATGAATTATCTTAATAAGCACGCAAATATATCATTGTATTACCAAAATGCAGACATATTTACAAATCTAAACACCTCTATATCTATATACATTTTCCGTACCAGTAAAACCCATCAATTCTCAGCTAACCATGAAAGAGATGGCAAAATTTCAACCAACAGATCCAAAATCAAACAAATCATTGTCCACTTCAAATTTCCCTGCATCAAGTTATGAGTGACTAATGGGTCGGAACAATAATTTCTTAGGGATTGAAATTATGGGTTTGCAAGAAAATTGTGGTTGGATCTAAGGAGAACTGAAGGGAATCAACTTTACCCTTGAACATTCCGGAGGGTCTAGTTGAATCTTGAAGCAGGAGAATTGGGATTTTCTTCTTCATGGTGCTCTTGTGCTCTCTCTTTCACCCTTTTACTTCTCTTTAGTATTTTTCAAGCGCCATTAACCCCAAAATGCCCAAGCTCAAAAAACTCAACTGGAAACTGAACCCCTTTTCAAGTCTTTTTTATTTTAGAAATCTATTTTGAGTTATCAATATAGATACATCTAAAATGAATCTACCTAGCTCTATGATAAATCAAATCTGCCTATATGTATATAGCAGTCAAATTACACGCAATGTCAATATCAAAACTACAATTAAAATCATAAAAAGCATAAATGAAAAATGAAGAACAAAAGCAAAGTACCAAATTCAAATGGGAATGAATGGATTAAATAGATTAAATGTGTAGAATAAGGAGAAGAGATGTTTGGTTTAGAGATTAGATAGAGAATTAACCTAGGGTGTGATCTATGAAGCTGCACGACGTGAGTAGCTTAAAACCCTATCTCTAATTCCAACTCCTTTAGATTCCTTCTTCAATTTCTTACTTTCTCTCTAAAGACTAACAAATGCATGTGGTTATAAGAACTGTAAATGAAGCTTTTTTGAGGGTTAAGGAGTAGCCTTGTTTCTAGCAGATCAAGAAATAGTGTACCTGCAACCTAGCTTCTCTGATTTAACACATGATTGGTATAAACTCATTTGATATTTTTCTTCACACATTAATAGTAGCTAAATTTCTTCTTCCTTATTCAGTAATTCCTGGTGAGAAAAAAAAGCAACAAAAAATTAAAACAACAATGATTCAAACTCTTCCGAGTATTATTTGTCTGACTATCAGATGTTGCATATAATATCAGTTTGTATAACATGGTAATTAAAGCAATCACAACAATGTTTATATAGATTGAAAGAGATAGCAAGTACCACAAAGATTAGTGATGGCACTTGAAATTGCCAATGCAGTGCAAACCCCTTTACCACTTCCACACATGTCTTCACCCAGCAACAATTTTGCAAACCATTTCTAAATTCAATGAACAGGAAAAAAGTAGGGTAAAAAGGGAATATGAAAAAGTACAGAACTGTAAAGTGCCAAATTCAACTACCAGATTCTGTATGGACTGGAAAGATAAACAAATTCCTCAATTTACCAAAATCAGAAGTTGGGTACCAAAAAAGGAGAAACCACATGCACTACACTAATCTATGTACATCCATTTAACTTAATCGGTTTAAATTAATCATTGGGAATTGGAAAAAAATGTAAGTACTCCATTTGATTCTTGGCATAAAAATGGAGGCTTAAAACTCAAAAAACACCACCACTTACCTTAAATTTGTGAACTCATATTTTGTTTCTTTCAAATTTGAATCATCCACAGCTCCAATACACAAAATCGCTTGATACTTTCCTGACTTCCCAAGCCTCTCTGCAAAACATCAGTGATCCAATGTCAAATGCTACTCAAGCAAAAACTGTAACAGTAGGCCAAAATGATTGAAAGTGGGAAAACTGTTTTGAGATACACTTATGTAAGTGAATCATGTTTAACATGGCAATACCCAAAAGAAAAACTCTAAATCATTTATGCTATCCCATCAAAAAAATCCTTGAACATTGTGGTTCTTATATTAAAACTTACTTGAACTCTTAAAGACATTGTTAAAACCAATACACAACAATGTTCTCCAGATACTAATAACAATTCAAAAAAATTGAGATACTCACTAACCGGACATCTGGCATGGATAGTGGAAAAAAGTAATTAAGGTTATTGAGCTTTAAAATTCAACAGACCCAGTTAATAATAATGAGAAAAGTTAACTTACCCACTCAGTCAAAAAACATAAGTTAAGTGTATCGGGTAGCAGCAGGAGTTAACAGATTAATCAGATTAAAACAGGTTAATTTATTGATACCCAATTCTGAACCGCAGTAGTATAACCAAGAAACATAATTGTAAACATAAAACCAATCAAAAAGAACCCATTAAAAAAAGAAAATTTCAAAAAATTTAGATTCAACCAAATCAAGAACCCGATAAATCCAATAAAGCTAAACCCTCGGACAATGGGTTCTTATATCTCCTAGAATTTCACACATTTTGTAAGAAATCAAACTGAAATTGGAATAAGATAGCTGCTGACGTGGGGATGTGACACTTATCTATTTCTCTCTCTGCTCTGTTTTATATGGATCCGGTTAGCATGAAGTTTAATTTTTGGTAAGTTGATCAATTAACCAATAGAATGCTGACACACATAGAACCTCGCCTATGTGTCAGCACTCTATTGGCCAATTGACCAACTTACTCAAAAATAAACTTCATGCTAACCACTTCCGTTTTATATATATAGATTGCCATGCATCCTAACTACTCCATTTACTAAATTTTTTAAAAACGAAGTGTCATTTTTGACGAACTATGGTGTATATTTACGTGTAAATATGAAAAATGTTATTACCAGATTAGTGAGACATCTAATATAAGTAAGTGTTTAGGCATGTCATGTATGTCCCAAAAGAAATAAGAGAGAAGCATATGATATCATACGCGGTTAGGTCTCATCATTAAACCATTTGCTAATTTTTCAACTACCGATCGATCGATCTCTTTCTAGTTTGCAATGGAGGGTGGAGACGATTGGTTAGCCCGGGACAAGATCTACCACGTCCTCTTCTGCTTCTCCATTAATCTTGTTCTCTCTCTCCTCGCAACCCGATCACGTTATCCTTTTCTCAGGCGTCGAAGCATCTGGGTTGGTTCCATTGTTTCGCTCGCCGCTGGTGCCGCCAAAGAGCTGACTGACGAGTTCGGTTTCTTCAAATCCGCCGGCGCCTCTTCCAAAGACGCCATCGCCGATCTATTCGGCGTTCTCCTCGCTGTGTTCCTACTTTCTCTCTCTGCTCGGACTCCTGCTAAATCGGGTCAAGTTCAAGGATTGGAGATTGTTTGATCCATGGTGTGGGCTTTGGGCCCAAGTGATCGGGTTAGCTAAAGAAATACGAGTCTTTGGTTGCTTCTTGCTAGGAAAATGCATACCGAACAAGGCGGGGCTTGGATACATTTTTTGTTTTCATTTCACATGAAGTTGTCAGTAAAATAGGAAGTTAAAAAGTTTTTTCTGCAACCAAACTACCAGTTTTTCCGAGTGGCTTGTTTGGTGTATACACTCCTAAATCCTAATAGTTGGATACTCAGGATTTTTCTCATATACTCCATTAGTCTTTGTATTTTGACTTTTGACTTGAGGCGAATATGCTGCTCCACAATTTATTGGAGACATATAAATATAACCTTATGCCTTTATTCGTCAAAGGTAAATTTTAATTGAGATAAATACAAGTCAAAATATCAAATTACACTCTAATTTCAAAATGCATAGAGTAATATTGCAAATCTGATGGTGGGTTTAAACTTAAAATCACTTTTTAGTTTTACAATAATGTTTTCTCTTGCAACAAAAGTGTTTTTAGTAGTAGATTTTTTTGGTGTAAAAACATTTATGGGAGGCTAAAATTTATAACTTTTGAAGAAGTTTATAATCCTACCTATTTTATTTAATAATCTTCAAAAAAAACTAATTTCCTTCTACATTAATAGTTAAAAAATATTTATCTTATAATTAATTAAGAACATGATGTGGTATCATCCGTAGTTGTTATTAGAATGTACTTGCTTGGGCTGTTGGGCATGTGTAATATGTAGATTAGAAGCAATTTTGCGGGGTAACAAGTTAAAGACGATCGTTAGAGAGTTTTTACAAAATTATAGGTTAGGTGGAATATGTAAAAAAAAATTACTTGCTGATAACATAATTGAAAGGATAAATGATACGGTGTGGATAAAACTTTAGCTTCAAGCATGATTGAACTTAATAACATAGTACTTCAACATCTCCTGGTTTTATTCAGAGTTCTGAAGTTGGATTGCTGGAATGACATTGTTACAATTAGATACTGAGAGTGCTCTCCTGGTTTTATTCAGAGTTCTGAAGTTGGATTGCTGGAATGACATTGTTACAATTAGATACTGAGAGTGCTCCTAGCATTGTTGTAGTGGATACTGACCACTGCACAATGGTCCACCTCTTTAACATCCTTAAGTGTATCTGAATGTATTGATGTACAAGTGATCAACGAGTCACCTTCTGAAGCTGTGTTCTGTTGAAGGCTTGTCATGATTGTTAATATCTTCCTAAGACAGCTTAACCGCAGAGTAAGCACCTGCCCCTGCCAATGCGCCAAGGATGGGATCAGTAAAGTAGACCCATATGCCTTTATAGTTCCCTGCAGCTATTGCCGGCCCTAGAGTTCTAACTGGATTCATGGAAGCTCCCGTGGTTTGTCTTCACCATCACATAGAAAAAGTAAACGCTTCGTGGTTGAGATTTTATTTCCTTGATTTATGTGCTTCAGAATTTGTTTGAGGTATATATCAGTGTTCTTCTATGGTAGTTACCAATTGATTGTATTTGCTTAGATTCAAAATGATACGATTTTAACATCATTTTTTTTAATATTAATTTTTTGCAGTTAACTTCTTTTTCTAATTAATTTGATCTTTCCTAGTCTTCCAGGCTTCCAACTTCATTATGCATGCATGCATGCATTTTTTTTCTCCCAATTCTAAAGTTTGTGCCATTATATTGCGAGCATAGCATAGCAAGTTGGTTGCATAAGATCTGGGAAATCATATTCTATCCTCTAGTGCAGAGTCTGTTATTTGTGTCATTGGTCTAATTAATGTTCACTGAGATATTAATTTCAAGTTGCCAACTTTTACCATTGACTCGTGTCTCTTGGTACTAGACTATCGTCTCTTTGTCTTATTATTTAAGAGTTTTTATTAATGGCCGTTTTGACACTTCACCATTTTATTAATCAAAACCTATATCGTATTAAGTGCAGGACACAAAAAAAAAAAACTTGTGTGTCTAAGGTATATACTCCCTTTTCTCTCTATATATAAAAATATAATATAATATAATATAAAGTCGGACTAAAAGGGTTAAATTATTGCTGCTGTCTAGTGAAAATAACCTGGGATGGTCTGTCATGGATCGAGAGTTCAACTTTGGAAAGAAAATGTACAAAATAAACAAATAATGGAAGAGCATGCTTACAGCTCTTGTGTCGGTGGCCACTGCAGTGACAACAAACATGAGGTTGAAGCTAATAATGAATTCCAAAGCAAAAGCTTGGCCGTATCCCCCAGATGGAACAGTCACTCCTCCACCCATTATGGGATTGAATATCAGCTTGAGTGCAAATGCAGCACAGAGTGATGCCATCACTTGTGTTCCAATGTACACTGGTACCTACTCAAAATTGATTGGACCCAAAAATAAGTATTATACAAGATTATCTTTCAGAAGATCTAGAACTATGGTAGGGCTTAATTGCAGTTTCTTATATGTTTCCATGGGAAGTGCTTGAGGGCAGCAAAGGCAATTGTGACAGATGGGTTAAGATGGGCCCCTGAGATGTGGCCGGTCGCCAGTATAACAATCATAACGGCAAGTCCGGTTGAGGCAGCAAGGCCAATTAGTGTTTCGGAGCCTTGTGTCTTTTGGTTCACTATGGTTGTCGCAGTCCATGCAAAGATCAGTATAAGGGTGCCTATGAACTCAGCTCCTACCTGATTTTGATATCAAGTAAATAAGTTATCAGCTTGTTCTTAATTTACACAAATAAGCACACACATTCACAAAACACATTTACCTTTCTTGTAAGAGAGACGGGAGGAACTGGCAATGAGCAAGAGACAGGTGGTAAAGCCCCATCCTCGAACATCCATGGTTCAACACTGAAGCACTTGCAACTTTTCAGAAGGGATCTTCCGCCATTGCCATTTCTCTCTGGCTTGAACCCACCAAAGAGAGGAGCACCAGGAGTCCCTGGTGTTGCGGGTGTTGTTGGGGAAGATGCAACATCTTCAGAATCCATCACTACCTCCAAAGACGACTGATAAGAAAAGAGCAGACTAAAAGAGTAGGAGAAGCTTCAAGTCACTCTCCCTTGTCCTTCTGTTTCCATGGGTAACTGGGCCTTCTTATATACTCTCCTCAATATAGTTGACTTAGAGAATCCCAAGAGATCAAAAAAGTAAGAAAAGAAGTTAGTGGATGGTAATGAAAGTGTGGAGAAAGGAAGTGGGCGGTGGGACATTTTCTTGATCCCTTGCATTTGGAATTTAAAAGAAGCTTTAAACTTGGAACTTGAATTATGGTTTTCCTGTCTCTACCACTTATATATTTTGTATATATCTTACTCGGTGACTGCACTCAATTATAGAGTATACCACTGTCCACAGTTCTCTTAGTTGTCAAAAGTAAGATTAAGATTTAGGTATCAAAGTTTAGAGACCAAGGATAGAGAAAAATGGTATGTGGTGAATTTGCTACGAAGTGTGGGCTCTTCATTTTTTAATCCATTTCTTTGATAGTATAGCAGGAGTTATGAGTCTTTCAGTCTCAACGGCATTAAGAAAGTCCCATTAATTTAGAAGATTGTTGTTATTATACATGGTCAGGACTAAAATATAGGACGATAGGTGTCAGCTCTGCCAGAGTTTGGACCTTTTTAAACTCTAGCTGCCTTGGAAAAGTTTTTTTTTAAGAGGCACAAAAGGGGGTGACATCCTAAGCAAAGTAGACAGACAAGAAGGCAGGTTGATCTAGAAAAACTCACATTTTCACTAACAGAAGCAAGTCTAGTCTATAAACCAACAATGACAAAAACTCTTAAAAAGTCCTAAACTAAATTCCCCACAAAAACAATGATGACTCCTCGGAAACAATTGGTTTCACTCTTCTACTTCTATGAACCTAACTCCCTCCGTGGTGCCACAAAGGCTCCGTAACAAACTTAATGTAATACTAGCAAATTCCGATACGAGGACTGAACTATGAACCTCCCACTACTGTGAAGACGCAACCTCACATAGTCCTCACTGTAACATGTTTTTGCATTTTCTCTCTCTGCTTAGCACATGTAGCTTTGTTTTTGGACATTTAAAAAAAATAAACCTCAGATATTTTAATATTTTGGTCCAGAGAATCTTAATAGAAAATAACACACAAAGTATCAAGACAGTTGTGTTGATTAACCCATAAATATGATTTATTTGTCATCATTTCGGCTTAGGGATGGATAATACTCGTCTGTCTCGTACATGGTAGAAAGTAGGAGGAGGACCATATTCATCGTCTTCCTTTTGGAATAATTGTTAAATCAACATGCAATCTGAGACCACATGCCCTTCCCTGCCCTGCCCTAGTTTAATTCCCCTTTGTAAAAGATGATTATGCTCAAAAGTCTAGGAGGATGAGTATGACTTTTGCCTATCAATATGTGTGTGGACTGTGGTTAAGAATAAAAGAGAATTGAAATGGAAAAGACATTCTAAAGGAGTGATTATGTGGGATTAGAATTCTCTTCATTTTAAATAAAATTATATTTGATGGTTCAGATATAGCAAGGATATGACTTATATGGTATAGGTATACACTCGCACTATAGAAGGTATATTTATAGACTTGAATTAATTCACATGTAAACAAAAGGGTAAGTGTCCCTCCCTCATGATGGATATAGGTAGCTCCAAAACCATTGATTGAAGGGGTATTGATTCATTATGTCCTTTTCCCTTGAATAGACCTAATGATGCCCTCCTAAGTTGTTGTTTTTTTTAAAAAAGGAATCCTATTTAACTTTTTGATATTTTTTTCTGGATCCGTTTATCATGAAGTTAATTTTATCATAATTTGGTCAATTGACAAATACATTGCTGACACGTATAGGGAGAGATCGCCTCTCCAACTTGCATGTCGATACTGTATTAGTCGATTGATAAAAGTTAACTTCATAATAACCACTCACTTTCTTTATTCAAGAGGTTTGCCTATGACCACATACTTTAATTTTTTTTGATATATAAATTTATTTCATTATTATCTTAGTCAAATTAATTTTAAAAGTGCTGAAGAAAAAGTTTTGATTTCACCTATTTTCTACTGAAGGCAGTTAAACTGGAGAGAGTGTAAATATTGTTTATAATAAGGACATAGTAATTACTTTTTATCAGTTTGATACAAAAAATAGCATATGATATATAAATAACTGGTTGATGGAGTTTATTTGGAACTTCAAACTTTATACTATATTTATAAGTTTGACTTGGGGGATAACTATTCTTCTTCATGTTTTTGAGGGAGAATGAATGAAAATTTAATATTTATTATTTATAAAATTGAATGAGAATAATAATTTTATTTGAATGAATCAAGATTATTTCCTACCCAATGTTTTAATGAGTGAAAAACAAAAGAAATGAATGAAAAATTTAACCACTTTTCTTGTCAAATATTTTCGCCCAAAAATCGACGAATTTAAAAGAAAAATTAAATTACATAATATTATATTTTATAATCCATGTTATACCCTCTAACTTTTAAACATAATAAAAGGGTGACTTAGTAATTTAAATGTTAAACTTAAATTTTCTTTTCTTTTCTTTATAAACTTAGTAACAACATGAAAAAAAAACATACAATCTTTTTATTCTTTTATTTTTCATCATAATTTAATTTCCCAATTTTAATTTTATTTTTTTGGTCCCAAACCCTGAAACAGAATGTTAGTATATTCTATCATTATAAAATCACAAAGCCCTGAGGCCCTGACCCATGAGCAAATACTTCGCTCATAATGATGAATTGAACGAAGGCCCATAAATCAATAGACTTTGGTCCAATGGACTAGATACTAATAACATGAAACGCACAGAGGATAATAATGTAAATGCAACAAAACTAGGGTTTTATTAGGATTTGCCTTATAAACTAGCTAACTCAGTTCCATTTTTTGCAGCAGACATCATTGCTGGAGTTCCCTCAACCTCTTCATCTCAGGTGCCATTCTCTCTGTTTCTCGTGTCTCGTTCTGGTTTATTTTATATATCATGGATGCATATACATATAATCTAGTTGATCAAATGCGTTCACTTCATTGAAACTGGAGAGTTCCTATCTATAAATACACGTTTCTACGCCCATTAGCGGCTATATCTATAAGTTTTATGATTTTGCTGCATTTTTTATTAACTTCATTTTTTTAGTTTGGTTACTTGATTGATGGAATTTTCAACAATTTTTTGGGACGAAATTTATGAATTTAGTAATAATTACTTAGAGTAATGTGCATTGGAATTAGAATTGGAGTATGTTTTGAATGTTTCTATCAGTATTCAGTAGCTATGTGGTGTTTAGTGAGATTATTAGGTTAACTTTTGGCGTTCAGTTGATTACTCAAATTAGCCTATATGGGATGTTTAGCAAATGATATCACACAAGCAGGTGGAGACCTGGAGGGCCTGTAACCCCAATGGGAAACCTTTCACCTCCTTGCACAATTTTTTAGCAAAACCCTAAAGTAGTATTAGATCTGGAAGAGAAATATATTATTATTTGGTGCAAAATGTTTCTATGCCTATATGTTGTTTTTTTGAGGCACAACATGGCTTACTGATCCTACCTAGATATTGTAAAGGGTTGATATGGTTTCTTTCATTAGATGGGGGAAAATTAGATGAAGAAAAGAAAGGTTGTTTACATGCATGATTTGCATCTGGAAAGGATGTGACACGTAACAAATGACATGTTTACATTCATTATACATTAAATGTCTATAGAAGTAGATACATGCCAGGCTGCACCCTTCGTTCCTATGTTCTAGTCCTTAAATTAATTAGTGTAAGTTTTATGTAATAGCACATGTTTGGATGAGTACAGAGTCTATGAACAAGAAAACAGTATCTCAGATGAATTACACATTGGTTGTTTACATTTGCATCGTATTTTGTTTATTTCATGTACTTGTTTATGGTGTTTGGAGGCCAATTTGTTATTGATATGTTTGTGTATTAAATTCTGTTTATTACTACGTTTAACTTTTGTTTACTTGTGGGGTATGATAAAAATTTTGTAGGTTGGGATGCTGCATTTTTGTTCTACTATATTTGTTTAATGTTTATTTTGTTACTCTATTATCTGATTTCCTTTTCTTTTTTCAACAGATTTAGTCAAGCATTTGAACAAGAACAAAAATGTCTGGGTAAGTCCACACCCCTTCTTAAAAGTGCTAAGCATGTTTTTTCCTTTGCATTTTGTTTATATTTTCTGTTGTTTTTATGATCAAGATGCTACTTGTTATGTTATGTAAAACATGAATACTGTACTTCAATTAAATAAAGTTTGATAAGTATGATTTTGGAGAACCAACTGTTCATTTTAGTTTGGTGGTTAGAATCATTTTCTGAAGAATATTTCTGAGGCATATTTCCTATTTGACTTTTTGAAGGTTGGAAGTAATTTCTGGTGTTAATCTATAGTTCTTTTTTCTTAATTGTTGTTCAAAAGCCTCCTGTTGTTGAGAAGGGATTTTTTTTTTGACTTTGAATGTTTGTTGACCTTGAAATGCATGTGAAAATTTTTATTGGAGGGGACATATTTCCTATCTACATTAGGCTTGTGAGATTGAGCTTGGGACATCATTTCAAACAGTTGCGTGTTTGGATGTTTGTTAAAGCAATGCATGAACCGAAAATATGTTATTTAGCCAAAAAAAATTACATGCTATTTTTGATTCCTTATTTTTCTTCAGCACAATTTGTGCTTATCATTTCTGGTAAATTTCTCATGCCTTTTTTATTACTAATTTTTGGGGATGTGTGAATCATTGAATGTTTTTACTCAAAAACTCTCGTAGATAATTAAGAAAACAATCATCGACCTTTTTAAAGATGATTTGTGCTTCCCTATACATCCTTGTTTTTTGGCTTTTAAAATCTCTCTTTGTGACTTCTGTTTGAAGGGTGTATCTCATCTTTGTTCAATTGTTTAATTTCAGTGAAGAGGTGGTTGTTGCAGCTGAAGCACCTGCACCTGCACCTGCTTCAGCTCTAGGTGAGCCAATGGACATCATGACAGCACTGCAACTTGTGCTTAGAAAGTCACTTGCCCATAGAGGGCTTATCCGAGGTCTTCACGAGAGTGCAAAGGTGATTGAGAAGCATGCTGCCCAGCTCTGTGTATTAGCAGAGGACTGCAACCAACCGGACTTTGTCAAATTGGTCAAAGCACTTTGTGCTGACCACAACGTAAGCTTGATAACAGTCCCCAGCGCAAAGACTCTTGGTGAATGGGCTGGTGTAAGTACAACTCTAGCGCTAGCTCTGCATCTTTCTGTTTTAAATTCTTTTGTGTTATATTAATTACATCATTCTCCCTCCCTCCCTCCCTCCCTCCCTGTCGCCTCTATTATTAGTTTGATACTTTATGGCTTCTCAGTGTGCTATTGTAACCGTCCACTTGTTTCCTAGTTATCTTGGTTTCCGAAGTGTAATCCCACAAAAAAAAAAGTTTGCCTGATATAGTTGCATCTTTTCAAAATCCAGCATCTTAATTTCGTCCCTCTCTAAAGCTCTAACCTCCCTCAACCCGTATCTTGTTTGTTCGTGTTTTCCATTTATTATTTGATTTGTGAAGAAAAAATATGTTTAGCGTTTCGTTATGGTTTCTCCATGCAGTTGTGCAAGATTGATACAGAAGGTAATGCACGGAAGGTTGTTGGTTGCTCTTGCGTTGTTGTAAAGGTAGTTGATTTTGAAGCAATTTATCTCTCATCAGTCTATTTATTTGGCGCTAACAATAATTTCAACATTTCTGTATGCTTTGTAGGATTATGGAGAGGAAACCGATGGTCTTGTTATTGTTCAGAATTATGTGAAGTCTCACTAAGTGGTTACCAGTGGATTCTACATTCAGTTAGGCTTGATTTTGTGTTTGTCTTTAAAAATCTCTCTCTAGTACTTCTGACAGAAAACTTTAGATTGTTCAATTGGCAAAATTTCTAGAGTTTGACAAGATTTTGGCAATTTTGAGATTTCAAGTTATTTGCATAATGTATGTTGGTTATATGACTCACTCAGTTTGCAAGATATATTAAATGTGGTTTTAAACCTGGATCTGATTACTGTTGTTGCTCGATTAAAGTTGTCTTTTGATTGAAAAAATATGATTCTTTCTTGCTACTTCTTCTTTCCTTATTTTATGAATGAGTGCCAGTGTCAACGTGGTTCTGCAACTAAGGTAGTAGCTTAGCTCACTTTGGTATTGAGAGAGTGATTTTTACAATTGGGCTGTTGTAAATGACATTTTGGCCAAATAATGTTTCTTATAATTAGATTGGAATAGCACTCATCTTCATTCTTCACATCACGTCAAGAGTTGTCTTGAGCTTTCTTTAAATTTCTGTCTTTATACTTCTCAAACAAAGTCGTTATTAAAGTTAATTCTGGTCCGAGAAATCTGGCCTCGTGTCCGAGGGGTAGACCTCTTGTTTCTGACGGGTAAGAATATACGACTTTATACAGTAAAAGAGACGCATTTACAACTAAGCTATCACCTTTGGTCTTTTGCCGAGTAGTTAATTACCACCAAAATGTATAGTCCAATATCTATCCCGTCTCAATGGTAACACCCATTTTAGAAAAAAATTAATAACTCCATGAATGGCCTTTTTTTTAAAGTTTCCTTGTTAGGTCATTTTAAACAATTGCACTCACATGCCCAACTCCACAAACAGCCAAGCTAATGCAACAACACAAATTAACTACCGAATGGAGAAGTCTGATGATTATGACCACAGATACACCATTGCAAACACAACATATTACATCATTGTGTGACTGAATCAATCTCAGAAAAATTGTAGTACAAAATGTTTCTCAAATAGTACTAGTGTGGTTATGATGTTCAGAAATGATAATAATCTTCTCACACATAAAAAGATACTGCTACATCACTAACATCTTCCATAGGCATAAAAGGGGAAAAAAGAAAAGAAAATCCAGTATCTAAGCACAGTTGACCATTCATAGTACTTTGGATTACTTGCTTATAGTAACTGGGAGGTAGACGCCCTCTGCAGCTAACCAAATGTTATCTGGACGTTTCTCACGTACACCACAAACCTACAGAATTACAAGTTTCAACATCATTATAACTCGGACAGAAAGTTAAGAAGCTCTCTCTGTTGACCGTGTGACTATGAATAGGAAAGCAAGAAAAAAAATGAAGTGTTTGGATGTATTTCTGCCTAATGCTTAAACTTTATAAGAAATAAATGTTGTGGATTTTCCAGCTGGTACAGGACATCCACGTATGAATTTACGCTTGTTTGGTGGGCTGCAAGGGGAAGAGAATAATTTTTTTTAACCGGGGGTGGGGGTGGGGGGTGGGGTGGGACTTTCATGATCTATTCTATTGCAGTCCTTATTGAGTACAGTTGGGAGTTATTGGCATATGAATATGCTACTTTATCAAAAGATGTAGGTCATAGTCCTAAAGATTCATCCTCAAGATACAGAACTGGCTTATGGAACCATGCTACAATTTCCAGATTTAAGTTCTCACCTCTTGCTGACCCCCGGCAATACGGCTGAATTTCTTGTCATGACTGTGCAGATATCCGCCAGTGTCCACATGATGAAGCCTGACCTTTTGATCTTGCCTCCAGATTTTTCCACTTCCCTCAACTTCTAGTCTAAGGATAACATAGTTTGGGGTTGGGGGGAAGACATGTTGTTATCAGCAAATTTGGTCACCAAGAATACTTGAAAACAAAGTTATTGTATGTCTCACCTCCAATAATCCCCAGTGTCAGAATTGCTATCATCCCCGAAGCAACTCACCTACACATTAATGGAGTTCAAAATTTGAAACGAAACAGCCAAACAGATAGTATTTATCACGAGTAAGATTTTTAACAAAGTGTAAAGTACTGGATTCTTAAGATAAACACACAAAAAGCAACCTCCTGACCTACAATCCTAAAGTACAACGCAAAAACCTACAAATTAAAATGGAGAAGAACGCTCTCTTGT
This sequence comes from Panax japonicus, assembly GCA_020205505.1. Classification (NCBI taxonomy): domain Eukaryota; kingdom Viridiplantae; phylum Streptophyta; class Magnoliopsida; order Apiales; family Araliaceae; genus Panax; species Panax japonicus. Next base: position 73,076,914 of record CM035098.1, on the reverse strand, counting down.
CCTTTGTAATAATCTAAGGCATCCAAATATCACTCCCTACGTTCTACAAAAAGTCCCGTTTGAAAATTTTACAACAATTTAAGGATATATTTTTGTTCCATCCTTCTACTTTGTTGATAAGACAGTGTGATTTACGTTTACCATCACAGGGATTAGTTGGTAGCCTGGAGTGGAAGCATTAAGTCTATGAGGAAAGCTCGATAGATTAATGAATCAGGAGTAAACAATCTACATCTAAGACTAATATTGGGTTGCTCAAGTTTGCTTAAATCCAAACTCCAAATTGGAGCTTGAGCCTGACTAGTGTGCCAAGCTCAAATGAGGCCATAACTAAAGTACTTAACTGTAAAGAAATGAGCACAATTAGTTTAAGTGTTTGTCTGTTTGACTTTAAGGTAACTGGTCAATACAATATTGAACTGAGAATAAAGAAAGCTCAGTGATGAGTGTTACAATGTGTTGAAGCCTAATTTGCTTATTTCATGAGTGCGTGTTAAAAGAATATCAAGACAACTGAGCACGAAGAAAGCTCAAATAATTAGCTAGTAATATAGACCCCAATTTATTTGGCTAGTTCTATAGCCATACATGGTTGGAAATACACTCAATAATGACTTACTGCTCAAGGATTATGGATTATTCACCTATATGAAACCTCAGGTATTCTGATAAGCTTGCAAGTTGACACAAGAGTAACTTGGATTTTAAAGGGCTAAGAAGTACATAGAGGCAAATAAACAGAAAGTCTAAAGCACTTCCAATTCACCAACCTCCAAATTACCCGAAATGGGGGACGCATGTAAGTGGCTATGCAGCCATCTCCGGGTCCTCATATGCTGCAACCGGATGATTGTTCCACTTTCAATCGTGTCTCCTTGTTTGGCAGACGTGTCCAGAATAGGCCTAACAATCTGGAATATAAAGAATCCCAATTTCAATAGAAAATAGAAGAATTCAAACAACATTTAGCTAAAAGCTTTTAAAACCATAGAAAAACATATGAAATTTATGAAAACAAACAGGAAGCATAAACAAACCCAGTAGCTGTTGGAATCATCAACATTTGGAAAACCAGTGACTGACTGTTGCCCACTTCCGGAACCATATGGCACATCATGTGAGTGCAGCCGGAATTTCGTCTTCTCATGCATCAGCTTGGTCACAGACCCAAATGTAATCTACCAAACAACCACCATCAAATAAAACATCATACTTTTTTCCTATCCAATATCTCAACTTTATATTTATTACAAAAATATACCTATCTTTTCAACAATCTGAGAACTAATCCCAGTAAAACAAAACTATCACTGACACACAGACACCTCTTGGGAGATCCCATTATGTTTCTTTTAAAGGATCAATGCAATTTAATGAAGCCTATCGTCAAGTATTCAGTTTTCAAAGGCCTCTAAGCTCAAAGAACAAAAACTAATTGAACCATATAATCTTTTAATAACCAACAAGTGAATAAGCTAATGAAGAAATTGTATTATTTTTTTTTGAAAAAAACAACAATTCAAACACAATAAAATCAGACAAACTTGAACACTCCAATTCAAACTTTTGAGAGACTTATTAACCCATGGCCTCGTCTGATTATATACTTAAACCCAGAAAAAACAATGGAGTATCACCAATAACTGAACCAAGTGAGAAAGCTAATACATGAATTATCTAGAAATAACAATTCCTAAACTATGAAACCGGCAAACTTAAACAATTCTATTCACAGACTTATAAAACACCCATTAAATCATCTACTTATACATACTGCTTGAGGAGCTATCAAAAACCCCTTCGAATGAACAATTCCCATAAATCCCCCCCCCCCAAAAAAAGGAATATCACCAATAAACCAATTTATGAAGTAAGAAAAAAGCTACCTCGACTCCTTGAGAATGAGAAGAATCAGCAGAGACAGGAGAGTTAAAGCTGTAATCGGAATCGAGAGATAAAAAGAGAAAGATAGCGAGGCCGAAGAACGATAATGCCATTACGAGTAAAAGCAATATGAACCAAGTCCGCTGCCAAAATGGCAAGTTCAGATCCGATTCAGATAAGGAATTCAGGGACTGTCTGTAAACAAACCGAGTCCTACCCGAAGTTAGGGTTTGATTGGGCGATGAAGAAGAGGAAGACGAGGATGGTGGTTTTCTTCGGGAGAGGTTACTTTGCTGTTGCCCTGACGGAGCCACGGCTGTAAATTTCTCTCGTCGGAGCCTCCGGCTGGAGATCCGAACTGTTACCGGCAGATTAGTCGAAAGCGAAAGAGGAATGAAAATAGATATGGAGAGATCTCGTATTAGCTTGAAATCGAGACCAAAACCATGAGGTCTGAGGCGTTTTTATAAGTTGCAAGTGCCACGTAAATAGTAATCGTATGACTAATTAGATTGTCACATGTGGAGTATACTGACAATTAAGTAGCTGACTTGGAAACTGCTTATTTAACGTTTTTTTTACTCCGTATTAATTTTATTTGGATAAATATATCCTAACTAGTTACTAATTTTATAGAGTAGTTTTCATTCTATTCTAATTCTAATTGTAATAAGGCACACATGAAATAAAATTAAGAAAATAATATTAATTATAAATATTTATGTTAATTAAATGAAAAATTATTAATAATATTTTTTTGAGAGAAACGGAATAATTAGCGCGGTTCTATGAATCTCATTTATTAATAAATTTCGCAGTTATAACGACTTTATATCATATACATGTGAAAATATTTAAAGAGATGCATAAAAAATATTAATTATTAATTTTTATAAATTTTAGAAGGTTGTTTAAATAGATTTGGAGGGAGAAAATGTGGACTTAAATAATTTTCTGTATATATGAAGAATAGAAGTACAGTAGTTGAACTAAACATTTCGTGGGTGGGTTGGTCATGTCAAGTGCTAGGAACAAGACAGTCGAGTTACGTGGACTGGACTGGACTGGACTGGACTGGACAAAAGCAGTCAAAGAAATGTACCAACTTATTACAATTACGAATGCACATTCTCATTATCAACATCCAAACCAATTGGGTATTAAAATGTAAATTCCACACACCATATACACAAATAATTAACCCCCTCCCTCCCTCTCTCTTTCTTTTTATCATAAGCTAAAAAAGACAACACGCACGCAGACTAGAGTAGAGAGTAGAGAGTAGAGAGTAGAGAGTAGAGAGGCAGATTGATAGAGATAGATAGGCATAACATAATTCTCCACTTTATACCCATCTCCATTTTATAGTATGTGTTCGCGTACCCGCCATTTTGTGCTCTGTCTGTCTGTGTAGTGTAGGGGTTTTAAGGGTGAAATTTGATAGGGTTTCTAGGTTTTTGTGCTGACCTGAAAAAATGGCTTCTCCTACACATCCTCCTCCTTTTTCAGACAAGGAGCTTGAACAAGGTCTCAAAGACGCTGGAGCTAGGCTTCAAACGCCCCCATCTTCAACTGACCAACTCCTCAATCTTCTTGATGTGAGCACCCTACCTGTATACATATATATATATATATATATATATATATTTCCAATTTGCTAAAAATTGACATTCAGTTAATTAACAGAATTAAGAAATTTCTTCTATTTTGCTCTCTAATTTTGTTAACTAGTTGAAGACTTCTTTAACTGGCTTGGTTTTGTTTGAACAATTGTCAGGGGAATAGATGACTTTTACCTGGGTAGCTACTCATTTTCTGTTGACTAAATTCTAACGTTCTATATGTCTGATTGATGATTGTTTGCTTGATTAGTGATCAAATAAGTTTGATTTAAAGGTGGTTTGATACTAATTGAATTTTCTCTTAGAATCACTCAGAGTTAATAAATGTATGATCATTGTTGGTTGATATTTGTTAGTTTTATACAGCATTTCCTTTCCTTTTTTCCATGGCCTTATGTCAACTGTATTTTAGATTGCAGATAGCTAATGACGTATTAGGACTACACAATTCTAAAAGAATCCTCTCTTTCTCGTCCGAAATTGTTAGGCTACATGTGTATGATTGAACTAATGTATGATTATTGTTGGTTGAATGTTGTTAGGCTGCTGCATTCACATAATTCCTTTCTCTGGGTTCATGCTGTTTTTTTCAGAAAGTAGAGTGTCTCTTATCCAAGATAGATCAGGTACCATCCAGGTCAGTTCTTGGCGCACTTCAGCCCTGCATGAAGGCACTAACTGGCACTGAACTCTTGAGGCATGCTAATACGGATGTGAAAGTTTCACTTGCATCTTGCATCAGTGAAATTACGAGAATAATTGCACCGGATTCTCCTTTCAGCGACGAAGAAATGAAGGTAATTCGAATGCCATTAATCAAAATTTCCCTTGCTTTCTATATTAAGATAAACCAACTTTTGTATCAATATCGTTGTTTCAACTTTATTGTAATTCATACCTGGATGATGTAATTCCAGACTGTTATGTTGTCTACTTTTCCATTTGTTTGGTCTACAGGAATATTTTCAGCTGAGTGTAATGGCAGTTGAGAAAATATCTTATACATCTGGTAGCTGTTACTTGAAAGCTGTTTCAGTTCTTAAAACTCTTGCAAACATCAGGGTGTGCGTGCTGATGTTGGACCTCGAGTTGGATGAATTAATTATTCAAATGTTTCAGCAGTTTCTAGATACCAACAGGTACATAAGAGATAATTTGTACTTTCAGTTATTTGGCTGACCTAGATTTATTACTTGTAGAAATATTATAGACTTCATTATACTTCTATAATATATTTCCTTTTTTTTATGTTTTTTCCTGTTCAAGTAATTGAAGCTTGAGTAGAAGTTGGAGCTTAGCACGTTGCATGTCTTGACATCAATAGTTGTTTATTTCTGTGCACTTTTATAAGCTTCTTCCACTGCATGGATTATCCTGACTAATGAATTCAACATGAAGTATAAGTTATTCACCAGCGCACATGGCAAATGCTTCCTGACGCATTTTTGAGAAGCATGACTGTGCCAATAATAATGGAGGTTTTTACTTGTGTGAATTACAGAAAGAGTGGTAGGCTATGAACTGTTATTGTTGAAATATTCCAAAAATATAGCATAAGGTTTTAAATTCTCCCAAATTCTGGATCAGCTATTTACTTGAATTTAGTTCTGTCCAAGACCGTGACTAAATTTTATCATTCAAGTGTCTGATTTTTAAAGCCAACTTATTGCTGATCTGATGTATTGTTGTTCTGAACATCTTTTTGTTAGTTACCCTAAACTAGTTTATTATTTGGTGTCAGATCAACATTTTGTCGATCTGATACAGATTTGTTCATGGATCAACCTATTGCTAGTTACTTTAGTCTAGTTATCGTTTGGCTCTAAAAGTTTAATCAGCTCATTTACTTCGAGTGACATTCTCCTTAAATAATTTATCACATCACTAGTACAATCCCTGTCTAAAACTCATCTCATCACAGTTTCCACTGATTTTGGTAAATTCACGGGAGGCTGAATTTTTGTCTAACTAGAGCTTAATGAACCATCGTGGCATTTCCCTACTTTTCTTTTTAGCTTCATATTTACAGGTCTCATTCTATTTAAAATTTATAGTACTTGGGCCTTTATTGTTTCAATTGCAAGTCTTTATCATTTTCATTGCAAGTCTTGATTGAGTGGCTGCTATTATTTGTGCGTGAAGAGGTACTAGGTTTAAGAAAAGATGAAAAGTATTAATAATCAAATATTTAGACTTGGTTCTCTTGGTCCCTGACGGTTTGCTTTAAGGATATTTTTTTGACTTGCATTAAGAATATGGAAGTTTTATAACTTAATCCTCTAGTGCCATTTTGAGTACTGTAATCAATTAAATTTTATTGAAAGTCAAGTCCTATGCAGAAGCAGTGGTCAAAGGCTGCTAGCTTTCATATTTATTGATCATCCTTGTTGAAATTTTTTTGTGCCGTTGGACTTGTACCTTTGCTAGAATCCATTAGATGTTTACAACCCTGTCTCTTTGCCTTACCTGTAATATTATTCCCCCTCTCTCATACATACACCTTTTATTGTCTCCTTCAGATGTAAAGTTCCTATGATTTGGTCTTCAAGTAAGTGAGTAATCAACCTAAAGCTTTAAATGAGCCTAGGTGAGGCAAGTGCTGGGTTCATCAGCTATTCTCATTTTGATGTTAATGAATTTCAAATTGACATATTGGCATTGATTACTTGATAAGCAATTGATATTGGGTTAGCTTCTTTTCAAAGTATATCGATCAAAAGTTTACTTGATCCAATTTATTGCGCCAAAAAATGTTGCTTATTATTACTTATTATTTTGTCATCGAGTTGAGCTTGAAAGGGTCTAATAACTAAGGTGCTCTTAATTCATTGGTGATAGTAACTGTACTATGTTAGGGCTTATGTATGTTGTGTATGTGTCTTTATGAAATACACATATCTTTCTCCAGGACTGTTTGGTACTCTTGGCAAAAAAACTCTTGCCAATGATCATAACTGATGTTCCTTGCCTTCTTTTAAGGTCCAGCCAACCTGATGTTGTATTATCATACATGGAGAAAATCATGACCTTAGTCATAGAGGAAAGTGAAGAACCTTCACTTGAGCTTCTGAGTCTTCTTCTAACTAGTGTGAAAAGGGAAAATCAGGTAGCTACCTTTTCCTTGGCATTGTTTTCATTCTAATCTAGTTTACCCTTCACTTATTAGGATTTTATCAGCCAGACTTTCTTTCAGTCATTTTTTTAAAATCATTTTTTTCTTTTTTGGTGTTTTTCAGAATGTTTCGCCTCTTGCATGGGAACTGGGACAAAAAGTCTTAAAGAACTGTGCTGATAAGCTCAAACCTGATCTCCCAAAAGCAGTGAGATCCATGGGAATTTCTTATCATGATTATGCTGAAGTTGTTGCTTCAATATGTCAAGATACACCAGGAAGGGACTTTGTGGTGCGTGTTTCCTGTTAACTTGCGTCTAGTAGCTATACTGAATTGATTTTTTGCTTTAGATGATTTAATGTACTGGTTCTATCTGTTGTGAATTCAGATATCCTTTTATCATGATATACTTCCTCCATTCCAAAATACAGAAGGCTCAGTTTTGGCTTGTTGAATAGAGATTTTTTTTCAAATACAAAACTGATGAATTCATTTAATTTTAGACAATACAATTATGAAAATTGTAAACTAACTAAAGAGTACTATTAATTACAAGATTTATTGTTTTCAAACTTAAAAGAATTGCATCAATGAATTTGAAAGGTTAAACTTGGTCATATTTTGAAATGGGTGGAGTATTTGGCTTTCTTACTTGGTGTTTTTTTTGTTATTGATACATTCAACAACATTTACCCAGTGTTTTTTATCTGATAAAGTAAATAGCATTTTACTCGGTGCTTTACTTTTGAAATATTCTTTTTCATGCAAAGATGCCAAAGATACCAAAAATGCCAACTATTTTCTAATATTCCATTGCCTATAATAGAGCTGGTCTTTATCTCGCATATTCTGGCACTTCACTTGATGCTCTCAGTTTGGAATTGAGTTTTACCCATATCAGGTAGGTAGATATTTGTGTACATGCTTACTAAAGCTATGCCATCATTGTAATAGTTGTGCATTGGTGAACATTCTTTCGTTCTTGTTTATAGTAAAATCATTCTAAGTATAATTTCTTTTTCAGGAGATTAACGAGCTTGTACCAGATGCCATTTGTCTAGAACTTACTCCAGCTGTGGATGATCTACCAAAGTCAGTGATGAACAACGACACTGCTTTAACAAATAAGTACGACACTCAGGGGAATGAAAAGTCTCTGAAGGCCTTAAACTATTTCCAACAGAGAGGTACTGATTCGAGAAGCAATTCCCAACTTGAAAATATAGATGCCAGAGAAGAAATGACACAAGAGTTACATCCTGAAGCAATTCAAAAGAAAAGGGGTAGAAGACCTAATTCTTTAAGAAAAGAAGAGGAAGGATATGATCATTCCTGGATTATTGGAGTAAGTAGTTCTCTCAAAATTCCTTGTCGCACAAAGAATCCCAAAAAGAAAAATCGTAATCCATCTAAGAGTTCAGCTTTTGAGGAGTCAGCTTCTCCATCAGAACCTGGAAAGGAGACCCAGCCTCATGTTTTATCAGTGAGAAATGTACATCGTAAGAGTATGACTTCATCACCATCCCAAAATCATAGTCATCCAGATGGAATTCACCCCAAATTGCATCAGAAAAAGAAAATAGACATCTTAATGAATCAAGACAGTGGTCTGGACCTATTATCAGTTTCAGTGGGAGATCTACTGAGAGCTCAGGATGAGGAGAAAGCTTCACAGAGAGTAGCTGCCACTTTGAGAAAGGAATCTGAAAGCACTGTAGGTGCTAAAGCAAAACGTAGGAGGGGCCTTGGGAATAATGCATCTGAAAGTACTGGAGATGCTAAAGCAAAACATAGGCAAGCACTAGGGAAAAATGTATCTGAAAGCACTGGAGATTCCAAAGCAAAAGTCAAGAGGGGCCTTTTGAAAAATGTACCTCCTTCTAAGACTGTTGGGATCTGCAGTGATCTTGAAAGAAAACAAGAACTATCTGTCTGGCAAATTGATGCTATGGAACAAAAAATAGGCATAAATACTCCAGATAGGCATGCTACTGAAAATCCTGCTGATGAAATTGGCTATATTGAAGCTTCTAAGGTCAAACACAAAAGGAAGTGTGCTCTGCCAAAGGAAGAGGTATGTTTGTATCATAATTTAGGATTGCTGGTATGTCAGTTGTATGACTTCATCCAGTCAATTATCCAATCAAACTTGTGATTGTTTTGATGAAGTAGTATGTCAATGCTGTTAACTTTTTGTTAAATGCTGATAATGAATTAGTTTGTGTTTTATTATCTGTGGGTTAGTCATAGCCGAAGATTTGTATTAGGCTTGCTTCTTCAGCGTTTATCATGTCCCGTAAGAGTAAGTTTCATGTTAAATGAATTAAAATATAGCAATTGGCTTCCTATATTCGCACATCCTATTCAGAAAACTCACGTATAGCAATATTTGTGTCTAATGTTTAGCACTACCTCTGGCCACCAAAGAATGTCACAAATAGCACAATTAAAGTTGGTCTATTTTTATAAATCAAAATGGTAGTTTGTTGCATAATTTTCAGTATTGCACTTAAGATATTGTAACATAGGGGTCCCTTGAAACAATATAGTATTTGGTGCAAAATTTTACTTTATTTTTGAAAAAATGATGTCCGCAAATGAGATTTTGTTTATGTGATGATGGATGAGGAGGGACTGTGATTTAATAACAGAAACAAAGATTATAATAACTTGTAACATAAATGAAGAACGGTGAAAATGGGAAGGCCAGATGAAGTAACATGTGGAAGATGATTGCTCCATATGCTGACATTGCATCATTACAAAGAAATTTCAATGTAGAAAACACTCGTAACATATTCTTGTGTAACACAAACTCCAAGTTACTTTTACTATTCATATAATAAAAGTGATTTCTCGGTATTTTTTTTATACCAGATGTTTCAGTTATTTTGAGAACTATAAAAAAAACAAATTTTATATCTACCGAGGGCCTTACATAAGGGTGCCTAATAGTTAATAAATGTTGAGATTTCCTTAGAATGAGACACAAATATTACAACTTCAGTAAATTGAGACAAATATTATGACTTTTGTAAATTGAGATAAAATGTCGAAATTTTTGTGTTCCACTAGGAATCATGCTCATTTTGGATTGTGCCAGTTTACTATGCCAGCTTACCACGAGATTTTTGTTGTTTGATTAATTATCCGTAATATTCTCTCCATCCAGAAAAAAGAGTCCCAAGTTCTGTCACTTTTTTTTACGAATATTAAAGAATGCATATGACACATCTATTTTTTTCAATAGTTTTCTTTGAATCCGTAAGCAAGTTTATTACTAGTTTTCAGTTGAACCTCTTCAAATGGTTGAAGCTCTTAAGTTCTAATAGCATGCTTTCCAATTTGTGCAGCACAGAACTTGATTTTTTTGCTTAGAAATTTTTTATTGATTATACCTAATCTTTTTTTCCACTACTTCTAAACATTATAAGAATCGTGTTCACAGATAATGAAATGTTTTGTATATGTTGTGGGCGAGTGTGTGAACGAGCGAGAGAGTGGTTAATTTTAATACTTGTGAACAAGGAAATTTTCGTTTCTCAAGTTTAATTATAGTTAAAATTCTCTTGCTCAGTATCATGATGAGGAGCTGGTTGGTTGCAAGATAAAGGTTTGGTGGCCAATGGATAAGATGTGAGTACTTAAGGAACATTAATATTATGCCTTGAATATTTATGATGTTCTTTACATGTTACCTACTTTGTTAGACATTGAAAACATTGTATCAGAGTCCTCTTTCTTGTTCGTATATTGCCAGAGGACTTCGCTACCATTACCGAACATCCAAAAGACCTAAAAGTCAAGGGACAATTCTTCTAATTTTATTGAGAAAAAACAGAATTTGGAAAAAAATATAAATACGGTTTTGCCTACTTTTTTGTGGTTATACTTGAATAATATTTTTCTCTTTCTATTTCACATTTTCACTCTGTTGCTCTGATCATCCATCTCGACCTCCACAAACATCTCTTTCTCTCTCTTGCAGAGCATTACACCCTGCCAAAAATAAAATCAAATATTATAGTGTGTGTGTGTATATATATATATATATATATATATATATATATATATGTAACGGCAATGCAAGAAAGATATATACATAGAAAAGTCAAAAAATACATAGCCATCCATCTATATACTGAAGACATACTTGCATATCTTGTGCTTGGAGATAGAGCAGTTGTCGACAAAGTTTTGATGCTCAATTAGCCCAGTAAAATTCCTAATTTCTTATCTTCATCCAAGTAGATAGCTCATAGATATTTTTGATTATGCATAATAACAGTCGTCTCTCTATACCTACCTTGCCAATTCTCCATAGTAACTGCATCAACAGTTCAACACCACTAACTCCAATTTATCACTTGAACTCTCTCAGTCCCTATAGTTTCAAACTTTCGATTGCAATTAGTTTCAACATCTGATACCTAGTAAGCTGATAAATATTTTCACTGAAAAATTATAAATTTTGAAATGTCATGACTCATGCAGGAACAGACTCTACAAGATAGTTGAACTCAGTTGAAAAGTACATCACTTGCCGTGTTCTGTACATGTTTAATGTGTTAGTTTATGTTGTTTAATAGATGGTTAGATATCTTTTCAAGTCTTGACTCTAAGTCTCTAACCCAACTTTGAGTTGGCTGAAACAATTATTAGGTTTGATGCTAACTGTCCTTAGAGTATTTGCATGTTAGTTTTTTTTAGTTTAATTTGTTCTATTCTTTTTACCTTTTGGTTTTGTCTGCAGGTTCTATGCAGGTGTTATTACTGCATTTGACCCAGAAAGAAAGAAGCATAAGGTAACATGGGAAGATGACTCCTATTGACCAAGTTTATCAGGCATTGATTTCAATTACTTTCTTCACAACAGAAACCGTGTAAAATATACAAATTTATCCGTCTATTGGTTTCTGCTTCCAGAAAACTCTTGCCACTTGATTCTTTCTTGATTAAATTTGGTGTAATTGGAGTATGATGTCTTCCTTTGCAGACTTTGCCAGCATTATCTTTTAGCCTTCCTATTGTTGTGCTATCAGTCTGGAGGAAAATATTCCTCCCTTATGAATTTCTTTTCTCTTTATTGTATAAACTATACTGAAGACTTGCTAATCTGATCATAAATAGTTGTTGTGACCGTCTTTTTAGGTAAAATATATGGATGGTGATGAAGAAATATTAAATCTCAGAGAAGAACGTTGGGAACTTGTTGAAGATGTGGGTGCTTTGCATGATATGTATCTTTGCTTGCTTATTTGATTGTTTGTTTGTTTTAGGATTTCTTTTTTCCTTTAAGGTGTCTTGATTTGGATAATTGAGTGTGTTTACTGACAGGGGGAAGATAGTGAGGCTACTGAAGATAACAAGCCAGGTGTTAATGCTTCAATTAATTGGTAAACGCCTTGTAATCATATTGCTTTTGCCTTTCGACTTCATTTAAAATTTGAGACATTCACATCAATCTCCTATGTATTTCTCAAACAGGTTACACTTTTAGTTTCTTATAGGACAATTTTAAAATGTTAGCATTAGTTGTAAAATGTTGTTATTATTAGCACCTTAGTTAAATGTTAAAGAACTGTATATACTGATATACAATGACGTGCTAAATCACTGATTTTTGCTGCTATCTACATTAGGTGAATACTGGTTTATGCAATATTTTAGTAGTTTCTTATGACCACATAAGTAGTTTCTTAACATTCATATCTTTTGCGGAAGTTATACACCCTTGAAATCGGACATCTTATCAAATTGAGCTCTCTTTCTCTCTTCATCCTACAACATAAAATTTTAGTTGGTTGCCTGTTTTGCAAGTACATCATTCTTATTATAAACCATTTCATAATGTCCAAGATTTTGTTGTTTAATACTGTATACTTGACTATTATATATTTTTATTCTCTGAATATTTTCGGACAACAATTTAATTCTTTTGTTGGGTTGCGTCCATTGAAACAACTATTGTATTGTATTATTTTTGGTTGGAAGCATGTCGATGTTTGATGACTTGTGAGAAATGTTTAGTCAGAAGCTAATTGTGTTTAGTTGATCATCATGAAAAGGTTGCGTGGTTCTAAAACTTTCATAAATTTGTAACCTTTGATAGTCTTAATGTTCAACCTCAATGATTTTTAAAAAATAGTACTATGCTATAAAACTCATTAGTTCAAGCTGATTCCTGTTGGAGAAAACATGAATAACTTCATTCATGCTTCACTAATTAAAATAAAATATCAATTTAAAGAATGGTGACTGGGGAGTGATATTCAGTGATTTTGTAATTATGTGTAATACCTAACATAATTCTCTAAATCAGACCAAACAATTGAACATGAATTATCTAGGCCTTTCTATGGTTGTTTTAGATGTTAGGGTTAAAGATATAACTACAAACTTCAAGACTGACTTCATAAAGTTTTGTGAAAGTAACTGCTTTATTAACAAAGAGGAGACAATATCATGATACGGGATGTGCAAATGTAAGGCCTATTTAACTAATCACGTGATCTCTTTTCTTTTAAGTCAGAATGTCTGAATAACCCTGCATTTTTGAAATTTCTACCTGTAAGCTTAGTAAAGGTTAAATAGTTCCGTGTATAATCACTTTTGTTTAATTTCTGATGTGCAGGTTTTGTAATGCTAAAACCGGTTCTTCTGGTCTTGCAAAAACTAACTATAACTATAAGGTGAGATCTCTAATATGGAAGCTTTAAGTGGAAGAGTTGAAAAAAGTACTTCAATATGCATAATGATGAATTCTATGTTATATGGACTAGTCAACCTATAGAAGAATCCTTAAAAGGACACGATAGGAACACACCTACTTTTAGAACATTTTGGTTCATTTTCCATCAGTCCGTTGTATCCGACACCTGTACATGTCGTGTTGACACGAATACTTTTGGATTCTAGTAGAGTCTATGTTCATAGATGATGATATCCTCTAGATGGAGTCAAAATAACAAATATGGTCATTAGATCGATAAATTTACTTGTTTTGTCAAAATATGTGGTTTCTTGTCTCATATTATAGCGTTAATTACAGTATTCTTATATTTGATCTAATTTTCTAAGAATCCCTGTCTAGGTACGGTTAATCCCCGCTTAGGCATTAGGCGGGTCCTCTACCATCTAGATTTGGTTGGTCGCCTAATCCCCCACATTGGGGTGTTCAAATTTTTCGGGGTTTTCCATACCAAACTGGTTCGAACTGGTCGGTTCGGGACAAGCGATAACCAATTCGGTATCGGTACACAGAACCGATATATACTATATACCGGATATTCGAGATCAGGAACTGTACGCTATTTGGCTGGTTCGGTATATACCGAACAGAACCGTTTATACCGGTTAAGCTAATAATATATTAATACTTCAAGTTTATTCCGCTTTCACTTAATGCCTTTATTCCAAAATTGATATGAACTCATCTGCGCTCCATCTCGAATTCTCTCTATGCCTCTATCTCGAAACCTCCGATCCATCCTCCCCCACCCAAACCTCCCGATCAAGTAGCTGAAGAGAGTCTGTGAAGGGATGTATACCTTGTGGGTTGTGGTTGAGATGGGCGATGGTTCTGGTGTTGAGCTTGGTGGCGCTTATGGTGCCTAATTTTGCAGATTTCTTGTCAGGAGCAGTGTGTGTTGTGTTGGGGTTTATGTTGCCTGATTTGTTTCACTGGATGGTGCATAAAGAAGACTTGGGTTGACAAGGATGGGTGTTGGATGGGGCAGTTGTGGTTATAGGTCTGGTTATTTCACTATTTGAAACTTGGTCAACCTTACTAGAGATATTACACTCTTTGGAACTTGGTCTTCCTTACTTTAGATAATTTATTAATTATCTTTGCCAAAATATAGTGGTCTATATTTTATTTGTTTATATCACAAAATTACAGTTGATATAAACATTAGTTGATATCGTATTTCTTTCAGATATTGGTATTGGTGTGGCAGTTTATGAATTTGCAGTGTATGATATTACCATTAGAATAAGAAATGAGAGACAAATCCAACTGGTACAAAATTAGATAAAAACCGGTACCGTATCGTTTCCGGATCGGCTAACCAATTTGGTATGTCGGTCCAACCGGTACCGGCACTCAATTTTGGGTGCATTCGGTAACCGGTTCAATCCGGTCCGATTTGGTACGAGTTGGTTAATTACCGCTGAACATGCTTACCCCCCCTCCCCGCCTATGCAGAATCAAACATTTGTCTATCCGATTGAATTAAGGCTTTGAAACTTAGAATTTATTAGGCATTAAAAGATTTTTAAAAAAAAATCTTTTTTCATATAATTTTTTTTTCTTTGTATAGTATAACATTTATATATAATAGAAAAATAAATAAATGAGACCACCTAACAAAATGCCTTGCTCGCATAGAAAAATACCTAGGCGGTCCGCGGTAGGCATCTTCTGACCGTCTAGTGATTTTTAGAACACTGATTTGATCGTGAATTGAATCCGATGATTATGAAGCGACTTGATATTGATTATGAGTAGACTTGGCAAAATGGGTTGGTACTCAATGGGTAGCCCATATCCGCCCACAATAAATTAGAAATTTATAAATGATCCAACCCACACCCACCCATATAATGGGTGGGTTTGAGTAGGTTGTCATTGGACCCCATTTATGTATGTATAGAACTTGTATACTTGTATCAGCACAATATCAATGACTTCTCGCTGCTAATCAAATAAATGGAAACAGTTGTTGTTCCTTCCCATAGACTCGTATAAACCCGAACCCCTCATGTCCGCCCAAACCTGCTCATTTACCGGGTCTAATTACGAGATAGCATAAGGTGTATATGAAAGATTTTTATATATCATTGGCTTTTAGTGCAAGTTATAACATATTGTTGAAATTATGATCAAGCAAGTAATTTGATGGCCTTGTAAACACATTCTGTTTCCTTAAGATTCAATCAATTATCATAGTGGAATATAGGGTTTGCAGGTGCCTATATGTTGCTTGTACCAAATAGATAGGAAAGTTTACTTGAGTTTGCACTTATTGAAAATAAATGTTTACAATTGCTTTTAGAAAACAAGTTCTGTGGATGCATTTGTTACATAGTCTTTCTAAGCAGTCTATATGGCATTCCTTTTTAAGTATTGTAATGACGGTGGAAATAAGATTGATGCAATATACTTGCTGCTTGTAATATTTGTCTCCTCCAGGCTAGATCATGCAAAAGAACCAAGTGCAGGATCTTAGAGGCTGAAAAGGGGGAGAAATCACTGGTAGAGATACTGTCCGTCAGTGCTGAGCCTCAGTGTCCGAGTCAAGTTGCCAATGCATGCAGCGGGACAATTGATGTCCATGGATACAAGGTGAAGGCTAGCACTGCGCCTTTACTTGGAGCCATATTCGCCAAACATGGTGATATTGCTGCACATTGTCTGTACAAATCAGCAGCTGTGAGAGCTTCATTGCTTGAAGTGGTTTGTGATATTGTTAAGCGGCTGCAAAGCAACACCATTGAATCCATTATTTCTGAGCTTCAAGCCATAGAAAATGAGGTGTCCGATGCAGAGGCTGCGAAGCTTCAAGTTTCCTGGCTAGAACAGTACTTACAAAAGATCCGAGAAGTTGAAGAGGTTGGCCAGAGGTCTTTGTTACTGAAGGACATGAAGGCAAATACCATCCTCGTCACCAAAGCCGCAAAAAGGGATTTGGAGCAGAAACAGCTTGAGCTGGTGGCAGCACAGGAGCGGCTTAGTGAGGCAGAAAGGTGTGTGAAAGCATTGGCATGCGTTGGTGAAAAAATTAGCAATGATATATTGGATTCTGAAGCCAAAGAGAGTTCATGGCGTAAGCTGGTAGATGAACTTGGGTATAGCCTGGCTAGGCCCTTACCTTAGGTAAGGATGGATGGGGGCGGGATTCTAGCGGAAGTGTGAATATTCATAGACCAAATTGTCTTGTAAATTATTGATGGCAGAGTGGTTCACCTGTTCAAGTTTGGAGACTTTTCCTCGTCATAGTTTTAAATTAGGAACCAACTTTTATTGGTGCCTACCCATGGTATGGCTACATGTTACGACCAAGTCACCAGACCAATAAATTCAAAACGTAAAAGATGCCCTCCCTCTTTCTGTTTGGTTATGCTATACTCCTTGTCAAAATATAGTAGTATTATTGATATTTTTAAAACCCAATTTGAGAATTTTTTTTTTAAAAATTAATTAAAAATGATATGATTCATTTAATATTATAAAATAATAACTATCAGTAATATTTTCGGGATAGTTTAAAATATTGCTTCTAAAAAGTCTAAAGATCTTATTACTGAGGGTAGAGTATAATAACATGGCTACGACAGATGAGGTTATTATGTTTGATCAATTTCTGGATCTTATGATCCGTCCGTCTTGTTTGAAATTACAAACGGAAATGGCAAAGTATTACGAGCTTGCATTTAAGAAGCTGAGAGTCTTGTTATGGCAAGAAGTATCCAAATCTTGTAAGCATTTTTCGACATATATTTCATTCCAAATCAAAATTAAAAGTTCTTTCCACCCTAAATTCAGAAATTTTTAAATCCACCCCCACCCCCCCCACCACTCCCACTACCACTCCACCCCGCCCCTCACCCCTCACCCTACACCTCTCAAAAAAATAATATTTACTAATTATGTATATATCCCCACTCCACCCCTCCCTGCCCTCCCCTCCCCTCCCCTCCCCTCCCCTCCCACTCCCACTCCCACTCCCACTCCCACCCCCACCCCCATCTCCCCTTGAAAAAATAATATTTATTGATTATGTATTTATTGAGACATAATATGAAGTAAGATTGGAATATGATTAGTAGGTATGAATATTATCTATTGTAAAGCCATGTGCTACGAAGGAATCATCAATAAATAACAAGTCACCTGTGGAGTACCCAAATTAGAAAACCATATAAATTTTTGTGTGTGATTCTTAATTCTATATCATCTGTGTGCGTTTGTGTGATCCTATATTCTAACATATATAAAAAATATATATGTGTTGCGTGTTAGGGTATTTGGATTAATTACAAAGGGGGAGTCCTTCCTAAATGATGTATTAATTTTTACTATTGGAAGTATTAGTATGTTTTGTTGTCTCATATTGTTGTTTTTTGTTTTGTATTTAAGTTTCGTAAATATTATTGTTAATATTTTTATTTATGGTACAGTGGGTTACTAAATTTGCATATTAAGGTAACTATTTGAACTGTTATTGGTATCCAATTAGTATTATCAATATATTGTAAAAAACATTTTAAAATTAATAATGTTGGTTCCTGTTATAATCATCAGTTTTTGTGAGTGTGTAAATAGTTGTACTTATTTACAAATTTAAAATTCAATTTGTTAGATTTGTTGCCAGATTTGTGGGTGTGCAAATAGTTATACTTATGTACAATTTTATAATTCAATTATATACAATTTGTTGCCAGATTTTCATATATAGTTAACACTTTTCGTTGTTGTTAGTAACCAATCAGCCATAACATGAAATTATATCACAGTTTACTCCTTATATTATATTTTGTTTTGTTATGGTTTAGTTGGTTCACAAACAACATATATTGTTTATAATAAACAGTATTTGTGGTTTATCAAATATTTATATAAATTTAAAATTATTCTATTAATGTTTGCAATAACATATGTTTTTTACATGGTACAGTAGGTAGTTAAAATTTCATTCACAGGTAACTATTTTAGTTGTAGTTAGTAGCCATAATATACATAAATATGTCTGTTATGTATTATGTTTTATGAAGTTAGAATTACTCGTTGTTAAAAGGAAATTAATGAAAATAAACATATTTCAAAACAGGAAATCATCCATAAGATGAAATTATATCACAGTTTACACCTTATATTATGTTTTGTTTTGTTATGGTTTAGTTGATTCACAAACAACATATATTGTTTATAATAAACAATATTTGTGGTTTACCAAATAGTTATATTAATTTAAAATTATTCTATTAATGTTTGTAATAGCATATGTTTTTTACATGGTACAGTAGGTAGTCAAAATTTTATTTAGAGGTAACTATTTTAGTTGTAGGTAGTAGACATAATATACATAAATATGTTTGTTATGTATTATGTTTTTTGAAGTTAGAATTACTTGTTAAAAGGAAATTTATGAAAATAAACATATTTCAAAACAGGAAATCAAAAATAACATGAAATTATATCAAAGTTTACACCTTATATTATGTTTTATTTTGTTATGGTTTAGTTGGTTCAAAAACAACATATATTGTTTATAATAAACAGTATTTGTGGTTTACCAAATAGTTATATTAATTTAAAATTACTCTATTAATGTTTGTAATTGCATATGTTTTTTACATGGTTTAGTAGGTAGTCAAAATTTCATTTTCAGGTAACTATTTTAATTTTAGGTAGTAGTAACCAAAATATACATTAATATGTCTGTTATATTTTATTTTATTTGAAGTTAGAATTACTTGTTGTTAAAAGGAAATTAATAAAAATAAACATATTTCAAAACAGGGAATCAACCATAACAGTAAATTATATCAAAGTTTACATTTTATATTATGTTTTATTTTGTCATTGTTTAGTTGGTTCACAAACAACATATATTTGTTTATAATAAACAGTATTTGTGGTTTTCCAAATAGTTATATTAATTTAAAATTACTCTAATAATGTGTGTAATAGCATTTGTCTTTTAAATGGTACAGTAGGTAGTCAAAATTTAACTTACAGGTAACTATTTTAGTTTTAGGTAATAACCAAAATATACATATATATGTCTGTTATATATTATGTTATTTGAAGTTAGAATTACTTGTTGTTAAAAGGAAAGTAATTAAAATAAACATAATTCAATATTGTGCAATATAAAATTTGTTTTATTTAATCAATAAAATGGTTACAATATGTATGGATATTGAGCAACCTCAGTAAACATCAAGGAGTCTGTTACAATTTTTTTGATGTTGACGTATATTAATAAGTTTTTGGCCTCAAAATTGGTGGATTATTGCATGTTTTCTTGTTGTATCCTTTTTTTTGGCATCGTCTGCATTTATTCTGAACTGTATTTTCAGACACATGCTTATACCTTCCAATCTTTGGTCGTCCAGCCGGTCTTCTTATATTTGGTGGTTTGGCACATATGTTTTTAATCTCGTCTGGAACATCCCAATTCTCTTTGTCATCTAACGACATGATGGAAGTTGAATATGTGTCTACCAAAGTTTTTTTTAAATAGTATTATGAGCAAAAATCATAACAGCTCATATTTCTTTTGCTAATAACAGCAGCAGTGTAAGACCCCGAATTTTATGAAATAAAAGTATTCAATTTTTCTTATAATTACAATTCAGTAAATGGTTAAATTGATAGAAGGTTAAAATTAAGGGTGATATATGAATTTTTTTTTTTCAAAATAAGCAAGTGGTTATAAAATACTCATTGTTGTCGGGGAATATTCGTTTGGTCGTAGAATATTCTTTCTGTCGGGGAATATTCGTGCGACGGCGTAGCCTTTTGTGGGCCCCATAACAGAATAACTGTCGGATGAAGAAAACGACAAATTAAAGTTTTTAAAAATAACGGCGTAGTTACCGTTAATACTGTTAAAATATTCGGTGGTTAAAACACAGTAGCACACGGTATTGCACCAATTATTGATTATTACGTAAGAAGGCACTACTCAATAATGGTTACAGTAATTACTGTTCAGTATTTTATTTTATTGATTCAATAATTGCTGCGTTGATATTTTATATTGCTGTTGTTGTCATTACACAATATTTTTCATTATCGAAGCAATAATTCATATTATCTGAATAATATTATTAAATAACATTATTGACAATGTCTAGAAAGTTCTGTCTAAGGAGAGGTTTGGTCACCTAATTGCGCGCCAGTAAGGAGAAATTCTTATTGGAAAGCCCCCTCTTTCCTAAGAACTGCCTGGTTGTCAATATTGTGATTCTGTAATATCATTTGTGAATAATTAATTATTGATTCATATGATGATGAAAATATTGATTTTATGTGGATATAGATTGAGAAAATTTTTAATGTGACAATTGTTAAAAATTGAAATTTTATCTTTTTCTAATAAAATAATTCATTAAAATATATTATTTTAATAATATATTAACGGTGAATTTTATAATGAATGTGGAATATGTGAGTATATGAGGAGGAAGAGTATTTTTGTGGCATTAAATGTTTAACACATATTTTGTGTGTTGGTGGACACAATTATTGACCGAAATTTGATTATAGCCTGTAAAATCGTCCGTTTGTGGATTTCGGTCAACTTCTGTTTAGAATTTGGAAAAATTTTCTTCTGCAAAGTTGTAGAGAATTAAATTTCCTATAAAAAGTCGTGAGATTCGAATTTTCTGGCAAAAGGACTATTTATTGTGAATTATTGAAGTTCCGAAACTCCGAAATAATTGATTTTTGGAAGTTTAAATTATTTTAAATTAGAAAAACGTTTTTTCTTATTTTTTCTAGAAGGTGGCATGTGGTTATTGAGCTGAAATCAGATTTCAAGTGTGCGTAGAAGATTTATTATATATATTATTATTATATTAAATTTTCTGCTTTGGTGTTCTAAGCATTTTCCTATAAATAGGGTGCTTAGGTTAGAATTGAAAATCACACCAGAAATTGAAGTTTTCTCTCTCTACATTATCGAGCGTATTCTTGTGAGTATTTTGAGTATACTTTGAGTATTGCTATACGGTGCAAGTTCGTTCAGTGTTATTCCAGTCAGAGATACTGTCTTTCGAGGTAAGAGATAATAAGGGATTTTAAGGGTTATTATTTCGAAATTCTTCTGAACCTTCAAAAATTCTGTAAAAATTTGAAATGATAATTTGATGAGTTTTGTTGATTGTGTCCAAAAATGGCGATTTTTGGATGTATACATTAAGAGTTATGAATTTTATGAGGAAAGACTATTTTAAAGTAATCGCTTATAACTCCTTGTGGTTAACTCCAAAATTGTTGAAATTTTTATTGGGAGTACATCTATATGATATCAGTATACCTTGTGAATTTCGGAATTTTTGGATAAAAGTACAATTTATAATAAATGTTTAAATATTCGGTGGTTTTGGCCATGTGAAAAATAGTAAATGACTTTTAAAAATTCTGAGAAAAATATATGTTCAATATAGGACTATATTCTACTAAATCCCAAAAAAGAAATTTTTTTGGAACTAATTTGTTATTTTTCATGAAAATGGACTAGTTATGAGTAAATGAATTAAATATGTTATGTGAGATAAGAAAATTAGAAAATAGGATTTTATGGCTTGAGAATCCTACATGAGGTATATGCAGATTTTTGATGAAGATTTTGGTTATTGGTGATGAAATCTTATGAGTTTGACATTTTAGAATGATTAAATGCATTATTTAGTAAAGTGTAAACAATTAAAATAAATTGTTTATAAGCTTAAAAAATATTATTCTTTCAATATCATTATGCCAAAATGTTGGTTGGAACTTTTTATCAAATTTGGAATTTTTTCATGTCGGGGTTACTATTCATGAGTTACTATTCACGAGTTACTATTCATGAGTTACTATTCACAAGTACTATTCACGAAGCGTGAAGATGTTTTTTTGTGAAATTTCTATCTTTTGGTGTCGGAGTTACTATTCACGTATACGACACTATTCACGAATACAGCACTATTAACCGAAAAATGAAATTTCTTCTTTTCGTCTAAAATATCTATTGTGGATACTAGCTTTGATTGTATCCATGTTTTGATCATTCTTGAATTTTACACCACTATGATTATTTTTGAGGTATTTTTGGACATGGATAAAACAAAGTACAAATCCTTAATCCTTAATCCTTGTCATTTTATTTCACTGGATTCGTTTCTTTAGAAATATTTTTCATCATTCTCAGTCCTAAATAATGATATAACTGAATATCTTTGGCCTGTGGTGCAAAGATGAATGATTTCTGATGAATATCTTTGGCCGTAGTGCAAAGATGAAGAGGTGTTTAGATGAACATGACCAACTGATGAATATCTTTGGCCTGTAGTACAAAGATGACTTGTTGATGAATATCTTTGGCCTGTAGTGCAAAGATGACTTATTGATGTATATCTTTGGCCGTAGTGCAAAGATAAATTTATTAGTATGATTATGAACATGAACTGTGATTTGGTATAACCATGATCTTTGATGTTTCAGGTGATAAAAATTATCTTTGTCCTGGATGAGAAAAGGAATTTAGAACAACAATTACGATTATGAGTTATACATGTGATTGTGGACAGGAATTGTTGATTGATGTTATAGGGATAAAACATTGTTGATGGACTTTTAACATGGAGAAGATAATAGACTTTATAGTCTATTTGACTCTTCTAATGGATTGCTCGTTCCGCTGCAACTATGGTTGAAATTTTTTATCATATACCATATGTTCTAAATCTCTGATTTATTATTGTAGGCTATTGATAATTTATTTATCTTTAGTCATGACATTCTTTACTGAGCTAATTGTGCTCACCCTTTTGCTTCACAATTCCTTTCAGGTAATACGAGTGTAGCTGGGTCGAGCGGGGGATAACAGGGGAATAGAACGGTGGTCATCATTTAGTAGTTATATTTGGCTAATCAACTAGGGTGAAAGGAACCCAACGTTGGAAGGGTGTTTTGCCACTGTTATACAAGATGTCTAATGACATAACACCTCGTGTCATCATAAGACATGGATGTGCTCATCTACTTGCTGAGTATATCTACCAACACTATCTATATGATCTTGGAGTCTATTTGAAATATAACTCTCAATTAGAGACAGTGGAGATAATGATATGTCAGGAGAAGACTTGCCATTGGGAAGAATATGATAATAATCTTCTTGTTTTTCTTTGGGGTCTATTGGGTCAACCAAGAATAATTCTGTGGCCATATGATATCTATAATAACCTAGACGCATGGCCTCCCATGTACGAAGGTTTCCTTGAGCACTTCCCAAAGATTCTAATTTCTAAAACAGTTTTCGACTATACCTTTATGTAAGGTGTCATTATAAGGTGCTGTCCACGGTTGGGACATGAGTCACAGTTGATATATATTTGTATACAAACTCACAGCATATGTGTTGTTGTATTTTGCACGACAATTGTTGTAATAAAGTTGTAGTTGTTTTCTGTACCATGTATTTGGCGACTCAGAATGGGTTGGATGGAATGGACCTATTTTGGGGTTGTTACAAGCAGTGTGTGATCAAGGCATCTCATGGTATTAAAATTTACGGCATGTGCAGGTCTTTTGTTCCATGTCCACGATAAATTGTTTGGTGACATCGTAAACAGTAAAAATCACTAGATTCGATGTCTCAACCTACAACACAATTTAATAGTGTAGTTAGTATGTATAATAATTTTTTTTTGAATAGATGGAATAATTAAAGTCATATGTAATGTAGGTAACTTTTACAGTTTATATTGGTAACCAAAAAATCAAAATGTGGTTTCCTATAAATGTTAATGCTATTTTTTTGTATATATGCAGTAACAAACTAACAAATTAGGGGATTTATGACTGACCTTAAGTTTCTTTGACTCGATGATATTATCTTGCAATCTTCTCTCAGCTGTTGTGGAAAGGTTTGTGAAAGTTGATATTGCTGATTGTTTGTTTGTGAAATACCATCTTTGAACCATACAACGTAGGCATTCAATCATCGACGCAACTGGAAGATCTCTGATTCCTTTAATTGCATGGTTAATAGATTCAGCGGTGTTTGAAGTCATTGTTGAGTACCTGCTTACAGTTCCATGGAGCCTCGTGCACTTTCTAGCTTAACTTCTTCCTCCAAATATGTTCTTATCCGAGTATCAATTGCATCAAGTTCAGCCATATTTATGTTGAATTCTTCTATAGTGTAAGCCCTACAAGCTGCGTTGTATGCTTTTTTTTTTTTTTATCTCTTTTCCTTTCTTTTTGAATCTGTTTTTTATATTTTTCAAAATATGGTATGTGCATGAACCGTGCATGACATCAGGGAACACACAGTTAAGTCCCTTGATAATTGCTTCATGTCTGTCTGAAACGATGCATTGTCCTTCTCTAACACCACAAGCATTTCTCAAATCGATGAAAAACCATCTCCGTGATAATTCATTTTCACTGTCAACAACTAGAAAAGCAATCGGTATAATGTTCCTGGTACTCTGTTTTTGCTTCTTTGTGATTTTGAATTATGCTTCTTTTGTATGAATGTTTCTGCTTCTTTTTGATTGATCCGATCTTGAAGATGACTATTATTTGTAAAAGCTTTCGGATTGTTGTTCAATGGAGAAATCGTTTGTTCTCGTTTTTTGAATGTTTTTTTAGTTGGTAACTGACGTATACAGTGGAGTAGTTTTCTCCTTGAATCAAGGTATTTATATTTTAGTTGGTTTGGTTTATGTGACGTGGATTGCATTACTATTGATATTATTATATATTATTGAACTATTACTATAATTATTTAATTGGTGCACTATCCTTGTAATATATTTCTAATAGTTGTATACTTATGTAAAGGATCTTTAAAAGTTTGATTCAAATTCGATTCGAAATATAAATAATTTAAATATGAGTAAATTTTAAAATTCGATAAATTACTTGAATTTATTCAAATTGCAATTTTCTATTATACTTATATTATATTCGTTCGAAAAGTTTAAATTATTTGGGCTCAATTCAAAATTGTGTTCGACTTAGTAGCTAAATGAGTCTCAATCAAACTTTATTTTGTAATCGATAAATTTTGTTAACCAAATTTAAACAATTCAATACTATACTCGATTCATTTACACCCTTATCCCTAATTCCTATATAAATTTTGAAGGCCTACTTGTTTACTAAATTTCCAATTTGGAAAATTTTAATGTTAATAGTTATCTGACTTCTTTTTTAAGTAAGGAAATCTGTTAGGGACCCTGATTCTAGCCAATTCATTGGTTAAGAATGGAGGGCTAAGATTAAAAGTTAAAAATGATTAACTTATATACATTTTTAATTTAAATAACTAAATGTGTGTCATTAGTTGATATGATCTAGTATCTTTTTTTCTTTCTTTCTAAATTTTCTCTTCTCATTCTCATTAATTTTCTGGAGTCCAGCAAGACTATAAACTGCTACAAAATCCCATCAATCTAACATGATCCATTTACCACAAAAGAATTTCAAGATACCATGATCTTATATTAAATCTTTTTGAGAATATTGTGTTATTTTGACATTAATAAAAATAAGAAGATTGATATTCACATAAATAAAAGTGATAGTTTTACAATATCTCTCTAGTAAATGAATTTCACAATAATTACGTGAGAGGAATGTTGCAAAAATGTGAATATAAATTCCTTAAAAATAAAATTTATGAAACGAAACTCTTTAGTAAAACGAGAGAAACATAAGTTATGTGAGTTTCAAGATAAATAAAAGGGCTTCAAAACGAAGTTTGAGGTGCATTGGTTCCTAAGAAATTTAAAATTTTAATTATACTTACTGTAAAATATGAGGAAAACTAAAGACAATAAGGTGGATGGACTGAGCTGCTGGAGTATTATTTATTGATAAAGACAGGAATGGATTAATGAAAATAAAATGAAGTGTCCCCATTCACACCTGGCTGTCATGTCATGTCAGCCCCTTGACTCAATTAATAAAAAAGTAATTAACGCATAAAATTAAAATAATTAGTAAAAGATAAGGAAAGGAGGAAATGTATAATATTTGTATATGGTGGATGGGATTTCCTATCTTCTTCTTCTTTTTCTTTATATAAAAGAAGATATTTATTTATTCACAAAAGGCCAAAGCAAGCTGTTCCATTTAACTAACTAAATACTGGAGAATAAGACTGTATTGGATGTGGGTTCGTTCCAATTCCAATTTCCAAATATGAGGTGTAATGAATTGATTTGAGGCATTACTATCGAATTTCTTTCAAAGATAAGTTAGAAGGAAAATGATGGCATTTGAATTAATTGCTTACACGTTGAGAAGTGAGAACATCCATCGACTTAAGTCTTAGTCATGGTGCACCATTATTTTCCATCAAGGGTTTGACTCGTGGAGTAGGTAAAAAGAAGCTTAAAGGATAGAAAGAAGGGAACATTATGTATTTTTGATATGGTTATTTTTCATATAAAAATGAGGTGAGATGCACTGTCCGTTTATATGTGAGAACGGATCATATAAAAATATCACTTCCCTACTACTAATAATACATCTCTCTACTGATTTGACTGAATTTTTATGGGGAACTCATACTTCACCATGTTTACTCTTACTTTTTAATGTGAAATATAATACTCCTTCCTTCCTTAAATCACAAAATGTATTTAAATTGATTACTTTTAATAATTAAAAGGAAAATATATCTCTAAATTAATTTAGAATGAAGAAAATACCAACACTTGTATTTCTAGTTGTAGTTGATGGCGAACTTCCCAAAGATCCCACATACCATTTTTAAATCTGTTGTTAGTAGCAGTAGGGTAGGGAGTAATAATAAAACTCGATTAGACTATATATCTGCCTGCCTCTCTCCCTCGTATGCACGCAAACTACTGATGCCGACTGCATGTGTTGGATGGATCATCCGACCACCCCTCAAACTGTTACTGTGTCATCCTTCAACTCCTGGCCTGACCTCATTTTTTTTACTGTAATTAAAATTAAAAGATTTTTTCTCTACATTTAAATTCCAAGATTGTCATATTGTAAATACAAATATTTGGGTTACTTCATCACCACCTAAAATTTAAATAAAATTGTCACGATATATAAAAGTCATTTGGGAAGAAAGCAAAACATTATACCACTATTTAAAATTTCACACTATTTACTAATAATAATTATACAAGCACTTTTACAGTCAAAGTGGAGTAGAGTAGTATAACAATTTGGGGGACACAAACAAAATAATGCCTCACTACAAATTATCACACAAAATTTTAAACTCCAACACTAGTTGGTGGGATAAGGGAATCGTATTTGTTTGTTCTGTTCACATATGGGTCTCAAGTGCCCTGTGGGCCGTGGTTCTAATCCCTAGCCGTTACGAGTAGAGGCGGGCGGAAGGGTGTTTATGACTGTTGACGGTTACTATCACCTTGCCAGCTCCAAACAATGTCTTTGAGAGCAGGCCTCAAATCCTCCTCGTAAAACTTTTTGTACTCAAGCGTGTCGCCCGCCGACTTGGAGAACTCCACCACCGCCACCTCCGGCGCCACCTCAAACACCTCCGCCACCACCGATAACTTCCCCTTCCGCCCCTCCTCCGCCCCTTGCATTTTCAACTTAAATTCCTTGGCACATAAAATTCTAAAATTCAGCCTCTTTGCCACCGTTTCAATCTTACCCATAATTGCTGAGCCACAACACTTGGATGTAAACAGAGATCCGGACCTCCTCTTACTCTCAAACAAGCTCGACAAATTGAAACCAGAAGACATGGACGAAATGAACTCAAATGCATTGTAAAAAGGAGGAGATGATTTTGACCTCTCAATTTCCACCTCTTTATAATTACTACTACCCTGTTCTTCATTCTCAAGAATTGGAATCGCAATCGGAATTGGCCTGATAAATCCTTTCATAAACCAGGGCACCCTCATTATAGCAGGAATTGAAATTCTCCTGTCTGGATCAGCCACCAATAACTTGGAAATAAGCCTCTTGGATTCATGGGAAAACCAAGGTGGAAATTCATACTCTGATTTGAAAACCTTGTTGTACATCTTCATTATATTCTCATCTTGAAATGGAAGAAACCCAGCAAGCAAAACATACAAAATCACCCCACAAGACCAAATATCCGCTTTCGCACCGTCGTATCCTTTCTTTCTAAGCACATCCGGCGCCACATAAGCCGGAGTTCCACACCGAGTATGAAGCAACCCGTCATTTCTGAGCTGCTCCGGCAGAGCCGATAACCCAAAATCCGATACCTTTAAGTTGCCACCCTCATCGAGAAGCAAATTCTCGGGCTTTAAATCGCGGTGAGAAACGCCACGGCTGTGACAAAAGTCGACCGCGCTGATGAGTTGCTGGAAGTATTTTCTGGCTAAATCTTCATTAAGCTTACCTTTAGCGACTTTTGTGAAGAGTTCGCCGCCCTTGATGTACTCCATGATAAAAAAGATCTTGTGTTTGGTGGCGAGGACTTCTTTGAATTCGACGATGTTGGGGTGTCGGACTAAGTGCATGACGGAGATTTCTCGCTGGATTTGATCCATCATGGCTAACTGTTTCTTGACTTGGTCTTTGTTGATGACTTTTATGGCCACGCTTTCTGAAGTGGTGAGATTTTTGGCGTGGTAGACTTTGGCGAAAGTGCCTTGGCCTAATAGCCTGCCCATCTCGTACTTGTTGAATATGATGTTTCGGTTGCCATTAATGGCGGTGTGAGTAGTTTTTAGCTGGGACTGATCCGAGTGATTTTCCATTAGTAAAATTTTGAGAGAAAAAAAGAGTGTCGAGTCAAAGAGGGTAATAAAAGGGTTTGGATGGTGAGTGTGATTAGTTGGGAAGGTGTTGGTATGAATTCTGGTCAAATAAAAAGAAAACGGGGCCAGGTCGGAAAAGCTGATGGTTAATAGGAGGCGGCGCTGCTACTGGTTAGAGGTTAATGTGCAGAATTTAAGTAAAA
Organism: Panax japonicus; assembly: GCA_020205505.1. Classification (NCBI taxonomy): domain Eukaryota; kingdom Viridiplantae; phylum Streptophyta; class Magnoliopsida; order Apiales; family Araliaceae; genus Panax; species Panax japonicus. Next base: position 73,047,604 of record CM035098.1, on the reverse strand, counting down.
GGAGAGAGAGAGAGAGAGAATAGAGTGGGCTGTGCACTTGACCTGCAATTACTGGAGGAAGTGGTTTGAGCTATGGGGTTGTTACAACTTACAAGCGGCAAGCCCATTGAAATATCAAGGCTTAAATTATTATTAGAATAAAATTAAATGATTGGTGTCCGAGTGTGACGACTGACAGTACGTGCCCTGGAAATAGAGTTTCAACATACCTAAAATCTTCAAATACTAATATATTAATCCAATATTCAGCTAATTGTTTATGCGTGCAACCCAAACCCCCCGAGAAAATTTAATTAATGATGAAATACTGCCAAACATGACATCATGAACTAATAATGTAGAATGATTAGAAATCCAATCATTGAGATGTGACAACATTATGTTCGTGTTTCTTTGCTCGGATTCATAGGATGACTACCAGTATGCCCAATTTTAAAACTAGTAGATTCCTATAGAGCATAATATTTTTGAGCAATATTTTATTGTCTATTTGTCAGTTTTATTTTTTTAAAAGGAAGGGGTAAAAGAGAAGATTAAATAGTACTAGATCTTTCTTTCCCCATCTTATGAGTAATCAGTCATGTGCAGTGGCGAAGCTACATTAAAAATATGGGGTCAATTGACCCCACTCAATTTTTTATCCTAGTTAAAAAAAAATTTATACAAAGCACAGTCATGCATTTTTAACACATTTTTAACCCCACATATATTGAGAAGGATTTATTCAATTGCATTGACAATGAAAGTATTATGTAAAGATTTCAACGAATGAAAATATGGAGAGGGCAATTGTAATTATTATATTCTAATTCTACTAGTTATTTTCTGTGGATAAGTTTGATGGCTACAACAATGACATTATATTTTTGTGGTTATATATTTGAGTCGCTTTTTGTTACTATAATTATTAATTTTAATTTATTATCTGATACTCTAATTATTGACCCCACTGTGAACCAATTCTGACTTCGCCACTGGTCATGTGGATATTTGGGTTCATGCAATTGCTTATATAAATTTGACTTCGTAAGGTGAGAAAGAAATTTCATCCATTCATCACCTTAGTGGAATGAAAGAACATGGTACAGGGTGATTAAGAAAAGAATATCATGTGTGTGATTTACGTAGACAATTCAAATTCAACTTTTCCTCCATAATATAAATTCCCTAGTTAGTAATAAACATTGTTTGTAATACCCAGGTCGAGGAAATCAAGATTTGATAGAGAAAAAGCAAAAACACCCCCATTTTACATTTTCTTTACAAAACATGGAACAAACACAATTCCAATAGTCAGTCGGTCAGGTCAGTCAATCACATAGATTGGTAGTTCACAAAACATATATACGAGGAATATTGCTATGGTGACAACCAACAATATTATTTTATATTCATATCTTGTAACAATCTATCTATACAAAATAGAACTGATTTTGAAAATACTTAATTTCCCGCTCAAACCTATTACAAGATCGGGACCGTCAAAAAATTGGGATAAATCTAACCCTTCAAAACATTCCACCTAGGCAATACCATTATATATCATTCCCATGCTATACCATTCCACCCCGCCACCCTACCCCACCCCACCCCCACCCCCCACCCCCCACCCCCCACCCCCCAAAAGGTTGTTTAAAATTTGAAATATAGAAATAGAAAATGATTTATGAAAAATATAAGTAAATAATTCAATTTTAAAATATCTATCTATACAAAATAGAACTGATTTTGAAAATACTTAATTTCCCGCTCAAACATATTACAAGATCGGGACCGTCAAAAAATTGGGATAAATCTAACCCTTCAAAACATTCCACCTAGGCAATACCATCCTATATCATTCCCATGCTATACCATTATATATATTCCCATGCTATACCATTCCACCCCGCCACCCCACCCCCCCACCCCCCACCCCCACCCCCACCCCCCACAAAAGGTTGTTTAAAATCTATCTATACAAAATAGAACTGATTTTGAAAATACTTAATTTTCCGCTCAAACCTATTACAAGATCAGGACCGTAAAAAAATTGGGATAAATCTAACCCTTCAAAACATTCCACCTAGGCAATACCATTCTATATCATTCCCATGCTATACCATTATATATATTCCCATGCTATAATACCATTCCACCCCGCCACTCCACCCCACTCCACCCCACCCCACCCCACCCCACCCCACCCCCCCAAAAGGTTGTTTAAAATTTGAAATATAGAAATAGAAAATCTATCTATACAAAATAGAACTGATTTTGAAAATACTTAATTTCCCGCTCAAACTTATTACAAGATCGGGACCGTCAAAAAATTGAAATAAATCTAACCCTTCAAAACATTCCACCTAGGCAATACCATTCTATATCATTCCCATGCTATACCATTATATATATTCCCATGCTATACCATTCCACCCCGCCACCCCACCCCACCCCACCCCACCCCCCAAAAGGTTGTTTAAAATTTGAAATATAGAAATAGAAAATGATTTATGAAAAATATAAGTAAATAATTCAATTTTAAAATATCTATCTATACAAAATAGAACTGATTTTGAAAATACTTAATTTCCTGCTCAAACCTATTACAAGATCGGGATCGTCAAAAAATTGGGATATATCTAATCCTTCAAAACATTTCACCTAGGCAATACCATTCTATATCATTCCCATGCTATACCATTATATATATTCCCATGCTATACCATCCCACCCCCACCCCCCACCCCCACCCCCACCCCCACCCCCACCCCCACCCCCCAAAAGGTTGTTTAAAATCTATCTATACAAAATAGAACTGATTTTGAAAATACTTAATTTCCCGCTCAAACCTATTACAAGATCGGGACCGTCAAAAAATTGGGATAAATCTAACCCTTCAAAACATTCCACCTAGGCAATACCATTCTATATCATTCTCATGCTATACCATTATATATATTCCCATGCTATACCATTCCACCCCGCCACCCCACCCCACCCCACCCCACCCCACCTCACCCCACCCCACCCCCACCCCCACTCCCACCCCCCAAAAGGTTGTTTAAAATTTGAAATATAGAAATAGAAAATGATTTATGAAAAATATAAGTAAATAATTCAATTTTAAAATATCTATCTATAAAAAATAGAACTGATTTTGAAAATACTTAATTTCCCGCTCAAACCTATTACAAGATCGGGACCGTCAAAAAATTGGGATAAATCTAACCCTTCAAAACATTCCACCTAGGCAATACCATTCTATATCATTCCCATGCTATACCATTATATATATTCCCATGCTATACCATTCCACCCCGCCACCCCACCCCACCCCACCCCACCCCACCCCACAAAAGGTTGTTTAAAATTTGAAATATAGAAATAGAAAATGATTTATGAAAAATATAAGTAAATAATTCAATTTTAAAATATTATATAAATTATATTTTATCCTTTTACATATTTATATCTATTTAACAAAATATAACTAATTTTGAATTTTTCGTTCACCCTAATAAATTATCTGGGCCGTCCAGAGTTTGGAATAAATTTCATTGTCCATATAGTGCCGGAGGCATGGGACACAACTAGTACATATATATGTGAGATAACAATCTAGCTCCTCACCAAAGTACTGATCTCGAATCATTCTTGAAATTTGAGCCTAAATTAATATAAGTGTTATTAATTATTTTTAATGATTTCATATATTAATGTGTTCTACTTCATGAGTAGATTTAATTAAGTATTTGGAAGCTCAAATTCATAGAGTAATGAATGAGATATTAACTCCCAAAGATCATGATAAAAGATAATAAATACATGTGGGAAAAATTAAGTCCCGATAGGATATGAATTAAATATTTTATATGTTTATATACAATGAAAGTGCTCTTGGGTTTGGGCCCCAAGGAGTACCCCACTTTTGTCAAAGGAGAGGACCTAGCCAAGGCTAGGTTCGAACCCGCGCACTGCCGTCTGGCCGGCCTGGCACGTGGATCTGGGTCTTATATATAATTTTTTAGACAAAATTTATTTAAATTTTATTTATTTAATTCTATTATCAAAATTGTCGTTTTGAGAAGCTGTATTTATTATATTATCAAAACTGTGTCGTTTTAAAAAGCGGTATTATCAAAACTGTGTCGTTTTGAGGAGGCGGTATCTGTAAGTTTGAACGAGCGGCCCAAAACTACGTCGTTTTGTTTCGCCTTTTCTTATAAGCCTAAAACTACGTAGTTTTGATTCTCCTAACACTTAAACTACGTCGTTTTAATAAACTGAATAGTTGCGCCTATTCTATAAATGATCAAAACTACGTCGTTTTGACCAACAGATACAAATAATATCTTTTCAAAAGGCACCCCATACCTTTTCAAGGGTGATATGCCCATTCGAAGAGTCACCAACCCTCCTATAAATAGATAGGAGAGGCCAGCCTTTTCATTCATTCAAATCACAAGCAATTATAGCATATTTAGTCATTTTAGTATTCTGTTTTTAATCATTTTCATAATTTTAAAAAGAGAGAGAATTAGAGCATTCAATTTTGGTTCGTTGTGTATATCTTTTGTAGTGCTGCTAAGATATATGAAGTCATGTATCCTGGGAGGCAAGTGTTATCAACTCTAAGCACTATACGGAGGGTATAATTGTCTTAAGAAAATAGTACCAAATACTAGCCTTGATAAGTTCTTTTCTACAAGATAAGTTCATATAAATATATATATAATTTCCTTTAAAGGTTTCTAACAATCACTTGGGCTGAGCTGCATACCGACAATGAATTTCTTTTTCTTCTAGTAAAATCTCCACAGCATCTGATGGAAGACCAACCATATGGAGCGTCTTCTTCCATACTTTACGCGAAGTCCTAACGTTGTGTGCTTCTTTGCTAGGATTTATAAGCCGACAATTGTAAGCAATGTAAGCACAAACAGGCCACTCCTCTGCCTTGAGCTTATCACAATATTCAGGAATTTGTGGATTAGTAGCTCCATAAAGTGCACTTCTTGATCCTTGTTGAGCGCTAAAGAAAAAATAAGGGGCCATATGAAATCCACATTGTATAATTCTCGGAAGATCCCTCACAACATTTGTACGGACGGATCCAGGGTCCACACATACTAAACTGATGCCACAATTGGCAGGCAGGCGTTTCTGGAGGACGCTAAAAAACATTACTTGCGCCAATTTACTACTCGAGTATCCCCTCAAGCTCGTGAACTTGTTTTTCTTGGAGATGAAATTCATATCACTTGTGTCCACAAATCCGATGGCATGCATAATTGAATTCACATTGACAATCCGGCTAGGCGTGCCTCTTTTAAGTGATGCCAAAGCAAAATTGATAGCAATGCCGGTCCCAGATGGTTAACCTGCATATGTATTTCATACCCATCTTCCGAGAATGCTTGTGGAGCTCGCATCGCGAAAATCCCTGCATTATTGATCAGAATATGCAACGGTTTGGAAGATGAATTCCATGATTCCGAGAATTTCACAACAGATTCTAGGTACAGTAGATTGAGCTCCATGAATTGAACATTGAGGATGATTGAGCTATGAGTCTGCCAAGTTTCCATCAGTTGATGGGCAGTAGTTGTACTTTTGACTGCCATCACAACATTTACCCCTGACTGGGCTAATTGGCGGGCTATTTCAAGGCCAATCCCACTGGTGGATCCAGTTACAATGCAGTTAAGACCATTGAGCGGAGGAAAAGGCAACGGATTATGGAGATGAATTGCCATAATTCTCTGAACTAAGGTATCGGAAATCACACGAACCCAGCCTTTAAGCCATTCCATCCAACCCAATCCATTCTTCTCTTGCTTTAAGGGTGGTGACTCTTTCTTTCTTATGTACTTCATCATCAGTTGCATGATGCTATCTATATTTGCATTAGAGATCAAGGGAACTCGTTAAATTAATTAATTAACAAATAAATATAATTGAACAAGCAGACATGAAAAACTAATAACATTGCGTGAAATATATTCATGGCAATGGCAATGGCAATGGCCATGGCCCTTTTACAAAAAAATGAAATAAATAACAAACAAAATTAGTTGTAATTTGCTGGGATTTTAAATCTTCAAGTGGTTGTTGTAATTCAGTTAGCTAAGAAGCCTCCCCATGTTTTGGCCACATACGAGTAGGAGTATATGCAGAGAAAATTTCGTCACCAACATATTACCCCGAAGAAGTCGTGTAGAATTTTTTTTTATTATTAAATTCTTGGTATAATACAATTCAACATGATAACGGATTTAGAGGGGAGCCAAGCCATCACCCACTTCTCTAACTTTTGAAAATTCCCCTTAGCTGTAGGATCTATATGTATATATGACAAGCGTATACGAAATGAAACCTCATTCTTAATCCTAAACTAATATTTATTTTTTAAAATATTTTTAAATCTCAAATTAATATGAATTAATTTTATTTTATACTTATAAAAATCCTAAACAATTACAAGCTTTTTTCTTTTCAAAAAATTAAACCAATCACACCAATTTTATATTTTAAAAATATCTTAAATTAGTATTGAAAAATAAAACTGAATTCTATACTTATTTTGGAAGGGATGTGGACGTGGTGTTTATTTATTTATTTACACAAAGCGGAAGAATGTTTCTATGAATGTGAGATCATTTTTATGGATTTGGGGCTTCCAGGCAACTACAGAGTCCCGATACGAATAGTCACACACGGTTGACCCATTGAAGGCCCAAGTTCGTATGCAATAACCCTTTCGCCAATGATTAGGTTTTTGGGAAATCAAATTATGCATCAATTAATACCAGTATACTATTATAATACTACTACTAGTCTACTACTACTACTATTATATTATCCAAACAACCATCCTTAGTTGAGTCTACTCTTAATTAATTAAGAGTTAAATAGAATGGTCATCCTAAAATTTTGAGTTGCATCCGAGTTAATTAGTGTCTAGAGAGGCTTTCCTCTCCATTTCAAGTTTTCACCTCCTATTCGTAGTTTTTCTATTTTTATATGTTCGTCTTGTCCCCTTTTTTTTGTTGGGACATTTCACATAAATCCACATCAGATAAATTCAAGAATATAGATGAGTTAATAAGTATGGTGAAATCTCAACCTAATAGGTTAACTTTTTAGGTAAAGAGGTGATCCTGCTTATTGATCGTGCATTTCTCCTACATTTTTTTCCTCATCAAATAAACCCAAAATTCTGTTTAACAATATTAGCTCTATTATGAACCTAGGTTATATTATATTTAGGATATGAATATTGTCTTGTTTTCAAATTTAAATTTAGAGCTATTAGTCTAGGATTATAACATAGTTTAATAATCTTTAGATTACAATTATAATTACAGGATTATAATTTTATATAATTAATAGTCTTGAAATTATGCTGTATCTTTTCTCTCATTTCATTATGTTTGATTTTGCTTCTGTGCGTGTAAAAGAGGAGCGGTACAAAGAAGAATTTCGGGATTTTAATATTCATCGGCTCATGATAATAAGAAAAAATAGTCTGCCTAAATTTAGTGAGAAGAAGAAAGGTATCAAAAAAGTCATGGGGAGAAGGAGGAAGATTCTGAATCTCAGCGAAAAGAGTAGTCTTGATCGATTTAGAAAGTGAAAGTTTGTGAGTTTTTCAGGCACCAGATGTATAGCTTTAATAAATGCACTATTCATCCATTTTGCAGTTTGGTATTTGTAAGCCAAATGATACTAATATATGGAAATTTTTAGGCATTTCTTATACAGCTTAGCCTACTTATTACACTACAGGAAAAAACCTTAATTTCGACCGAATTATTTTTGAGGGAACATATTCAGTCGTAAATAGCATAATTTCGACAGAATTATCCGTTAGAAATAGTTCCTTTGAATATAAGTTATTTTCGACCGAATTCCGTCGAACATACACCCAGCAAAATGACGCCAATGTTCCCGCCAACGCCAACTCTATTTTCGAGGGAATGATAATTAAGCCCGACGGAAAATTCAAGGGAATTAAGTCCGAGGGAAAGTTCCGTCGGAAATAGTCTTTCAAACCTTAAACCCAGTTCATTCCCCCAACCGCCTCCTGTGTTATCTCTCTCTCTTAGCTCGCTCTCATCTCTCTCTGTCCCTTGTCTCTCTCTGCTCCGGCTACCACCTCTCCTCCCTCCGGCGACGACCCTACTGCTTCTCCTTTTTCGGTAGTATTTTTCCCTTCCGACAGCGCTTTCTCCTCCCCTTGGATAGTGGTTAGCAGTTTCTCCTACCCATTTGCTTCTCTATTTTTTTGCTAGCATATAATTCTTGGTATAATTTGATATGGGATTACTTTGTGAATATATATATTGTTGCTAAAAGTATGAAATTGAGATTGTTTATGAAATTGGTCTATTTTGTTGCCATGAATTTTGTTGCAAATTGTTGGTTAATCCGGATATCAGTTTTGAGTATATATGATTAGTTGTTGCTGCCAAGAATTTTGTTGGCTGAATTTGGTATAATTGTTGTGAATTTGTGAATTTTGCCATGAATTTGTGAATTTGGTTACTTTGTTAATTTTGTTGCCTTGAATTTTGTGAATTTTGTTGGATTGTTAGTATAATTGATTTTGTCATTCATAATAGGACCGCCTGTCTTATGTTAATTGTTGGTATATTTGATATTTTCGACGAAATTTTTGTTGGAATTATTGTCATAATTATGCAATTGTAAAATTTGTGGGCCCTGCAAGTATATTTATTTATTATGTAATTAATTTCCCAATATTAAAATATAAACTAAGTAGCATTTATTTAGTTTCTTACTACTAAAATAAAATAAAACAAAATAAATTTAATTTAGTTTATTAAATAAAATAAATTTTAAAAATTTGATAATATAATATAATACAAAATAAAATAAAATAATAAATTAAATTAAATTGAATAAAACAAAATAAAATTGATTTATTTTAATAAATAAATTTAATTTAATAAAAAATATTTATAAAAATAAATAAAAAATAAAATTAATTTAATTTAATTAAAATAATTTAAATTAAATTAAATTTAAAATAAATTTAATTTAAAGAATTTAATTTAATTTAACAAAAAAATTAAAAATTATATAATACAATACAAAATAAAATAAAATAAAATAAAACATAATAATAAATTTAATCCAATTTAATAAAATAAAACCAAATGAATTAAATAATAAATTAAATTGAATAAAATTAAATAAATTTAATTTAATTATATAATAAAAAATTTAAAATAAAATTAATTAATTAATTAAATTAAATAAATAAAATAAAATAATAATAATAATAATAAAACAATAAAAAATATTATATATAAAATTTAATTTAATTTAATTAAAATAAATTAAATTTAAAATAAATATTATATAAAATAAAATAAAATATATTAAAACATAATAATAACCGTGGTCAACTCCGGATAGTACACATCACTGTTTCTCAGTCGTTCGAGGAGGCGAAGACGATAAGTGCGTTGTATTTAGTTGCTTAGTTATCAAGTTATCACACAAATACTTCATACCTATTTTATGAATGTTTTTATTAGGCATTGAGGAAGACCTTGGGCCGAGATCCTACCATTTTAGAGTTTTGGGATCGAACCCACATGCTTAAGGCTGAGCGTGCTTTGTCTCAGCCAGCTTTACCTATTCGGGTAAAACTTATTTTACTATTTAGCTTTTAGTAATATGCAATCGTAAATAAAATGATATATTTAATATACATATACATAATAAATTACAGGATCGATTTCAGAGGCTTTAGGACGAACGTATAGCTGAGCTGGAGGCTATTAGGAGGGGTTCTGAGCCGTTAGATTCGGCCACCCCTCTTCCCGATATTGTATTAGATCGGGATGAGGATCTAAGACTATGGGTCGCGTCTCAGGATCCCCCTACTAGTACTACCGGCAGATATCGAGTGTTGGGTCTACCGAGGATACCCGCATATACACTTTCTAGAAGTAATATTTTTTATGTTTCACGAAATTATTCAAATTTATCACATTATATAAATTATTATTAGTAATCGAATTTATATCTTTTTAAAGGCTCCAGCTAGCGCCAGCGTCTTAAAGCACATGTCGGACTATCTTATACGGGCGCTGGCTTGGATTACGAGATCTTCCAACGGCTGATAGGGATCGTGTCGGATAGGTTCTGTACCGATCCGGTCTTCCAACGTCAGCAGTTGCCTACCAGTTCTCGTCTTCACCAGATTGCTTAAGATATTATAGCAGGGGCCTCCACAGAGAGTACAGGATTATCGCGGGAGCAGTTCGACACTTTCAGCGGTGAGATGCTCCGGATGGTGATTACCATCTTGGAGGAGGCTTTTCGTCCGCCCCTGTCTATTAAGGTATTCTTATTGTTTATGGTTTTTTCCAATTAAGACTAGCTTGTTAATTCTCTCTCTCTCTCTCTTTCACATACACACACACACACACACACACACACACACATATATATATATATATATATATATATAAACTAATGATTTATATTTTTGATTCTATCAATAAGGTGGCGATGACGATCAGCAGGCGGACAACTCTGATTTCCATACACTAGAGCAGCGTCGTTCACCTCCGTCCGATGATGATACTTTTACTAGTTTATAATTCATTTGTATTCATGTTATTGTAGAACATTTGTATATATTGTAATATCTAATTGCGTCTGTATAAATATTGTAGAATATTTGTATATATTGTAGCGTCTAATCACGTTTGTATAAGTATTGTAAATTATATTGTTTATCATTTATGGAACATTAGCTTATATTTGTAATTGTTAGCTCAGTAGTGTTGACGATAATCAGTTAGTAGATTACGTTTTGTTGGATGTGTTGTTATCGTTTTTAGCGCTACGTTGAATATTTGAATGTGAGATACATGTTTATATTACTGTGTATTGAGTTGTGACAGTTTACAGGTACATAAATGAGTTTAAACACATAGAAACTGTACTTTTAAAATCTGTATTTAAAAAAATAGTTAATTTCGACGGAATAAGGTATTTTCGACGGAATTTCCGTCGGATTTAATAATTAGCCATTTTTCAATAAATACCGGTATATTTTACTTTTCAGTCGGAAATAGGCTATATCCGAGGGAATATTTCGGCCGTCAAAAATAAGGAATATTATACTCGACGGAAATTTTCGTCCTATTTATTCAGTCGTAAATAGATTATTTTCGACGAAATTCCATCGGAGATAATCCGTCATAGATAAGATAGGTACGATGGAATTTGTGACGGATGGTATCTTCAACACGTATATATACGACCGAATTTCCGATGAAGTATTCCGTCGGAAATAACCTTTGTTCGACGGAATAGGCTTATTTCCGAGGGAAAATTCTGTCGAAAATAAATCTTTTCCTTGTAGTGTTAACCATATGAAGAGGGCCCAAAACAAGAATTATTCACAAATTAAAACAGATGTTCTGGATTTAATGGAACAAATAAGGAAGGAAAAAAGTTGAAGAAAATTTAGGAAGGGTACTCATCTACTTTAACAAAGGTTCTAACTGGAACTTATGTTCTTTTAAATGTTATTAAAATTTCCATAAGCACCCTACAGGTAAATTTAAATTTGTGCCACATATTTCACTACTTGATGTTGTAATTATGATTGTTTTTTTTGATGAGACATGCATCTTGATGTAATTTTACGGGGCTGTGATGATCTTGACAATTAAACAAATAAGTACATCCTTGAGCCTATTATACTTTACATCATTTTAAGCTGAATTAAGTACTGCACGCCAATAAAAAAAACTTTTTCATATCGGTAAGAGAATATATAGTTTTGGCCGAACAAGATCGATGTACCTGCATTAATAGGTACTCACTTGATACTAGCTATAGTACTCCAAGATTTTGGAGTGACATGAATTTCTTAGCTACAAACAAAATACATGAATCTTTCTGTATATATTTTTATAGTTGGTGTTTATTTAATTTGTTGGTGCATCTTTAAGTAAGGCTACGTATGGTATTTGAAAAATTAATTTCACTGCGGTAGAAAAAGGATATCAAGTGCCATTGTACATGTTTTGATTATAGCTAGTGTAGCGATAAGCTTGGTTTAGACTGGAGTTTTAGGTCCTTGCATTCTGCGTGAAATACAACGGCATGCTAGCTTGGTCCATGCGATTCGAGCATTTGCTAATTTCAAAGTTGAGACCGACCGTCCAACAGTGGCGGAACCAGAACGATTTTATCAGGGGGTCAAAATTTTTAAACCAAACGACCGGAACACCCCTCTAGTTCTGCCCTTGCCGTCCAAGCTTCTTTTCTTTCTTAATTTCACCCATCTATCTACTGTTGAGTAACGGATGGTATTGATTGAGCTTAGTGGAGATGATAATGAATGAGAATTGATGGCCTACTTTATGAAGGCTTAGTGGGCATAGTGGGCATCAATGATATTAATTGGACATTTGACATCAATGATGGATTAATTGGCACTTGGGAGTTACTCTCTCAACTCTTGTTATAAGAGTATTCTCCCATGTCGTAAAGGTGGGGATTTTGGAGAAAATATAGTGGGAAAAAAAAATTATAGTTTAGGCCTTCTCCTCAGTTTTTTCTTCTTGCTCGGTGATAATTTTTCTACACACGGTAGAGTTTGCTTCAGAGCTTTGTTGTATCCTGGGAGACAATTTGTCCTGCCACGGCCAAATATTGTCTTAAGGAAACTGTTCTTACAGTTCTCAAAGCTAGAATTTTCTAGTCTGTTCAACATTCATTGTATTAAGGTTAAATTTGTTTTGTTTTATTTTGGGTTTTACTTTAATATCAATATAGAATTCTTTTCCGAATTTTATTGTATTTCTGCTTCTGCAAAAAGATTATTACTAACGTGGCTAACAATCTTAAGACAACATTTTTGTTGGTTAATCTTTTATTAAGTTGCAGGTTATACCTTTGCTTTGGAATACCTTGACTTGGTTTTCTTATTTGGACTGTTTTGAGTTAATTTTCACTTGGACCGTTCTGGAATAATTAAATAATAATTTGTTACTATAAAAAATAGTTTGTTAATTTTAGACTAATTTGGTCTGTTTGTATTTTCAGAATGAATATTCCTGATAATGAAATTGTTCCAACTGGTCCACAGAACAATCTAGGTTCTGGTTCACAAAATGGCACCGATGGACAGAACGTATCTGGTTCACAGAACATTGGTTCTGGTCCTATTTACGGGTCTGGTTTCCAGATTGCGGCTCCCCGCCAAACTATACCTGTCAATCACAGCGAAAAACCAGAAAAATTCACTGGTGTGAATTTTAAGACTTGGCAACAGAAGATGTTGTTTTACCTGACTATGCTGAATTTGGCTAATTGCTTGAAGGATGATCCTCCTGTTATCAGAGATGATGAGGTGGATTATGTCACCGCCTACAATGCAATTGAGGCATGGAAACAATCTGATTTCCTTTGCCGTAATTATATTTTGAACGGTCTAACTGATGCACTTTATAGTGTATACAGTATTAAGACAACGGCAAAGGAACTTTGGGAATCCTTGGACCGGAAATATAGATCAGAAGATGCTGGCGCTAAGAAATTTTTAGTGAGCCAATTCCTGAATTTCCAAATGGTTGATTCCAAAACTGTTGTGAATCAAGTTCAAGAACTCCAGCTGATTATTCACGGGATTCATGCTGAACGTATGGTAATTAGTGAATCTTTTCAAGTGGCTTGTATTATTGAAAAGTTACCACCTGGTTGGAAAGACTTCAAAAATTACCTTAAGCATAAGCGAAAGGAGATGACAGTTGAAGAACTAATTGTTAGACTTCGAATTGAGGAAGATAACAAAGGCTCGGAAAAGAAATTTTCCAACGTTGCCCACCAATCTGAGGCTAGGGTGAATGTGGCGGAGGTCAATAAAGACTCCAAGAAAGGCAAAAAGCCTCAATCTGTGTCCAAATTGGGTCCTAAGGGTGGTATTTCCAAGAAACCAAAATTTAATGGAAAATGCTACAATTACAACAAGGCTGGGCACAAGTCCTCTGATTGTAGGCTGCCTAGAAAGTTGAAGCCTAATGAAGCACATGTTGTGGAAGAAATTGCTAGAGAAGTGTCTGACATCAACTTATGTGCTGTGATTTCTGAAGTCAACCTTGTTGACTCAAATCCAAGGGAATGGTGGCTGGATACCGGTGCCACACGTCATGTTTGTTGTGACAAAGATTCCTTTACTGAATTGGTTCCCAGCAAGAATGGGGAGAAGCTCTACATGGGCAATGCTGCAACTTCCAAGATCAAGGGAAGTGGTACTGTAATTCTGAAGATGACTTCGGGAAAAGAAGTGACTTTGAAGAATGTTTTGTATGTTCCTGAAATTAGGAAGAATCTTGTATCTGGTAGCCTCCTAAGCATTCATGGTTTTAGGATGGTATTTGAATCGGACAAGTTTGTTTTGTCAAAAGGGGGAATGTATGTGGGAAAGGGGTATGTTTGTAATGGCATGTGGAAAATTAATGCCATCTCTAGCAAGTCCATTGCAATGATTAATAATAAGAATAATACTTCTTCTGCTTATATCATTGAGTCATTTAATTTATGGCATGGTAGACTTGGACATGTAAATTATAATACCTTACGTAGGTTAATTAATTTACAACATATTCCAACATTCCAAATTGATCATAAACATAAATGTGAAATTTGTGTTGAATCAAAATTAACAAGATCTTCATTTTATACAGTTGAAAGAAATACAGAACCACTTGATCTGATACATAGTGATGTATGTGATTTAAAATTTATCCAAACAAGGGGGGGTAATAAATTTTTTATCACTTTCATTGATGATAGTACAAAATATTGCTATGTATATTTGCTTAAAAGCAAAGATGAAGCTTTAGAGAAATTTGTTCTTTATAAGCAGGAAGTTGAAAACCAACTTAATAAGAAAATTAAGGTGGTAAGGAGTGATCGTGGTGGTGAATACGTTGAACCATTTGGTAAGTTCTGCTCCCAACATGGTATTATTCATGAGGTTACTCCACCTTACTCCCCTCAATCTAATGGGGTAGCGGAACGCAAGAATCGTACTCTAAAAGAGATGATGAATGCGATGCTAAACAGTTCTGGGTTGCCACAGAACATGTGGGGGGAAGCTGTCTTATCAGCTAATCACCTTTTAAATAAGGTGCCTCGTAAGAAATTAGACAAGACACCATTTGAGTTATGGAAAGGAAGGAAACCTTCCTATAACTACTTAAAAGTGTGGGGGTGTCTTGCAAAAGTTTTGGCTCCGTTGCCAAAGAAAATGAAAATAGGTCCAAAGACGGTGGATTGTATTTTCATTGGTTATGCGCTTCACAGTAACGCATATCGGTTTCTTGTTCATGATTCTAAGAATCCTGATATACACAAGAACACATTCATGGAATCAAAGAATGCTTCATTCTTTGAACATATTTTTCCATGTAAACGTGAAGAGATTGAATCGGGTTCAAAACGATCTCTTGAGATTGTTAATGAAGACGGTCAAGACATTCAACATGAAGAGCCTAGAAGAAGTAAAAGGGCAAGGGTTGAAAAATCTTTTGGACCAGACTTTCTAACCTATATGCTAGAAGTTGAACCTCAGAATTACAGTCAGGCTGTAAATTCAACAGATAGTCCTTTATGGAAAGAGGCTATAAGAAGTGAAATTGATTCCATTATGCAAAATCATACCTGGGAATTAGTGGACCTTCCTCTGGGAACGAAACCACTAAGTTCTAAATGGATTTTCACACGGAAAATGAAAGCAGATGGAACAATTGATAAGTACAAGGCCAGATTGGTTATAAAAGGATATAGACAAAAGGAAGGCCTTGATTACTTTGATACGTATTCTCCAGTGTCGAGAATAACCTCTATTAGGATGATACTTGCTATTGCCGCTTTACGGAATCTCGAAGTACATCAAATGGACGTTAAGACAGCCTTTTTGAATGGAAATCTTGATGAAGAGATCTACATGGAACAACCTGAAGGTTGTGTAGTTCCAGGCCAGGAAAGAAAAGTGTGTAAATTGGTAAAGTCCTTATATGGACTAAAGCAAGCACCAAAACAATGGCATAAGAAATTTGATGATGTCATGATGGCTAATGGCTATAATATAAACGAATGTGACAAATGTATTTATGTCAAAATCACAAACAAAGGATATGTTATTCTGTGTTTGTATGTTGACGACATACTGATTGTGGGTAGTAATGAAAATATGGTGAAGAATACTAAGGACATGTTAAACTCTAAGTTTGATATGAAAGATATGGGACTGGCTGATGTGATTTTGGGAATTCAAATCAAGCGTTCACCTAATGGTTTCATTTTAACCCAGTCACATTACGTGGACAAGATACTTGGGAAGTTCAGCAAGGATGATTCTAGTGAAGCTAGAACTCCTCTAGATATTAGCCAGCACCTCTGTAAAAACAAAGGTGAAAGCGTTGACCAAGTAGAATACGCAAGGATTATAGGCAGTCTGATGTATCTTATGACTTGTACAAGACCTGATATTGCTTTCACTGTAAACAGTTTAAGTAAATACACGAGTAATCCAGGGGATAACCACTGGAAAGCTATCGTTAGGATACTTCGGTATCTAAGATACACTCGTAATTATGGACTGCACTATATGAGAGAACCTGCAGTATTAGAAGGATTCTCTGATGCTAGTTGGATTTCTGATATAAAGAACTCCAAAGGTACAAGTGGATACGTGTTCACTTTGGGAGGAGGAGCAGTGTCCTGGAAATCCTCAAGGCAAACGATCATAACCAGATCCACGATGGAGTCTGAGTTTGTAGCTCTGGATAAAACCGGAGAAGAAGCCAAATGGTTACGAAACTTCTTGGAGGATATTCCTGAATGGCCTAAGCCTGTGCACACAATTTGTTTATATTGTGATAATCAAGCATCGATTAAGAGAGCACAGAACGTGATGTATAACGGTAAGTCGAGACACATGCGTCGTCGTCACAATACCGTTAGGCAACTGATCACAACGGGGGTTATCTCTATTGATTATGTAAAATCAAATGATAACATTGCGGATCCGCTAACCAAAGGTTTAAACCGAGATCAAGTTGAAACGACATCTAGAAGAATGGGATTGAAGGCCATAAATATTTAAAGGTTCTATGTGAAGAAAAACCCAACCTTGTTGACTGGAGATCCCAGAATCTAGGTTCAATGGGACAACCTAATTGCATAGACAATGTATTATCATTGTAGGGGTCTAACCCTTATCTATAAACAGTGATATGAAATCGGATAAGGTTAAGCTATGCTTTTAATGATTGATCTTGTGTGTCAGTAATCTGAACAAAAAGATAAAATCACCTATGTGAGAATGAAGTGGGGTCGCTTCAAGGAAAACTAATGAGTTTAGTTCTCTTCAATTCTTGCAGAACCAGGAGATGTTCACGACCATAATGAACATAACCATGAGAACCAAAACCGTGTTATGTTGGTATTTGTGTGAGGTATATCATCGTTTACACAAACGGCAGAATAGTTCAAGGACATCACGTCTACTAGTCAGCCAGTAAAGTAAATATACTTCACAAGGGAAGGTTCAAGGGTTGATGCCTACCTATCCTATGCTAATATCAACTGTAGAGAGTTATCACCACATCGAATTCCTTTGTTTTCAATTTTCATTCATGTGGGGGATTGTTGAGTAACGGATGGTATTGATTGAGCTTAGTGGAGATGATAATGAATGAGAATTGATGGCCTACTTTATGAAGGCTTAGTGGGCATAGTGGGCATCAATGATATTAATTGGACATTTGACATCAATGATGGATTAATTGGCACTTGGGAGTTACTCTCTCAACTCTTGTTATAAGAGTATTCTCCCATGTCGTAAAGGTGGGGATTTTGGAGAAAATAAAGTGGGAAAAAAAAATTATAGTTTAGGCCTTCTCCTCAGTTTTTTCTTCTTGCTCGGTGATAATTTTTCTACACACGGTAGAGTTTGCTTCAGAGCTTTGTTGTATCCTGGGAGACAATTTGTCCTGCCACGGCCAAATATTGTCTTAAGGAAACTGTTATTACAGTCCTCAAAGCTAGAATTTTCTAGTCTGTTCAACATTCATTGTATTAAGGTTAAATTTGTTTTGTTTTATTTTGGGTTTTACTTTAATATCAATATAGAATTCTTTTCCGAATTTTATTGTATTTCTACTTCTGCAAAAAGATTATTACTAACGTGGCTAACATCTACATTATACATACAAGGTAAACATTTACGTTTATATAGTAAGTATAAAACATATGCATATTTTCAAGGCATTATAATAAAAACTAAAAGTATTAATTGAATTCTGTTGGACAGATGGCGCTTACTTCTCAAGTTGCTTAATTAAGTTCCTCATGATGTACTATATAACGAGCTTTATTCAAATTAATTTAGTTGCTAATCTTAAGAGTAATTTAATCTTCACCTTACAATTTTTAAATTCAAATTATATATATAATAATAATACATGTCTAAATACAATGAATATATATAGTTATAATTTCATATCTATACATACATGTATGCATGAAACTTCTTTAAAACTTTCAAAAGGATCAAGAACACTCCTCCTTAAAAGAGAGGTTTTAAAACTTCTTTACGTCGTTTTGTAGATTTTTAAAAGAGATGTCTCACTTGCTTTTCTTTTATTTATAAAAATGTCACACGCGACTCCACTTATTTTTTAATAAAATATCCAAAACGACGTAATTTTAATAAAAGAATGTTATTTGAGGAGTGTTAAATAAGTGGAGTGCTCTTGATCCTTTATATATATATATATATATATATATATATATATATATATATATATATATACACAACCGTTTTCCAACAAATTGGTCAGTTAACGGACCAATCTGTTCCTGAACCGACATGTATGCATGAAATTTTGGAAAATTCTCTTCTTTTTTCAAAATTCAATTTATTTTAATAATAAAATAAATAAACGTTAAGGCTTAGTATCAATGAGCCGGGGGCAACAATTTTTTAAAACTTTTTATTTAAAAAACCACCAAATGAATATAAAAAAGAGAGAAGGAAATATGAACTCATGACTCCTAAACCCCGGCCAATTTAGTTTTAAAAAATCATTTTGCACAAGCTTAGGGGTGATCATTCGGTTATAACCGAACCGAATAAGCTATTCGGTAATAACCGAAAACCGAAATAATGATGATTTTGCTATCCGAACTAATAACCGAAATTTAACAATAACCGAATTACCGAATTGTAATTTCGGTAATTCGGGAAAAAACCGAATTATTGTTGTTATTATTATTATTATTATTATTATTACTGTTATTATTATTATTATTATTACTGTTATTATTATTATTATTATTATATTATTATAAAATTAATTTGTTTAATAAGTAATGTTCGGTTATTCGGATACCCGAATAACCTGTTTTTCCAAACCGAAACCGTAACCGAATAGTGAATAATAATTCGGATATAACCGAAATTGTAAAAAAAACCGAAAAATCGAAATAATTCGGTTAAAAAATTTCGGTTCGGTTCGGTATTTCGGTTTTATCCGTTTTTTGCTCACTCCTACACAAGCTTGAGTTATTTGAATGTTTTGTTCTTTCTTGAATTATGTGAAAGAGGGGGAAAAAAGAGAGAATAGTAGCAACTTAATTATTGCAAACTTTTTAAATTTCGTTTTAAGTGATCAACTTACTTGGACACATATTAATTACCTTTTCATTATATATATATATATATATATATATATATATATATATATATATATATATATATATATATGAAAATCTAATAAAAATTTAGAAGGGAGTTGAATAGATTATTATTGTTTTAAAAATTTATCTTTGGTTTTTTTGAATTTCTAGTAAATTAATTTGTAATGTCAAAAATTAATACACAGGTTAGTAAAAATTCAATCACACAATGTACATATATTTATTTGGTTCACAACATACAGCTAGGGTATGTTGTTACGTCCAGTCCCAAGCGCTCGTCCATGACTTAAGATCTTATTACTCCCAGTAATAAAAACTTCTTGAATAGATGGAGAAACCTTTGCAAAAATTTAAAGATTAACTTACAACTATCCACAACTAACTTATCTTGGACAATGAACTCCCAGCTCCTTCCTCAAGCTTAGTTGTATCTTTCTTTTGAGTTCAGTTCTATTTTAAGATCTGGTCTTGAAACAATAGAAATTTTCTCACCTCACAAGTACACTAGAGACTCAACTCCCAGTTGACCTCTCTAAGACTCTGGTCTTAGTCAAAGAATTTCTTTTCTTTCTCAGATACATAAAATAAAATAACTCCACCATTTTTCCATTACAAATGATTTGAAAGAAATATGTTTTTTAAATAAGTTGATACAATTTAGTACAGATATAATAGTTCAACTTACTTTTATATTTTGTGCTTTTTAATTAAGTAAATAGGAGTTCAAGTTCATTTATCAAAAGATGCTTCTGAGTAAGTAGATAAAATGTTTGATTCGGATTTATAAAGATCTTAGTTTTCTTTATAAATTTAGAGTGTGTTTTTATGTTAAACAGATTTAGAAAAAATCCCCTTTTTTATAAATAAAGAATGTGTTTCTATAATAAACAGATCAAACTTTGAGCACAAATATGTAAGTTTGAATAACTTATATAAAATATAACAAGTATTTTAGAAATAGATAATGTTGTGTATACAAAATACTTGTGATGACAATTATCAAATATAACACTTTGATCAATTTAAACAACACTTGATATAACAAATAAATCTGTTTCACTCAAGTATATATATTATATTATATTTGATCTATGTTGCGAAATTTTAGCCACTTAGGATTTTAAAGACTGTTCATATAATATTTCTTGTAAAGAAATATTTTCAAATATCGGTATCTAAAACTGATCTATTTTATGATATTTATATAAATAAATTATATCAATAAAGGATCACTTAGAACTTTAAACACCATTCGAATAATATTCATGTTACAGAATATCTTCAAATATCGGTATCTAAATTGATCAATTATTTGATAAGAATAGATAAAATTTAGATATATATATAAATGTGTATAACAATTTATACTTGTATATTTATAACAGTTTATGAGATAAAATAAATAAAATAATTCAATAACTTATCTCAAATACTTGACCAATTATTTTCTTCTTCAAAAGATTAGAGAGAGAAATCCTTTTCAGAGAGAAAATATGTAGGCAATGAGATATAATTTTTCTTTGTGAATTGGAAAAGAAAAATAAAATGAAAAACTTTCTATTTATAGGAGATTTTTGGGTCAAGGATAAACATGTTATTTGAAAATTTATTTTAAAATTTAATAGCTCAGATTTGTTTAATAAATTTCAAAGGTTCAGATGAATTCAATGCAACACATGGAATGGATTTAAACAGGAGGCTTGGTTTCAGTTTAAATTTCAAAACTTATAATATATGCAAGTCAGCACATTACAAATTTGAAATTCATGTTGCCAGCATAAGGTAAAACCTTTTTCTTTTCCTTTACACACAATTCACACATAGCATTCATGCACATGCATGCATATATATATATTATATACACACGTCACACACGTGTATATATATATTATACATAACACATACTCATGTTATGAGGAAGGATCAAGAACACTCTTTTTATCTAACACTCTTATTTAAATAATATTATTTTATTAAAACTACGTTATTTTGGAGATTTTTAAAAGAGAGTGGTCCTACTTGCTTTTTTTTTTTATTTACAAAAATACCACTCGTGACCCCACTTATTTTTTAAATGAATCTTCAAAATGACGTAATTTTAATTAAAGTGTATTATTTAAGGAGGAGTGTTAGATAAGAAGATTGCTATTGATCCTTCCTCCTCATGTATATATGTACATATATTTCGGTTATATATATACTAGCTGTGTCCCGTGCCTCCGGCACTGTATGGACAATATGATTTATCTCAAACTTTGAACGACCAAAATAATTTATTGAGTGAGCGGGAAATTTAAAGTCATTTGTATTTTATTAAATTATTATTAGATTATTAGATAGATAGATGTATTTTATTAGATAGATGTATGAACGGTGGGATTTATCCCAAACTTTAGACGGCCCAGATGATTTATTGAGTGAGCGGGAAATTCAAAATCATTTGTATTTTATTAGATAGATATAATTTTTAAATGTTTAGAAAATCATATTTGTGGAAATTAAATAGGAATCTCCTTGCCTTTAGGAAATGTTACTATTTGAATTTATTTTACTAACACTTTAACAAAATTCAATGTCAACAAAAATAAATTCAATTTTTAGGATGAAAAATATTTTTGCTATAAAATAGGATATTTTAAAATGATTTTGAATAAAAACCTATGGAGAGGATTCTACGCATATAAGAAAAATCTTATTTCTTAAGTATTGTTATCATCAAAATAAATTTAAAGATTTGGAGACCTATCAATATATATATATATATATATATATATATATATATATATATATATATATATATATATATATGGATCGATCTATAACAATCGTTGTAAAAATGAGTCTAGCCTTACAACACATCGCAATCCTCTATCCGAAAATCGACCGTTCACAGTATTTCGCAATTTAATATTGCGGACGGGACAGAAGACCAAAATGTCCCTTCTTTACAATTCCCCGTCCGCAATTTAATACTAATATAAGGGTAGTTTACACCCAAAAGAATACACAGATAAAAATAAAAATAAAGTGTACAAAGCAAGAAATTAAAGAAAATGACATTGGAAAGGAGGGGAGGAATTTGAAATCCGGAAAGAATCACAGAAACTCAACATAAACCAAAATTAAACAAATAAAGAAATGGTTTACCAATTCGAAGTCGAGATCTGACCAAAGACTTGGATCCTAGAGAGGGTTTCGATTTGAAGAGAAATTGGGTTCCGATTTAGAGAGATTCTAGGGAGGGTTTTGTTGGAAATAGAATTGAATGAGAAAAATTGACTCGGGTCGGGTCGGGTCGGGTCAAAACAGTTTGTGAATCAACGGTAATAAACCGTGGAATTATTCTCTATATATACTCACGCTTGGAAAAGAAAAAGCAGTTTTTGTTGGTTTTCTTCCTGTTTTTTTTTTCTTTTTCCTTTCTGCCGAATTTGACTGACAAAAGGTTAAGATAAGAAAAGAGGAATGCTTCTTACTTTTTGACTGACAAACAAAAGTAATCATTTCTCTTCCTTAGTATAGTGCAGTGTGCATGCAATATTGTGGCTGGCAACATAGTGGTTCTAATTAATTTTTGACAGACAACATAGTGCTTCTTATTTTTTGACAGAAACAAAAGTAAGAATTTTCTTCCTATTTAGTTTACTGTTTGCATGCGTCATCATTATTATTAATCATATAAGTTTGGTACATAACATTGAAATTGGTTCAATGTGTTCTTAATTTTGAAGTGCTTCTAATTAAGAACTGGAAATCCGTTTTATCTTGGAAAGCAATTATTCATTAATCCTTAGCACCTGTGAGGGAATAAATTTGCTTTAAGGAGACTTTGTGAATTCAAAGGACTCGGATTTATTTATTTCTCATTTTACAATTTATTTATGTTTTGCATAAATTTATTATTATTATATTTATATGCATTATTAAATAATACTATATATTACAGATAACAATCTTAAAGCAAATTTAATTTTCTGTAATCATAGTATTATTCATTGTTGCTTATTTATGTGAACAGAAAATGGATTTATAAAACAAATTTTTTTTACATGTAGTATACTGTAAAAATTATCATTTTAACAGAATATTAATATACAGTACTTGCATGTTAATACATAATATACTTTTAAATGATATATGTATATTTACTGGAGAAGATATAAATCAAAAATTTATGTATATATAGATATTTTAAATTTGTAATATACGGCATGTAAACAAGGAAAAGAGGGATAACATATGTCAGGTTTTGTTATAAATATAAATATACTTTAAATAGTTAATTTATGTCTTACATGCATATATGTTATATATATATATATATATTTGAGTCTGTTTATCAAACAGAATATATATTATGTTTATATATAATCTGATTATATATATATTGCATGTTAGTATATATATAATATTTTATTATTTTATATTACATGTTAAATATTTTATATATTTTGTATTATGTAACTACACTGTTTTCACATAATTCTGAAAATTTATTTTTGTTTTTTACGGATAACAGTACGTAAATCAAGCAAACACTAATTTGCATTACATGCAATTTTATTTGTAATTTCGCAAGCATTACATGCAACTGTTATTTGCATATATATATATATATATATATATATATATATATATATATATTATAATATTAGCACTTTATTTAAATTATGTTATTATAATTATTCTGGAAAGGATTCAACCATTGTCCAATTTAAGTGCATGCTTTCAATTTAAGGAGTGCCGAAAATTTCATATGCAAATATTGCATGGTGCATGCAATTAATGAGTGCAGTAAATATTAGTAAGTTATATTTCTATCAATCACGTACACACTGCTTGTTATTAATATTTGTTGCATGTTAATAAATTGCATGTTTATATGTTTATAAATATTGCATGTTATAATAGATATATAATATTTTGTTTATATATATTTTGTAATTGTATTAGTGTTTTATGTAAACAGAAAATTGTTTACATATTAATAGATTATATTCTGTTATTGTTTTCAAATTCATATAACAGTTTATTTTGATTGCTAAGATATATTATTGTGTTAATATATATATATTCTGCAAAACAAATTTGTAAACAAAATTTGTTACATCGTGTACAAACAGAAATTTGTTTCTGTCTATTGACAATTGTCTTACTTGTATAACAGAAATGGCTTCTACAAGCACCATTCCTGCCGTGAGTATGTCTCATGGAGAAAAGCCTGAAAGGTTCAATGGAACTGATTTCAAGCGTTGGCAACAAAAAATGTTATTCTATCTCACAACATTGAATTTGGCTCGGTTTCTACAAGAGGACTGTCCTACTCTTGTTGAAGGGGAAACTGATAAGGAGAAAGTGGTTGCTGTTGATGCATGGAAACATGCAGATTTTCTTTGCAGGAACTATGTGATGAATGGATTAGATAATACTTTGTATAATGTGTATTGTACAATCCAAACTGCAAAAGAATTGTGGGAATCTTTAGACAAGAAATATAAAACTGAAGATGCTGGCATGAAAAAAATTCATAGTCGGTAGATTTCTAGATTATAAAATGATAGATTCTAAAGCAGTGATCACTCAGGTTCAAGAATTACAAGTAATTCTACATGACATTCATTCTGAAGGAATGTCATTAAGTGATTCATTCCAAGTTGCAGCAATGATTGAAAAACTTCCACCATCATGGAAAGATTTCAAGAATTATCTGAAGCATAAACGCAAAGAGATGAATCTTGAAGAACTGGTCGTGCGACTAAGGATTGAAGAGGACAATCGTGGATCTGAGAAGAAAAGTGGAAAGAATTTCATTGAAGCCAAGGCAAATGTTATAGAACAAAGGCCAAACAACAACAAAAGGAAGCGTGAAGGCAAAGATCCCTTCAAGGCCAAAAAGAAATTCAAAGGCAAATGTTTCAACTCTGGCATTCCAGGACATAAATCTAATGAATGTCGAAAGCCAAAGAAGTTGAAGAAAGAACAAAAGCCTCAAGCACATGTCACAGAACTGGAGAAGCTTTCTGAAGATGTTTCAGACATGAACCTTTGTGCAGTTATATCTGAATGTAATTTGGTAGGAAACCCTAAAGAGTGGTACGTGGACACTGGAGCTACTCGCCACATATGTTCCAACAAATGGATGTTTTCTACTTACAAACAAGTAGAAAATGATGATCAACTCTTTATGGGAAACTCCTCAAGTTCAAAGGTTCAAGGACGTGGAAAGATTGTACAGAAAATGACATCTGGCAAAGAACTGACTTTGAATGAAGTGCTTCATGTGCCAGATATTCGCAAGAATCTAGTTTCTGGGTCACTACTGAGCAAGAATGGCTTTAAGTTGGTGTATAAGTTTGTACTTACTAAGAATGATATGTTTGTAGGAAAGGGCTACATGAATGATGGGCTCTTTAAGATGAATGTTATGACTGTTGTACCGAAGTCTATTGATAATAATAAAATTAATTCTTCTGCTTACTTGTTAGAGTCTTCAAACATATGGCATGCTAGATTAGGACATGTTAATTATAATACTTTGCGTAGATTAATTAATTTAGAATTCTTGCCTAAATTTGAGATTAATCTAAAACATAAATGTGAAATTTGTGTGGAATCAAAAATAACAAGATTACCCTTTCATTCTGTTGAAAGGAAAACTGAACCTCTAGATTTAATTCACACTGACATATGTGACTTAAAGTTTGTGCAAACTAGAGGTGGGAAAAAATATTTCATAACCTTTATTGATGATTGCACAAGATATTGTTATGTATATTTGCTAAGAAGCAAAGATGAGGCTGTAGAAATGTTTCAACTTTATAAAAATGAAGTTGAAAATCAACTTAGCAAAAAGATTAAAGCAATAAGAAGTGATAGAGGTGGTGAATATGAATCACCATTTGAAGAGATATGCTCTACTCATGGTATTATTCACCAAACTACTTCTCCTTATTCACCTCAATCTAACGGTATTGCTGAACGCAAGAACCGAACATTGAAAGAAATGGTGAATGCTATGTTAAACAGTTCTAGAGCACCCCAGAATTTGTGGGGGGAAGCTTTGCTTTCTGCCAATTATATTCTTAATAAAGTGCCTCATAAGAAAACTTACAAAACCCCTTATGAATTATGGAAAGGTCATAGACCTTGCTATAAATACTTACGAGTGTGGGGGTGTTTAGCAAAGGTAATGGTTCCTAAACCTAAAAAGGTTAAGATAGGACCAAAAATAATTGACTGTGTTTTCATTGGTTATGCAAATAACAGCAGTGCTTATCGCTTTCTTGTTCATAAATCTGAAATTAACGATATTCATGTTAATACATTTATTGAATCAAGAATTGCATCATTTTTTGAGAATATTTTTCCATATAATGGAAATAATGATTCAAATTCAAACAAAAGACCTTTGGATGCTACTAGTGATAATCCTGAAAATATAGACAAAGAGTCTGTAGTGGATGAACCTAGACGTAGCAAAAGGGCAAGGACTTCAACGTCTTTTGGTCCGGATTTTCTAACATTTTTGTTAGAAAATGATCCTCGAACCTACAAGGAAGCAGTATCCTCTCCTGATGCTTCTCATTGGAAAGAAGCAATTAATAGTGAAATTGAGTCCATTATGCAAAATCATACATGGGAATTGGTGGACCTTCCACCTGGTTCAAAACCCTTAGGGTATAAATGGATCTTCAAAAAGAAGATGAAAGTTGATGGCTCAATTGATAAATACAAAGCAAGGCTTGTTGTTAAAGGTTATAGACAAAATGAAGGATTAGATTATTTCGACACTTATTCACCTGTTACAAGAATTACATCTATTCGAATGCTAATAGCAATAGCATCTTTAAATAGACTTGAAATACATCAAATGGATGTAAAAACTGCATTCTTAAATGGTGAATTAGATGAAGAAATATATATGGAACAACCTGAAGGTTTCATAGCTCCTGGACAAGAGAGGAAAGTATGTAAACTTGTTAAATCATTGTATGGATTAAAATAAGCACCAAAACAATGGCATGAGAAATTTGATAATGTAATGTTATCAAATGGGTTTAAAATCAATGAGTGTGACAAATGTGTTTATGTCAAAAGCACTCAAAAAGAATATGTCATTGTTTGTCTTTATGTGGATGATATGTTAATCATGGGTAGCAACAATGAAGTTATCAACTCTACTAAAAGTATGTTGTCAAATAGGTTTGACATGAAAGACTTGGGGATTGCTGATATAATTTTAGGAATCAAGATTTCTAGAACCTCTGATGGAATTATATTATCTCAATCTCATTACATTGAGAAAATACTTGAAAAATTTAACAAGTATAATATAATTCTGAATAAAACCCCAGTTGATATAAATCTTCATCTAGCTAAAAATGAAGGTGATAGCATATCTCAACTAGAATATTCTCGTATAATAGGCAGTTTAATGTATGTCATGAACTGTACTAGACCAGATATAGCTTATTCGGTAAGTAAGCTAAGTAGGTATACGAGTAATCCAGGTAAAGATCACTGGAAAGCAATTTTGAGAGTTTTAGGATATTTAAAACATACTATAAAATATGGACTGCACTATACTAGATATCCAGCAGTATTAGAAGGATATAGTGATGCTAATTGGATATCTGATAATAAAGACTCGAAATCCACAAGTGGATATGTCTTTACCCTTGGAGGTGCAGCAGTATCTTGGAAATCCTCAAAACAAACGTGTATTGCAAGGTCTACAATGGAATCAGAATTCATTTCTTTAGACAAAGCTGGAGAAGAAGCTGAGTGGCTTCGTAATTTTTTAGAGGATATTCCAAATTGGTCAAGACCTGTGTCAGCTATATGTATACACTGTGATAGCCAATCAGCGATTGGAAGAGCACAGAGTCATTTATATAACGGTAAGTCACGTCATATACGACGAAGACATAATACCGTTAGACAATTGCTCTCAAATGGAATTATCTCAATTGATTATGTAAAGTCAAAAGATAATATTGCGAATCCGCTTACGAAAGGTTTAACAAGAGAGCAAGTGGAAAAATCATCGAAGGGAATGGGCTTAAAGCCTACTGTTTAAATAAGAGTCGTCATAGTGGCAACCCAACCTAGCTGACTGGAGATCCCAAGATCTAGGTTCAATGGGCAAACCGAACTATGTAGTACTCAGTAAAGCACTGAAGAGATATTTACTCCTAACCATTCCTATTATGAGACAGTGCACATCTGCCGCGAGAATCAGGATAAGTTACGCTTTTAATGACTTTTATATCTTAAAATACGTTCAAGTGGGGTATTGCAGGATACTCTTGATAGAAGTCACCTACGTGAGTAAGAAGGGGGCCACTTCTGTGAGAATTTTGAAGGCTGAATTCTCTAATATACTTACGGAACCAAGAGGTGTTTCAAGGCCAAAATGAACACAAACGTGAGAACCAACTATGTCTGAAGAGATATTTTGTGAATTCTATTGTCTTGGTTTACACAAAAAGCTGACAGTTCAAAGACATCAAGTCTACTGATTAGCCGAGTAAATCCGATAGATTTTACTAGGGCAAGTTCAAAGCCACTAGGCTACTTAACTTGATGAAATATCTTTTCTCATGTACTCGAACTAGTGTCTGCATATTCATAACATATTTTGCATATTGTAAAGCCAATTTTACATTCATGTGGGGGATTGTTGGAAATAGAATTGAATGAGAAAAATTGACTCGGGTCGGGTCGGGTCGGGTCAAAACAGTTTGTGAATCAACGGTAATAAACCGTGGAATTATTCTCTATATATACTCACGCTTGGAAAAGAAAAAGCAGTTTTTGTTGGTTTTCTTCCTGTTTTTTTTTTCTTTTTCCTTTCTGCCGAATTTGACAGACAAAAGGTTAAGATAAGAAAAGAGGAATGCTTCTTACTTTTTGACTGACAAACAAAAGTAATCATTTCTCTTCCTTAGTATAGTGCAGTGTGCATGCAATATTGTGGCCGGCAACATAGTGGTTCTAATTAATTTTTGACAGACAACATAGTGCTTCTTATTTTTTGACAGAAACAAAAGTAAGAATTTTTCTTCCTATTTAGTTTACTGTTTGCATGCGTCATCATTATTATTAATCATATAAGTTCGGTACATAACATTGAAATTGGTTCAATGTGTTCTTAATTTTGAAGTGCTTCTAATTAAGAACTGGAAATCCGTTTTATCTTGGGAAGCAATTATTCATTAATCCTTAGCACCTGTGAGGGAATAAATTTGCTTTAAGGAGACTTTGTGAATTTAAAGGACTCGAATTTATTTATTTATTATTTTACAATTTATTTATGTTTTGCATAAATTTATTATTATTATATTTATATGCATTATTAAATAATACTATATATTACAGATAACAGGTTTCAATTTGGAGAGAAATTAGATTCCGATTCTAGGGCACTGTTTATTCTCTTTGCCGTTTTAGAAGTTTTGGATTTTTCTTACCGACAAAATGAGGAGTGGTGTTTTGAAAAAAAAAATACAAAAATCTTAAATAGTTACTCTTTAAGGAGTAATGTCGTTTAATAGTAATGCTTTTGATCTTTTAGTCAACTCCAACAAGTATACTTGTGAGTAAAACGACAATACAACTCAACTACTGTTCTAAATCCCCATTCAACATGTTCTAAGCAATTCAAATGCTTAGAATTCAAGAATTTTATTATATTCTTTTGTATCACTATTTTTTTTATTTATAAAAACATGACATAATGTATATACTACTCATTTAAGTGGGCCGGCGCGGCGGGGTTTGCGAATTGGACGGTCAATCTTTTGACAAGACTGAAACTTTAGAATACTTTTTTTAAAAAAAAATATATTTATACACTTCACACAAATTAATACTCTTTTCGTTCCACAAAAAAAATATCTATTTTTTCCTTCTAAATTAACTATTTAAAAGTTAGAAATTCAAATTTATGTGTATTTATTTAATTATAATTAATGTAATAGTTAATATTATAAACTACTTAAAAAATATTATTAAATCCAAAATTATATTTTTAAAACTAAGATAATTTCACATCACAATTTATATATTTTACAAATATAAAATAAGCATATATTTTAATATTACAAAATTTATAATTGATACTATTAGTTACTATTTTTTCGAGTTTCAAAATCCAAGGCCTGTATAATCATAAAAATCTAGCTATAACATACGAATAATATATAGTCACGTGCGGGAATGCCACTTTCAAATATTAAGGTAAAATGTTAGGAAATTGATATTTTTAAATAAAAAATTAATATTTTTACATGAATTTTATCACATGAATAATTTTAATATATATTATATCACATGCATGCAATTTATCCCACCGTCACTCGTTCACTCTGATTTTCAAGAAATCACAAGACTTTCTTATCTTATGCATGTAGGAAGGAGTTCGATCAATTCGAAGGAGTTTATATACTCTTTGGTTTAATTCACAAAAAGAGTTTCGATCTGTCCTACGTACGGGGGCCAAGCTTCATCTTGTGAATTTCTTCAAAAATTATACTACTATGTAATTAATTATAAGTGTGTTCCACAAAATAAATTTTATTGTTGTTATTATTATTATTATTATTGTTTTATTTTAAGAAAAAAGTTATTCTCTTGAGGATACCGTAAATTGCATTATTTACTCAAATTTAATTGATTTTATTATTATTATTATTATTAAATTAAGCACTTAATACATTTATAAAGGAACAAAGTTTATATATTATTAAATGTTTTAAGTAAAACTTTTTTTGGCAAATGGAGAATTAATTAATTCTTCAAAAATATTCAACGCATGACGTACGTACATGGTATCAAATCTGCATTGATTATTTGCTGCATGCATGCATGCATGGGCACATGAATTAATTTACTAGGAGGAAAGAAAAGTTTTTCTTTTTCTTAAACATGTGGTTTGAAGTAAAGACCATCTCCTTTTGATTTCTACTTCTTTGTCTTCTCTTCTAATTAATTGGACATGAAAAGTAAACCGGTTGGTTGGTTCATGAATGCATGTGGTGGACGTAGAAAAATATATACTCCTCAGTAGACTAATAATGAGTGAGAAAGACAGACAGAGAAGGTTCAATTGGGCAATCAACTTGCTATGCTAATTGGTCATGGTCAGGTCCAGTGGCGGAGCTAGAGGATTTTAACAGGGGGTCCGAATTATACATGTAATTTTTTTTTCGACGGCCACTTAGTTTGTTGATTTTTTTTCCATATTCCTAAATCACAAATAATTCAACATTCAACAAAATCATAATCCTAAATCACAAGTAATTCAACATTTCAATTAGTTACTCAAATTCAATTGAAACAAAAAAAAATCAATTACAAATTGAAACACATTGTTGACTGTTGAACCGGTAACGGTACTAGAACGACGGAGTCTCTCTTCGGAGTTCGGACCGTAAAGGCGGTAAATCCAACCTGCGAGTTCTCATATTCTGAAAATGTTGGATAATCACTTCATTATCAATGCGCCTAAAAATATCTCTCTCGACATAGCACACCAAACAGTCGGTGAGAAAGTCATCTCCCATCTTGTTGCACAAATTTGTCTTAACAATATTCATCGCAGAAAATACTCGTTCCACATTAATAGTCGCAACAGGCAAAACTAAAGCCAACTTGATAAGAAGATATACTAAATGAAAAGTAGTGTGATATCCCACCTCAACCATATTAGTTGCAAGTTCTCCGACATTTTCTAGTTTAGAAAATCTTGCATTTCCTCTCATTTCAGAAATTCACATCTTTAGTTGTTCTTTAAGCCCCATTCGATCATCCATTGAAAAGTCTTGTGGATATAGTTCTGCAAGTCGAACTAACTTTGAAAAACTAAAATTGGAGAACGAATTCTTAGGATCAAGACATGCTATGCACAAGAGCAATTCTGTGTTCGTCTCAGTGAAACGATTATCCATCTCTTGACTAATACGATCAACAACCTAAAAAATATAAAATAAAATTACTTTTATATTCAAAAACATAATTAGAAGTATAAATAGAGAAAAACAATTGAATACCTGACAAAATATCTCAACTTGAAAGTGGTGAAAGTATGTGTGTTTGCAACGAAGGGGACCTGGAACATTATCTTCCATATTAGGGATACTAATATTATGTTTAGAACAAAAATTGTTCACATCTCCTAATAGATCATCCCATCAATTCTCCCTGAGATGTTGCAATTGTCTCTTGGTAGTAACAACCAAATTCATGGCCTCTACAATATTCTGATCTTTTTGTTACAAAAACTGTGACAAAATATTTGTCAACCCCAACACTAGCTTCATCAAGTGAGCAATGAATACAAACTCATATGTTTCCATCTTATCGATCAAGCCCACAACAATGCCTTTACTTTTAGATTCCTGTTCATCTTCATATATATTCTGAAGAACTTCAACCACTGATGACCACATAGATAGAAGACGAACAATTGTTTTGTAGTGTGAACCCCAACGTGTAGCACCCGGTCGAGCTAAACTATTTTCTTGATTCAAACCTCTTCCTGTGGAAATATCACCCTTTTCTAAACGCTCCATCATATTTTCATGTTGTCTTTGTAGTGGCAGTTTTGTTACTTGGTAATATCACATATGTAATATGTTGACTTTAGTGGCTTAATGGGCCATCATAACTTTTAGAAAAAATACATACGAACATGACTACATGATAAATATTTTTCTTTGTGTGAGTTAGTTCTGAAACAAGTCAAACAACCCAATCATAAGTTATAAAAAAAAAATTACTTTTTTTTTCTTCCCCTTCATTCTTCTTCTCAGCGCACCTCGGACCCCCCGGACTTCCCGAATTTTAAACTGGACCCTCCCTAGTACATAAAAAAATTTCTCGCAACAGGGGACCATGAACCCCCCCTCCCCCTCCGCCTCCGCCTCCGCCTCCGCCTCCGCCTCCGCCTCCCGGTCAGGTCCAGGGTATATAGTCGATCATTTGGCTTAGTATGTTTTTTACCTTTTCCATTATTAATATTACTACTATATTATTTACCAAAGTAACTACTCCCTCAATTCCATATTAACCATCGTTTCAGTTTTATTGACATAAATTAAGAAAATCATTTAACGCTATATTTAAGAATTAAATTTTTTTATAAAATTTCATCTCTACCTTTTTATAAAAAGTTGGAAACTATTAATACAAGGGAGAAAATTTATTAGGAGAATAAGAGAAATTATGAGTAATACAAGAAAATAAATAATTTATTCTCCTAGAAAATTATAAAGGACAAATAAATTAGAACAATTTTTTTTAAAAAGACGGTTATTAGGGTTGAGCAAGTAACCAAATTAGAACCGAAACCGCACCAAAAATCGCACGAACCGCACCAATTAAAACCGCACCAATGGTTCCGGCGTATGTGACGGTTTTAGGTGGGTTGAATAACCAAATTTACGATTCCGGTTTGGTTACTAACCAAAACCAAACCGCATAAAATCGAAACCGCACCATGTGTATGTATGTACGTATTATCTCTAATAAATTCTAAAGTTACTTTTCACTTGAACACGCTCAGAGAAAACTCCAGTCTTGCATTGTCATTTTTTCACCAATTGAAAGAAAATGTTATAGGTTATAGAGTCAAAAATTAAGCAATTGGGTTTTGAAATTTTGAATTTATTTGATGCGTTATTGGAGGGGCTTATAGTTGAGGGGCTCGAGCACTTGATGCATTGGTTAATGTCAATGCTATAATTGTAATAGTCTAATAGATTATTTTTCGTCCTCCCTGCAATATATTTTATTCTATCTTCAGTATATACTTTTAATTTTTGGAGAATTGATAAACATTCTTGCTTGTTATCGAATATATGGTCTCCGTTGTTTTATATAGCGCATATTTTAGTTTTAAAGCATGCTTGATATAATTTTCATTGTCGACTTTGTCACTAAGTTAATTGCTCGATTTAAGTTTTATGTTAAATTTTATTGAAGGATTAAACTTTTTTGTTGTTTCAATTGGTTTTGGAACCGAAACCGCACTAATTAAAATCGCACCGCACACTTTAAAATCGCACCGCACCAATCACAAGCGGTTTCGGGTGCGGTTTTGAATTTTTCAAACCGCACCTAAGCGGTTTCGGGTGCGGTTTGAACTTCAAACCGCACCAAACCGCACCATGCTCACCCCTAACGGTTATTATGAACCAACTGAGGGAGTAGCTTTCTTCATTGGTTTAGCTGCTTTGATCGGGTCGGATCGGGTCGGGTCGAATCATGAGCTAAGGAAAGTGACGTGCGTGTTCGGTGCATGCTTGCTTATATTGAAATAAGAATAATTGTATAGCTACGGCACCACCGTCCAAATCATTTTAATCATGCATTTGATTTTTGGAGAAAAGTTAGGTCTCCTCAGATATTCAAGTCAAACATGATTTTTAGCTCTTTTGTTTGGTTGGTACGTCAAACCAAACCAAACCAAACAAGTGGAGTGGAGTTGAGTTGAGTTGAAGAAAAACAAAATGAATATCGGAACACAATTATCTTAAACTTGTCATTCATATATTTAAAATCACTTTTACAACTGTACAACTAAACACTATTTTAACGTATTTATAAAAATATTTTATCAAAAATTCTACATTTTAAAATATTTTTAATTAACATAATAATCTTTAATTTATTCAAAATAAATATAAATTTATTTAATTTATATTAATACAATTAAATATCTACAAATTACAATTATGAATGAAAGATTGGCGGAAAGGATGAAAAACGGAAAAAAGGGAGGAGGTGTTTGGCATGGGAACCTAATCCCAAATCGATCGCCTCGGCTCGGACTAATACTTTTTTCACATGAAAGTCTTGGAGATTTTCAAAGTCGGTTTAAAGTTGTCTGAAGGAATTCAAATGTCATACTTGCTGCTAATAATTAATCCAAATAGCACACACGGTAGTGTTGAGACTTGAGTTAGTTTCGATATATATATATATGTTTTAATCCATGACAATCGGTTGTTAGAGACATTATTAACATATCAGTCGTTGATCAATAATGTGTAAGGCTGAGATTAAAAAGAGTTATAGCCCAAAATAGGTATACAACACTCATTCTGAGTCGTCAAATACAAGGTACACAAAGCAAATTACAACTTCAATAATACAATTGTCGTACAAAATACGACAACACATAATGTGAGTTTAAATACAAATATTGTCTTCTAGACAATATCAACACTCAAATAAGTCCTCATTATAATTATTCATACACTATTTTACAGAAATAGTGAGGACTGCTAAAATATCTTTCTAGAACCATTACTCCATACCCCGACTCTATTCTGCTATGTTCTTACCTCCTGAGAAGAAAAATAGAACAAAAAAGAAAAGGGTGAGCTTAACTAGCCCAGTAAAGAATATTATGACTAAGACAATATACAACAACTTATCATTAGTTTTCAACAGGAAAAAATCTGATAGAATATAATAGACAACAAATTTTAGATCAACAAATGCTGCGGAAACAACAATCCATTAGAAGAGTCACGTAGAGAATGAGTTCTACTATCTTAAAAGATTTAAAAATTCATCATCAAAATTTTATCCCTGTAACAACAATCAATATACATTTTTAATCAAATAGTCATATTTGCACTACAGGCCAAAGATATTCCTTCGTATCACCAGTTGGTCATGTTCATCTCAATACTTGTTCATCTTTGCACTACGGGCCAAAGATATTCAGCAGTTAATCATTCATCTTTGCACTACAGGCCAAAGATATTCAGTAATATCATCATTTAGGACTGAGGATGATGAAAAATATTTTAAAAAAAACGAATTCAGTGAGACAGAAGGACAAATATTAGGAATTCGTATTGAAATTTATCCAAGATCAATAATACTCCATAATAACTAAATTTTGAAGCAAAATTCAAAAATAACGATCAAAACATGGATACAATCAAAGATAGTAACCATAATAGACATCTTGGACAAAAAGAAAATTTTTTATTTTTTGGTGAATAGTGTCGTATTCGTGAATAGTGTCTTATACGTGAATAGTAATCTCGACACAAAAAGTTTTAAATTTGATTACAAAGTTCACCAATATTACGGTATAATGATATTGAAGAAAATAATATCATTTAAGAAGAAAATAACATCCCTTACCTCAAAGAAACAGTACTTCAGAATGAAAGGTCGGAAGTGATGATAAATAAAACTTGTACTGAACAGCAACTCTCAAAGTATCTAAATACTCACAAAATACGCTCGATAATATAGAAAGAGAAAGAGAGAAAACTTATGTTTCTGATGTGATTTTCAATTCTAACTTAGTCCTCTATTTATAGAAAAATGTTAGCACGCCAAAGCAGGCTTGACATGCTACTATTGCCACCCACCACATTTGAAATAAAATTTAGCACATTTCTTCACCAACCACGAGTGGGGCCCACTCAATTCTAGAATTTTCTACCAAAATTATTTATAAACCTAATTTTTGAATCAGTCACCTCTTAAAATTCATAACAAATTATGCGTTCATTTTTAACGGTTCAAAATTTATGGACATATACTCAACTTATATATGTATAACATATCCAAAAATTACAATGATCCAACGGTCGGATTAAAAATTATAACTCACGCAATATATCGTAAAAATATTGATTTTATTTTTAATACCTCCATTCCGACAAAAATACTGATAAAACACTTCAACATTAAATTCTTCAATTATAACCACATAAAATAAATAAATTCATCATTTATATCTACATCAAATAAATATTTTCTTATCATATAAATCAATAATTAATTATTCACAAATAATATTACAGAATCACAATTATGACAATCAGGTCGTTCCCGGGAAAGGGGGGTTTGCCAATAAGGATTTTTCCATTCTAGCGCGCAATTAGGTGACCAAACATCTCCTTAGACAAAACTTTCTAGACATTTCTAATAATGTTATCTAATAATATTATTCAAATAATATGAATTATTGATCTGATAATGGAAAATACCGTGCAGTGACAATTATTGAAACAACAATAATATAAAATATCAACGCAACAATTATTGAATCAATAAAATAAAATATTGAAAAGTAATTACTGTAACAATTATTGAGTAGTATCTTCTTACGTAAGAATCAATAATTCAAAAGTACTGTGCAATACTGTGTGCTACTGTGCAACCACGCGTATTACTATATTTTAACCATCGGGTATTCCAACAGTGCTAATGGTAACAACTACGCCGTTATTTATAAAAACTCAAACTTTGTCGTTTTTTTCATCCGACAGTTATTCCGTTATGGGGCCCATAATTGACTGCGCATTCGTGCGGTTATTTCTGATAAAAAGAATATTCCACGACCAAACGAATATTTCTCGACAAAAAGAATATTTTATAACTACTTACTTATTTTGTAAAATTTGCACATTTCACCCATAACCAAAGCATTATATAAAATTAACACCTTATTAATTTAGAATAATGAATAGAGAAAAGTTTTAATTTTATTTATAATAAATTGGGGTCTTACAGTAGCGGCTACCATTTTAATAATAACGGATCCCACTTGGTCAGGTAA
Organism: Panax japonicus; assembly: GCA_020205505.1. Classification (NCBI taxonomy): domain Eukaryota; kingdom Viridiplantae; phylum Streptophyta; class Magnoliopsida; order Apiales; family Araliaceae; genus Panax; species Panax japonicus. The sequence goes on along the minus strand of CM035098.1, from coordinate 73,009,260 downwards.
ATTTTTAGAAGGAAAATTATTTTTTTAAATATGTGTCGCTATAAGTTGTAGTGGTTGGTAAATTTTTTTTGCTCGACAATGAAGGAAATAAAGTATTCATGTGGAAAGTATCTTACTTGGCCAAGGATTCATGTCATTATTTCATACGGAAAGCATTTGACTAGGAAATAAAGAAAGTAGGGGCAGATTTATAGACATATTATTACATATACATGGGCGGATTTATAAAAAAAATTAGTAGGGATGACTTTTAAGTAATTTTTTTGTTAAATTTAAATAAAAAACTTGAATTAATAATAAATTAAGTAATCATAATAATGTTTACAAAATACAATAAATATTCATAATCTAAACTACAAAATAAATTTCAAATAATAAACACTTGGATACAATTTAGAATTTATTTCGAATACTTGTCATAATTTAATTCGAATGATTCTCCAAATACTCAAAATCTCAAACCAAATTTATTTTCTATATTCAAACAAAATCATGAATTAATTTCAAAACATAAACTAGTTTTTGTATCTTTTTATAAGTTTCAAATAAGTTTACTTGAAATAAGAAAAACAAACCATATGAGACTCCAGATTTTATGAATAAATATTTAATTTTTTTAAAATATTTTTTTAATATTATGGTGTGGATTTGATATAATGTTATAGTTGTGGGTAGTATTTATAAATTTTGCAAAGTATGCAAGTTGTCAAATTATATTCGTTTGGTTGGGAAATATTCTTTTTGACGGGAAATATTCGTACGACGACACAATTAATGGTGGACTCCACAACGGAAGTATTGTCGTAGTTAGAAAATGACAGAATTATCTTTTTATAAAAATAACGGCTGAAATTTTACCTTTAAAACTGTTGAACTACTCGATAGTAAAAGTACAGTAATACGCGTGGTTGCATAGTAGCATACGGTATTGGTTATTGATGCTTATGTAAGAAGTCACTCAGTTATACTCAATTATTGCTACAGTAATTACTGCATCATATCTCTCATATTATTGATTCAATTATTGTCATAGTATCATTTGCATAATATGTTATATTATTAAATCAATAATTGAGACAAAAAAGTTATTCATATTATTAAATTATAATATTTACAATGTCTAGAAGTTCTGTTAAGGAGAGGTTTGGTCACCTAATTGCGCGCCAATAGGGAGAAATCCTTATTGAAAAGCCCCTTTTTTTTCTGGGAACGGCCTGGTTGTTAAATATTGTGAGTTATGATATTAATGATGAATAAATTTGTATTGATTAAAGATGAATTTGATAGTTCCATTGTGTTAGAATTATTAGTGTTAGTTGAAATCGACATATATTCCGATGGTAATTGATGTCTGGGGGTTATATTGATAAATTGGATAATTTATCAGATAAATGAGCAATTAATTGCTACTAATTCCATGCTTATATAACTCTTTGTTCACATGTGTGTACTATTGAGTCACATTCACTTACTATTAGGGGAGTTGGTGCAAGATTAATAATACTTGCATGACTAAGTTAAAAAGGAAGGTATAGATGGAGGTACTATACTGTATTTTGTATTTTCACATGATTATAACTATTGATTCACATGATTGAACTATTAATTCACATTATTTACTATTAGGGGAGGTGGTGCAAGTTTGATAATACTTGCAGGACTAAATTAAAAATAAAAGAAAAGTTGGAGGTATTGTACTATAATTTTTTAAGCCCTAAAACGTGCAATTATCGAAACTATATTTTTCTATAAATAGAAGCTCATTTCTTCCTTCATTTCTCACCAATTCACTAAAGCTTTAGAGCCATTATTATAGAGAGAAATTATAGAGAGAAAGAAGAAGAGAAGTCTGCTACCTCACTATTCTAGTATTCAGTCTTCTTTTGAGGTAAGGGGTATTATTTCTTTTGTATTCATGAAGAGAACTTCTGTTATTTCATTCTTTATTATTCTGTTAGAATAACCGGTATACGCGGGCTACCCTATACTTGGTAAAATTATTCTGTTATTCCATTCTTTATTATTCTGTTGGAATATCCTGTCTGTGCGTTTTACGCCGGACCTGGTTCCGTCTTTATTATTATGTTGGAATATCTTGTCTGTGCGTTTTACGTCGGACCTAGTTTCGTCTTTATTATTCTGTTGGAATATCCTGTCGGTGCGTATTACACCTGACCTGGTTCCATTATTTATTATTTTGTTGGAATAACCTGTCTATGTGAAATGCCGTATGCATAGTGATTTCTTTTGTTATTTCATTCTTTATTATACTCAGTTGGTTAAAGTTTTGACTTCTATACTCCATGAAATTAGTAGAATATCCTTGACATTTGCACTTCATCCAGTATCTTTTTATGAAAATATTCTTCTGAGCATTCTTGAATTTTACTCTACAAAGAAGTATCGTGTTGACAATTTGGACGTTATTAGTTCCTGAATTAATTAATTCTTGAACTTGTTTTATTGAATTCTTATATCATTGTCATCATCCTCATGTTTATATTTTATTGAAAGTCATCTGTGGCCTGTACTGCATAGATGAAGTTGGTATGATTATGACCAGGGATTATTCGGTATAATCATGACCATAATGTTATAAATAATGTGGTAAAAGTCCTCATTGGCCCGTAGTGCATTGATGGACAGTTGTTGACATGATCATGACCATTGATGAATACACGAATATCTTTGGCTCGTAGTGCATGGATAATTTGTGGTTGTGATACTAATGAATATCATTGGTCGTAGTACATGGAAGATGTGGATTATTTATTAAGCTGAGTTTCAGCGATAAAAGTGATGAAAAACCTTTTAAATCATAAAAGATAGTATATTTTATTCTCTACTTGACTCTTTTAATGGATTGTTTGTTCCTCTGTAGTTAAACTTGATGTTTGTTATGTTTTATCAGTTTAACACTGTTGAAGGCTAACGATAATTTATTCTGCATTATCTTAGTCATAATATTTCTTACCGGGCTAGTTGAGCTCACCCGTTTACTTTCATTGTTCTTTTCAGGAAATGAGAACGTAGCAGGGACTAATTGGAAAATGGAGTGACGGTCCAGATGATAGTATTAGTAGTCCTCACTATTCTGTGAATTAGTGTGATAATAAATATATTGAGAACTTATTTTGAGTTTGTATACTGTCTAGAAGACAATGATTGTATTAAAACTCCAGCTCATGTTGTATATTTAAGTTTGTATCTGAATTTTGTACTATGTATTTGGCGACTCAGGATAAGTGATGTATACCTATTTTGGGGGCGTCACAAACCATCCAAAATTTATACTCAGAACACTAAAAATTATACAGGGTCCATTAGTTAGATGCATGAAAATAAAATAATTATAACAACTAAAAATGAGGGGTTGTTAAAGGCTCACAGTCGTTTTTCATTTCGCATTATAAAATAAGGCAAAATGATTGTAAACTACCACAATAACAGACAAAAGCTACTCAACCAAAATGATCCTATTTTCAATCCAAGATCAAACAACCCAAAAATAAAAACTCAATCAGACCAAACAAACAGTAACCGCATTCAACAAAAAAAAAAATTTGAATTAAACAATACTTCACAGCTCACACTTCACACGATGATGAATATTCAAAGCCAAAAATTATACAAAAACCACTTCTAAGATTTTATAAATTTTTAAAACTAAGAAGATTTTTGTACTTGTATTTAGAATTGGTTTATGAATTTTTTTTGCCCTCCTCAAAAGTTAACTATTCCATTAATCTGTCCCTTTAAATTTATTAATTTACATATTTGACATGTCCATACACCAATAAAAAAATTCAATTAAGGCAGCTGTCTACATTGCCCCTCAAGTAGATTTGCCACTAGACATATATATATTATACTCAAATACTAAATATTATATTTATAATTTTTTAAACTCACACACCTTTTACCTTGACATGCCAATGTTCAAACTCCCAACCATAGTTATCATGGGTTGAGTCATACCAATGGGTCAAATGCCACTTGATGTAATTATAAGGGTAAGTATGTCATTTAATAAATTTAGTAGTATAAAAAAAGGAAATTGATGCTTTTATAAGTAAATTTGATAGTTTCACAAGTTACTTATCGCATGAATAGTAAGTGAGATCCACCCTTATGTGAGAGAATACCTTGTGGAACTAATATTTTCATTTGTAAAAATATCAATTCCTTAAAAAAAAGTAAAAATATATATCATTTTATATAATTTTGTGGGATAATAAAAAATAAATTTAAAATTTCTTTTACTTTATTTTTTTTAATATACATAAAAAATACACTATGTTCGTTGTTAATTGTTAATTGTTAATTGTTAATTGTTAATTGTTCATTGTTCGGCCTCACTCAATCACTTGTAGTTGATGAATGCATTACTGCGCGTGAAAGATATATATATATACACATAAAAAGAAATTGATATTGACATCGTATTTTTTAATATTTTTATATAAAAAATATCGTTATAGATGTATAGGTGACGATAAAAATCGTTATTATAGGATACTTAAGACAAGTAATACAAGTTTTTTAGTTGACTTTTCTTTTAACAATATTTATTTTTACTATATTATCTCAATATTTTTATATTAATTTACTTCAAAAGTTAATTTAATTTTTTAAAAATGATTATGAACTTGCATGTAAATGTGTCAATCTTAATAATGATACGGACAAAAAAGATATTAGTACTTTTATTTGTAATAAAAAATAGAAAGGGTTATATAATTATTACTCAAATCCATGTGAAATAGAATAATATATAGATAGGAGTAATATAGAACGTGGAATAAATGCTGAAAAAGGTGAAAACAAAGCAAAAACTAACGTCGACCAATAGTTTAATGGGACATATTAGGACTTGTATTCCTCAAACACATATACTAACATATAATATATATATATATATATATATATGAGGTTCCATCCACAGCAACCGGTTGTTGGGAGCAATCCATTTTTGCCTAGCCGTAACAGCTTGTACCGGCCTTAGAATTTTTTTTTTATAAGCCGTAACAAGCTGTACCGGCTGGCCAAAAAGGGATTGCTCCCCAACAACCGGTTGCTGTGGATGGAGACCCTATATATATATATATAAAGGTGATCATTATTTCAACACAAATTTTTAATATTTTCATATAATTTATTCTTACATAAAAATAAAATTCACTTTCTTCTAGTAGGAGAGAAAATTATATAAAATTTAAAGGGTTATATATATACACAACTGTATATTACACAGTAGGACTATGACGATAGAATTTTTGGACTACAGCGACGGTAAATTATCATCATAGCCCAGAATAGTTATGACGACGGGTAAAACCGTTGCTATAGTCCAAAAAAACTGTCGTCATAGTCTACTGTATAATACACAATTGTGTATATATATTTTTCCCAAATTTAAAATATCAATTTCCACCTTCCCTATCCAAATTTTATAGGCCCACCACCGCCCACACACAGAGTATACACGCGGAGAAGAAATTACTGGTACAATTTTGAAATGGGTAGGCGGGCTTGACTTTGACTATTTTTATAAACCAAGAAATTTTATTTTATTACAAAGTTTTCAAACCCACCCAAAGCCGACAACATGACTAGTACTACTTTTCAACGACTTCTTGACGCCAGCTCACCTTTTATAAATATAAATATAAATACACACACTTCAATCCATTATATATATATATATATATATATATATATTTATACATCCTGTTTCAAGCTCATTACAAATTTTAAGGCTACAGCTGCTGAATTTCCTAATTTTTTTCTTGATTCTCCTCCTCCTGCAAGTTGCAAGTTGCAAGTTGAAGACAGATCAATATTCTTCACCTTTATTTATTTATTTATTTATTTTCTCAATTACGTCCTACCTACCTTCCTCCTCCTCCTCCTCCTCCTCATATATATTCTGACTTTTCTTAATCTCGGAAGAAGAAGAAAGTTTAATTGATTGGAATTTTGCGAGTATAGAACAAGTGTTTATAAATGGAATACACTAGTTTTGTTGATACTTCCTTGGATCTTAAGACCAATATTCCTTTTCAGCTTTTCAGTGAAACTCCGGTACGTAGATACTATTTGATCATATATATGCCAACACTAGCTATTGAATTTATTTTATATTTCATATATGGCCAATTGATCCTATCCATTTCTTAATTTTGTTGCTTTTCTTTTATTTTGTTTTCAGAAGCAAGAGGTCCAAATCAATTTCATTGATTTTGGATTGAAGAAAACTTCAATTTCTGAAGAGGTTAGTTAGTACGTAATTACAAGATCTACTCTTTTTATAACGAGTGTATGTATGTATGGAATCCCAAACTTATCTTCTTTATTATTTTTGGTGTTATTGTTTATAGAGTAGTGGAGCTTTAGTAGAGGAACTGAACCGGGTGAGTGCAGAGAACAAGAAGCTGACAGATATGTTAACCGTCATGTGTGAGAACTACAATGCTTTGAGAAGCAATTTGATGGAATATATGAGCAACAACCCCGAAACTACTACTACTACTACTACTACTACTACGGATCACAGCAATAGTACGATATCCAGGAAGAGAAAGCTGGCTGCAGAAAAAATCAACAATAACAATGATGCAGCAACTGCTGTTGGTGGTGGAACAAGTCCACTTGTTAATGGGAATTCAGAGAGTTGTTCAAGTGAGGAAGATACTACTACTTCGTTCAAGAAACCAAGATCAGAACAACACATCAAACCCAAGATCTGGAGGGTTTATGCTCGAAGCAATGCCTCCGATACTGCAAGCCTCGTAGTGAAAGATGGATATCAATGGAGGAAATATGGTCAAAAGGTCACCAGAGATAACCCTTCTCCTAGAGCTTACTTCAAATGCTCTTTTGCTCCTACCTGCCCTGTCAAAAAGAAGGTGACGACCCATCCATCATCGATCCCCTGCCCCTTACTACCATACCAGTATTTGAGCCAACTTAACTAATTAATTAATAATTCCAGGTCCAAAGAAGTATTGAGGATCAATCTATCTTGGTTGCAACATATGAAGGGGAGCACAACCATCCACACCCTACAAGACTCGAGGCGAATTCATCGGCTCCCAACAGATGTGCGTCCACACTTGGCTCCGCCTCTCTCACCTCATCGGGACCTACCATTACTCTTGATTTAACAAAATCCAAGTCCACTGAAGATGCCAGCAAATCTTCTCCCGCCCTGAGAATGGAGTCACCGGAATTTCAACAGTTCTTGGTGGATCAAATGGCTTCTTCATTAACCAAAGACCCAAGTTTCAAAGCAGCAATTGCCGCGGCCATCTCAGGGAAAATTCTCCAGCTTAATTAAACACAGAAATTGTGAAGTTTGAAGGGAAAATAACTTTGACTAGTATCATATATTTCTTCTTTGAACATTTTTTAGGAAGATTGAATTGAAGGGGGGACCTATTGATGTAAATAGCACATGGAGGATTAGGAAGGAACAGTAGTTGGTAGTTATGTTTTCAAACGAACGACAAATTATATTACAACTATTCAAATACGGAGTTGAGCTGTATGGAAAGAAACCCAAAACACAAGCTCAATACAACCAATGGTTTCCTTGGCCTTTAGATAACAAAAGGCGCTATCGGTTTAAATCTTGGATGACACATCCATCCGCCCATGTTAACCACTATTATACGTCAATTGTCCATATTCCATTAATTTCGGCCTACATTTTTGACCATCTTGTCTGTTCATATATGTATGTCCTACATTTTCCCATTTTCTCTCAAAAATAAAAAATAAAAAAATATGTCTGTCCTATTTGCCAATATGTATAAATATACAACTTCCAGTCAAGGAATAGGAATAGACTCCTTGAGAATAATCATTTACAACGCTTTTATAAAAGGACCAATACAATACATAAAATTTCTAACCCAAGACGAGAGAAATTTCTCATGGACTGACCACTTGATCAAGTGATGGTAACAAGATTGGCCTTCCTTCTTGAAGCCAGTCCTACTTGGAGTAAAAGGCCAAAATAAGATTTTTATCGAGAAATCAACCAACAACAAAAAAAAAGGCGACTAGAAGCGTGAAACAATCGAGATATCCTATCAAGTGGCAAAAACCTAACTTAATTTTTTAGTCATTGGCCCTTCGGCTGCCACCATTCTAAAGCCACATATCCTTAAAGATCCTCACGAAACCATCTGGATGTGGCTTAAGCATGTCGGTGATCAACCCTATAGGGCGGGCCAAAATAGTCAGATCATGCTCTCACTATACAAAAAGAGCTAAATATTCAGCTAAAATGACTTGATGGCACCATCGCTGGAACCTTCTTTGCATGTCAAATTCTATTTTTGAATCTACAGAGCAATAAACAAAATAATTCATACTAACTATTTGTACACAAACATTTTTTGCACCCCTCCCACCTGCCCATCATGAAAGAATGCAACTATCCTTTCATGGTGTAACTTGCAACCCTGAACTATTCGTAAATTACTCCGTGGATAGAATCAAGTCATCAATAGCTACTGCTAGTCCGAGGCCATTTGCATCCTCTGGCTGTTTCCCTTCAGCCATAGCCTTGAAGCTGTCATCTTTAAACGTTGCATCTTCTGCAGTTACACACTCCACGAATCTGAAGCAACTGATGAGATGGTCATTTGTTATTCCAGCCACTTGCATGAATGAGTACACGACTGTAGGTCCCACACCTCGGAACCCTCTTCTCACAAGGTCTTTGCTTATCATATCTGCCTTTGATGTCTTGATTGGAACTTGCCGGGGATAGCGGAACTGACCAACCGTAGGTCTATGGTTTACAAATCCCCATATATACTTGTCAAAAGATCCAAACTCATTGATTATCTGCATCATCATAACCCACAAAGAAAACTAGGGTTGGCAAGTGACACATTAAATTCGTTAAAGACTGTAGGCACTACAAGAGCATATAGTTACTGGCATATCATTTACTTGTGTCCCATTCTATTAGTTATATGAAATTGATTGGAAACTAGCTGTGTATTTAATAAATGCCTACTATAAATAAATCAGATCAGTGTTGGACTTGATAGGACCCAAAAATAACCTAATTCACATTTCAGTTTATAGAGTGAAAAAGATATCCTGCGGTATATTGACCTCTTCACATCACATGCACGCAACTTCAACTTCCAAGTTCCAACATAAGAACTCAGAACCAAGAAAAATATCATTAACAAGATGAAGAATAGAAAATACTACACCACCTCCACCATAAAACTATTTAGCAGGTCAAAGAAATACAATCTATTCTATTCGCCAAGCGTGTTTGGTCTGCCACGTCGTTTGGTCCAACACTAATTATCCCATTGTTAGTCACTTGCAGAGAAGAGAACAGAAGTGGGAAGAAATAATTACCAAAAGTTGTCCATAGAAAACCTATCCTGTTTTGTCTGGGACAAGAGAATATATTTAAGGAGAACATAAGCATCATCATTCATGAGAGTCGCTGCTCTAGTAAGAAAACTTTTGGATATGAAGAAAATACACATGAAGTGAGCACATACCTTGCACATTTGGCGTGCGTTTTCAACAACTCCTCGTAGCTTCAGCTCGGATAGAAGAGAGCTAGCTGAGCTTCCCGGTGTTGCAATCTTCTTCTCATTTAACATTGAGACACTAACAGGGTCAAAATCCTGAAACACTTCTCTGCATAACCAAGTAGAAATCAAATACTATATCCGATCATCAAAAGCTTGAGGCAAATAATATTGTGCGACATTTACCTAAACAAATGTCTTTTACTGAGAATGGCAGGCCAGGTAAGTTCAGCCAAAGCAGTTGATAACGTCAGCAATTCAAACAGCTTTCTACAAGAGGTCAACAACAATAAGATGCACACTGTGAAGACCTTTGAACGAGATTCATTGTTGCATTCGAAACTACAAGATGAATATGCAAAAAATAAGTGATGGTACATACTTGTCATCATGTACTGGAACTCCCCATTCTTCATCATGAAAAGCAGCATAACAAGGATCTTTTGAAATGAAAACCAATTAGCAAACAGAACTCATATTAAGATAATTTTGCAAATTTTATAAATAGTATATGCTTGCAAGTCACAGTATATTAAAAACTTTACCAGAACCCTAATTGAAAATGGAACAAATAATATGTGGGGTAAAATTAGTAATACTCCTCAGAAAGTTTCTATTAAACTCTAAAATACACACAGATTTTCATAAATCATACGCTATCACAAGAGGACCATTACTGAGCTATGCCATATGGTGGAACTATAAGTAAACGTAAACCCCACAAACTCACCAACAACTCGCAACCATTTCTCTGAGTTAATTAAAATAAAGAGTATTTATGGGAAGAGATTACACTTTCCTTTTACTCTTTCACAAAGATGCAAAACCGCAAAGTCGTGGTAAAAATATTACAAGTGTCCAAAAGAAAAAAAAACATCCACTAAATTGAGAAGAAGATTGCCACAAGCATTTGCAAGAATAGGACTTTATCAACCAAACAGTGTTCTAAAAATCCCTAGCATAGGTCCGACTAATCCCCGTTTAGGCGTTGGGCGGTCCTCTACCTCCTTGATTTCGCTAGACGCCTAGATAAAATCAAACTCCTATTTTGAAGGTCTACAATACTTAAATAGATTTGTTAAGCCTTAAAAATATATATTTTTTGGTAATGTTTCACATAAAATTTAAAAAAATTACATATACTATATGTTTGTATGATATAACAAGTACATACAATAAAAAAATAAAAATAAATGAAATTGCCCTAAGAAAACGCATAGGCGCTCTCTAGGTCTGTCTAACAATTTATTTTTTTCAAACCAAATGAAGTTTATCTCTAGTGCAAATGTTAACTCTAATCATTCCAGGAAAAATGTATTTCCAAAATATATTATGGAAAAAGATAAAACATATTAAGAGAAACCTAATTGTCATTTAAGGGTTACTACATCCTCCAAAATTTGTAGGTACAAATGAAGACTTTCTAATATTATCAAGACATCCTATTGGAAAGATAATAAACCCTCACTAAATGGCTTCAAAAAAATTTTTTGATAAATAAACCCCATCTTTTTGAGGAAGATATCCACACTCCACAGGCTGACAAGCATGAATATATTACATAGATTGGTAAGCATACTTATAGTTATAAATTTAAAGTTACATAAACAAACAGGTATTGACACAATACTGAAATGTTAAAAAATAAACATCCATAAAATAAAGCATAGACACACAGACATAGAACAATGGGAGGCGAGCAAGAAGAAACAAAACTATGCAAATGAGAAAAACACGTGTTTATATCAAAACTTTGAACGCTCGTCTCCTGAAGTAGGGCTGTAACTAGGTAACCAAAAAATTCGTATTCGTCCGCATATGTATTCGAAAAAAAACGGATACTATTCGTATTTGAAAAAAACGGATATATCCGTATTCGGTTTAAAGGTATCCGCAAATAAACGGATATGAATACGGATATAAGCGTATTCGTATTCGTTTAACATCCGACCGTAAATATATTCGGCAAATAGCGGATATCTGAATTCGGATCCGTATCCGGAATTCATATCCAAATAATTTATATATATTAATTATTATATAATAAGCAAAATAATTTTTTTAAAGTGGCATTCCTTATATAATAATTAGTTTTCACTATCATACGGAAATTATTTTAAAAATATATCATTTCACTTCTAAAAAGTAGGAAATAACACTTTTCTTCTAATATTAATAAACTGAAATAAATTGATTTAAGTAGAGTTAATAAATTTTTACTATTATAAAGTTAAAATATCTAAAATATATCATTTACCAAGAAAATTATATATTAGAAGAACAAAACTATAATTATTAGCTTGTTCTAAGTTTTTTACTTTCAAAACTTACTTGCAATGTTGAGAGGTTAGAACAATAAACAATATAATTTTATTGTTAAAATGTGTTAAGTTTGAATTAATTTAGAATTAATCTAGAAGGGGGTTGAATAATTAATTCACGTTTATGAATTTTCGGGTGGATGGAGTATTTATCACTTTCATTTGCCCAATTATTTAAAAATTAGATGTCCAAATATTTAAAGCAAGTCCCAAGTAAATTTTGGATCAAGTTGGATTAGCTAGTTGTCAGTTGTTATATATACATTATAACTCGCAAACTCCATAAATATAATGAAATAAAATAAACTTTTTATAATTATGTTAATTGTAATCTATGTATTGAGGATAAATTATAAATAAAAGTTTTATTAAACATATTATTAAAGTTTTAATCAAGTATTTGAGAAAAAATAATTAAATATTCCATGTAAACTTTTGAATCTAATTATAAATTATAAATATTTATATACACTACAATATTACTTCACACACATAAAATGGACATCTAAACATTAATAAGTAGAGCATTCATTTTGAAATTTAATGATGAAAATTTATTTGAATTGTAATTTAGAACATTGATGATTGTATTTAAATATTTATTAAAAATAAATATATTAACATTCAATCATTAATATACTATATTTTAAAACTAATTATAATTTTATTCTAGTTATACTTAGGGCTGTAAATGGTAACCGGAAAATTCGTATTCGTCCGTATTAAAAAAAAAGCAAATATTATTCGTATTCGAAAAAAACAGATATTATCCGTATTCGGTTTAAAGGTATCCACAAATAAACGGATAAGGATACTACTGTATCCGAATTTGTATATATCCGTTTACACCTTATCTTGAACAAGTAGTAACGAGTTTATCATAAATCTGCCTACTTTTCCCATGTAAATGAGTATTATGAATATATATGTATAGATATAACAGTAAAATATTACTAAAAATGACTGTGGTCGACATATTCTTGCAATAAATATTAGTATACAAAACACTTAAGTTGACCATAGCTCACGAGAAAGGATTCTGCTGTCTGCACTACCACAAGGAGGCATTCAAAAAGAGTGAAGTGCTTTTCTCCACAGATTCCACTCTTGAGTAGAACCATAAATCTTATATTTTCAAGGAGCCCATGTAGGAGATGGTAATCACAAATGATTGAAAAAGGCTATTTATGTGTACTGACGTTATGCTGCATTCTTTGGACAGACTTGTTGATGGCACACGTTGAGATAAGTGCCCAAGATGTAGGCTTCCATCATGGACAGTTCTATTTATCAAATAAACACAGATGATGTGTGGATCACGCAACAGTGTGACAACCCATGTACATATGGAAAATACCAGAAAATGCAAAAAAAAAAAAATAGTAGGAATTATTTGTATGTATTTTCTTGTACCTGCATGGGTTGGGTTGAACATACCAAATTACATATAAGCAAATAATTTGGTCACCAATTTATTTTTACTAATAATAATGAAAAAAATATTCCAATATAAAACATTGAAGAATAAAAAGTAAATTGAAAAGCAAAAGCAAAAAAAGAAGAAGAAGCAGGTTTAGGAGTACAATATCTATATTTATTCTTTGAGCTTCCAATCTAGAAACACCTCCGGCTATGTTAAATGGACTCAGGATCCTTGTTGAGTGTGGGAAAGTGTTCGACATTAGACTCTCCGATTTTTACAACATTTTTCACTATTTTACACTTTTGAACTCATGTCGACACGGTAACTCACCCTCAGTTGAAAAGTCCATGTAACACATACCTTCTATCGATCCAATTGGCCAATGCATTCTATTTTTACCTTTTATATGCACACAACTATATGTCCTGTAAAAAAAAATTGGACCGAAAATACTACATAGGAAGAGATGGCCAAAACTAAAAAAATATGGAAGCTTTTGAGGTGTATATTTGTGTGTGCATCAACACTTTTTCCTTGAATTGATTGGAAGAGTACTTCATAAGTTCCACTCCAAAATTTCTTTTATTTCACTCTAACAAGAAAACAGAAGAAGATAAATAAAATACACACACATACATCAAATAAATTTTAGACTAGTTCTTGTGAGTATGCGATTGATTTAGACTTGAGAAATGGTAAAGGGTATATAATCATGGAAAGCTAACATCTTTCCAAGACATTTTTCTTGTATATCCATACATTGTTCATATATATAATATTTGTTATGTTTGCATTATACATAAAACTTGCCTTTGACAATGATGTATTACATGTATATTAAGATTTAGTTATTTTCATGTAATTTGTTGAGCTTCGAGTGACAGAACTTAATTTGATAATGCTTTTAATACTAGATTTTATGTTAATCTAGAATTTGGTGTAAAAAAGGTCATTACTTTCATGACTCAGTTGCCAATTTACCACAAATTTAAATTCGCAAATAGACCAGAACAACTACACTGAGCATACCAGTATTTGGAGTGACCCAAGCACATCTTTTCTTCACCGATGAAGCATCAGCTGAAGCGGCAGACTCTACACTACCAGTATCAGTTAGAACTACCTTTTCATTCTTGGAAATATATTGCTTCCTCTGAATTGGCATGTTTCGTCGACTAATCCTCCCGGTGGAAGCCCGACTGTGGGACGAATCTGACGAAGCATCGGAGGAACAAGAAGCATTCATGGACAAATTCGACCTCAACACCCTATGCTCCTGCCCCTTCCTCAAAATCGAAGGCACCATGTTGCAACTGGGCAATGCCGGAGATTTCTTGCCCTTGATGTCGTCCGTTTCCAGTGGCTTCTCCACTCTGTTATTCTTTGGTTTGGAAACTGATTTACGCAATTCCACCGATCTAGCCTTATTTCCGGCAGGTCCCAGAATTGGTCTGGACTCGGATTCAGCTATATTCATCACTCTGACACACTCCAATGTCGGACAAAAGTAGGTTTATAAATGAGAGAGCGAGGCTAATTGGAGTGCAAGCTTTGAGAGATTGAAGAAGATGAGGAGATGCATTGCGAACGTAAGAAATGGAATCTGGAAAGTCAGACTAGGGTTGAATCTGCTAGTCTTATATATTCAGAAACCCTAAATGAGATTTGAGTGTTATGATTAGGGATGATGGAATTTAGTAGAAGTAGTAAGTAGTAGTTGATCAATAATGGTGGTGTCAGGAGTGTGGGAGGTTTTGATTAGAGGGGAGGGGAGTATTAATTTTTATTTTTCTCCGTTCCGTGGGGGAGGGATAATTTATTTATTTGAGTTGAGTTTGGCTGGTTCTTCTGAACATTTGGACAGCAGGCAGTGGATGTCCGTCCGGAATTCTGGTTTGTTGATAAATTAAGTTAAGGCAGTGCAGGGCAGGGCAGCCTAATAAGTCGTAGAAACCGGGTTTCAAGTTTGGAATATCGACCGATCCGTCCGCGCAGCCGTAGCTGTTAGCTTCTACACCCACTCTGACATACATACTGACATTTGTCACGTCTTATCATTATTTTTAGTCTTTTATAATTTAAAATTCAATGACGTGTTACTGTTTGAATTTTAGTTTACCCCAAAACAGAAGTTTGATTTAAACAAATTGAACATAAATATCTTTCCCAATTTTTTTAGGTGATGCTCTTAATGCTTTTTGATTCCCCAATAAAAGAATAAAATTGTTTGGTAAAATATTATCAATTAAAATTTCTTAAATCTAAATGTCATTTACATGTTTTATACTTTTTAGTTATCAAATAATTTTTTAAGTTCAAATGTTATTTCATTTTAATAATTTAATTTATTAAGATATACTATGTGTATAAGGAATTAAGCTATTAGAATTTTATTTCAAGTATCTATTTTTTACTTGGCAATTGGCATGAATAGTTTTTTTTTTTTACATAACATAAGGGTTATAACTAATGACTAGATTAGGAAATTATTATTGTGCAAGTTTTTTCCCATATAAGACTTTCTTATTATTCATTGAGTAGAAGCTTTTGAAAATATAAATTTAACTTGTGAAAATTTTAGTATCCTCAAGACTATAATCCAAAATAAAAATAAAAAGAAATAAGCGGGAATCATGGGACCCACTTATCCGTCCATATTCCACACATTGAAATCTCAACGTCTATCATGTGCGGTTAAGCAAACCAATTTCATCACCACAACCCATAAGATAACCAGAAACTTGAAGAACAAGAGAAATTCCAACCTTGATACTTAATGGCTTCGACTTCTCTACTACCTAAATGCATTTCACCGTTTCTCTCAAGCTCACCTGCAATTCCCTCAACCCATTTCGCCAATGTATCTCTCTTGAACAACCCATTAGATCATCTTAATTATGCCAAAAGGCCAAGCGTTCGACCATATGCCAAAAAGAAAAATCAGTGGCTGGACCCTTTCGATTATGGAGATGACCCTGAAATGGAATACGGTTCCATGTTCTCGGATGGTAAGCAAGATGAGGATCCGAGGCCACCAGATAATCCTGATATATGGGTTCTTGAAGTTCCCAATGGGATACAGTGTGGAAGTTGCTTCATTAGGATTGAAAATTAGAGGGGATGTTAGAAGATGTTGTTGTGTGATTTCTGGTGGTGTTTATGAAAACTTGTTGTTTTTTCCAACAATTCAGCTGATTAAGGAGAGGTACCCTGGTGTTCAGGTAGACGTGTTGGCGTTGCCTAGAGGGAAGCAGACTTATGAGTTGAACAAGAATGTCAGGTGAGCTGATGCTTACGATCCAGATGAAGACTTTCCTGAGCCGGCAGTGTATACTGACATGATTGGAATTCTCAAGGTTGGTCATTTTGTATTTTCTTTGGGAAAATACAGTAGAATGTTATATATATCCAAAGTTTATGCATACCTGAAACAGTATATATGTCAAAGAGCTCAAATAAGTGGGATGATAACGTAAACCACCTGGCCTTGTGATCACTTGCAGAATAGGTACTATGATATGATCTTATCAACCAAACTAGCCGGGCTTGGACATGCAGCATTCTTGTTTATGACGACAGCCCGTGACAGAGTTAGCTACATATATCCTAATGTAAATGCAGCAGGAGCTGGATTGCTTCTATCAGAAACATTTACACCTGATAGCATGAATCTCTCGGAGGGTGGATACCATATGTGAGTATTAGATCAAAAGAGTAAATTGTGTTCCCCAATTATTGAAAAATCAAACAACTTTTTAGTATAAAAAATTAACAAACATTTTGAAACTTGTAAGCTTTGGTAGCCAACCAAGAATTTTCTACGATTAACCATTTCAAAGAGATTATTTCCACACTAATCAACATAAAGAAAAGACAAGTATTAATCCTAAATACATGAATTTGACGAGAACTTGAATATCGTTGGAAAGGATTTATCTGCCATGTTGGTGGTCATGGGCTTGTTCTATCTAGGTACCATCAAATGACCGATTGGTTGGGGAGACCTGTTCGCAATGTACCAAGAGAGCCCCTGCCTCCACTAAAAGTATCAATCTCAAGGAAGCTGAAGGAGCTTGTAATGGAAAAGTATAAGAATGCTGGTGCGGAGAAAGGGAGTTATATTGTGATTCATGGGATACAATCAGATTCTAAAGCTTCTATGAAGTCCAAGGGTGATACTGATAGCTTGCTTCCCATACAAACCTGGGCAGAAATAACCAAAACTCTTAAGGTATTGTATTTTATTAATTTTCTAACAAATTTTTTTTAGGAATTAATATGATGCATGCTTGGAGGAAGAAAATCCAATTGAAAGCCTCAAAAGTGAATGAAACCTTTTGCATATTTGCATTGGATCCCGGAAGCTATATTCCAGAAATACTTCAATGCTAATGAATTTTTGGTCTATTATCTCAACAGGGGAGTGAGGCCAGTTTTTGTAATTCCTCATGAGAAAGTAAGGGAAGAAGTGGAGGAATTTGTTGGAGAGGATGCCAGTATTGTTTTTATCACTACCCCAGGACAGGTTGGCTAACTCCCTTCATTTAAATTTTCACCTTAGAAAGTCCTCATAGAAAATACTTCATCTGTTTGGAAGAGAGAGTCCTACTTTCTTTGTAATTCCATGTATTAGTACTCTTTTTTTTTTCCCTGTCAGAGGGAGTATAAAGAGGTGAGGCATTAGAGAAATTGTGGAATAAGGTGCATTTTCTAAGGACTATTGCAACTATTGCATTCACCAAATAACCACAATGAAATGTCATAAAGAGAGTGCATTTATATATATTTGTATAAAAAAATTGACATGCCGATCAATTCTAACCTTTGGCAATGTTTTAAGATCATTTTTCCACCTTATGAAATCAAAATGTAAATTTTGCTAAATATCATCAATCATATTTATGTTGTTCTTGTGCTTTTTGTGTGGAGCAGTTGGCTGCTCTTATCAATGACTCGATTGGGGTAATAGCTACAAACACAGCAGCTATCCAACTTGCCCATGCACGTGAAAAACCCTGGTAAGTTTCTTTAATCAAAAGATATCTGTATAGAACCTATCTTAGTTGATATCTCAATCTAGTTCAACACATCTCTTACTCTGTCTGCTACATGTTTCAACAGCATCGCATTGTTTAGCTCAGAAGAGAAAGGGAAACTCTTTGTTCCAGATGCAGAAGAGAAGAGATGCACAATTCTTTCATCAAGGACAAGAAAGTTGGTAGATATAATCGATATTGGAGCTCTTGAAAATGCAATCAAGATTTTTGATATGCCCTTAGCTCTTGTATAGAACAACAAGTGTGTGTTGTGTGTGTTTCTTCTATTTTAATTGTATCAACAGCATCAAACCAAAGTTGCTGACATAATGTTCGTTGGGTCATGATATTTCATATATTGGGCCGAATGGATTGGGCCTACTTATTTAGTTAGTCCATTGGGTCTCCATTATTGGGTACCAAAGTAATTGGGCCTAGTCATCATCTTATTCCTGTTGAGTCCTTATAAGACCGGGTCGGATGAGTGGATTGACCCATGAGATATTTTAATATCTCCATCTTTGACCGGTAATGATGAAAAAGCATGACAGTTGACTGTTGTATCTATCATGCATTTATGTGGATGGGATCCGAGGATGGCCGGCGGTAGAAAACAGTGACCATAGGTAGTGGGTGGGCTGTGTGCAGTCGAGAGGAACCGTCAGATCAGGGGGCTATGTCAGATAGTAGTGGGTGGCACGGTAAACTGGGAAAAAGGGTATAACATATCAAGGAAGTCTTCAAGTAAAAGGTAACTGATAATGTTATCTCTCTCAAGACACTAGATATTTTATCCTCCATTGTTAACCCTTGTGATCGCCTGTACTGACTCTTACGCCTGAGCTATCCCCCGACGGTCGAAGCCGTCAAACTTTCGGTGTTGACTGTGTTTAGTGTGCAGGATCAGGACGTCTTACGTAATTGGGACGTGGTAGAAGATTTTGGCGTTAACGTTGGCGCTAGAAGGAGGGCTGTGTTCTAGTGTCATTGAGTTTTCAATCACGACTTTCATTCGTTCTACGTCGGAAAAGATGGTGAGGAGTAGAGCAGATACACCGGAAGGACAGCCGAAGGCTGTGAGCTCGTCTGTCCAACATATTTCTGTTAAGGATCGTCTGGGTCCTTCAAAGAGTGTTCATGAGAGTGAGAGCACTGCTTCCAAACGTGTTTTAAAGGGTTCTCGTTCGAGAGCTCATGGTGGAGCCAAACGGAGGTTGGTGTTTGCTGATGATAAAGACCGTGACCAAGATCGAAGGCAGGTGGAGGGTTCACCACCTAGAACTCATCACCAAAGTGGTCGAGATGACAAAACTGCCAAGTTGGCGAGAATGACCGAAGAAGAAGATAAAACTTTAGAAGTTCTTCTGAAGCAAAGGGAGGATATAGCCGTGCAGATGCTTCAGATGGTCGATCTAAAGGACGAGGCGTCCACCTATATTCAGTCTGAAAGGTGTAGTAGGCATAAGGATGTACAACATCGGGATGGGAAGGAGCCGGAACATTCCATGCACGAGTCTCGGGGTCGACCTCAGGAAAGAAGGAGATCAAGAAGCAGAACTCCTAAGTTATCAAAGAAAGCACTTGTTATCGTTGGTTCTCAGGGTCGAGATGGTGGCAGACGGAGGAGCTGGTCAAGAGAGCATGTACCTGAGAATAGAAGAAGAGAGCACCAACATGAATATTCTTGTCGTGATGACATGACCACACACCGAAGTAGATCTAAAAGTCCTTCAATCGTCGTGGATTCTGGTTGAATGGGTCGATCTGCCCAGAAGCAGAAGTTTGTTCAGGAGAAAGAAATCTCTTCACAACCAGAAGGTGTGGATTTCTTGGTGAAGGAGTTAAATGAGCTCCGGAAAGCAGTTAGCTGAGGTTCAACAAGTGAAGGATAATCCAGGAAAGAAGGCATCCCCATTTTCCTCGGATATTCTTAAGGTGAAGGCAAATACCACCAAGGTGTTGCCCTACATGGAGAGTTACGATGGGTCTGAAGACCCTTATGACCATAGTCAGGCGTTCGACCGGCTGATGGATTACTATGATTTCACCGATGCTTCCAAGTGCCACACGTTTGTTACAACCTTGAGGAAGGATGCGAGGCAGTGGATGGGGACTTTGCCTACAGATTCAGTATCTTCATGGTCCGAGTTATGTGAAAATTTCCATGCTCGTTTTGGGAGCAACCGAAGGAGGGGAAAGCCTACGGGTTCTTTGGCTCAAGTCCGACAGTTTTCGATGAGTCTCTGGGCCTGTATGTGAAGAGATTCAGAGAAGCCGTTGGCCAAGTGTCTGACCTCAATGATCTTCAAGCTGTGGGGTTGTTTCAAAATGGGTTAGACTTGGTGAAGTCGTAGAAGTTGGTGAAGAAGCTAATGTTTCACCTATCCGAAGAGTTTGGTCGAAGCCTTTGATAAAATCGAAGGCTTTATTGTAGTGGAGGAGGCTATGAATAGCCTGAAACGTCCTTCTTCGGACCGAATGAAGGAGGCAGATACTTCTAGGACTGAAGACGATCAAAAGAAGGTGGGAGGGTATAATGATCGGTCATAGGGCAACTCGAAGAAGTACAACAACACATGGCGACAGGGAAGTAATCGCCCACCTGCTCCTGCCTAGAAGGTGAATAAGGTTTACACCAAACTGAACACCGATAGGTTGGTGATATTGGATCAGATCAGGAACCAGCCGTTCTTTGAACCACCTCGCGACGCTCTCAAGCCGAGACAGGGAAATGCTCAAAAATATTGTGGCTATCATCAAGCTGCAGGTCTTGTGGAGAGGAAGGTTCAAAGCAGTTTTTTAGTTCAGTATGTGACCGGGAGGGACCAACAACAAGAGCAGCAAAATGTTGACCGTACTGTTCAAATGGTTTAAATGGTTCCACCCGTTCAACCTGTTCCAAATCAACCATCGAGGCACGTCGTTGATGTAATAACTGGTGGGACGGCAGGGAAATTGGTAGGGAAGAAGAGGAGGGGATTTCTGGATTCAGTCATGTCCGTGGCGGGTGTTCCCCCGAAGATCGACAGACCTTTTCCAAGGACGGTTATATCTTTCAGTGATGCAGATTATCCTTCGGAGCCCATCGAACCTCATGAAGGGGCATTGATGATCACAACACAAGTGGGTTCGGTGGATATGAAGCGGAATGATGATTGACAACGGGTCTTCTATTGATATTATTTATGCTCACGCTTATCAGAGGATGCATCTTGATGGGTGAAAGATGAAGGTCGAGCAGGAGGCCCCCTTATATGGCTTCAGCAACGATCTAGTCAAAGTTGCAGGCACTATTGAACTACCAGTGGTCTTCGGCACAGCTCCTCAGCAGGTAGAAATAACATGTAAATTTTATGTTGTGCATGTAGATTCAGCCTACAACGCCATACTGGGTAGACCTACTCTGACAGCTCTTCAAGCTGTGACTTCCATCCCTCACTTCAAGATCAAGTTCCCAGCAGCAAATGGAGTTGGAGAGGTAACAGGGGACTTAGATCTGGCCAGACGATGCTATAGGAATGTTGTGATTGTCTCGGGAGTAGGGGTCAGTAAGCAGAAGCAAACCATGGCGATTGAGATCGAGCTGTTCACCGAGAGCAGTTCGGAGCCATTGGTCATTCCTGCAGGAGAGATAGAGGAGATTGAGCTAGTTCTTGGGAAGAAAGACAAAACAGTGAAGATAGGTTCGGGTTTGCCAGAACCTCTCCGGACAAACCTTATGGAACTTCTTCGCTGCTATGCGGATATCTTTGAATGGGAGCCACAAGACATGCTTGGAATCAGCCAAAATATTTTCGAGCACGGACTGGATGTGGATCCATCAAAAAAGCCAGTTCGGCAGAAAAGGCGGATCTTTGCACCTGAGCGACAAAGGATCATTGATGAGGAGATCGCGAAGCTGATAGCTGCTGACTTCATCTTTGAGATCGACTATCCGGAGTGGATGGCAAATGTAGTGTTGGTGCAGAAGCAGAATGGGAAATGACGAGTTTGCATCGACTACACAGACCTGAACAAAGCTTGGCCGAAGGACTTCTATCCTCTACCCCACAATTGATCAACTTATTGATGCGACTTCGGGGTATGCACTACTAAGCTTTATGGATGCTTTTTCAGGTTATCATCAAATATCTATATGCAAGGAGGACATTCTAAAGACAACATTCATCACACACCGTTCGGTGTATGCCTATAAGAAGATGACCTTTGGCCTGATAAATGCTGGAGTCACTTACTAGAGAATGATGAACTTTGTCTTCCAAAAGCAGCTAGGAAGGAACATGGAGGTATATATGGAAGACATGATAGTGAAGAGTATAATCGTTCAAAAGCACTTGGATGACCTTGAAGAATGCTTTCAGACGGTCCGTCGTCACAAGTTGAGACTCAATCCAACTAAGTGCACCTTTGGCCTTGGTGCGGGGAAGTTTCTGGGTTATCTGGTCAGTCAAAGGGGCATTGAGGCCAATCCGGAGAAGATCCAGACTATCCTAAACATGAAGACTCCTTAGTCATTCAAAGACGTCCAACGTCTGACTGGTAGGATTGCAGCTTTGAGGAGGTTCATGTCCAAATCGGCAGAGAGATACTTGACATTCTTTGATACGTTGAAATGATCGAAGAATGCAAAGACGTTCCAGTGGACTTCAGAGTATGAAGACGCCTTCCAAGGCATAAAGACGTGTTTGTCTTTGGTCCCTTTATTGGTGGAAACCTGCTCCAGTTGAGACTTTGTATTTATACCTGGCAGCTAGTTCGTTGGTAGTGGGAGTTGTCTTGGTTCGGGAGGCAGGGGAAAGCAGCATCCGGTTTATTACGTCAGCCATGTCCTAAGAGATGTTGAAACCAGGTACCCAAATATTGAAAATTTTGCCTTTGCTTTGATAATTGCTAGTCGAAAGCTTCGACAATATTTTCAAGGTCGACTCCTGGTCGTCTACACGGATCAACCGCTGAAGAAGGTGATGAGCAAGCTAGAAGTTTCGGAGAGATTAGCAACGTGGACAATGGAATTATCTCAATTTTTTATTGAGTATCATCCCCGAATTGTTATCAAAGGTCAAGCTTTGGCCTATTTCATGGTGGAATGTTCGTTTCCTGAAGCAGATGCTGAGCTGCCAGAAGCTGAAACGTCAGATCGAGCAGTTGCAATTCTTCAGCACAGTCAGAACTCATGGACGCTGTATACAGATAGGTCTTCTACCACGGATGTCAGTGGAGAAGGGATTATTTTGACAAGTCCGGAGGGATTCAAAGTGTAGCAGGCCATCAGATTTGGGTTCAGAACAACAAACAACGAAGCCGGGTATGAAGCAGTGCTAGCAGGGGTCCGATTAGCGAAGAGTCTGGAGGTTCAGAAGTTAATCATTTATAGTGACTCTCAGCTGGTCGTCAAGTAAGTGTCCGGAGATTATGAAGCTCATGGAACAAGAATGATCAAGTATTTGGTAGAGTTAAAAGACCAGCTTTAATATTTTGTATCCTATGAGTTTCAGGGTATAGAGCGTAACGACAATTCTATTGTCGATGTATTGTCAAAGCTGGCCACTACGGATGCTAACATTTTCAATGGGTCATGATATTTTATATATTGAGTCGAATGTATTGGGCCTACTTATTTGGTTAGTCCATTGGGTCTCCACTATTGGGTACCAAAGTAATTGGGCCTAGTCATCATCTTATTCATGTTGAGTCCTTATAAGACCGGGTCGGATCAATGGATTGACCCATGAGATATTTTAATATCTCCATCTTTGACCGGTAATGATGAAAATGCATGACAGTTAACTGTTGTATCTGCCATGCATTTATGCGGTAAAAAACAGTGACCACAGGTAGTGGGTGGGCTGTATGCAGTCGGCAGGAACCGTCAGATCAGGGGGCTATGTCAAATAGTAGTGGGTGGCACGGTAAACCGGGAAAAAGGGTATAACATAGCAAGGAAGTCTTCTAACAAAAGGTAACTGATAATTTTATCTCTCTCAAGACACTAGATATTTTATCCTCCATTGTTAACCCTTGTGATCGCATGTACTGACTCTCACGCCTGAGCTATCCCCCGACAGTCAAAGCCGTCAAGCTTTCGGTGTTGACTGTGTTTAGTGTGCAAGATCAGGACGTCTTACGTGATTGGGACGTGGCAGAAGATCTTGGCGTTAACAATGTTAATACCCATTTTGTTGATTTTCTTTTCTGCATTAGCATATATATGTTGGCAAATTATCCTGAATCCAAGTTAGCGTCACTCAGAGTTTGTACAAAATCTCTAATTTGCCAACATATAGTATATGCTATTATAACTTGGAGATCCAACACCATTGGATCAGAAATATAACTCTTTCCAAGGATTTAGGGCTTCAAAATGTTTGGCAGCCCAAATCCAACACCACCTGATCCATATCTTATTTGATACTAGCTATAACCCGTGCCTGAAGGCACGGTGTAACGAAAAATTAAATTAAAATTTGAAAAATATTACATTATCTAAAGACACATATCACCACAACAATTAATACATACTCAATCATCAATACATATCCAACCACCAAAACATCGAGCTAGTTAACATCAAGAAATTTCGGCAAAATTTCTTTTAAAAATAAATATCCAGAAAATTCTAAACCTGTCTACAAAACTTACAATCATCATTACATATCCAAACCACAAAAAAAATTATCATTTCATACCCAAAATCATCATAACCATGTATAATTAGTTAACTTTACAAAATACGGAACACACAATCATCAACACATATCTAACCACCAAAACATCAAGCTAGTCGCTACTAATTTCAAAAAATTTGACAGAATTTCCTTTAAAAATAGATATCCAGACAAATATAAACATGTCTATAAAACTTACAATCATCCACACATATCCAAACCACCAAAAAAATCATCATTCCATACCCAAAATAATCATAACCATGCATAATTAGTTAAATTTATAAAATACGGAACATAAAAAATACATATATGAAGAAATTAATACATACTCAATCATCAACACATCCAACCACTAAAATATCAAGCTAGTCGCTACTAATTTCAAGAAATTTCGGCAGAGTTTCCTTTAAAAATAGATATCCAAAAAAATTTAAACATGTTTACAAAACTACAATCATCCATATATATCCAAACCACCATAAAAACCATCATTCCATACCCAAAATCATCATAACCATGTATAATTAGCTAACTTTACAAAAGACGAAACACAATGAATACATACATGCAGAAAATAGAGAAACAACATGTTGAGTATAAGACCCTTTACTTTACAGCTTACACCATGTATCCTTCAATATATACCTGAAAATATTTGAAATTTAAAAATTATCGAAATATGTGAGTCAAAATTAAACAATTGTAAATCTGAAACATAATGAGAACACATATTTGTATGTAGGGGGATGAGAGAGAGAGAGCTGTGTGTGTGGTAGAATAGATATAGGGTTTGAAATTTGAATAAACTGGAATGAGAGAGAGAGCAGCTGACGTAAACTTGATGTGACATTTGTCTATTTTCTCTCTCCGCTCTATTTTATATTATAGATACGTATACAATATTCTCGGGTGGGCAATGATGAAATTCAGTAACCCGTGTGTTAGGCCTTACATTTATTACGGCCCATGTGTCCTATTATTCTAATCCACCGCTTTCTAGCCATCCCATTTTAGTTACATAATTTTTATTATACTCCCTCTTTTGCAAAAAAAGAATTTCATAAAAAAGTTCTCTTTTTACTGATAATTATTTGTAATATATTTATCTTTATCATCATACTATTATTATTAAACTTATTATTATTATTTTAATGGTAAAAAAGAAACCAAAATATATTCTTTTAAATTTTTTTAGAATGAGTCTCTTCTGTGAAGTGACAAATTATAAAATAGTTAATAAATTAGGGATTATCACGAATAGAATATATATTCATGACAATAAGTTTCACACGCACATAACAAATGGTTGTTATAGTCACTATTCTAGCAACTAGATCTGTGACGGTTCATAGCATAATCCAAGGGTTGGGACTAACTGAAATAAAAATCCAACCACTAATGGGAGTAGTTACTGAACCAAATTTGAGTAGCAGCACGAGTAAATACCACTATTCCCTTGTTTTTAAAAATCATATACGTCTTGTCCTTGGTAGGAGTAATGGCTGGTCAAACGATATCGTTTTGTCAGCTACTCCACTAGCAACATGTCGTATATGATTACCTTCTTTAGAATCAGATCTGTTCGCCAAACAACCTATTTACTAAATAAGTAGTTGAAATAATCCAACTTCAACGAGATCTCTAGCTAAATTTAGCACACAAATTGCTTATTCATTCAAGATCTTGGTAAGTCTCTTACAATGGCAAAAAAATGTTTGTTCATAATATATTTTTTTATCAAATTCTTCAGAATCTCTTGCTAGTTTAGATTGTGTATAAATGCACCTGAGTTTGAAATGAAGTTAAAAGTAATAAAATTGAAATGATTCTATACGTTGGTCAATTGTTCTTTATGTTGGAAGAAGCTGAAATTTTTTATAGAGCATATTCTCACAAAAATGAATTTGAGATTAGAATTATAACAAGTCATAAACATGCTCGTTCAAATGATTTGTTCTCTAAGTTATATGTATTTTAAAAAGCCAGTAGATCAACGGCTGTAAAAAGTTTATCAGATGATGAATGTGATAAAGATAATGAATTTCCTTAGGGAACATATGAATTTTACCCCTATTACAAGACAATTAATCGATACTTTAAATAAGGCTTATATTAGTCCTAGTAGGATGATGAACGTTTTGAGCACAATTGATGGGGTGTGCAAAACGTAGGTTTTTCACATAATGATATTCATAATGAGGTGAGAAATTTAAGGCGTGATTCGAAAGATGAAAATAATGCATAGGCTACAGTCAATTATTTGTAAAAACTTGAATCCAGATGTGGGAGTAATTTTTTCCATGTCAAATCAGGTGAAAACAATCACATAACATGTATTTTTTAAGTAGACGTCTGATCATGGTTAACGTATTAACGTTTTGGAGATGTTGTGACATTTAACACTATATAAAGGACAAATAAGTATGACATGTCATTTGTTCCATTTATCGGGTTCAATAACCATTATCAGTCTATTTTAAATTGAATTTGCATTATTAAAGGACTAGACAGAGGAGGACATTCGATTGGGTCTTAAAGACATGGCTTGAAGCGATAGACTACAAGACGCTTAGAACCATCATCATCAACTAAGATAAAGCCACAAGTAATGTTATTGTTAGGGTTACTCACTTTCGCTTATCATATACTATGTTCTTGACATACATATTATTAATAAATATTTAGAGAAATTACATCTGATATTCTATAATATCAAAGTGTATCAAAGGGATTCGAGCGAATCCTACCAACCTTCCTTCAAAATTATACCCCGTTAAAACATCATCCCATCTCATGGTCGTCAAACTACATGCCACTTAAGCTACACTTCTAACTCCCCGAGCGTGGTAAAATGAAAGATGATGATGAGAATTCTCTCATCTACCTGGATATTTGTAGGCAGTAGAGTATGCCTACGTTGTTTAGGTAACCATAATTCAGATTGAGTTCTTGGGTTTGGCCTTTCAACTAATAAACGCTCTTAAGCCCAAATTTATAAAAATGTTACACAACCATTGATATACTAGAACCTCTTCTAGTGTCTGTAAATAAACCCTTATATAAATACCCCAACAACAGTGCACCCCAGATATACACAACACATTCTTCCATGTTTGTCGAAAAATACATATACCTAGGGTGAACAATATTATTTAACCTAGTTGGGAACAAGATTGTCCCGCAGAATCAAAGAATGTATGCCTTTGTATGTCGGCCAACCTCATACTTAATTACTTGTTCTAGGAGGGCAATTTAAAAAATTATTGTACGTGCAACCAAACTAATGAAATAAAGCTTATTCTTTTTTATCCGCATATTCAGAAGTAAGGGTTGACCCAAAACATTCAATCAAATGGGACAATTGAGTGTCAAATAAGAGACAAATTAAGGGTTTACCCAATATCGACCACTAGGGGTGTAAATGAATCGAATCGAGTCAAATATTGAGTTGCTCAGATTTGGTTTAAAATTTTATCGTGTATGAAATAAAGTTTAATTGATGCTCGTTTAGCTACCGAGTCGAGCACGATCTTGAATCATGCCTGAGCAGTTTGAACTTTTCGAGCGAATATGATTCGAGTATCAATAGAAAATTATAATTTGGAGAGGTTTAAGTAATTTATCGAACTTTAAAATTTGCTCATATTTGAATAATTTATATTTCGAATCAAGCCCGAACTGTTTGATGATCATTTTACAGCCTTATCGGCAACCCAAACATAAAGTGGACATCCTCTATAGTTATTGTTAAATACTCCCCATTGTTTAGGTGAAAAGTATTAATTAGTCTCCGGCTGCCAGTCTCTCCATTAGGGCGGGCACAAGACTAATATCGATTTTGGTTATATTTATTGGTCGAGGTGGCATGCAAATACTCAAAAACCAAACTTATGCAATAATTTTTAAAAAATTATTTTATTACTTAAGAAATTATTTATAAAAATAAATATATTATAGAGTGGTCTCACTTGCTTTCCTTTTATTTACAAAAATGTCACTCGCAGCCCCACTAAAGAATCTCTAAAACACAATTTAATTTTAATAAAAGCGTGTTATTTAAGAGGAGTGTTTTAGACCCGTCATATATATATATATATATATATATATATATATATATAGAGTCCGGATCAGGTCCGGACTCCCGGATTTTAACAAAATCCGGACCTTTTTTTTTTTTTTTTTTTTTTGCTTTTTTTTTTTGAAACAACTAAAAAAAAAAAAAAAAAATTTATGGAATTGAAATTTTTCCATAATACAGTGTTTTGGGCGTGATTTGGATGCCTATAACGAAATATGTCTGTACAGTCTGGGCAAACTGTACATACATTGGTTGGTGTAGGTATTAAAAACACATCCAAAACATTGTATTATGGAAAAATTTCAGTTCCATAAATTTTTTTTTTTTTTTTTTAGCTGTTTCAAAAAAAAAAAAGCAAAAAAAAAAAAAAATTTTGGGTCCGTATTTTAGGACCAGTCCGGGCGTCCGGACTGGATCCTCATTCTATATATATATATATGTATGTATATATATATATATGCATATACATACATATATATAGGAAGAATGTGGCCTAAGAAATGTGTTAGCTAAGTTTGACTAAGACTACTTAGTAAAACCTACTAAAACGATGTAATTTTATCCTTAGGGTTAGGTTTTTTATTTTGGGTTATATATAATTTTTTTTTAAAAATTGTAATTTTTATACAAAACTACATTATTTTGTTAAATAACCTTAGCCAAACTTGACAAAGTCACACCTTATATTAATTCTCCATATATATATATATATATATATATATTCTGGATCAGGTCCGGACTCCCGGACCATAACAAAATTCGGACTTAAATTTTCTTTTTAAAACAACTAAATTTTTTTTTTATGGAACTTGAATTTTTATATAATACAGTGTTTTGGGTGTGATTTGGAAAACACTGTATTATGTAAAAATTCAAGTTCCATAATTTTATTTTATTTTTAGTTGTTTTAAAAAAAACAAAAATAAAAATTGGGTCCGCATTTTAATCCAGTCCGGACTCCCGGATTAGATCCATTCTGTATATATATATATATACCGTACCGAACCCAATTGGTTCTAACCGGACCGGTTATCGAATATATACAAAATTGGGTACCGATACCGGTACCAATTGAACCGGAATATCAAATCGGTTAGCCGCTTTGATACCGGTCCGGTATCAATTTTTATCTACTTTTGTACCGATTTTTCCTAACTAGCTAGTATTTACTAACTTTATATTTACTATTGCTAATATTTGTTATGCTATGAACACGTGGTAGTCATTTGAATCTTTGATGCATCAAAAACAGAGAAAGCAACACGGAGTTTCAAAAGGAGAGAAAACTTCAACTTGTACATATGTATGGCTTGTTTTTTATCTTGTTGTTCTTTCATAAACCCATCAAACCCAGATAAAATCATATAAGAAAAGGAAAATTTCATCCACCTCAAAACCCAAATAAGTATCTAAGATCCAAATAATTTGATGATTTTGATATCTTATCTTTTGTGGGTAAACAAAATACTCTTTGACTATATTAATTGCCTACTTGTTCGTTCTACTTAGTCGTACTCTTATCATTAGACCTGGTAAAATTAGCCCAAGCCCGCGGATCGGGCCGGTTTGTCCGTCAAAAAGCAAGTTTTGGACCTCATTTTTTCAGCTCACAAAAACTCGGGCCATTTTGGCCCGACTCGTTTGGGCTAGGCACAAAAACATGCCAAAAATTAATTATAAATCAACCTAGGCCCGCGGGCCAGCCCGGCCGGCCCGTCTAAAACCGGAATTTGGGCTTAACTTTTTTAGCCCGCCAAAATTCGGACCGTTATGATCTGGCCTGTCAAAGGCCCGACCCGTTTGCCAGACCTACTTATCATAATCATCACAATTAGTTTAGTTGATTGATTTACTAGTATAGTATTTGTATTGCTCTGCTTTGTGCTCACTGTGATAATACAATTGCTCTGCTTTGAGCTCACCAAAGTCCAAAGCCAGCTTCTCACGATTTGGGGGAAATTTCTATAATTGGTACAATCAGTTTGGTACTTTGGTTCAATTAACTTGAATGATTCTTGAATCTTATTCTATGAATACATTTCAATATTTTTCATGCAGTCAAATCTTTACTATAATTATTAGGTGGTGATACATACTACAGCTTTTGGATTTCAACCTCACTTCACTTCTAGTTAAATTATATTGGTTTGACCATTATATATATATATATATATATATATATATATATATATATATATATATATATATATATATCATGAATTAGTCTCTCACAAGAGTGCCTAAAATCAGGCAGAAATATTTTTAGAATTTAATTGGGGGGGGGGGGGGGATTTTTTTTAAAAAAAAACTATGCACGAGTGCATAAACATTCACATGTGTGTTTACCATCAATAAACTGGTGCTAGGCATGATTCTCACCAACACAACTCAATTATTGGTACGTTTACTTAAATACCATAACACATTAAAATTGGAATACTAATTATACATAGGAGTACTTAGTTTAATCAATATGCGCGCACATATATATGTAATAATGCACGCATTATTACATGATCATTATTATAGTCTTACCCGCAATTTTGGGGATCAATACTATAATTAAGAAAATTATTGTATAGCATTAAATATAATATTAATTATCTATATTGTCCTTATATTAAAAAAAGAGTGTTATTTATTGGGCATAAAAATAGTGTAAGAATCAAAGTTATATTCATTACTTGGAGTAATATTGAAAACTAATCAATTAATGTTTACTTAAAATTTTCAAATGACTTATGTCAAGAAACAAAAATAATTCTCTAAAACGATTTATATTAATAAATGGAGGTAGTACTAATTTTAAGTCTTTCTTCGTGATCGGTCAATTAATTAAGCAGCTTATAATATCGGTCGTTACGTGTTTATACTAGCATCAGGGAGTCGAAGTTTTTAAAAGGGAAAAAATATATGAATATAATTAAACATAGAGTAAGAAAATAAATCCTAATTAACAGCATTTCTGATATTCAACCCCACAAGGGAAAAAAACTTAAATCATATTTTCATACGATCATCTTACAAGTTTATCCATTAATTACTAATATATGTAAAATAAGATAATCCAATTAAATATTAATGAAATAAATAATAATGCTTATAATATATATATATATATATATATCATTATATAATAAGGATCGGATGCAATCCAAAAGTATATATAGTTTTCAAGGGCTGCTGCGTACAATCATCATTCATCAACATCTGATGAGCGCGTTACGGAAAGAAGTAGATAAATTACTATATATAAATAAGGATTTGGGTTCTATGAAGCAATAATTGGCATAACTATGTAATAGTTTAGAAAAAGTATTTGCGCGCGGGCATCTCTCATCACTTTAATTTGGATAGGCCTTGAAGGTGATCGATTCAGAATTATTCATTTTAATATATATATATATATATATATATATATATATATATATATACACGCGTTGAAGGAGAGAAAATAGTACATATACAAGAAAACAAATACTACTATTATATATGACTTTTCTAAAATTTAATAGTGGTCCATAAAAGCCGGTGGAGGTGCCACGTACGTCAGCGAACGGTATATATTATATGAATAATGCTAGAGACACAAATTATTCTATAAATATTTTTCAAACTGTTGATGTGGCATACTCCACATCAGCATATTATGTTGTGTCGAAGACTACATTAAAATAATTTGTAAATCAATATGATGAAATAGGAGTATGCCATATCAACAGTTTGTAAAATATTTATAAAATAGTTTGTGTATGTAGCATTACTCATATTATATATAGGGAGAGATATTAATTGTCACTAGCAGCACAATCCAATTAAGAGAGAGTGATAGACTAAGTATTAATATATATGTGTGTGTGTATATATATATAACAGTGAGTTTCTAGCTAGCTAGCTCGTCCATTTGCATTAATATTTTTCTAACTAAAAATGTCGGTTAAGATAGCAGCTATAGCCGAGTCATGTTTTCCAATTACTCCGCCGTTAATTAGAGCGGAGGAGGAGGTAGGTGGTGGAGAAGAGAGATAAGATGGTGGTGGTGGTGGTGAGAGATTATGATGAGAAGAGAGATAAGATGGTGGTGGAGGAGATGGAGAGGCGGTGCGAGTTCGGGCAGGCAGACAATAATCAGCCCACTCTTGTCACTGACCATTTGGGCGACCCTCTTTGCCGCGTCCGGAACTTCCCCTCCCATGTCATGCTGGTATATATATATGATTAATCATGAGTATATATATTAGTATGTCGTAAACCGTTACTTAAGTGTACTATATTTTGCATGGTTGCCCATTGTCCGTCCATGCATGAAGCATGCATATATATTGGTAATAAAATAAAATAAGAGAAAAAGAACTTAAATTTATTAACTGTATTTCATGGTCAGATATTTTTTATTTTTGAATTTACAATTACTTGAAATGAATGCTTGCTACTCATTGATATTCAGCAATTAATGCATGTTTATTATATCTATTTTATAATAAGAGAGAGAGCTGAGAGAGAAATAATTGTCATATCTCGAGGCTAGCTATATCACAATTTAAAGACTTCCTATATAATTTTTCTCTTTAAAAAAATTCCCTTCTCTCCCCCCACCTTTTATCAACCCCTAATTTTCTTTAACGTGATTTAACTGCACGCATCTAGTGTATGTCAAGCATACTCGTGTATAGTAATGCTCTTAATTAATTAGATAAATAATCGTATATAGTGTGTATGTATGTGTGTGTGTGTATATATATATATATATATATATATATGCACACAGGTTGCAGAGTACGGAGAAGAGATGAGAGAAGTTGTAGGGGTGATTAGGGGGTGTATCAAAACTGTTACAAGAGGAAAGAAATCCCCTACTGATTTTCCAGTGTACGTAAAGTTGGGCTATATTCTGGGACTAAGAGTTTCACCAACTCACAGGTTGGTTTTTTTTTTTTTAGTTTCTTAATTCTCTGATTCTCTCTATGAGAATATGCTTGCTTAATACTAGTAATTATAATTTCTTGGTTTCTAAAACTACTACCTCCACACAAATGACGATTAGTAATATTCCACAATAAAGGGAGTCTTTACATAATATTGTTCCTCGTATCCTGGAAAGGAATGAATAGATGGCTGTTATTCAATAGTAAGCTTTTAGCCACTTCTTGAAAGGCGGATCAATTACTCGCCATCCATATTTATATTTTTTTTATATAGTCAAATACTCAAATATTGTACACTAATTAACAAGTTTATATACGTATATATTTTTCAATAATATATAATACTTTAGTGACTAAAGAATAATTACAAAAAAGAAATATATACAAAATTATATGTAATATTGTGGTTAGTTATAATAATTAGCTAACCCATGCATGCATGGTAAATCATATTTTAATTACACGTTAACACATTCTCTTTATATAAAAGTTCTCTACGTTTTTTGCTCAAACATACAGGTATATAATTAATTAAGATGGATATTTACTACCTCACAATACTCCACTAATATTTTTATATAATTTTTTAATATTTTTACATAAAAATCTGTCTTTATAAATTTTATTGCCACGATTTTTACTAACAACGTTTTTCATATAAAAATATTAAAATTTTATATAAAAATATCAATTTTGTTAATATATTTCCGGCCACTAACAACTTTTTATTTATACTACTACTAGTATTAATTAACAAAGGTAGACCTTGATAAAAAAGCGCGCAAAAAGGGTATTTATTTGTTAGGTGCATGCATGTCTCATTATATGATTATATCTAGCTAGCTAGTTAAAGTACTCTTTCTGATCCGTGGGAAAAGAATATAATTTCGGTGGAACATATTCCGTACACTAGCTATCATTATTAATTAATTATGAGTGGTGTTAGAGACACAAACTATTTTACAAATATTTTATAAACTGCTGACGTGGCATACTCCACGTCAGCCTATTGATCAACAAATTGTTTAATATAGTCTTCGGTCCCACACAATATGCTGATGTGGAGTATGACACATCAGCAGTTTGTAAAATATTTATAAAATAATTTGTGTCTCTAGCATTATTCATTAATTAATTATTAGCCCAAAGCATTCTTTAATATATCTAGCATCAAATCAATACACCCAAATGACTAAATTAAGTAATCTCGTAAAAATCCACCCACTTTTTCCAAATAAATAAACCCACCTTAATTAATAGATCAATAGTATATATTAAAGGAGTACATATATGAATTAGTGGGAGATATATTAAATTAAATTAATACCCACCAACTATTACTATATAGTATTAATTATGCTAAATAATTAACAAATAATAATTAATGATTGTTTAATTACCTTAATTATTTTGCATGCAGGCGACTTGGTATTGGCGCAAAACTTGTGAAACATTTAGAAGAATGGTGCAAACAAAATGGCGCGGATTACGCTTATATGGCCACAGATTGCAGCAACCAGCCTTCCATCAATTTGTTTACTCGAAAATTTCAATACGTCAAGTTTCGAAACCCTACAATGTTGGTGCACCCCGTCCACGCCCACTACAAGCCACTAGGCTCGGGCATTGCCATTGTCCCGGTCCATCCTCAGCCCGCCGAGTCAATCTATCGCCGAGTCTTTGCCAACTCGGAGTTCTTCCCTAAGGATTTGAACCAAATTTTAACCAACAAATTAAGTTTAGGCAGTTTCATGGCCTTACCCAAAAAATATCTCCCTAATTGGGATCCGAAAATGGAAAGGTTACCACATAAGTTTGCTATTTTAAGTGTATGGAACACAAAAGAAGTATTCAAGTTACAAGTGAAGGGGGTGTCAGCACTAACGTACGCCTGGTGCGCAGGGAGTAGGGTGTTGGACAATTTGATGCCTGGTCTTAGGTTGCCATCCATTCCTAATGTTTTTAAGGATTTTGGGGTTTATTTCTTGTATGGACTTCACATGGAAGGAAAGGGTGCTTCGCGGCTCATGAAGTCTCTGTGTTCCTTCGCTCATAATATGGCCAGAGATGATGATGGATGTGGGGCGGTGGTGGCTGAGGTGGGCCGGTGGGACCCAGTACGCCAAGCAATACCACATTGGAGGAAGTTTTCGTTGGACGAAGATCTGTGGTGCATAAAGAAGCTCACAGCCGCGAAGCATGAAGTCACCACCGGGGAGAATGGTGAACCATACGATTGGATTAAATCTCGATCATCAGGCTCAGTGATATTTGTTGACCCTCGCGATTTTTGACTCGCATATGTATAATCGATCTCGATCGTGATCGTGTGTGTTACTTATTGTTCGTAAGAATATAATTAATGCATTTAATTTTGTAGTGATTTCATTTTTCACCAAATATGAATTAATGGACGCAAGTCTTCATAAAATTGTACTCCCAAACTTATTAATAACAAGTTAATTTAATATGAATAACTTAATGTTAAATAAATAATATATTACGAAAACAAATCTACATACAATTAACTATTTTAAAAATAAATGAGACATACCAAATTGAATTCCAAAATATATTAAATTAATCTTACAAGTAATTAATTTG
The DNA here is from genome assembly GCA_020205505.1 of Panax japonicus. Classification (NCBI taxonomy): domain Eukaryota; kingdom Viridiplantae; phylum Streptophyta; class Magnoliopsida; order Apiales; family Araliaceae; genus Panax; species Panax japonicus. The sequence continues at coordinate 72,972,630 of CM035098.1, read as the reverse complement.
AAACAAACGGATGAAATATATAATTAAACCTTTTCTATAATAATAATAATAATGTTTTAATAAAAGTAAAGGAAGGTACTGATATGAAGGAGAAGTCAAGAAACTAATTGTTATCTTATCATCACAACTAAGTTCTCTGGGATGACTCAAAAGGGTAAAAGAAGAAGAAACAAGAAACAAAAGGAGGCATATCTGGTACGGGTAAGTTATATTATAAGTGTAACTTTCGGCTGAGAAAAGATGAATGCTCGTGTAGAACTAAAGTAATTCTATATATATATACTAGCTGGGTTCCGTGTCTCCGGCACTGTATGGACAATATGATTTATCTCAAATTTTGAACGACCAAAATAATTTATTGAGTGAACGGGAAATTTAAAGTCATTTGTATTTTATTAAATTATTATTAGATTATTAGATTGATAGATGTATTTTATTAGATAGATGTATGAACGATGGGATTTATCTCAAACTTTGGACGGCCTAGATGATTTATTGAGTGAGCGGGAAATTCAAAATTATTTGTATTTTATTAGATAGATAGATATATATAGAGCATTGATCAAGAGCATTCTCCTTAAATAGCACTTCTTTATTAAAATTACGTCATTTTGGAGTCTTTTTTAAAAAACAAGTGGGGCCGTGAGTGGCATTTTTATAAATAAAAAGAAAGCAAGTGGGACCATAATTTTAATAAATAAGTGCTATTTAAGGAGAAATGCTCTTGATCTTTGTTCTAGCTCTCTCTCTGTTTATATATATATATATATATATATATATATATATATATATATATATATACAGAATGGATCAGGTGAGGGCTCCCTTACTTTGTTAAAATGCGGACCTTTTTTTTTTGATTTTTTTGGTTTTTTTTTTAAACAACTAAAAAAAATATTTAATATTTTATGGAACTGATATTTTTCCATAATATAATGTTTTGGGCGTGTTTTGAATACCTATACCAAAAAGTGGTGGTACAGTCTGCCCAGACTGTACATACATATTTTTGTTATACGTACCCAAATTACATCCAAAACACTGTATTATGAAAAAATTTCAGTTCAATAAAATATTAAACTTTTTTTTTAGTTATTAAAAAAAAACCAAAAAAATCAAAAAAAAAGTCCGCATTTTAACAAAGTAAGGGAGTCCTTACCTGATCCTAACCCTATCTATCTAATAAAATACAAATGATTTTGTATTTCCCGCTTATTCAATGAATCATCTGGGCCGTCCAAAGTTTGAAATAAATCCCACCGTTCATACATTTATCTAATAAAATACATCTATCTATCTAATAATCTAATAATAATTTAATAAAATACAAATGACTTTAAATTTTTCGCTCACTCAATAAATTATTTTGGTCGTTTAAAGTTTGAGATAAATCATATTGTCCATACAGTGCCGGAGGCACGGGACACAGCTAATATATATATATATATGGGAGTTAAGAGAAAAAGTTAGAATCTAGCAACATGTTAACTTTAGTCCAATAACTAATGGCCTTAACACATGTCCCAGTCTCAACTTTTTCCCAAGTGAGGAATAAGGACCACCATTCCAAAAACTCCAGTAACTAGGGGTGAGCATGGTGCGGTTTGAAGTCCAAACCGCACCCGAAACCGCTTAGGTGCGGTTTGAAAAATTTAAAACCGCACCCGAAATCGCTTGTGATTGGTGCGGTGCGGTTTTAAAGTGTGCGATGCGGTTTTAATTGGTGCGGTTTCGGTTCCAAAACCAATTGAAACAACAAAAAAGTTTAAACATTCACTAAAATTTAACATAAAACTTACATCGAGCAATTAACTTAGTGACAAAGTCGACAATGAAAATTATATCAAGCATGCTTTAAAACTAAAATATGCGCTATATAAAACAACGGAGACTATTCGATAACAAGCAAGAATGTTTATCTAGTTCCCCAAAAATTAAAAGTATATATTGAAGATAGAATAAAAATATATTGCAGGGAGGACTAAAAATAATCTATTAGACTATTACAATTATAGCATTGACATTAACCAATGCATCAAGTGCTCGAGCCCCTCAACTATAAGCCCCTCCAATAACGCATCAAACAAATTCAAAATTTCAAAACTCAATTGCTTAATTTTTGACTCTATAACCTCTAACATCTTCTTTTAATTGGTGAAAAAATGACAATGCAAGACTGGAGTTTTCTCTGAGCGTGTTCAAGTGAAAAGTAACTTTAGAATTTACTAGAGATAATACATACATACACACACATGGTGCGGTTTCGGTTTTATGCGGTTTGGTTTTGGATAGTAACCAAACCGGAACCGTAAATTTGGTTATTCAACACACCTAAAACCGCCACATACGCCGGAACCGTTGGTGCGATTTTTATTGGTGCGGTTTGTGCGGTTTTTGGTGCGGTTTCGGTTCCAATTTGGTTACTTGCTTAGCCCTACCAGTAACCCACATGGCCACCAATCCTCAATTCTTTTTGTTTTTTTTGGTGACTTTTAAAAAAATGTATAGTATTTATTTTAATTAATTTTTTTTTACAAAAGTGTAATTTGAATACATATACAAAACATGGTTCTACAGACTGTACAATCCTATTTTGTATATATATTCAAATTATACCTAAAAATAATGTATTCTGTAAAAAAAATAGATTCTTTATTATAACTATACATCTGTTGTATCATCTTAAAAGTTAAAAAACTTTAATTCAAAGAATAAAATAATAATAAGATCTTTATCAAAAATTAATATTTGAAATTTGAAAGAAAAAAAAATAGAAAGAAACAAAACTCGGGGGATTGGGTAAAGTCTAAAAGAGGAAAAAAAGAAAAAAGCTAATGCAGGATGTTAATATTAAGCAAGGTGAAAGTTGTGTTAGTATTTTTTTCAAGCATATCCATCGCATTAGTACTTTAGTTAGAATTGTAGTGTGTCCATGGCAAGATAGTCTATTAAGAACATAAATAATGATAAATTAAAAATCTCATATCAGTCTAAAACTAAAAATATATCTATCTAGTATAATTTTGTAACTGATTTAAAGTCGCCTCCTATGGCGATGGACCCTACGAATTACGGCCAAGAATCTGTCTTTCCCACTCTGATGGCAAGTGACGGGCGCAAAATGAAGAAATAAAATTCAATGATCTCCTTTCTGTTGGTGAACAAGTACTTGAATTTTCCTCCATCCGGCCTTTCGATTTTTATGCTTATCTCATTTATTTCTCCTTCCTTTCATTCTGCTATAAAAACCCAGCCAAGCATAAGGGAAATGTACACCAAAAATTCATACTCCATCCGAGAGAGTTTTAAGAGAAAGGAGGGAGAGAGAAAAATTTCTTCTAAAATTTTAAGAAAAAGATAGAGAAAATAAGTGTTTTATTTGGATTCTATCACATAGTTTAATTTGGATTTATATTCAAATTAAAATATATTTGTATTCTCTCAGATTATTTTAGTGAATTGTTCGGAGTTTGTCCCGTGATTTTTACCTCTTAGTTTTAGAGGATTTTCCACGTAAAAATTTTGGTGTCTCGTTGGATATTTTCTTTTCATTATTCCTGGTTATTATTATTTTGGTGAAACTGCAAACAAAATTTGTTTAACGTGTGTTTATATTTTTATCGGTTTAATTTATTAAAGACAACAATACTTTCCCTCTTTCCCTTTTATTTTCTCAACCTTCCCGAGAGTGATACTAATTGGTTTAGTTGATGACTACTTCAGTGGTATTCAAGATGCATGCAACTCCACTTTTTGGAGAGCTGATACAACTCAAGTTCTTCTTATGTCCACAAATTATAGATCCCTAGCGGCTTCTCAATGTCCTATTTAGAGGCTTCAAAAAATCCAAAATTTATAAATGTCTTCAAGTTTATCATCTGAATTCTATTATCATGTTATGACTACTAAAACTGAATACACTAAATTTAGAGAAACATGAACAAAAGTATATCCTTACAAAATTTTGCAAAAAATGTGTTGTGAGTAGCAGGGCAAAGTGGTCATTAACTACACACAAGTGACAAGAAGCATCAAGAAGCAATACAAAAGAGAGAAGATAACTGAAGTATTGGTTTGAGCTGAAGCAAGTATTGGTCTGAGCTGGAGCAAAACATAGTTTAAGAGGGAAAATCAGTTAGGTTGTTAGATGGACAGTTGTAATTGTTAGCAAGAGTGATTACATTGTATAAATAGAGAAAGAGCAGTTAGAAGAGGGATCATCTGTTGTAATATGAACATTTCTGTAATCTTCTAGATATCAATATACCAAATTCTTGTTCTTACCATTTTCTGATCTATCATTCCTTCTTTTTCTATTTTTTTTGTTCTAAAATCCACTTTTATCTTAGCTTGAGATTTGTTATCACAACATTTGGTATCAGATCTATTAATCCTTGGCTTATACATATTAAAATACACTGTTATGGCTGCGGGAACTAGGTCAAGAGATACTCTGGAGGAGGGGCTTAGAAATACGGAATTCCAGGTGTGAGAACTTATGAACAGCCACCATCAACTACAACAAACTAGTGGAAGAAATTGGAAATAGATTCAAGAATATGCAAAGCACCATGGAATTAATGATGTCAGAATTTCAACGCTCAATCAGAGGTAAGGATTCCATTCTAGAAATTCCAGAACCTTTTAGTAGATCTTACCCAGAATTCGGTAAAAAAATGGAGAAAATGTAGTTCAAAAGAATTTCCAACCTCGTTTTGATTTTCCAGTGTTTAACGGAATGGATATTAAAAATTGGGTGATGAAGTGTGAATACTACTTCCAATTCCATCCTATTGAATGATCTGTTAAAATTGAGAAGTGTAGCACTGCATCTTGAAGGAGATGCAGGATCTTGGTTTTTAGCCTATTTCAGAAGTAACCCAAATGTATCTTGGAAGCAATTCATTGAGGACATTGAGACCAGATTTGGAGATAGTATTTCTGGCAGTGTGTTGTGCGAATTTAATAGGTTACAACAAACTAACACAGTCAGTCAGTATCAAAAGAAGTTTGAATTCCTCAGGGCCTTGGTTCAAGCTGAAAATCCAGGATTGGACGAAATATACTTCGTCAAGTGTTTTGTGGGGGGATTAAAGGAAGAAATAGGGGGATTTGTTGGTCTCCTTAAACCTCAAAAGTTAACTAAGGCTATAGCAGCTGCTAGGGTACAAGAAATGACTGTTGAAGACATTTACAAAAGAAACAGACCCAAACCTTTGTATAACAATGGGGAAAGTAATTCAATGGGGTTCAACAACAGAGCCATTAAACCAAAAATCCAGGGTGTTAACCTAATTTCAGAGTGGGGAAAACCAGCTTCATGTGGGGCCTTCTAATACAACAGTTGGTGGTTCTAAAGGAAGTTTGGGAAGTCATGTTAAGAAATTGACATATGGTGAGATGCAAGTAAGAAGGGAGAAGGGATTATGCTTCAACTGTGATGAAAAGTTTACACAATGACATAGATGCAAGTTTAAGCAACTTTATCTGATAATAGGAGATGACGAGTGGGAAGAAGAAGCTAGTATTGCAAGTGATATTGAAGAAAATTTAGACACTGAAGAACAACTAACAGAGACAGCAATGGCTATATCTATACATGCTTTGAATGGTAATACTTCAGAGACCACACTAATGGATTAAAGCTTCTGTAAGGGGAAAAGAAATTACTATTCTTATTGACACTGGTAGTACCCATAATTTTTTGAATAGTAGCACAGTTGAGAAATTATAGTGCCCAAAAGAGGAAGCTAAACCCATGCAAATATGTGTGGCAGATGGGTATAAGATGCTATGTACTGAAAGATGCAAGAGGTTTAAATGGGTAGCACAGGGTCATAAATTTTGTACTGACATGAGATTAATTCCTTTGAAAGGTTGTGATGCTATGTTAGGGGTTCAATGGTTAAAAACTTTGGGAGATTACATGTTCAATTTTAACACTTTGACCTTGAGTTTTTCTGAGGGAAAAGGACTGATTATGTTGAAAGGAACTAGTGATGGACAATCCTAGTTCCGTATCTATGATAACTGCAGTTAGCCTTCAAGAAGCTTGGAGAAAAGATCAACTATCTTTGTAAGCATATGTATGTGCATTACAGGTAACAGAAATTCAATCACAAACATATCCACCAGAAATTCACAAGTACTTCAATCTTTAAAGGATGTGTTCCAAGAACCAAAGGCACAGCCTCTTCAAAGGAACTTTGATCATAAAATTCCATTGAAAACTGGTTCAGAACCCTTTACAATCAGACCATACAGGTATCCCCACATCCAAAAGACTGAGATTGAAAAGATTGTTAAAGAGATGCTAGCCACTACAATCATACAACCCAATCAAAGTCCTTTTGCTTCACCAGTTTTGCTAGTAAAGAAGAAGGATGGTTCTTGGAGATTTTGTGTGGACTTCAGAGAATTAAATAAGATCATTGTCAAAGATAAATTCCCTATTCCTATAATTGAAGAATTGTTGGATGAACTCAAGGGATCCAGAATTTTCTCTAAATTGGATTTAAGGGCTGGATATCATCAAATAAGGATGCATTCACCTGATGTCTCTAAGACAGACTTTCGTACACACATAGGCCACTATGAATTCTTAGGTTATGCCCTTCGGACTCACTAATGCCCCAGCATCTTTCCAGGCTCTCATGAATCAAGTTTTCTGTGAACATTTAAGAAAATTCATTTTAGTTTTCTTTGATGATATATTAGTCTACAGTACATATTTATCGTCCCATGTTAAACATTTGGAGCTTGACATTAGCATTGCTGCGAAAGAACATTTTATTTGCCAAGTTATCTAAGTGTTCATTTGCTCAACCTAAAGTGGAATATTTGGGACATGTAATCACTGCAGAAGGGGTATCTGCAGATCCAAATAAGATTTCTTGCATGATTCAATGGCCAGAATCCACGGACAGTTAAGGACCTTAGAGGTTTTCTTGGGTTGACTGGGTACTATAGACGATTCATAACGAATTATGGGAACATAACAAGACCCTTAACTAAACTCTTGCAAAAGAATCAGTTTCAATGGAACTCTGAAGCAACTGCAGCCTTTACCAAACTCAAAGAAGCTTTGGGCTCAACTACGGTATTAGCCTTACCTGATTTCACTCAACCTTTTGTCATTGAAACTGATGCTAGTTCTAAAGGGATTGGGGTTGTCTTAATGCAAGGAGGTAGGCCGTTGGCATTTTTAAGTAAAGCTTTGGCTCCCAAACACTTGGGTTTATCTATTATGAAAAGGAACTCTTAGCTATTTTACATACTATCACCAAGTGGATGTCTTACTTAATTGGGGCTCATTTTATTATAAAGACTGACCATCAAAGTCTTAAATTTTTTATGGAACAAAGGTTGTCCACCTTCTTACAGCAAAAATGGTTAAGCAAGATGTTGGGCTATGATTATGAGATAACCTATAAGAAGGGGATAGACAATGTTGTAGAAGATGCCCTTTCTCGAAGAACTTGGGAGGAACAATCTGCTAATTCAATGGCCCTCACTGGAGTAGTTCCTACTTGGGTACATGAAATTTTTAAGTCTTATGAAGAAGATACCAGAATTTAGTCAATTATACAACAAATCAGTGTTCTAAATGAAAGTGTACCTCATTACACTTTTTCCAAGGAGATTTTAAGGTACAAATGATTGATTTACATTGGTTCACATACAAATCTCAGAAAAACTATTTTTTCAGTCTTTCATGAGAGTTCAATTGGGGGACACTCTGGAATACAAGCAACCATAAAAAAAATTAGGAGCTTACTTTGTTTGGGATTCTCTTAATTCAAATATTAAATTGTGGGTTCAAGAATATGAAGTTTGTCAAAGACATAAGACGGAGAGTGTGCCTTACCCAGGCTTGTTACAACCATTGGAGCTACCTCATAAACCGTGGACTAACATCTCTATGGATTTCATTGAGGGTTTACCTACATCAGAGGGCAGGTCAGTTATATTAGTTATAATTGACAGATTTTTCAAATTTGCTCACTTCATTGGGTTACACCATCCCTATACTGCTCGCACAATTGCACGAGTGTTCATTGATCACATATATGGTCTTCATGGATTACCACAGACTATAATCACTGATAGGGATAAGATTTTTGTAAGCATATTCTGGTAGTCCTTGTTTCAGCAATTGGGAGTTAAATTGTGCTTGAGTTCAGCTTACCACCCTCAGTCAGATGGTCAAATCGAGCGACTAAATAGGTGCTTAGAGTGTTATTTGAGATGTATGTGTAGTGACCATCCAAAGAAATGGTGAATTGGTTGAGTTTGGCTCAATGGTGGTATAATACTAATTACCACACTGCTTTGAAGTGTACTCCTTTCCAGACTTTATTTGGACTTCCTCCTCCCCATCTTAACTTCCACCAAATTGAAAATTCTCGAATTCCAGCTGTGGATACTTTTATCCGTGAAAGATGTGGAGTTTTGGTTGATTTAAGAAGTAATTTGTTACAAGCTCAAGTACGCATGAAAAATTACACTGATCAGCACTGAACTGAGAGAAGCTTTGAAATTGGGGACTACGTCTTCCTCAAACTACAACCCTACAAGCAATCTACTCTAGCTCAACGATCTTCTTTCAAATTAGCTCCAAGGCTTTATGGTCCTTATAAGGTACTTGCAAAGGTTGGACCTATTGTTTATAAACTGGAACTTCCCAGCCATGCCCAAATCCATAATATTTTTCATGTATCCTTACTTAAAAAACAAATTGGGTTCCAAGCAAGAGTATCTCCTACATTACCTCCATTGGCTGCAGATGGAAGACCAAAAATTATTCCACTTGCTTGTGTTAGACAGGAGAGTAGTAAAATTCCAAAATCGACCAAAAGTGGAATATATGATTCATTGGGCCAACAGTAGTCTTGAGGATGCTTCTTGGGAAGATGCTCAACAAATGGTTAATCAATTTCCAGATTTCAATTTAATTTTAGTCCTTGAGGACAAGGACATTTTGAAGGGCAGGGCAATGTTGTGAGTTAGCAGGGCAAAGTGATCATTAACTACACAAGTGGCAAGAAGCATCAAGAAACAATACAAAAGAGAGAAGATAACTGAAGTATTGGTTTGAGTTGAAGCAAGTATTGGTCTGAGCTGGAGCAAAACATAGTTTAAGAGGGAAAATCAGTTAGGTTGTTAGATGGACAGTTGTAATTGTTAGCAAGAGTGATTACATTGTATAAATAGGGAAAGGGCAGTTAGAAGAGGGATCATCTGTTGTAATATGAACATTTCTGTAATCTTCTAGATATCAATATACCCAATTCTTGTTCTTACCATTTTCTGCTCCATCATTCCTTCTTTTTCTATTTTTTTGTTCTAAAATCCACTTTTATCTTAGTTTGAGATCTGTTATCACAACAAAATAGGACCCTTAAATAGATTGTTGGAGTAACATGAACCTCCCTGATGACATAATCAGAACTAAGAAGTGTTTCCTAATTTCATATTTGTTAGGTGCAGACCAATTTCGAGTCATAATTAAACTAGAAAATGATCTAATGAATATCATAAAAATTGGTACAGGGTAATATATGCTGCAACCGGATGCTAACTAAATATATGCTGGTGAAAAAACAACTCTGAACCCAAGCTTCTCTTTCAGTACAAGTATTATTAGATATTAGGGTATGTAAAGTTTTACATCGCCGAAGCCTTAACAAAACTTGAAAATCGGGAGAGATTATCTTGTAGAAGTACCTGTGGATTTCCTTGTTCAACCTACGATGACAGAGAAAACAGAAAATGTTATAAATATGAAGAGTACTTATGAATGTAACTCCATATGTGGTTTGCATTTGCTTTGTTTAGTGTGGCAGTCTGTTTTCCTATCCGTCTATCACACCATGGTATATACACATACATTTCTATATAAGGAGTTGTTTAGCATCCTTTTAGAAAAGAATGAGAACAAAACATGAAACACAAAATTATACAAAGGTCGTATTATGTAATAAGATGCCAAGTTCATTAATTCAGATGAATTCTCGACCTTGTTCAAGAACAAAAAAATAGCTTTGGGCTCAATTACAAGATACCATTATGTCTATTAGAAGCCATTTTCTCTCTACCCAAATATTCTTCCAATCACTATTGTAGTTCATATATTCAGTCGGTAATAAGTTCTCAATGGCACACCGCACACCCACCTCAATCGAAATCATGAAAACATATATTTCTTCATGAGTGTCTTCTTCAATTCTATTAGGCCCGTGTTTTAGTCCACCTTTAGGTTTCTTTCTATTTAAATATGGAAGAGATGCGTATGAAGAAAACAGCGAACAAAGAGGCCCTTAAGATCACCAATACACTTTCCCCAATAATGCAGATCTCCTAAAGACTGTTGGCTATGATTCTTCCTAGAGGTAAGGAAAAAGAGGTAGAAGTTTTCAAAATTATGAGCATACCAGGGATCCTTGATCAAGAATAAGAATATTATCCATGTCTAGTACTGTGGAAATGCGGTGAGCAATTGTGATTACAGTCATGCCTCTGCATTCAGTACTTATGGCATTCTGTAGCTTTGACGCTGTTTGAGTATCTACGTTGGCTGTGCATTCATCCAAACACAGCACCTGAAAATTCACAAATTTCAGTAATTTGTCTCTAGCTCTCTCCACACAGGTACAATTTTCTCTTTTACCTTAGAAGACTTGAGAAATGCACGTGCAAGGCAAAGGAGTTGACATTGCCCAACAGAGAATGAAGTTCCAGATTCTTTTACTTGTATGTCCAGTCCCCCCCATAGCTTTTACTTCATCTTCAACATGGCACTTTGCTAAGGCATTCCATATTTTCAAGTCATCACTTTCCCGGAATGGATCTAGGTTATCCCTGAAAAGTATTGCATTTAATACAACCACATGACTAATTAACTTTGGAGGGTAGTTTATATTATAATTTCTATTCAAATGAAAAATCCATGTTATATCGAGATTTATGATCAAACTAAACATTCTTCTTCAAGCACTATGAGTTACACCCCAGCTATGTAAATTTAGCAGTGTACCTTAACGATCCTTCAAACAGAAATGGAATCTGGGGAACAACAGAAAAATGTGCACGAAGGTCTCTCAGGGAAACATCAGCTATGTTTATTCCGTCCACCATAATACATCCTCCACAAATTGGGTTGAGGCAAAATAATGCATTTAAGATGCTAGATTTTCCAGCACCTGTTCTGCCAACAACTCCGACCTGATTGAGCACAAATTAAAGTATGTCAACCAAACAATTGAACAATCGGTAGTCCAAAAGAAAGCTTCATTGTTGATGGACAAAGAGAGAGAGAGAGAGAGAGAGAGAGAGAGAGAGAGAGAGAGAGAAATAATACTCCCTCCTATCCAGATTAAATGACGGTTTAGAGTTAAGCACACTTATTAAGAAATAACACAAAATGTCTTTTGTATCCCTAATTAATTATTTCTCTCTCCACAAAGATGAAGGCAATTAATGGGTTATTGGAACTTTGGTTGTATATGTAGTAAAATGGTTCATGGAATTGCATTTACTAAGCATATTAAATAGAGGGGTAAATTAAGAAAAAATAGTGCAATATTGCATAGAAATTCCAAAACGACACTTGTATAAAATAAAATTAAACTCCCTAAAACGTCATTTATTTAGAATAGGAGGGAGTAAAAATAACAATAAAGACCTAGTAATGAACAGACCTGTGTCCCTCCAACAACGATAAAAGTGAGATCATGCAATGCAGCAGGCAAAGACGGCATATATTTAAGTGTTACATTTATAAACTCGATTTGTCCTCGAAATGGCCAGTCTGGATCTAGAAGCTTGGTTCCATGAAGTTCTTCTTGAGGGATGTCCACATACTAGAATAAAAGAATCAGCACATTATTTGTCAGTGGTCAAGTAAATAAGAAACTAGCCTTATTCTCCTATCTCCGTACCTGAAGAACCCTTTCAACAGAAACCATTTCCTTTTCTGTCTCAGTGAAACTGGTCAAAAAGCTTCCCAATAGAGATACAATTGGAACTGCATAAGAAAGAGCCAAGCCTACCTGTTCACAAAAGGGCACATCAGAATCCATTTCTAGTTTCAGATGACATTAGAGGCATCTCCAGCAATGCAATCCTAGTCTAGGAACACAGATTTCGCTCCAGCAGATGGACTAAATATAGTCCATTGAATTTTTCGATGAGGCACAAAGACTATATCAAGGAACTTGAGTTGGTGGACTATAATTTTTAATATATTTAAATGGGAGAGATGGGTGAAGAAGAAGGAAAATGGGGATGCTGAAGGAGAAGCAGATGAAGAAGGAGATGAAGGGCAGGGCTGCTCCAAAGGATATAAAAAAATCAAAATGGCAAAAAAAATTTGGTTAGAACGGTAATAAAATACTAACGGATATAAATTAAAAATGTAAATTGAAAAAATCTATAAATATATACAATTGTAAGTATTTTGTTAATAATAATTTGTATTTTAATTATATTTAATAATAGTTTTTTTTTAATTCATTGATTATTTTAATCTTTTATATTATAGTCCACAGGATAGTCCTATCTGCTGGAATGATTGAAGACTAAAGGACATATGTTGATGTCATATGGACTAAATATAGTCTACGGGATAGTCCATCTGCTGGAGATGCTCTTAGACCTGACAAAAAGTAGTTATAGTTGGTTTTGAGTTATACAAAATGGGTTGGGTCAATTGAAAACCAAAACCATATAGCCCATTTAAAATATAAGTAAAATGGTTTGAAACCATATGGTTATGGGAGCTGTGAATTGAAGGAACTACAGTTTTTCCATGTTGGATTACTGTGGTAGATATTATGTCTTGTTTTTGTTTAGTCCAAACTCCAAAATGGCCAGTAATGACAAATGTAAGGGCTTGTTACAAAATCTGAGATTATCCTTGCTATAATATATAAAGAGATAAAGAAATCCCTCTCCCCTCCTCCTTACAAACAGAGTTCCAATTTGACTATTTGGAGCTGTTTTGTAAAACTCAATAATTTAAAATTGACAACAATTTTTTAAAATTTTAAATTATTTTTTTTATAGTTACTTTACAAAATTCATGATTATGTTGAGTAAAATAAACTACAAATACTTATTATATATATATAATACATTTGAATTACAAAATCTGAATTCATTTGAAATAGTTAGAGAAAGTATATTGAAATCAGTTGAACTAGTTAGTACAATTAAAAAATATTAATAAAATATAATTGTCAAATTATTAGTTAGTTAATTTAAAATTGTCAAATATGTAACAATTAAGTTCTAGTAATTATAAAATCTGTAATTCTTAATCTTTCATAAATCACATTAATTAATATTAAATTTTAGGATCAACCTGACTTCAAAAATATCAACAATTCAAGTCTTAATGGTCCAGTGATAAGTTGGCCCTTAAAGATCAAGAATTAGAGTCTTGGAGTTGGTCAATTATAACAAATTAGTATCACATAATAATGTAAAATAATAATATACCAACATACGAACTTAAAAGAAAATTGAAAAGAATAATGTGTCAGTCCTTCAAATGATAGCTTAACCTAAAATAAAATCAATATTTAGGATACGTGTATAAAATAAAGCTATATATAAATCACTTCGCCAATAAATTAAAGAAATGCAATGAAAATAATAGGTATAATTAAAAAAAAACATAACATTTTACGTAAATGTTTTATTTCGGATTCAATAAATTTTTATGTGATATAAATAGTAAGTACCACTATAACTGATTTCAAGTTCTGGCCATCTAAATTTATTCATAAAACTAAAGCTTTTATAACCGAAAAAACAAAGAAATTTTGTCTTTTAAATAACATATATTCTGACCTTATTACATTTTAACTTTGAGATATCACAAGAATATGAATATCTAGAGATTTGGTACAATCATTCAATACAAATGGGTCATCTTCTATATCTGATGGGATAAGGCATATATTTAAAAAAATTATTCTTTTTCAATATAGCTTGACCAAATCCTACTAGGTTGGACCTATAATGTTTTAACTGAACTGTGTGGATTCATTTCAGAAAAATTATGAATTTTTTAGTGAAAGAAAGAAAATAAAATTCTTTTGAAAAATAAATAAATAATTGTAGAGAAAGCAAATAATTACACAATTTTAAATGGAGAGAGTGAATAAAAGATTTAAAGAGAGAAGGCAAATAATTAAACTCATAAAAAGAAAGTGAGAAGCAAAGAAAAAAATTGAAAGAGAAAATAAATAAACTTCATTTTTGGGATGAGTTGGACATCTTGGGTTGTGAGTAGTTAACTAGTTTTAACCTAAATTTGGTCCTTATAATATAGGTCCAAACTTGATATAAAATGTAGGTATCCAACCCATAAAGTTCTAGTTGGTTTTGGTTAACCTGATGACTTACAGTACTAGAGAAATTTAATACAAAATCAGATAAAGAGAATTCAAAAGCAAAAACATTTACCAGGCCCGGGCTACCAAAAAGGATAGGAAGATGTACGTGAGATCCAATAACAGCCATCGCAGCAACAAACGAGACAATTAATGCTGCTAACAACTAAGACGATCCACAGGTTAATACAGGTATATAAGACTGCATTACACCATTATTAACTGAACATAATTAGACCTTACAAACCTTAAACTGTGTATGTGTAAGCATTAAGAGGAAGGAGAGGGGGATCTATTGCCATTCAACAAAAGCAATGTTTTTTCATAATAAACCTTTTAAGTTAGGTAGCATACCTGCATACGCAGGGAAAGCCACAAACTTGCTACTGTCTCCGAATAAGAAGTCCGCTGATACAATGTCAAGTTCTCAGCGAATCTGGCCAAGAAAAAGTCCTGTCAAACAATGTTAGTAAGTTCCATTAGTTATTCGGAACGGAAACTGACACCATCATTCTTAAGCTGGATGTAAAGCCGACTAAGAAACAATCTAAATTTACAAATTAAAACAACTTACACGTAATCTCAAGCTTCAAAGTCTTAACAAACAACTTGAAGCTATGATGGACAGTTCAGTTTAAGTTGTTATTTTGGGTGATGATGGATAAATCAATAAAGTTTATATGCTTACCTCAGTTTTGAATGCCCTTATAGTTGATGAACCATTTAATGTCTCTGTAAACGAGGCATAAATGGGTGAACGTGAAACACTGTCTAACCTTCTCAATTCTCGCGATGTTGACCTGTAGTAGAACTGAAAAACTTTCATTCAGCTCACAAGTCTTATGTCTAATTATAACTCACATTTTCATGAGCAAATGTGAAGTGAAACAATTGCATAGAAATCACGGGTGATATTCCAGTTCCATTCTAGAATTCTTCCCGAAGCAGATTCAACTGACCTATACAGTGGTCATATACTCAAGTCGACCCGTAATTCTACTGCTTAAATGATCAGCCATTTGCCTATAACTAATTTTCATCATCTGGTTACTTGTTATCCCCATAATCTGGCCGATGTGAATAGAAATATGAAATAATTTTTTCTTCGTATTATTTTCTAGTCGTGGATGCACTGAAGTAGATGTCTACACTGTTAATTTTGAAATAGACTCATTTCATCTAATGAACCATAGATCACAACTTCTTCATTTCATTTTTCTGGTACTTACACCTGTTGCAAGAAATTATGGTTCTTCCATTTTGCTGCCTACTCAATGAAGGTAGCTTTTATGTTCCCCATTCATATTATTTCTCCTTTCTTGGTATGCATACTTTCATATGAGAATGAAAGGAGTTGGAAGGGAGGAAAGGCGGGATGGATGAGTAACCAGAGAAAGGGAGTTTTTATTTCCCTTTGTTTTATTATTGGGTTGGAAGAAAGAGCTACTAATTGATTATATCTTATATCTTAAATAAACAGAAGCATTTTATTTGAAGGAAAAAGACCCTGAAAGAAAAGCTTCTTTCCTTCCTTTCTCTTTTTTTTTATCCACCTTTGATCAAAAAGAGAATAAATGGTGCAAGCAATAAAACCTCCAGACATTCACATTCCCTTGCTTTTCTCTCTCCCTTTCCCTTTCCCTTTCTGCTCTAACACTGTGTTTCTGAGTTTTAAAAAGGAGGGAAATTTAGGGAAGAAATCAAAAGTCACTTGTTTGTGAGTTTTTGAGGAGAGAAAAGAAAAGAGAAGAAGATAAATTTTTTAAAATTTTCTCCCGAACATGGAAAGATTTGAAAGGAAATTTATTAAAGACTTAGATGATACTAGAATACCAAAACTATCCTTATAATAATTGTCAAATGTAATCTCAAAAGGCTAAAATAATAAATACCCAATTTCCTTCCAAAATTGACAAACACAAGGAAAGAAAGTAAATTTCCTTTCTTTCACTCTCTCTCATAAATTTTAAATTCCTTTCTTTTCTTCACCCTCCAAACTCACAAACAGAGTGTAAAGGAAGGAAAATGTTCATTTTCCTTCTTCACACTCTTCAGCCCTACGAACAAAATATTACAAGTTATTAGGAAAAGCCCTACCTATCACAAAGAAATTGAATGGTAAAGTTTAAGAGAACAAAAAAGATGATAAAAAAGTTGTTCGATGTGAAAATAAAAAGCATTAACTGAATATTTTATAGTTTGGATAAGATAACTCCTACCCTTTCAGTCGAGCAAAAAATAATTTTATATAACAATTAACTCTTTCTCTCTCCTTCTCTAGCCACTTCTCTCATATAACAAGACTTGGATAAAAATGAAGCATTAAATATTAGATGTCAATGCCAAAATAGATTTTAAACTTGTGCACATATAAATTACAATAATTAATATCACAAATACCTGTAATTTGCTGTATATATACCCAAATGGCAGTAATAGAAGCAAAAACATGACCTGTAATCATATTTTTTAAAGCGGAGTTATGGTAGCATTTAAGAAGTTAAAGCTTATCTGATTAATTAAACCAACGTGAAAAGGTTATGTTAGTATTACCTGCACATAGGATAGAACTATAGCAACACCTAAGAGACCAACAAAATTTGCCAGGAGAATGTTGAGAATGAACGGAAGAGAGTCGTCAATTGTATAAAGATCTGAAGACAGCCTACATAATGAAAGCAATATGTAGGCTGAAAAATCAAGTAGGATAATCTTTTAAGGGATTTCAAGCTACCTATTAAGTATTCTTCCACTTGGAGTCTGATCAAAAAAGTTGACTGGTGCATTGACAAGATTCTTTAATAGTCTATCATGCACTTGCACAGCAGCACGTAAGCCACCAAATGCAAATGAGAATGCTCTCACTAACGTCAATAAGGAATTCATGATGCAGAATATGCATAGCACAACCTGCATGGTCAATGACATAGTCAGACAAACAGGTTCTTTCAGCCACAAGTCTGCTTGCTTACTTTACACAGGTCTTTCTCAAAATTAATATTAATGGCATACCACTGGTATTTCAAAAACACCTTTCGACATTTCAAGCATTTATTCCCTTTATGAGGGGAATTTTTGGAGTTTCGGGAGACCGCGTAACTTACAGCTCTATGCTAGTTTTATAATTTAATTCAATATCTTCCAGATTCCAGGTCACACTTCTAAACATCCAATTACTTTCAAACAATTCCTTCAAACTAACTAATATTTGAAAGGAATGTAACTTCATAACTTCATTTTTCTTAGAAAGGAATGTAAAAAGCAGAAAACTGGAGCAATGAGTTAATTAAAAAAATTCTTCAGGACTTAAAAATATATCAAGCAACCCCACTGTTTACAATATCTTATTTGAACATTTGTTTGAGGATAGTTAATACATAAACTATTATGTTGCAGTTAGAACCAAATGAGTTCGTTAATCACCAGATAAAAGGATGTCTGGTACTTTTGTTGATGGACTCCTGTTGTATCTACCCAATATGACAGCCACAGATCATTTCCATTACGAGAAGCTTGCATAAAAATTGCTGAGACGCATGTTAAGATTGTAATAAACCAACCACAAAACGCAGCATAGTTTCTGTGAATCATGAGAATTGATAAACAATCAAGATCATGAAGCAAGTTGAAAAAATTATTTTAATTTTCGGAAATACGCAGCCCAAATGCATTTCTCAACCATTAAACCATGAAATCTACAGTGTGAAATCAGGCTATTACTCACTTGTAGATGACAGGTTCAACCCTGCCCTCTTTCCTATGCTCAAACTCAATGATATTTTGGGCTTCCTCTGAGACATGAATACCATCACTCTCTAAAAGTACATTTTGCTGGGCTTCGATAGCATCTACATTTTTTTCTAGTGTTTGAATGTTAGAAGACATATTGAAGTCTTCCAGCAATGAGGGTGCTATATATGAAGAAATGGAGGACTGGGATGGACTTCCCACCCACTTCACTTGTCCTTTATCCATTACAACAATTGTATCTGCACAAAATATTGCCTGAGGGAAGCAGAAGAATGATTCAGATTGAGTTGACTGAAGAAAAGAATTGGACAAAGAAAGTAATATGTACAATGTAATGTATTCACATTCCTAAAAGGTGCAGTCGCGTATTGCAACATTTCCTGTCAGACTTCTAATAATTAAAATCCAGAGGAAATCAATTTCAAGGCCTAATTACCATTTACCAATACTAAAGCAGACGATACAAGAATATCATGTTATAAATTGTTCACACCATTGGTAAAATATCAAACTTTTATACTCCATATCAACAATGCATCATAATAAATAATGTGGGGAAAATTTACAGAAAGAGTGCAGTTTTCCATGTACTCCCAAACTTGGACTTTTTTAAACTGCAAATCGATGGTAACAATTTTAAATTAACACATTTTTCCTCGTTTGAGCAACCAATTAAGTGAGCCAACGTTATCACATTCCAACAAGAAGAAACTCACATACACCTTTTTAAATTTGAATCTCAAAGAAGCAAAAGCGTGAACATAAGAGGTAAAAACAGGTTTTTGTGGCCCCATGATTTCAAATGAGAAAGAATCACCACTGCATCACTGGTGCAGATATGTAAAGCACTATGATGCAGCCATGAGCATCCCAGTCTGATTGTTACGACAAACTTAACCCGATGACGTTTCTGTTCCCAGCGCATAAACGATAAATATTATTAATGTGATACACGGTGAGTAAATTCTATGCATGGAAACAAAATTCTATTCTCCACTAGATTTAAATTTTGTCAGTTACCACCCAGGTTATAGTCATTCAAAGGACTTTCATGTATTTTGTTAACTAAATTTTCAGGATAGTCAATACCTGAATGTTATGGGTACAGATAATGCGTGTCTTCTGGTTCATAAGGGGGCCAAGAATTGCCTTGGATAAAATCCAAGATGCAACTTGTGCATCAACAGCACTAAGGACATCATCGAGCATGAATATATCAGAGCCATGATAGGCAGCCCTGTTCGTAGCCAAAAATAAAATAAGAGTATCAGCAAGCTCAAAGAAGTACTTCATATAGTTCCGTTACAATGCTAATCACATTAGAAAAAATATTGAAGTGATGTACCTGGCAAGAGCTAGACGAGCTCTCTGCCCACCTGACAAGTTTACTCCTTTTTCACCAATAAAAGCCATATCACCTCCAGCCATTAGGGAAACATCAATGTCCATTGCACATGCCTCTAATACATGAGAGTATCTGTTCACAACAGAAAACAAATCTGCAGTTTAAAACTGAGAATCCCCTGCAAAATGATCGGTTTCTTGAAATCACATATTTACCAGAGGAAAAATATTGATTTTGTCTAACTGTGGCTTACAGCAGAAAATGACATTCAACACGGTGTAAACTAATTGGCGCGATCATTCTAATATACCAAAAGCACAAGAAATTTTCTAGCAGTCTCTAATTTTTATGAAATTGCACCTTCTTGGATTGTAATCCATTCCGAAAATAATATTATCACGGATGGTTCCGGAGAGAATCCATGGGACCTACAATTCCAAACAGGGACTGAGATCAGTCAAATATTGTACATTGAAGAGTTTAGAAACATTACGCCTTTATTAATATAAGTATAACAACCTGTGGTACATATGCTATAGATCCACTTGAATACACAAATCCATTGACAAGCCTCATTTCTCGCAGAATAGAATTTAATAAGGATGATTTACCTGAACCTACCTGCAAGGATATAGTATAGGAACAAAGGAGGGCAATATGGGCATATGATATTCCATGGTAAAAAAGATTACAATATCAGATGCTTTAATTATGTGCCCTTCCTTCTTTCACCAGTTTTTTCATGTTTATAACACCCTTCCTCCATAAACATAATGAGTCGCCAAATTAAAATAATTGTTTTGGCTGCCTCATAATGGCTGACAAAATAACATCTTTCAGTGGGATCTTAAGAATGTTATATCTGTATCTTAGTAATCGGTTCTAAGTGGTTGCATAATATGTTCTTCCAGCAGGTCATCTGTACTGAATATCAGCATATAAGCAAGGGATACATGATTTGTGGGCAAATAGTCCATATAGTCTAAATCAGCAATTGGAATTTTTTGCATGGTTAAATTATGTATTCCATTCTTTAGACAAGCATACCAAAACTCAGATTGCTATTATATTGGTATTTCTGAGTAACTGTCTGACAATGTGCACAATATTCTTGTGAGCACCCTCATGTAATAGAATGTATAAATTAGATTATTTAGCATTATAGAAAATCTGTTAAACCAGTTCCTGAGAAGAGGTGATAGAAACGCAATGACATGGATAAAGATAAGGAATAAAAACTTCAGGCACACCTCTCCAACAACAGCAACCAGGTAACCTTTTGGAAAAGAGAGAGTCACATGATCCAAGACCAGCAGACTCTGATCATTGCTTGACCATGCACAACATGCATCATTGATGACAACAGCCATATCTTCAACCGTAAAACAAGACTGGTTATTTGAGCATGATGATGGATCGCCTGTTTGGCCAGGTTGAGTCTCAATTTCAGAACAGGAAAGAAACCTGCTCAACCTCCCAGTGGATATAATAGCCTGGGGTACAATTAAGAAAATCCAAAGTTCAATTTAATCATAGAAACATTAAGGATATGCTGAATCTCAACTCTCAAGGCAGAGGGACAACTCACATCAATCAGTCCATTAATTACCCATGGGAATGAGTTTAGTGGAGAGATCAAATTATTGAAGACGGCAAGACAAGTGAAGACCTACAAATACATACAGCTCACTCAACAAAACCATATAATAATCCTGGGGGAGGGGGAGGGGATGATGGTTGTTTATAAGGAAACATATATATTATATTTACATTTACTATACCGTTGCAGCATCAAGTTGATTTCCCAACAATGCATATAGTCCGAATGTGCAAAAAGAGAAAAGTGTCGGTGTCGTTGCCCAAAAAAACACGCACCATGCATCCAAATACTTCCTTGTCTAATATAAGAAATGCTAAAAAATTTACACCAATGATTTGAAGAGGGTTGATCTTCTAATTAACATACAAGTATAGTAAAAGCGAAACTAAGTTTCTTACAGATAAATGTGTCACTTCTGACGATCTTGTCTTCATCACCCAACTAGAAAAAAGAAGCTCCCACTCATACATTTTCAAAGTACGAATATACGTCAAAAGTTCTCCGGTTCTTCTAATCCTGTCAAAAGAGCATAAATTTAGGGATGTTTAGGTTTCCATAATATTACATATTTCAGACCCTTTAGCATTTCACAATGTAAGGACAAAAGGTAATAATCCAGGGAAGGTAATAATCCAGGGGCAGGTACGTAGAGTTGACAAGTTGTATATTTCACATATTGTTTAACCCAATTTGCATGATTATACAACTAAACAACGCCTTATATGTCAAACTAGTTGGGATGGTAGAAAATGAATTCACATGGAAGAGAAGTAGAAAGCCAAGAAGAAAATAAAAGATAAACAGATAAAATGAAAAAAAGATACAGCAAAAATAAAATAAAAGTTTAAATGCATGAAAATAAATTAAAATAAACACCAACCAACCTTTATAAAAATACATATATGTAGAGAGAGAGAAAGTTAAACAAAAAAAAATGTAAACACCCTAATCAATTTAGGTTATGCGCATAGCATTCCTCAACTTCCTCATCTTCTCCTCAATTGGTGCTACCCCTACCATCCACCTTAACATTCTCATTTCATCAACTATTAATTTATGTTCAGGTTGCTTCTTGGTTTCCAAACATTCAACTACATATAGCATCGTTGACCTCACAGTCATCCTGTAGAATCTTTTCTTTCAACTTGACAGACGAATCCCACAGAACCCCAATGCACCACGTTACTTCATTAACCATGCTCTGATCATGCTACTTACATCCTCAACATCTCCCTTAAATGAAATATTGTTCCTAAATATTTAAAGACATCCTTTGATTCCTTCTGTCCATCCAGACATATTTACAATGCCGGCATATTCTTCTTACATTGTTGAACTCAATATTTATAATCACCTCTACACTGATTTATAATCATCTTAGCATGATTATAAATGCCACCAAAAACAAATTACAGCGCTCGTCATCCTGCTTAATTGAGTGGAAAAGCTTAATGTTATGCTCATTATGTAAGCTAATCAAACCTTTGTGATAATCTCTCTTCTTTTAGCAAAGCTGCTAAAATAAAAATAAGAGCCAAGGAATTGGCTCATTTTTAGCATCATGTCAATGAGATGTAACATACACTAGTTACCCTGGTTATTTGTCAGGAGGGGGTAGAAATGGTAGTTAGGTAAATAACAGAATATTCTAGTAGTCACTATGTTTAAGGATGAGTTAGTTAGTAATGGGTGAAGGATAACAGAAAATGGTGTAGTTTAAACTTTACTTTTTCAGCAAGGCTCTGTAGTCTATTAACAGTAGAGTCACAGTAACTTTTATCGGGTAAGTTATGAATGAATGATATGAAAATTTGAGAAGTGGTTTTGCTCTCACACCTGTCTCCCTCCTCCTATCTTCCCCCAATCTATTTGTCTGTCTCTCTTTCCTCCCTAAAATTCTATCAATCTCTTTATATTCTATTTTTTCTCTGCAGATTTAAGTCAGGGCCAAGGTGTGGCCTGACATTATTGCTCATTTTTTGTTTCGATGTGAAAATCATGTGAATTCAGTATGCAGGAGTGAAGAACTTTCACCTTGGTGTGCATTTTTAAGTTTTCATGACCTTAACTTCGTTCGTTAGATACTAAATTTTCTATTCATAATGAGAGTGATTGAACGTGTGAATTGCTTAGTATTTTAGGACCCCTATTTTAGATGCTTTCTTTAACAAATCATGGCGAACATGAAGCACCCCAACTAGCGTGCCTGACTTTTTTCCCAAAAAATTTAGTACTCCAACTACATCTACCCTGCATCTCGTGACCTATTATATGAATGTACAGATGACTGCAGGACGAGGCACTTGTTATCGGAATGTCATGCTTAAAGCAGTGTCGCAGTGATATGGAAGTTCACATTTTCAACTATGGCAAACATATCATGCCTCTATATCTTGCACACCAATAATGATTTCAGAGAACCAATATGCAAACCCTGGGAAGGTTGCTTATGCGCCATGCGAGGAGAATCCAGTTAGAAACATAGCCTTAGCACCAGTAAAATTGCATTTTCGAATTTTAAATGAAATATTGTGAAACCCCATAACATCAATGATCGGGATCATGCTTTGTAGTCAAACTGATTAGGATGATTGTGAACTTGATGGATCTTGAGAGTTGTTGGATAGTTTAAAGTGTTGGTCAAGTGTAGATATAACCAAACATGTTTATAGCTAATACAATGGACAACAGAGAAAAGAAGAACGGACAGGTGCAAACATCTCATAAAATGATATTAGATTATGAGAAAATAATTTAGCACTTACATGTATCAACTGCTATAAGTTGGCCACATTATTATACAGGTTTATGAAAGGCTTGAAACTAACCAATAGATCTATGTGAGAAAAAATACTGCAGTAACTTTGCAAACTTCTGTCGCGTTGTAGAGAAATGCATAAATATTACTCACCTCTCATCCTTTTGCTTCATCATACTTTTTGTAGCATTCGCAATTGACTCAGCGATCCATTTATTCACTGCAAGAATAATACCATTGACGTAAATATTGTCTAGTTCTGAATATAAATTCAGACTTACGAAGTAAACCTACAACAAATAAAATATGTTATACAAGAGTGTGGAGCTGTGATTTGATGCATCCATCACTGCAAGTCTGCAACATGCTTTCTTCATATAGTTCATTATAGCTTGCTGGACATAAACGATAAAATCCTTATGCATTAACTCTAACCAACCATTTCGTAGTAAGGTAAATACATATAAAACTGAAACATCTAGTATCTGTATGCAAACATTTTTTATATATATTTTTATTGATAATTGATCATGTATTCCCATACAAAAACGTACAAGCATATAATAGCAAATGAAAAAAAATATTCTAGAATATCTCTGTTATGATTCAATTCAAAGGCTATGAATACCTGGTATAAGCAAAATAATTATTGCAATCCCAGAAACAAAAGCAAACTTCACTTGTGTATAAAGCAGATACAGTGCAACTCCAATTTGTAGAGGCAAGCTGACACATTTGCATGAGAATTAGAAATGTATATCAAATATAAATCTTATATATTGATATACTAAGGCTTGTGTTTAAAGGAAAAAAGAAGAAAGAAAGTATTCCCAGAGCATCCCACAATGATATACTCCCTCCGACCCATAAAAGATGTCTGAAGTATTAAAAAAAATTGTACCCCAAAAAATGTCTACAATACACAATTCAAATTCAAAATATTGTATTAAGACTATTTTACCCTTAAAAGTAGTTAAGTAGGATCCATTACTCTTAGGAAAAGAAAACAATCTTATTGTGTATGGGGTCCATTGTGGATAAAACTGGAACTTTTATATTTTCGTTCCTCTACTTTGATTTTTCTTAATTTGTGTGAAAGTTGTACTCCAGTCATCTTTTATGAGACGAAGGGAGTATGTTGCACGAATTTTCTGAATTTGGATATTATATTTGCAGAAACAGATGCTAAACAATTTTGAATTAAACAATATTAAAAGATATAATATCTAAATGCATTGGCTGAAAGTCTTAATATCTGTTCTCAAACCACGCTTTACAGGATGACACTCAATTTGGGGTGGAGGTATATTTTTCCAAATGGGTGAACGCCAAATCATATGTTTACTATGGAATTAATGTTGGAACATACTCAACTAACTATATCCCAAAGCTCACAATCATTCTATAGAATTAATAAAACTGAACAGGCAGCCACACATCAGACTCGAGTTCTTTGTGAACCAAGACAGACTCAAGTTCACTGTGTGTTCGGTTCTGAAAGACCAGGCATGGTTTGTTTACAAAGAACTAATTCCTTTCAACAAGCATTAGGGTAACAGAGAAACAGTCAAGTAACTTAAAATGCTTCAGAAGTTATAATTACTCATTTTATTTATTTTGCCTTTACAAAGAAAAAAATGACTGAAGAGTTCTAAGGAATCCTTCTTTCGTGAATGGACTAAGAAGTATATGATGCTAAAAATGACATAGGGCTTGAAATAGACTAATAAGTAAGAGTCTGACCTCCACATATCATGAAAACTGTTGCACAAGTTGACAATTCTATCTGCGTCAACAGACATGAATGTCTGGATTTCACCTTCAGAAAATTTTGATCTTTCTGCTAGGCTAACACAGAGGCACTAGAAGAATGAAGAATGAAAAATCAATTATTATCAATTAATAACAATGCATCAAGTAAACTGAAGACTTATAACATAACATTGATAAGAATGTTTCAACTACAAAACTGAAACCCAGAACATAGTCTTCAAGTTTTAGCAAACTGAAGGCTTATAACATAACATTGATAAGAATGCTTCAACTACAAAACTGAAAACCAGAACATAGTCTTCAAGTTTCATTTCAAACAGAAAAAGGTTCAACGAGTAATCGAAAACCAACAAATTTTTAGCTCTATGAAATATACCATGACTGGAATCATCACGAACACAAATAAGCCCATGAAATCATAATATCAATAGGCTTACAGTTCGAAGTCAAAATTCCAGTTAGTTAATTGTAGATAAGATCGAATGAGCTATATTCAGTAAATCGAAGTAACCTCAAATACTAAATATTTACCTTTTGAAACATTGTAGCCATAATACTCGATCGTAGCTTTAATTTTAATTTGGAAAGATGAAAAGTAAATTGTGTATCAAGGAAGGATCTGCACCATTGAATACTAGTTAGACATTGCTTCTGAAAAGAGTTCATTGTGAGAAGTATATATTATTATATCATGATGGCATACATGGCATAGGATTCACATTTAAGAAAAGAAAAACTACTCAACTATGGAACCTTGGTACTTCTTTTTGACCCACTTCTTTTTGACCAAAATCAGACAAACTCCTTTAACTGTTTTCTTTAGCAACGAAAAAACCCATAGGAGTTTGTTTATAACTCAAATTGAAGCAAACAGATTAAAAAAACATGAGATAGAAAAGCATCGACTCTGTCATTCACATCTTCTGTTCCATTTTCTTTTTCTTGTATTAAGTAAACTTGACAACCTAATCACACCGTTGAAGGTGTACAAGTACATCTTAGATTGAGAATAAATTTATTCCCATCCAAAATTGCAGTAAAATGTTCTTCTTAAGATTGTGTAAAGAATACACATGTTAGTCTATTTTTTCTACAGAATCAGTTACAAATATTTTTAACTAAGAAAATTTTCACCTTAAATGAGAACTCGTGAAGTAAACAATGAAGTACTAAAATAATATAAATAAAAATTTGAAATGAGAATTACTTTACGATAGATGTGAGGCCCAAAGATATTGCGAGAATATAGCCATCAAAATTCTCAGTACCTGCTAGTATTTAGGGGGAAAGGAAGAAAAAAACAGAAGAAAGAAAACAGTGAAGAAGAATTTTTCAAAATATTCTTAACAATAAAAGTTATCTAAGACAACATAATAAGGAAAAAAATTCAAATACTCCCTCCGTTGCAAAATATAGGAGCAACTTTTTGAAGTGAGAGATTTTCAAATTCAAAATTGATATCAATTCATTTTTTTTCGAGAGTACAATTATGAAAATTGTAAATTACGTAAAAGTACTACTAATTATAAAATTTATTGTTTTAAAAGTTAAATGAATAACATTAATTGATCTTATATTTGGAACGGAGAGAGTACTATACTGCAATTTCGCTAATAAGAAAAGAAAAGAGAACACAATCAGATGTTCTAAACCTTGTTGAAGAAAGCGAATCAGCTTATTAAGAAGCAGCGGCCCGGAAAAACCAATACAATCGTTAAGTATCTGCAGAAAGTTGAGGTTCTCGGTTTAGCATATACCAAATAGTGAAATAATATGACATAAATCTGATGAAAAGAGTAAGCTAGCATGAAGTCAACTACAATGCGCAACTTTCAATTCAAATTCTTCATGACAAAAAGCTAGAGAAACTACCCTTCTACCCCTAATATTGCCATAATTCACAGAAGATTGCTGCAGCTGCAATTCCTTAACCCACTTCTTTCTCCTCTCCCCATGTCTTGAAGGAGACACCTCAACCCTCACTAAAGACCCAAAGGATTAATAAGTGTTAAACCTAGATTGTCCAACACAAACTGGGATCATCTAATCTCTCTCCAAGTGAATCAATAGTCAAATGTCCCATACTAAATCCTTTATTCTCAGTAGCATAAAGTGATATGGGAGCAAAAACAATCTAATCAGGAGTAGTTCTCTTCATAATTGACACTTCTAGAGAATGAAAGAGCTAAAACACCAAGACCAGAGAAACTGAGAAAGTGTATCAACCTAGCTTTGATATGATGGAAAAGCATTATAAGCAAAATAGTCCATACAATTCAAGTAAACTCAACCAAAGCCTTGATCCAACTACATTCAGCTGCCTAACAAACTAATCGAACTAGTGAAATATACAACCCTAGTTTGTTCTATTTCTATCTCACCAACAGTTATCATGTACAATATGCAAAGGTCATAGAGACAATATCCTTTTTAGAAAAGCCATTGTCCAACACCGTTCCAGAATAATCAAGGGTGTTGAGATAGGAAAACTCAATCATACCCAACTTTTTGCTTTATTTTCAATATGTCCTTTCCATAACCAGGGATCTGCAAGCCTGTCACTTATCAATAGCCAGCCTCATTGACTAAAATCTGACCTCTCAACTTTGGCAACCTCAAACCTTTAATCCGTTTCTCAATATTCCTCACCTTCAAACTCTTGCATTCCTATTTCACTAAAAGAAAGTTACCAGCAATATGTTCCTCTCCATCTTGAAACATCTCAATAATTTGTTTAAAGTACCAGTAGTAGTCAAATCATTTCCTCTACTCTCTAGTCAAATCAATGACATAAGATGATTCCTCTACGGTCGAAAAATACTTCTTTTGAACGAGAATCATAAAGAATTGAAGGATCCTTTTTTTATTTGGATCTTAAGAAAAGAAAATGTGAAGAGAAAGGAAAATTTTGAGAATGCTTTGAACAAAGGTTTACTTTTCAACAGCATTCTTGGGCAACTTACTTTCCTAGTTTCCTTTTCTCCACTCCTTTCCATGATCTGAAAAAAAAATCCTAAAGTACAGGTGAACGATATTTTTGTTGTTCAAGTGAGTTCGGTTGTAGTGTTTTGTCCAAAGAAGATCACTACAGGTGGCCATGAAAAAAAAGTTATTCAAATGGCTAAAAGAATATGTCAGTGACTAATAAATGGAAAAGTGAATGACAAGCATGCGCCATTTTTCGTGGTATAATAAACCAATAATGGCATAGTTGTTGTAATTTATCTTTCCTTCGTTGTTTTTGCAAGTAATGATTAGACTCACTATTTAGGAAGCATAATTGCTGTAATTTGTCTTTCTTTCGTTGTTTTTCCATGTAATGATAAGCCTCACTATTTAGGAAGACATACTAAAACTTAACTACAAATGTATAGACAAAATCATCACATTCTTATTAGTTATTTCACTTCTTTAATTACTTTTTGGGGGTCTAACAAAGTGACAAACAAATATTCTTTGCTTCACATTTCTTTGCAGCCTAGCAATTAGAATCACCATTTTGGCAAAATAATTATTAAATTATATTAGTATGGCTGCATTTTTATTTTATTCTTTTGTATTGCCTTCTTTTAATTTCTCTCTTTTGCAATACAGGAATAGGAAAGCTTTATGGCTCACACAAAGTTTTACCTTTAGCATACCTAGACGCATATATGGCCATCCATATGCACAACAGATTGCTCTAAACAGTGAAGACTGAGAGTGATCATGTTTTTGCTGCTTTTTCCAACAGCTTAGCAGCATATCATGGCATGACAAAGGATCCATATCAAAGGGTAGCTGAAGCAGATCTTCAAAGTCAAGTTGCTTCCTTGCTCCACGTTCCATTACAGAAGATATAGCTTTAAATGTAATACAATGCCAAAAGGTGTGAGCAGTTCCCTTTGACAACAAAGTAAAACAAAAAAAATATCGATATTAGTTTATGTTATTGAAGAAATAGAGAAAAAAAAACAGAAAGAGTAAATTAAAAAGTTGGATAGGTGATGTCAAAAAATAAATAAATGAACCTCTCACAAAAGAACAAATTTTAGCAAAAGTACATACAGGATTCAGATGATGACCCTTTTCAATGTCCATCTTGCATGAAAGAAGTGAATCCTCAGCCGAACTACCATTATTTGAAAGATATAGTGTAAAAGACCATTCAACAGAAGGGAAATATAAGAACCTAGTTTTACAACAACAAAAATGTAATGAATGAATTCAATGAATGCACCAATAAGCCAGCTAAGTGATAAATATGGGCCACTAGGTACGTACTATGGTGTCAATGTGGTAGCCATGTGAACTTATCCAAACTCCATTTCTTAGTGGTACTATTTACATGGTCAGACTCACAGTCCTGTTAAACACCACCAAAATTACTTCTACCTAAGTCTATGCAACTCATCACTGGCTCCAAAATTTCTCACCTTTCTTTGTCTCCACAGAGAAGTACGTAGATCAAAAGAGTCCTTCCAACCTTCTTTAGGAACATATCAATTTTTTCTGGTTTTTTGACAAATTTTCCACAATTCTCTCTTAAGTTAATTACGTATAAACAAGAGTGATAAAGTAAGAAGCATTCTCAGGCGTCTTCTAGATAATCTGAACTGACCAATTTGATGAACTTAAGCAAAACTATGCTGTGAAACTTGGTATCCTCCTCCCTATCCCCAAAAGACGATCAAAAGTCAAAGGCATTCCCAAGTAATGACGACCTCAATGAACAACGCTAAGAAAAGCTGTTGAGTCCACTTCTCATCGTTGTAACTAAGATCATGAATAGAGCTATTAAATATATCCAATATTCTATGCATCAGAAGCTAATATTACTCGAAGAAAATGGTTTCATGTTTGTCTAAAGAGCAAGAAAAAACCATGACAGATTTATATGTTCCTTAAATTCATTTTGGTTGTACTAGAAGTTTCCTCTCATTTGTTCTTCTTTCTTTTCATTATAATCCTTCTGATCTTTCAATTTGCTCCGTCTTAATGCATAGTCCAGATTACAACATCCAATATTAACTCCAGTTCAGGTTTTATGTTGAGTAATCTTAATAATATTTTTTTTCATCAACATGGGGCTATATTGTATTGAAAAATATTATGAAAGTTCAACAAACTTTATGAACAAATAATAAAGGAGAAAACAATTGATTGTGTCAGTACAACTGTGCATAACTTAATTTTCATCTGGATAGGAAGGGTTTAAGAAATTGGCTGTAGGAATAATCCTACCTGCTTTCAAGAGACGCGCACTTTATTCTGATAAAGATAATTATGACCCCAAACATGATATCCACCAAAACGAATAAGCTCTCTTTAAGACATATTAAAGCCTGCCACAACAAAATTGCAGTGAAATAAAATGCAGTAAACAGTTCAAAAAACTACTGTTTAACTATTTTGGTAAAGAAACTGGAAATCCATTCCATAAAGTATTAATCAAGTTCTTCACACAGATTTTGTAAGCAAATTTAGTTGATACTTAGAAATTTTCTTCAAAAACTCTTAAAAAAAATCAAAAATCACAAACTTCACCTATAATGGATTTCCTTGCAACTAGCAAGCCTTCTAATTCTTGCATCTTATTATAATTCAATTTACAAAACTTACACTGATCAAAAGAAATCCTCAATAACAAAAATCTGGTATCCAAATATAAAAGAAAAACAAATTTATTTCAATTTCTTCAGCTAAATTATTTATGTACTACCAAATATAAAATCTTAATCCAGCAAAAATAAACCTTCAAACAGTACTCTGAAAGTACATAATTCATGCTTTCAGCAAACAGTTCATATTTCAAACGTTATACATCGGGAAGAACTTCAGCTTTTCTACTTCTCTGACTATACAATACCTCAAATTTTTTTATATGTGTCATGCTTACTCTCTTTTGATTAATATAGGCTTGGTTGTGTATGCACATGCACCAGCAAGAAATTACAGACTAACTGGGATGTCAGCAGATTCAATCACAACTTTACAACTTCAAAATAATTCCATCCATTCATCAAAATACAATGAACTATTTTTATGTTTCATGATCATATGTACCAGAATATCAAAATAGATAAACAGAGACATTTAGCATTCCCGAAACAGTATACCATATATACCATGCAGTTTAATGCATCCACGTGATTGAGTAAGGCTTTGAAGAGCCATGGTTTTTTTCAATTGCAAAATTCAAGATGGAACCCCAATATAACTGATATGATATAGTACATTTTAGGCATCAGATAATGACAAGTGAAATAACTCAATCCTGAAT
Organism: Panax japonicus; assembly: GCA_020205505.1. Taxonomy (NCBI): domain Eukaryota; kingdom Viridiplantae; phylum Streptophyta; class Magnoliopsida; order Apiales; family Araliaceae; genus Panax; species Panax japonicus. Next base: position 72,940,743 of record CM035098.1, on the reverse strand, counting down.
GCCAAAAAAATATTGGCACATAAGAACAAGCAAGTGAGCTTCAAAATTGGTCTAGCGTGAAATTGTTCTTAATGCGTGTCAAACATGCTACTCATCAACATTCAGATATCCATGAAGATATTAGGTTGCAGGGTATTAAACATATTAGCATGTTGAAAAGAAAATCCCATTGATACCATTATAGGAAATGCAGTGTTTGTCCGTAGTTCTCCCAACTATTGTTAGAACAAATCCCACTCACAGCATACTTATTCAAAGCCACTTAAAGCAAGATGTGTTTGTATGAAACACCAGTTTATAAACAAACGAAAGAGTGAAATTCGACATTAAGGCATGTTACATCCAAATATGCACAAGAACACTTTTACTTAACCAATAAAATATATATTACACAGCATGAGATATTTAGCTTCAATTAAATGGAAAAATTGTACCTCCGAAGAAGAAAAGGTTGTTTGCAGATGAGGAATTCCAAAGAATGGCTTCATGATCCACCAAATGCACAGAATCCAATCAGAGAAGACAATAAACCAGTAGTCACACTTTGAGACAAGTAGAACCGTAAACTTCAAATTGTAGCGCAAGAGACAACAGGAGTGTATGATCAGAATAAAAATAAAGAAAGAAAGAAAAGATAATTTTCAAAATATTGTTAGGAACTTCTAAAAACTTACCCAGACTAAGAGCTGAGAGAATCTAAGTAGCCACTCGTGATATACAACAGGGTAACCACTCAGTGTAGTCGTCAAAAGTAAAACCATGTCAAAGCATGCAATGAGTGCCCCAAGGGCTGGAAGTACATGCAAGGGAACCACCTTCGCCAGGTATAGCTATGTATTGATAAATGGACATTTCTCAGCATAAAATATCACACATACAAAGTCTTTGTGCTACTCTTCTCAAAGACATTTATGTAGATATTATGCAGAAAAATTAGAACTATTCAACAAAATATTAATCAGTCAGTGTGAAGTAGGCGGGAGTGCCAATTATTCATCTTTAAATTATTTTCCAACCTTCTGTCAAAAACCAAAATATTGTGGATTTGGTTGAAAATTTTGAGTGGAAAAAAAGAGGCTAAATTATCAATTCTACAAGTTAAGTCCTACTTCTTATAGTTCCTCTGGTTGAATAGAAACCGCACAAGCATCTTAGCAATGAACTAATTACCTACCGTCCTACTTCCTTTTGCATTCCTTTTTGTAATTCCAAGTGCAGCAACAACGACGGCTGAAACTATATTAATTCCAAAACCAAGCATCGTAGGTATTGTTAAGGGAATTTTTCTTAACAGTTAGTTGTACTACTTTCGTATTATGCAACGTTCTAAAAGGCGGGAAGCGGACGGCCGGAGGGGGCCTAGCGAGGGGCCTGGGCGGGGCCTGGGCGGAATTTTTTATCTTAAGTCAATTTTAATATTTTATTTTATATTTATCCAAACAAAACAATAATATAAAACAAAACAATCTATAATAAAGATAATAAAGGTTTTTGCTTAAAGTTCAAACATGTATCCATATTGTTAATGTCAAAGTTCAAACACAAACATGCAATTGTTCAAAGTTCAAACATATTTTCAACGTATTAGTTTTATTCATAAACAAGATTGCTATTAAATAATAAAATTTAAAATTTCAAGAATTTAATTAAATATTAAAACTTAAGAAACTAAATATAAATTTAAGAATTATATTGAATTAAACTAAATATTACAAATGTATCATCATTTATATAATTTGAAGTTGGTAAAAGTTCAAAAAATTACAACTATAATAAAATTATCCATTTTGAGTTGATATTGTTCACTTCTTGTTGTGATTTGATATACTACAACCTGTATTATGAATATGATAAATCATTAGAAAAATAAATATAGTAAGATTTGGTTTGGGTAGTTATTAAAATAAAAAAAATATATCTTTGTCTAGACCCCGACTCATTTTATAGGTGAGGCCTAGCACCTAGGCGAGGCGCCAAGGGGGTCTTGCGCCAAGGGGGCCTAGCGCCTAGGCGGAAATTTTTAGAACACTCGTATTCGTATTATGACATTAACCACACTATAAATAAAGGATATATGTCATCAAAACACTTGGAGACTCCATTTCCATCCCATACCTGAACGTCAAAAACAGAGTAACAAATTTATTAGTATCAATGTAAAATTACTCTAGCAAGTAACTACCTAGTATCAGAACAATGATAAAAAAAATTATAGAGCCGAACAAGGTGTTCTGGTATCTTCTGTTTGGTTGATGAGAAACTGTAGTAAAGATTTTAAACTTAATTTCTTCGCTACTTTGGTTTGTATCAATGTACAAACCCAAACAGCTATATAATTTGGAGACTCACTTTATCGTTAATGTTCAATTGCTTGTGTTCCGAGAACGTGAAGGCAAACGATAACAAATATTATGTGTTCATTGTATTTCGAGTTTAGAGACTCAATCGTGCGGTGAATTTAATGAATGCACACAAGGCCAAAATCTTCACGTTTTACTTTCACCTTCTTCAACAATTTATCAACCAAACAATAGGTATAAATTATGTTTAGTTTCCGAGAGATAATTGAGGAAACGTGTGAAGAAGATAATGGCAACTCAAATGTACAGTGATTAGTGAATATTTAGCAACAAAAATTAGGAAATTATCGTTCCGTTCGACTCTACATGAGAGAAAAGTTAGGTTTTTCAATATTAGTAATTGAAATCAAACCAGGAAAAAATCAGAATGAATGGAGAAATTAAACAAAATTGGGACGCGGCATAATAAAATTTTAAATTAGATAACTAATTTCAACAGAAAATTTTTAGCTACGATCAAGTAAACACGTACGTATGGAGAACTAGGGCAAATTATCTTCACAAACTCCATTGTTCTCTTCTCCCGTCTTACGCGGCAATAATAGCAAACTTTGGCAACAAGAAAGAAGAGAGAGAGAGAGAGTGGGAGTGAGTTTTAGTTGAACAGAGTAGAGTAGCGTAGTAAGTAGTGGGTACATATTAAAATTCTCGTGGGCCCCGCAAAAACATGGGTGGGAGAATACGTAAAGATTCGATTGTTCGGCTATATGCGTTACACGTGGCAAATTGTATTAGTGCGAAGTAGAGCATACAATCAAATATCCGGAAGGATAAAATTTATTTTTGGATAAGTTTGTCAATTGTTCAATAAAATGTTAACACATAAATAAATGACACCTAAATTCTCAGTCTCCAAATTCTGTCTCCCCTGTGTCCTCCCACTTAAATTTTGACACCTAATCTCCTACTTAACACTAATTAATTCTAAAATTAAATAAAAAGACATGTGTAAAAATTTAAGTGGAGAGACATAAGAGAATAAGAAATTTGAGGACAAAAGATCTGCTCTCCACATAAATCTCTCCTACATATCAGCACCCTATTAATCAATTAATTAACTTAAAAATAAAGTTAACCACTTTCCAAATATCCACTTCTCCTTGCAAAAGGCAAAAAGGACTAACAACACTCGTTCATAAAGAATACTGCAAAAAGTGAATTTTGTAATAAGTCCCATACATTTTCTTTACTTTTATTTCTCTTAACTTTCGCCCTTTTCCTTTTTCGTTAATTAATTTCTTTTTCACTTTTTATCCTCTCTTTCTTCTTTTTTAAATGAATAACCTTCAAGGTTTCAAGTTTTTATTCTTAAATATGTTTTAAATAATTTAACATTAAATATTTTATATCATAACTAATTATAAAAGATCTACCTAATCTATGACATTTTATAAGATTAAAAATTTAATATAAATCTTTTAAAATTTTAAAAGAATATATTCAATTTTGTTTTTAAAATGCTTGCAAGTAGGACTGGGTAAAATTTTAGTTTTTCGGTTTTTCAGACCGGATCAAATTGGTCGGTTCGGTATAAAAAGAACTAGTTCAGTTTTGGTACAGAAAAATTGATTTTTCAATACCGGTTTCGGTACGGCCTTTTTATAGTTCGGTATTACGAAACCGAACCGGTATATACCGGTTTTTTAATTTTTTATTATTAATAATAATTAATTATTAATAATAATGATAAAATAATGATTATAATAATAAAAATAATTATATTAATAATAATTATTATATTAATTTTTGAACCGAACCGGTTCAATATACCGGTCCAACCGGTACTGGTATCAAAATTTAACTGGTTTCGATACTACTTCGGTTCGGACCGATATTTATCAATTGCCCACCCCTACTCGTAAGATTATCCAAAGTAATACACTTGTTATACATAGGGGTTCTATTGTAAAATTTACAAGTATAAAGAATTTGTTTGTGATCTATGTTTACTTTTAGAAATAATAAATTATTAATTAAATAGTAATGATATGATAATAAAATTTAATGTATTAGATAATTTTATGTTATTATTAATAAATCTTATCAAACCCCTTTGTGAAATTTAAAATATATATATAAATAAAAATAGGGAACCGATACTTTAATATTTTCATATGATCTCTCTCACACATGAATAATTAGTGGATCACATCTCCATGCGAGATAAACTCATGTAGAAATATCATTTTAAGAAAACACTATTTTCACATGTATTTTTAATATTTCTTCATGTTTCCTTCTCGCATGAAGGTGAAACACACTATAGGCTAATCTGAGAGAGTACCATCTGAAAATACAAAAATACATAAGAAAATATCAGTTCCCATCATTTTAACATATAAAAATATCAATTTCCTAAAAATATTTAACTCGCACTATATTACTACTAAATTAAATATTTATTATATTTAAAAATAAAAAATGAATAAAAATATATGTTCTAAATTTATAATTTTATAAATAAAACTCTATATAAAAGGTATGGTGCATATGATTTTGAATTCTGATATCAAATCATTAGGCGTAACGCAACGCTCCAAACAAATAAATAAATAAATTCGACAATTGACATTTCCTTCTACTAGTATTCTTCTTCTTCTTTTTTCTAACCCCCATGTCGCTCCCCCATGCCATCTCTTCTGCTTCTTCGTCTTTCTTCTCCTTTATTCTAAACCTAACAACTTACATGTCCATATGTCTATGGCATTCTCATTATCATTACGTATACATTCCATGATTAAAGAACGGCTAGTAATATAAATCATTCATGTATTTGGTTATTTGTACAATTAGCATTTCAACTAAAATATGAAAACTGATTAATCTTCATCATCGGTAGTATAGTCGGGTTCTGGAGGTTTTGCCGGTATTTTCACCAAACCCCTGGTACTCCTTGAGCGGAGCCTTTGCACTCCACGAAGAGCATTAGCTGCAAACCTTGATGCTAACATGGTTGTACGAAACCTGGCTGTTGAAGTGCTCCTAATCAAAGAAGCTTCTTCTGCCTCTTCTCCACTTTCTTCTTGATTGAACTCTTCATTCCGGCGAAGTTCTATAATTTTCCTCCGAGAATACCGGCGCCATGCTGCTTGGATAAAGCTAGCAGCCCAAGTCCTCCACTGCTGCGAATAAAAACGGAAAGTGTGTTGAATCTGTCTGCTGTGAAGTTTCCTGAACTGTGAGGTAATGAACTTCATCTCATCTGCTATTAAGGCAAATGCCTCCACTTCTGTCAAACTCTTCACAGTTCGAGTAGACGGTGGTAAGTTTGAACCAGACTTAGGATCCAAGGCCCATGTTAAGAGCTCCTCCCCACAAAAATCCCCTTCTTTCAAGAAACCTCGGTTGAAAAAACCACTTCTCCCACCATCTGTGGTTACACTCTCTAGGCGACCACGAATAATGAATAACATCTCATTAACAGGGTCACCTTCTCGGACTATATAAGTATTCTGCGTGTACAAACTTGGTTTCAGTCTCTCACAAATGGCATCAAGCAAACGTTCATCCATGTTTTCAAACAGAGGAACCTTCAAATGCAGTAATACTAGATTTTGTCAATGACATAAAAAAAGGACAATGGGCAGAATTTCAGTTATCTTCTTTTACCTTGCCATATTTAGTCACTATACATATAACATAATGTTATTACAAAATGGATGAAAGATTGAAAGATCAGTTATATTAATACTTACCCTTCTCACCAAGTTCAAACAGAGATGGCGCTTAATATCCCTCCTCAGGTCTTTTGGTAGACTCCCCACTATGCTCTCTTCATCAACTCCTCTTGTTTCTAGCCACTTGTATTGATCATAACGCCGAACTCTTTCCCTGAGCTCCTGTGGAAGTACTCTATGATGCATCCACTGCTCTGAGTCACGCCGTTTGATTCTCATCTCCTCAAGTCGAACTGTAAGAGACTGAAGATACGTCTGTACTCATCACAAGTTAAAGAACTATAAAATGTCAAACACTGATATAGGAAATAGCTTGAAGTTTACTAAGGAACCTACCTCAAATACTAAGCAAATCAATAATAACAAATGCTATGCCCATCTTCCCCATTTATTAAGAAGACTAGAAACATCTGATGCATAAGCTCATATGAACACCTGCACTCCTACATTGTCCATGTAACAGTGTAATAGGAGAAATAATTGTATCTTCCAATAAACTCTTCTAGGCCATCAATGGAGCTCCCATGTTAATCTCACCTACAATGGCAGGTCACTAAGATACCATCGTTTACATTTCATCTCATCTCAAATGTCCTCTATATAGACTTCTATAGTAAAAACTGCAGTTCACTGAAGTTTTATAGATATACTTCACAGATATCTGCATTCACTGAAACTATAACCGAACTTATACAACAATCAAAGAACAATAGAGGCCCAAAATTCAGTTTCAGGAATATAAAAGTTGCTGAAGTCAATATTGTATGTTAAATTGGCTAGCACTGTAGAAGAATCCATCATAGGGTTGGCATCATTTCATAAGATAATCACGACCTCAAATTTCTTCAACCCAAGCTGTATCATTATATATTGTTAGAAGAAATTGCATGATTCCTTAATTTTAGTGTTAGAAGATACTGCATAATTGTAGTTTCCTTAATAAGGGTGTACACATTACTATAATTTAGAAATTACCGTAGCTGTAATTAGGATACTTGTGTATATTTATATCGAGGCTCGAGCTATGTAATAGTGTATTCATTCAAATATAAGCAATTATTCAGTTTCTTCATGTATTTAGTAAAACAAATTTCCATACATAGCTGATATGAAACCCTCGGAAGTATAAGTAATACCCATACCTGCATGTTACCAATCAGAAGAGCAAAAAGAATGAGCCCGAAAATGGCCACTAATATGGAGAAGATGATCTCTGAAGCAAAGGTACTGGTTTCAAGCCCCTGACCAAGAGTGCTGAAAATATGAAAAAACAAACCAATTAAACTAATGAGGCTGTGGGAACTTACATATGAAAAGCACATTATCTTTTATGATGTACTGAAATGCACGGGAGGGGAGATACAAGAGCTAAAAACAGAATACAAGCTGCCAGATCAGCTAAGAGGACTCTACTCCAAGTTCTATGACAACTAATTTGCTGAAGAATCATATTTAGCTCTGAATTGATTATAGTGGAAAGGTAAGTTTTTTAGCAAGCTGTATGCAATAACATTTGAGTTAGTCTCTGTAAAGGCATCTAAATCAGTAGATCGACTCATCGCAATCAGTTATTTTAGAAGGATTATATAACCTTTGAGTTAATAAATGGAGCCCGTGTGAGGTGATAGGCATCATTAATTTTCTACTAGTATTAAAAATATTTAAGAGATGTAACTGGTGAGAAAAGATAGAAGAGAAATAAGGGGACAAGAAGTAGGAGAGAGAAGTTAAGGAGTAGAATTTTATTTTATCCTAAACTGTGATAATACTACAGCAAAATAACTCTCATCTCCTCCTCCCGCTTTATAATATAGATTTTTTGCAGGCTTGTACTTGTCATACATCAATAACTCAGGTTTCACCCCTTTTTGCACTTAAGTTGAGTTGGTTAATCGGCTTCAGTTAGTTTGATAATCCTGGAACTGTGAGTGGTCTGAGGCTATCAACAAAAAAGTCCATAAAGTCCATGAAAAAGGAATTTGAATTAAGTTCCTAAGTGATCTATATTATGTTCTTCAAATGTAAAGGAAATAAAAGGCGAAGAAACATCTACCCAGACAGGAATGAACAAAATTATGCATGGGAAAAAAAGAAGTACAAGAAATCTTCTCACAGGAAAAAAAATGAAATAAAAGAAGCTTACCTCAAGTTCTGTAGGCCAAACCACAAACAGAACAAGTACTTGGGGACAAAATCCTCAGATTCTGATATACCAGATGATATAGCACGTGCATAGATCCCATAGTCAAATGGTGGATTACCATCACTTGCAGAGCAATTTTTTTCAAGCCAAGTCTGACTGATGTTTTTCCATTCTGTGTATTCTTTTGTTACCTCTTGTCCACAATACAGAAAGTCTCTATTACACTTCTGGCTATCAATACAAGCTTTCTCCCAACAAGTATCTTTGCGTTCCACAGCTAATATATACCACAAAGCACCGACTACCTGTGACATTATAAATAAAAGGACTCAACAATTTCTCCAAATGTGTCACAAACTGTTGGCAAAAATAATAATTTCCAACTAACACTCCCCTTGGATTGATTTTGACGTAACATGCGGAGTACACTAGATAACTGTCTAGCAGCAATAGATTAATAGTGTTTACTATCATGTCATTGCCACTCTGATAGATGCCTCGTGCCCCCTTGAGAGAGAGAGAGAGAGAGAAGTGTGATCTTCAATGGCGTCTTTCTGCTGCAGTAACCTAGTTCCACTAGTATTGCCGCAAAATAGGGGTTCATTCAACACAAATTGGTAGAAAGACAACCAAAGCAATTTAATGCACTCATAGTCTAACAGCCAACCAACTGGAAAACTAGAAGCAGTAGTAAAATCATCATGAGTTGAAGTGGGTGACAACTGGTAAGATTTGAGGATGGGGTCAAGAAAAGGTTTAGAAATATAGATTCAGGTGGGACAGAAGGGATAAGAGTGTCAAAAACACACACACGAAGCTTTTACTCATAAATAAATAAATAAACAAGGATTAAAATGTTTATACAGAAAACCTACAACTTTCTTACCAAGTAAAATAAGTAGTATAAATAAGGATTACAATGTTTTATATAGAGAACCCATGACTTTACAACCAAGTAAAAAACCTAATTTAAAATAAGGAAATAACTAATAATAACTATCTACTACTTTAAAAATATTCTAGAATATTCTACTTAATCTAATCTAAATATAATTACATTAATAATTCAACAGTTACCTCTAAACAGTAATACAAATTAATTAATAATTAACTTCTTAATTTTCTTCTTCCGTTCCACATCAAGAGATAGTACGCACTTGACTCACACTCTCGCCTTCGAGAAAATAAAAATTAAATAGGAGATGCATAAGGTGTATCGCCATTGATTTAACCAACTCTGGCTGCTCTGTGAATGGATTAATTTTCAAGTACAATGCTAACTTTCTTATTTTACCCTATTTGCTATCTTGTTATTTGAGCATTATTAATTTTATTCCTATATATGAGTGCACAAATGTGTGTTTGTGTGTTCACAGAAGATAGTTATTCTTGTATTAATTCATTCAAATTTTTTTCAGTCTCTGTCATGGGGGACGAGGAAGTTGGAGTGTCTGGCTAGCAGATGATCTCGGAGTATGCCTCTTCTATTTTATGCCTCTTCTGCTTGTTGATAAGGATAAGGGCTTAAAGCACCATGTGGATGGCCTTTGTTTACCATTTTCAATATAACTGTTTTGCGGCAGTAGGAAAGTTCGCTGCAGATGAAATTCAATCAGACAAGTCTGCCATAATGTAGCCAATGCCCAAACACCGCCAAAATGATCACCATTGGATTGGAACATCATTTCATCCTACAAGTGCTTTGAAAAACTTAAGAAACTCTAACCCTCTTTTCACTCCCTAACCTGCTTGCAGCAGAATTTCAGGGATCTTAACCTGCTGTGAAGCTCAGAAGAATTAATTAGGAACTTCTTTAAACAATTCAGTCGTTTTCACCACCAGTGAACACCATTTTCTGAATTTAGATGTTTGTCCTAGTACTTAGCATATACCTAATGTCAAAACCATGGCATATGGTCTACTTACAAAGGGTATGAATAAAGAAGATCAAAGGGTTTGATATTCAAGAGAAAAAATAGTTAAAGCATCAATATTAGAGCCCCAAAAACAGACTGAATTCTAAACTATTAACATGCTAATACCCAATCAGACAAGCTACTTACATGACTAGCAAGCACAAACCACAACAAATAGTACGCGGCACCAGCCCAAGCAGACTCAGCAAACACACCAACGGTCTTTTTCTGCTCAGAAATTAGTGGTAAAAACCGCCAAAACCTAGGAATCCACTGAAGCAGGACAAGGATCAATAAAGCCTTTTTTGTAGCCAAAACATCTGAATCACTTGTTTTCTGAAGAACCCTCCACACGACAATCTGCAGAAAATAAGAAGTTAGAAGAAACAAAGCCTACAGGAAAACATATACTTCAGAAAGGGGTATATTACGAGCAGCCAGACAATAAAATATAACATTTTCAATACATAAACTCATACACATTCAGATATCATTTCTAGAAAACCAATTATAAGTATGAGTCAAATTAAATGAGTAAGCTTGCTAATGTTACATCCTCGGCATCATTTTGCAAGACTATGCCTTGTGGTTCCCTACTTTATTTAGTCAAGTTGATAGAGATAATGAATTGTGCCATCCATATGATGCTATAAATTTGATAGGATGATTCTTGCTTACTGATCAACTTAGCTTTTGGCATATTGTCGTGGAAGATGTACTGAATGTAAAGATGTGCTCAGCAAATCATGGAATCTACAGTTTTCAGAGGTACAACAAAAACAAGAATATCACAATGTTCTCTCTCTCCCTCTCATCCACCCCTTCCACTTTCTCTTCATCTCTCTCTCATACACACACACACACACACGTTCGTATATGCATGCATATTTCATATCTCATGTGCATGCAAACTCAAACCTATGTATGCATGTGTACGCATAATCATTTTGAAGCAAAATGGAAGCATTATATGTCAAACCTGAGGTAGAGGTAGCACAGAAAGAAGATCAACGATGAAATAACGATGTAAATATCTGCTTGCAATTTGTGCAGGATCTATCACAAGTTCACCTCGTCCAAAAACCCGAGATGATGGTGCAATATAAGCTGTACGAAATTGGAGTGCCATGCGCAAAAGGTAGAAAGAGTCGATTATGGTCCGCACCGTTACAATAAAATGTGCTAAACTTCTATCAATATGAAGGCACATTTCATCAGCCTTGAATACTGGAAGATAAAAAAACAAAGGATCCCAATATACTGCAATAATACAAGATAATATGAAAAGTTTATTCCAAAATAGGAGAAACTTGTCTTGAGGATCAAATATCTTTTCCCTAGACACTTTGAGATCTTCTGGAAAAACTGCTCGAGTGACTCCAGATCTAAGCGATCGACTGAAAGTCATTAGTCCTTCTGATCTTCTTTTCATTCCCAACCTAAATGACACTGATGGGTTATTTTTTGAGAGACCGGCGTTAGTCAGTCCCTCTAAACTAAATCCATGTCTTTTCATTCCACCTGTATCTGACTTAAATGATGGCCTAGAATCCAAGTCTTCCAACCTATAAAAAAGTATGGGACAACATATACCGAAATGAGATGTCAATCTTACTAAAATCATAATGACAAGTCAACTCATCAACAACTTTTATCCAAACTAATAGTGTAGGTTGAAAATGAATCCCATATGTAAGGGTAAAAGTAGGGGGGGGAAACCACTGAAAATATTATTTAAAAAAAACAAAAAAACAAAAAGAACAACAACAACAATATGCAACATGTTAAGAAAGTCATTATCCAAAGTTGTCAATAATTGGACAAAGATAAGGGGGAAAAGAAGAGAAAAGAATGTTTCCAAATTGCATAGCATTCGTCTTCAGTCTTTACATTAATATAACTAAAAACAATACATTATCTCCAGATCTCATATTGTAAAGATACAACTATTATCCAAACAATAATATTTTCGTGGGTTTGAGAAGTCATTCTGAATAACCTCATGTCCATTGAAAAACTGCAAGTCACTCAAACTATGAAGCATCTCATAACAATCAAAGCTTCAGCAGATGTTAGCATTAGTTAAAAGTTCAAACTTCAATCAAGTTTTGATGTCTACGATTTAATTTTGGTAGTCCAGTATTTAGGGTCTCAGAGCAGATACTGAGCTTAATAACTCTTCGTACTTCAAAACAAAATTTATTTATTTATTATTTTTTTTGGGGGGTGCTTCAACCCAACAAAAGTTCGCCTTCCAAGAAAAATTGATAACAATTTAAGCATACTACTCATCATTAAAAAATCTAGGAAACTATCTCCTCAACAGTGTCATTCTCCTAGGCAAAAGAAATACTCTCTTCATTCCATGATAAAAGTCCTTATTACTATTTTAGGTAGTCCTAAATTAAATGTCTACTTACCTTAAATAATATATTTTTTACAATACTTAGTATTAATTGTCATATTTCTATTCTCTTTGCATATTTATAGAGCATCACTAATTATGTGCAAAAAACTATGCAACTAAATGAGAATTTAAATATGGACAATTTTGTCATTTTATCCTCTTTCTTAATATACGTAAAAAGTCAACCAAGACAACATTATCTGGGGACGGAGGGAGTATTAAACTATTCCACATCTTTAACTTTTCCTGAAAATTTGAGAAAAACAATAAATATGATACATGATATATGCAAAAAATGTAAAACTGATTGTACAAATAACCCAAAGATTAGATTCATTCTATTTTTGGGACATATTTCAGTAAAGAAATATAATAGGTGCTTCAAAGGAGACCAATTAAAAAGTTAAAGAAAAAATATTTACATAAACACCAACATGAGAATGGAAAAAAACATATGAATGGTGTTCCAATAAACATACAGTTTAGGTTGTAAGATATTTTCGTTTATACTAAAAAAAATCCACCGGACAAATTCATAAGACAAACATATTTGATTGCCACATGGTAAAGAAAGCAGGGTACTGGAGCTCAATGAACAAAAAGTTACAAATTTGTAAGCATATTTTTAGTAAGAGTCCAGGATGTATTTTCATGATCAATGTAACATGCCTTGAATAACACTGCAACCCTTAACACATAAGAAAAGAATATCGGGACATAGACTTTTCTATGCACTGACCAAAAAAGGAAGAACAAAAAAATTCTGTAGTAGATATGGTAGAATATTACTGTCCATTTTATACCTTACGAATTTCTCTCCTTGCCTGCCATACTTGTAACCACAATCAAACATTTTGTATAGCTAGCTAGATGCATGGGAGAAAGTGATATTAACGTCAGTATTCAAGGGATAATCCAAGTGGAATTTTTGATACTTCAACTGGAAAGGGAACCATCTAATGTTCAAGGGAAACCCTGCATCCACAAACACATCACATACAGTAAGCAAAATTATGATACATTAACAAAACACTCCTCTCTATTCAGGATCTAGAATCTTAATTATGCATATGATCACATCTTCTGTAGTTAGCATTTATTAAAAGAAAAGAAACCATATTCATTCAATTTCGTAAATGGCCTTCATGATTGACATAAAAAAAATTATAGCTTATGCACAGATTGTCATTGAAAAAAATCGAAATGAGAATGCTTAAACAAATTGAAAGAGATATCTGCTTACGGTAAAATTCTTCTTCAAGCTTGTATCTCCAGAAAAAATCATCTGAAAAGAAGCAATTACGGAAACCTAGGGCTTGCATTTGGAAATAGATAAAGAGGAAGGGAGAGGAAGGGAGGTGGTGCCTATCTCGGTAGGGAATGCGCGGGCTAGTAGGGAGAGTGCCGCGAAAATTAAGGTTTGGAAGGAAGTAAGCGAATATCAACATTCGGTAGGTTTGATTCGGACCGAGGTAACTTGTGAGAGAGATAAACAAGGGACTTTTGAAATAAGCTGTTAGAGAATTAGCCGCCACACACCTGTTATATACTTCACGCAAAAATTAAATTAAAATTTATTGATCTCCGTGATAATTTAAAAAATATTACTCCCTCCGTCCCAAATTAACTGCTCAATTTTGACCTTTTTTAGTCAAATTGACTATTTTTAGAATTAATAATTAAACATATATAAATATATTTCTGAAATTATAAAAAATAGGATTAGTAATAAATTGTATATACTTTCTTTTGGTTATAATCTCTTCACCTATATTTTAGCAAAAATAGTAAAAAGATTAGTTTTAAAAATGGTCAATTTGACTTTAAAAAGTCAAAACTGAGCAATTAATTTGGGACGGAGGGAGTATTTATTATTTTTATATTTTCTATTTTATCCGTTTTTTTAATTCAATGAACTGTTCATTAAACTCATCAATCCATAATATATATTTTTAGCCTTTAATTATATATTTGAATAAAAAAAAAGAGGTTACAAATTTGATAACTGAAATTGAAAAGATTATTGAAGAGAAATTTTTTGATGTGACTCACCTATTTGAATATCTCAAATTAATTGAAAAGGATACTCAAATAGGTGAGCCACGACCACAAAAATTTTCTCCTAACAAACCTTTCAACTTTAGTTATTTAATCTACAACCTCTTTCTACTGTTCAAATCTGTAACCTGTTTTTCACTTTTCAAATCTACAATTAAAGGCTAAAAATATTTATTACAATTGATGAGTTTGATGTACAGCTCATTGAATTGAAGAAATTGATGAGGCACAAAATATGAAAGTAATAAATACTTTTCAAATTGTCACGTAAGTCAACTTTAATTTGAAGAGTTTTTTTTTTCTACTACTCTTGGAGATACTCTAAGAGCATCTTCACCAGCCTCTTCAACCACTTTTTGATATTCAAATAGATGAGTCATGTGACGCCCCCAAAATAGGTCCACATGACCCATTCTGAGTCGCCAGATATCATACTATAAAAATTAAATACAAACTTCATTTATACAACTGTTGAACTGTCGTACAGAATACGACCACAGTTAAACTGTGAGTTTTAATACAAATATATGTAACTCTCATGGTGTCTCGACCACAACTTTATAATGGTACTTTACATAAAAGTACAGTCAAAAACTGTTTTAGAAATTAAAATCTCTAGGAAGTGCTTAAGGAAACCTTCGTACATGGGAGACCATGCGTCTAGGTTATGATAGATATCATATGTCCACAAAATTATCCTTGGTTGACCCAATAGACCCCAAAGAAAAATGAAAAAATTACTATCATGTTATTTTCAATGGTGAGTCTTCTCTTGACATATAACTATCTCCACTGTCTGCAATTGAAAATTATATTTCAACCAAACTCCAAAATCATATAGGTAGTGCTCGTGGATATACTCAGCAAGTGGATGTGCACAACCCTGTCTTATGATAACACGAGGTTATATGTCATTAGATATTTTGTATAATAGTGACAAAACACCATTCCAAAGTTGGGTTCACCCCACCCTATTGGGTTCACTAAAATTAAATATCAAATGACGTATACAATACGACACACTTATCTAAAGTTCTCAATAAAATTATTTCCATACTATTTAGGGAGAACTTCAACAGCTATAGACCACCGTTCTATTCCCCTGTTATCCTCGCTCGACCCGGCAACACTCTTATTACCTGAAAGAAATTGTGAAGCAAAAAGGGTGAGCACAACTAGCCCAGTAAAGAATATCATGACTAAATATAATTTACATCATCAATAGCCTTCATCAATAATAAATCAAATATTTAAAACATATGGTAGATGATAAAAATTTCAACCATAGTTGCAGCGGAACGAGCAACCCATTAAAAGAGTCAAATATACCACCAGGTCTATTATCTTTTCTATGTTAAAAGTCGACCAATAATGTTTTATCCCTGTAACATCAATCAATAATTCATGTCCACAATCATATGAATAACTCATAATCATAATTATGAATAATACTAGAGTGAATAGTAACGGCCCATGGATATTCATGTAATCATCAATGATTATACCGAATAATCTCTAGTTATAATCATACCAATAATTATTCATCAATGCACTACTGGGCCAATGAGGACTTTTACCACATCATCTATAATATTATGGGTCATTATTATACTGAATGATCCCTGGTCATTAATCATACCAATAAACAGTTCATCATCTATGCACATAAGTCAAAGATACTCATCAATCAATAGTTCATCTTTGCACGTAAGCCAAAGATATACAACTGTAAAATCAATAATCAACAGTCCATCTTTGCACGTAAGCCAAATATATACAACTGTAAAACTAATAATCAACAGTCCATCTTTACACGTAAGCCAAAGATATACAATTGTAAAACCAATAATCAACAGTCTATCTTTGCACGTAAGCCAAAAATGACTTTCATCATAATATAAGCATGAGAATGATGACAATGATATAAGCATTAATCAAATGAAATCAAGGATAAATACTAAAGACTTTAAATTTATCCAGAGTTTAAAAATATCCAAATTGTCAACATGATACTACTTTATGGAGTAAAATTTAAGAATGATATTCATGTACCAAAAATAATTTGGACAGAAAATAAATATATTTTTTGGGTAAATAATACCCCGTGAATAGTACCTCATGAATAGTACTCCGGACATGAAAAGTACCCCAAATATCTGAGTGAATAATATTCGGGTGAATAGTAACCCGTGAATAGTACTCTGACACGAAAAGTGCATCGAATACCCGAGTGAATAATACTAGAGTGAATAATAACGGGGTGAATAGTAACCCGTGAATAGTAACTCGTAAAAAAAATACCAAAGAAAATGATATTCTATAACGAGTACAAAAGAAATGATATCTCATACGAGTATATTAGAATATACGAAACTGCAAATGGATTTTCACCCGCCATGCGGTAATCCACGTAGACAGATCATTTTCATAATTTAATAAATAATGGATACGAAGGATCATTGACCATGCATGGGGTAGTCTACACAGACAGGTTATTCCAACAGAATAATAAAGAATGGAATAACAAAAGAATTCACCAGGCATGCGATTGACCGCACAAGCAAGTTATTCTTACAGAATAATAAATAATAAAACCAGGTCATGCGTAATCCACATAGACGGGATATTCTAACACAATAATAAAGAATGGAACCAGGTCATGCGTAATTCGCACAGACAGGATATTCCAACAGAATAATAAAGAATGGAATAACAGAAAAATTCACCAGGCATGCGATAGACCGCACAGACAGGTTATTCCAACATAATAATAAAGAATGGAATAACAAAATAATTTCACCATGTATGCGGTACTTCGCATAGACAGGTTATTACAACATAATAATAAATAATGGAATAACAATCGTGACGCCCTCAAAATAGGTCCATTCCATCCAACCCATTACGAGTCGTCAATTACATGGTACAGGAATAACTACAACTTTATTATTACATTACAACATACAAACTGTGAGTTTAAATACAGATATTACCATCTAGACAATAACCACATACAAATAAATCTCCATCATAATTATTGATACATTATTTTACAAAAATAGTGAGGACTACTAAACAACTCTATCTAAAACCATCATTACATCCCCCAACTCGTACTCGCTACATTCTCGTCTCCTGAGAAGAAAAATAGAACAAAAAAAAGGGTGAGCTCAACTAGCCCAGTAAAGAATATTATGACTAAGATATTGTACAACAAATTATCCTTAGTCTTTAACAGGAAAAAACCTGATAGAATACAATAGACAACAAATTTTAGATCAATAACTGCAGCAGAAACAATAATTCATTAGAGGAGTTAAGTAGAGAATGAAATCTACTAACATCTATGAATTTAAAAGTCCATCATCAATATTTTATCCCTGTAACATTAATCAATATATATCTCAAATCAAATAAAATATTCATCTTTGCACTACTGGCCAAAGATATTCATCAGTTGGTCATGTTCATCTAAACACCTGTTCATCTTTGCACTACGGGCCAAAGATATTCATCAAGAAATCATCCATCTTTGCACTACAGGCCAAAGATATTCAGTAACACCATCATTTAGGACTGAGGATGATGAAAAATATTTTAAAAGAAACGAATCCAATGAAACAAAATAACAAGTATTAAGGATTCGTACTTTAAACAATCCGAGTTCAAAAATACTTCATAAATAATCATACTGAAGTAAAATTCAAGAATGATCAAAACATGGATACAATCAAAGCTAGTATCCAGAATATATATTTTGGAAAAAAAGAAAAAATTTTATTTTTTTGGTGAATAGTGTCGTATACGTGAATAGTGTCGTATACGTGAATAGTAACTCCGACACCAAAAGATAAAAATTTCACAAAAAAACATTATCACACTTCGTGAATAGTAACTCGTGAATAGTAACTCATGAATAGTAACTCGTGAATAGTAACTCCGACATGAAAAAGTTCCAAATTTGATAAAAAGTTTTAACCAATATTTCAACATAATGATATTGAAGAAATAATATCATTTTAGAAGAAAATAACATCTCTTACCTCGAAAGACAGTACTTCTAGTTGAAACACCGGATATATACTATGATTTGAACTTGCACCGTATAGCAATACTCAAAGTATACTCAAAATACTCAGAAGAATAAGCTCAATAATATAGAAAGAGAAAACTTCAGTTTCTGGTGTGATTTTCAATTCTAACTCAAGCACCATATTTATAGGAAATTGCTTAGAACACAAAAGCAAAAAATTTAATATAATATTAATATATTTAATAAATTCTCTACGCCCATCTAGACAATCTGATCTCAGCCATCAACACATGCTAAATGAGGTAACCAAATGAAAAAAACGTTTTTATAAATAAAAATATTTTAAAGTTCCAAAAATCAATTATTTCGAAATTTCGGAACTTCAATAATTCATAATAAATAGCCCTTTTGCTAGAAAATTCGAATCTCGCGTTTTTTATAGGAAATTCTATTATCTACAACTTTGCAGAAGGAAGTTTTTCCAAATTCCAAACAGAAATTGACCGAAATCCACAAACGGGCGATTTTACAGGCTATAATCAAATTTCAGTCAATAAATAGGTCTACCGACACACAAAATCTATTTTTAATATTTATTGCAACAAAAATACTCTTTCTCCTCATAAACTCATATCTCACATTCATTGTAAAAATATCATCATTATTATATTATTAAAAATATAATAATATATATAAATGAATTATTTTATCAGGAAAAGATAAAATATTAATTTTCAACAATTGTCACATTAAAAATTTTCTCCATCTATATCCACATAAAATCAGTATTGTTCTTATCATATAAATCAATAATTAATTATTCATAAATAATATTACAGAATCACAATACTGAGAACCAGGCCGTTCCCAGGATAGAGAGGGCTTTCCAATAAAGATTTCTCCTTACTGGCGCACAATTAGGTGATCAAACCTCTCCTTAGACAGAACTTTCTAGACATTGTCAATAATGTTATCTAATAATATTATTCAGATAATATGAATTATTGCTTCGATAATGAAAAATACTGTGTAGTGACAATTATTGAAACAACAGTAATATAAAATATCAATGCGATAATTATTGAATCAATAACATAAAATACTGAACAGTAATTACTGTAACAATTATTGAGTAGTGTCTTCTTACGTAAGAATCAATAATTAGTGCAATACCGTGTGCTACTGTGCAATAACGCGTATTACTGTGTTTTAACCACCGGGTATTCCAACAGTATTAACGGTAACAACTACGCCGTTTTTTATAAACAACTTATACTTGTCGTTTTCTTCATCCAACCGACTTTCGTTATGGGGCCCAAAAAAGACTGCACCGTCGTACGAATATTTGCCGACAGCAAGAATATTCCACGACCAAACGAATATTCTCCGACAACAATGAATATTTTATAACCATCTGCTTATTTAAAATATTTGCGCATTTTACCCATAACTAACCACATTAATCAAATTCACCCTTACTATTTCAAAAAATAAATAAAAGAAATCCTTTTTATTTAAAAATTTTTGGAGTCTTACAACAACCCTTACTGAGTATTGGAAGAAAATAACTCTCTTCATGAATACGAAAGAATAATACCCCTTACTATAATAATAATATCACTTACCTTGAAAGAAAACTGAATATTGGAATAGTGAGGTAACACACTTCTCTTCTTCTTTCTCTCTATAATTTCTCTTATAATAATTGTTTTATAGCTTTAGTAAATTGGTGAAAAATAATGATGAAATGAACTTCTATTTATAGAAAAATATTATTTCTATAATTACACATTTTAGGACTCGAAATATTACAGTATAATACCTTCATTTTTTCTTTCATTTTTAATTTAGTCATGCACGTATTATCAAACTTGCATCACCTCCCCTAATAGTAAATCATGTGAATCAATAGTAAATCATGTGACTCAATAGTTCTAAACATGTGAAAATTTTGATTATAGTATAGTACTTTCATCTATACCTCTATTTTTAACTTAGTCATACAAGTATTATCAAACTTGCATCAACTCCCCTAATAATAAATCATGTGAATCAATAGTACACATATGTAAACACATAGTTATAAGCATGTGAATTAAAAATAATTAATTGCTCATTTATCCGGTGAATTACCCGATTGGTCAATATAACCTCCAAACATCAATTATTATCGAAATAAATATCGATTTCCACTGACGCCAATAATTCCCACACAATGGAACTATCAATTTCATCTTTAATCAACACGAACTTAATCATTATTAATATTATAATTCACAATATTTAACAATCAGGTCGTTCCCAAGAAATAGGAGATTTTTCGAAAATGATTTCTCCTTATTGGCGCGCAATTAGGTGACCAAATCTTTTATTGACAGAACTTCTAAACATTGTCAATATTGCAAATAATAATATGAATAACTTTATCGCCTCAATTATTAATTTAATAATATAACATATTATGCAGATGATACCGTGACAATAATTGAACCAATAATATGAGAGATATGATGCATCAATTACTTTAGCAATAATTGAGTATAATTGAGTGACTTCTTACGTAAGCATCAATAATCAATACCGCGTGCTACTATGCAACCACGCGTATTACTGTACTTTTATCACCGATTACTTTGTGACAACTTACTTACTGTGAAAATTTTCCACATATCACCCTTAACTTTAACCTTTTATCAATTTAACCATTTACTAAATAAAATAATTATAAAAAATTTGAATACTTTAATTTCATAAAATTTGGGGTTTCAAAAGTCACATTAGAAAAATTATCTCCAACAACCTGTTCAACCTTAGTCATCAAAGCTACAACCTTATTATCTATTTTCAAATATGTAACCTCGTTATCTCTTTTCAAAACATTTATGAAAGACTAAAAATATATATTTTGATTGATTAATTTGATGTACAACTCATTGAATTGAAGAAATTGACGAGGCATAAAATATGAAAGTAGCAAATAATGCTTTTTAAATTGTCACGCAGGTCAACTACAGAGCCGACTTTGGGCAAGGACTACTAGGGCTACAGCCCAGGGCCTAAAATTGAGGGGGTGCCAAAAAAATTTATAAGCTTATGTGTATAAAAAAATAAAAAATAAAACAAAAGAAATTGTCGCCTATACCTGTTAATGAAAAGGGAAGTCAATCAATCCAATCAGTCTTTATATAATCAATCTCAAGATGAAACGTACCGAGTAAGTAAATCACATATTAATTATAAAATATAATATAAAACAAATCAATAAATATGGGAAATCAAAATAAACTCTTAGCCACAAAAATAAGGAAAAAAATTTCGACTGTGAGACCCCAAATTTTATGAATAAATATTTAAATTTTTCGAAATAATTTTTTCATAAATTATGGTGTGGATTTGATATAATATTATAGTTGTGGGTAATATTTATAAATTTTGCAAAGTATGCAAGTTATTGTATAATATTTGATTGGTCGAAAAATATTTTTTTTGTCGGAGAATATCTGTACGACGGTACAATCATTGGTGGACCCCACAACAGAATTATTGTCGGATTGAAAAAATGACAAAAATATTTTTATGAAAATAACGACGGAAGTTTTACCGTTAAAACTGTTGAACTATTCGGTAGTAAAAGTACAGTAATATGCGTGGTTGCATAGTAGCACACGGTATTGATTATTGATGCTTACGTGAGAACTCACTCAGTTTTATTCAATTATTGCTTCAGTAATTATTGCATAGTATCTTACGTTATTTGATTCAATTATTGTCGATATTTTATATATTATTAAATCAATAATTGAGATGACAGAGTTGTTAATATTATTATTTCTAATATTAACGATGTCTAAAAGGTCTGCCAATGAGAGGTTTGGTCACCTAATTGCGCGCCAATAGGGAGAAATCCTTATTAGAAAACCCTCTCTTTCTTGGGAACAACCTGGTCAATTAATATTGTGAATTATAATAATGATGATAAATGTTGTTAAATATATTTAGGTGTCTTTTTATGAAGTCACGGAAGTTTATATATATATATATATATATATATATATATATATATTATATAAATTTTGTTTTATTAGTATTATTAATGTAATAAAACGGAAAAGCTTTTTATATAAAACAGAATACTTTTATAAAGTTATTTATTTTATTAGACAATAATTATAATATATTATATTCTATTATGCATAGTATTTTGCATAGTAATTTTTTTTATATAAAACAAAATACTTTTATAAAATTATTTATTTTATTAGACTATAAATAGAATATATTATATTCTATTATGCATAGTGTTTTGCATAGTAAAACCTTTTTATATAAAACATAATACTTTTTATAAAGTTAATTATTTTATTAGACAATAATTAGAATATATTATATTTTATTATGCATAGTATTTGTATAGTAAAATCTTTTTATATAAAATAAAGTACTTTTATAAAGTTATTTATTTTATTAGACTATAAATAGAATATATTATATTTTATTTAAAAGATTTTATTTTATTAGAATATTTTATTAATACTACATAGTAAATCAATATGGACCATCCGTTTAAATGTAAATCAATCTGGACTAGTTCATGAATTAGTTACTATTCAGTTCATTCTCCTATAAATAGAAGTTTATTCCTTCATTATTTCTTACGAATTCACTGAAACTCTAGAGAGACAAACTATAAAGAGAAAGAAGAAAAGTATTCTGCTACTTCACTACTCTTATATCCAGTTTCTTCTAAGGTAAGAGACATTATTTGTTGTACTCGTAAGGGGTATTATTTCTTTCGTATTCATGAAGAGAACTTCTGTTATTCCATTCTTTATTATTACATTAGAATAGTCTGTCTATGCGAAGTACCGCATACATGGTGAAATTTTTCTGTTATTTCATTCTTTATCATTATGTTAGAATAATTCGTCTATGCGAAGTACCGCATATTTGGTGAAATTCTTCTGTTATTTCATTCTTTATTATTCTGTTGGAACATCTGTCTGTGTGTTTATGCATGACCTGGTTCCGTTATTTATTATTCTGTTAGAATATCTGTCGGTGCGTATTACACCAGACCTGGTTCTATTAATTATTATTTTGTTGGAATAACATATCTGTGCGGTCTATCACATGCATGGTGATTTCTGTTGTTATTCCATTCTTTATTATTCTGTTGAAATATCCTGTCGGCGCGAATTTCGCATGACCTGGTTCCGTTATTTATTATTCTGTTGGAATAACTCGTCTGTGCGGTTTATCGCATGCCTGATGATTTCTTTTGTTATTCCATTCTTTATTATACTCAGTTGGTTAAAGTTTTGACTTCTATACTACATGAATTGATGGAATATCCTTGATATTTGTGCTTCATCCAATATCTTTTTATGAAAATATTATTCTAAGCATTCTTGAATTTTACTCTATAAAGAAGTATCATGTTGAAAATTTGGACGTTATTAATTTCTGGATAAATTAATTCTTGAACTTGTTTTATTGAATTCTTATATCATTGTCATCATTCTCATGTTTATATTATGTTGAAAGTCATATGTGGCCTGTAGTGCATAGATAGACTTGGTATGATTATGACTAGGGATTATTTGGTATAATCATGACCGTAATATTACAAATAATATGGTAAAAGTCCTCATTGGCCCATAGTGCATTGATGGACAGTTGTTGGCATGATCGTGACCATTGATGAATACATAAATATCTTTGCCCCGTAGTGTATGAATAATTTGTGGTTGTGATACTAATGAATATCCTTGGTCGTAGTGCAGGAATGATGTGGTTTATTTATTAAGTTGAGTCTCAGCAATAAAAGTGATGAAAAAACCTTTTAAATCACAGAAGATAGTATATTTTATTCTCTACTTGACTCTTTTAATGGATTACTTATTCCGCTGCAGTTAAACTTGATGTTTGTTATATTGTATCAGCTTAACACTGTTGAAGGCTAAGGATAATTTATTTTGCATTATCTTAGTCATAATATTTTTTACTGGGCTAGTTGAGCTCACTCTTTTGATTTCATTGTTCTCTTCAGGAAATGAGAACGTAGCCGGGACTAGTCGGGGAACGGAGTAACGGTCCAGATGATAGTATTAGTAGTCTTCACTATTCTGTTAAATAGTGTGACAATAAATATAATAAGGACTCCTTTGAGTAGTGTATATTGTCTAGATGACAATATTCTTATTAAAACTCTTAAATTATGTTATGTCGTATTTTATACGACCGTTGTATATTTAATTTGTATTTATATTCTGTACCATGTATTTGACGACTCAGAATGGGTGATGTGTACCTATTTTGGGGGTGTCACATCGACCCTATCAGTTCATAATACAACATAAACAATTTTTTCCTCGGTGATTATCCTCTTCTCCAACAAAGTTAAAAAATAAATCATCTATCAGCTAGACCAGTGTCTTTCTTTGAAGGTGATTTTTTTTAAAGATATATATAGAATCTAGATATATAAATTTTATAAATTATAATATATCTTTGTTGATTTTTTCTTATTTATTATTTGATTCAACAGAAAACTTGGTTGTGATTCTTGTTCTTCGTTTTTTAATGCAATGTTTACAATTCGCTGGTACTCTTTTTCATTCGTTTGGAATTTTGTCCCATTAAGTTTTCTCCGAACAAGTTTTTTAATGAGGTCCCAAAGTGTTATTCTTTATCTTTTATAAATTCTTATAATTTTAATAAAATTATTTAGTTGATAATTTATTTATTTTTTTATTTTAATTTGTATAAAGGGGCACACTTGAAATTTTTAATTCTGAACATTAGAAAACCAGAACCGACTGTGATCAACAAAGTTCAATTTAAATTTTTTTGTTACTATGGAGATGCTCTTACAAGTTTGGTAAATGAAGATTGTTATTGTTTCTCTGATGATGAACTCTAGAAAGAAAAATACTCGTCCTGTTTCAAAAAATTATTTCCGTTTCAAACTATATAATTAATATTGACATTTTAAAATTAATGGTCATATTTTTAAATTTAAAATTTATAAGAATTAAGTTAATTTTAGACAATATAATTAGATATGAAAAGTATAAATTATATAAATATTCCTATTATTTAGAAGGATTTTTAAAAAAAAAATGCTAAATAAATCACATCAATTTTGGACTTGAAAATATTTTAAATTGACTTTAAAAAATTAAACTTGATTCTATATATTTTGGACTAAGGGAGTATAATATTAATATAAGTTTTTCAATGTCATTCTCAAATTTAAAATTTATTTGAATAAAATTATTTTTATAAGTGTAATTATGAATATTATAAAATAATTAAAAGGTGTTATTAATTATGAGATTTATTATATTCAAAATTGTAATGAATTATGTCATTTATAAATTTGTAAATATTTTAAATTGATTTTTAGAGAAACAGTTTTATTATATTTTGAAAGGGAGGAAGTATTATATTGTTACGGTATTCTTCCTTTTAAATTGGACCAACTTTCGGGAGTTTCAAAATATAAACCCTACCTTCGTACTTTAAAAACAAGTTATCTTCTTCTTCTTCTTTTCTGAATGTATATAGATAGTGCATAATTAATAAATGTGATTATTTTTTTAGGATTCCCAAACATTATGTATATGAGTTTTAAAGTTAAAATAATTATTTTGTAAATATTACGTGTCGGAGTGGATTGGGAGTCAAAATTTTAAATTGTACCGTTGAGGAGGCTTTAGCAATATCATAATAGTATTGTATATCAGCTCATTCTATAAGTTTGTAAAATCATCCAAACACTGAGCTTGAATACAAACGATTTAAATATGAATAAATTTTAATATTTTAAAATTAAATTATTTGATTTTTTTAATTATAAAAATTTAAACTACTCGAATTAATTAAAATTCAATCAACTTTATTTTATATTCAATAAATTTTATGAATCAAATTTGAACAATTCAATACTAGAATTTTTTTATTTAAATTCCTAGTTGTATTGGGCGTTATTATTGAACTGAACTTTGTTATTCTTCTTACAAAATTCTTGAAGTCCAGAATCTCATTTGTATATAATCTTGCCTAGTTAACAATTTACCGGCAAGTCTTCAATGAGTAATTAATCATCTTCTCTCATTAATAAAATGAATTCGTAACCAAGAAACGGATTCAATTTTTATAAAAAAATCTTAAATAAAAAAAAAGAGAACAAAGAAAAGTTCTTATCCAAATAATGAATACACACACTTGTCTAGCAATAGTTTGTGGGACAAAAACAAATTAGCAATCAACAACAACTAAATGCTCAACCATTAGAAGAAGATCCACCCAAATCCAGATCCTACCCAGATCGATATGAACACAGCCACTATAGGCCCAACCGGCAGAGATCCACGGTGGGCCAGCAGAGCGGGAGGGGCGGCGGAGTCGGTGGAGGAATGCTTGGCACGAGAAGCAGGAGGAGGAGGGATAGGATGAACAAGAACAGAAACTTTCATTCCATTGAAGCAGCCACCGGTGCCGCAAATGAAGTAGTATCTCTTGGCCTTGTCGAGGAGAATAAAGTCTTTTCCGCTACTCCAGTTGCCCGTAGCCCCTTCAATGGTACAGTTATCGTACCCAGTTTGGTTCACTTCAAACACATTATACTGAGTCTTCTGGTACCTAAATGCTGCATCACCATCATTATCAGTTATTATATACTGCTTATAAACACATCAAGCATAATGAGTAATGTAATGTTAATTTTAGAGAGAGAATATGAGTGAATTAATGTGTATACGTACAGATGAGATCGCCGATAAGGAAGGTGTGGTTGTTGGCCCAGAGGGTGTAGTTCACGCCAGGATTCCATCCGCGGTTGGCTCCGACGATGTGGTCGGTGGCGGACACGGCGGCGATAAGGAGTAGGAAGGAGAAGAAAGGGACAGTACCAAGGAGCAGAGTAGCTGCTGCTGCTGAGTTGGCCATGTGGCGATGCTTTTTCTTTTTGACTATACTATTACTTGAACTTGATGTGTGGTATTTATTATATACCTTGAGCTACAGAAACATAGATAACGGATCCAATAAAGTTCCAACTCTAATGTTAATACTGCTAATGTTACAGCTCGGTCTGTCATTACACAACAGGCATCACATAAGTTTCACAATTCAAACTCACCCCATTTGATTCACTTTTTTTTTTAAATTGAAAATGTATCCTTAAAAGGACCACTGTTACACTCTGACACAATCTTGTCTGATCATTGGGCTTATCCAAAATTCAATACAACATGCCGGAAACTTTCCAAAATTTAAAGAGACATTTGATTACCAATCTGTTGAATGTTGAATCCCTCTGGGTGAGAGAAGCTTCACTAAAATATACAATTACTAGTTTACAACAGCTAAAATTTATTTGGTAACAGATGTGCAAGCCAAGCCTGCTGCGAATGCTCATACTAAAGGTTTGAAGGTCCAAGGCAAGAAGAATTAGTTGCATAATCCATCAGCTGCTAGCATTACGTATCATCTTTCTAAATATACTGCTATTATACCCCTTTTGTCAACACACCACAAGCATCCCACTTGGAGAGTTGGATTCCTGAGAACTGTTCACGATCAACTTCTAGATATTGACTACCAGCTTAATACAGGTAGGTAAATTTTGTAGGGATCCAATGTTTAAAAGGTATCTAAGCGGATCCTAAAGTTCTTTTCGCTAGACAAAATGCTCTCTCACTTGAGTACAAACTGTATTTTTTTAGGTAAAAAAGAACTTTGGCTTAAATACTTTTTAAACATTGGGGTGTAAACCTCAACAACCCTACAAACTTTGGGGTTCAAACTGTATTTCTATAATCAATAATCCATTGCAACTCCTCCCCCAGCTATGCCAATCTAGTATAAATAAACTTGGCACACTATTTGACATTTCTTTGCTCTTTGCTCTGCAATCGGAGCTTAAATCACACTTGTTGTCTTCTTTCATGACTGCTTACTCACTCTGATTTTACCATGACCTTTGTCTCCGTGGGTAGGTTTCTTGACGTGTCTCATACTTTTCATCTGCCTTTGTCCTACTCGTTGGTGACTACCGTCCTGTCTTTGTACCTGTATGAGCTTTTTGAGTTTGGGATCGTCTCTCATTCCATTAGATATCATTTCAGCATAAAACTCCCTAGCTTTACTTAAAACTCCACACCTTGCCAACCCTTCTATCAATACAATGTAATGTGTAGAATCGGGTACTACCTCATACTGTTTCATTTCCACCCAAATCTTTAATGCATATTCAGGCTGCTCCGCTTTGAAGAACCTACCAAGAATTGAAAGGAAGATCACCTTGCTTGGACCAAGACCAGCTTTCTTCATATGGTTAAGAACTTCCAAAGTTCCTTTTAAACTTGCACCCTCAAGAAATGCGTGATATGTTTCGATAGTTGGGCTTACATTCTCCCCGATCATTGTAGCCAGTACAGTTCTTGCCTCCTCCAGCTTTGCTGCTTCACACAGGGGACATATCATAGAGTTATAAGTGGCAGAATCGGGTCGCATTCCCAGCTCCTTTATCTTGTCAACAATTTTGAGAGCTTCCTTTAAACAATTCTCATGAGTTAATACATATACTAAAGAGTTATAGACCTCAAGTCCTGGAACCCAACCCCTTTTCTTCATTTCATCATACAGCCTGAGTGAGTCAAAGAGATTCCCTACCTTTGAGAAGCAAGAAATCATGAAAGTATAAGAGGTTTCATTGGGCAAAATACAGCACTTGGACATTTCTCTCCAAATTCTCTTAGCTTCAAATAAATCAAGTGATATATTGCACCAACCATGGAGAATTATGTTGAAGCCTTCAGCCTCCAATGGAAAAAGCTTCTTGTTCAAAAGCATAAACTCTTCAGCCTCTTCAATATTCCCATTTTTACACAGGGCATTCAAAAGTGTATAAAATGCTTCCAGATCAGGAGACATACTGAATTTTTCCATTATCTGGAATGTTTCTATGGCCTTGCCAGGATCATTTGCAGCTGCATATCTATGAACAAAAAATTATGAAAATGATGAAAAGAAACATTTATTGTACAATTTTACCATAAAACTAAACTATCAATGAACCTAAATGAGTATTTCATTTGATTCACATGAAGTGACTTAGCATCCTTCACAACTGAAAATATTAAGTATGCAATTTATGATTAATAAATACAAAACAAGAGGCTAAATCCAGTAACTTTCGACAGATGTGCTAGTGAGCACATTCAGTTGAAAGTAATAACCAACACTTCTATACTGTATGGTCAATCCACAATGCAATTGATGGAGAGACCCTCTTGGAGTTTTGTAGCAGAAGAATCATACAACAATATACACAAAGGAGAAAAAGGGAAATGAGAAAAAAATAAAAAGTGGAGCAAATGGAAAAATTTAAGTACAATGCCTCGGTATTAAATGAATTCAATAGGAGACGAATTTGGGTGATGTAAGAGAGGCTTTTTATTTTTTGATATTAATTTTTCCCCAAGTATGGGAATGGGAGTTTAGTTTTTGTACTTTAAAACTTAAAATCCGCAAAGCCTTGCCCAGTCGCTCAAAATAACTCCCAGTCCCGAGCATTATGGCTATGTAGAAATTTAATGCATTTCCCTACAGAACTGAAGTAGGGAAAAATTATAATAGGCTTTAACAGCTCGTTTACACCTCTGCACTTGGGAATGGGGGTACAAAACATTTATATAACAGCTCTATGTTCCTTTATTAGTACAATTTTAGGATGATCATCAGCTAAAAATATGGCAACATTACATGAAAAATCTAAAGAAGTTGGTATAGAACCATCTTTACGAAGACTTCAAGTAAGAACTATATATCGTAATTACTTCAAATCAAAAAAATTAACATGGAATCATAAGAACTACTCAATATTACCTATCAAGCACGATTAGCATTGCCTGTTTAGTATCCAATGAAGACCGATGCAAGTCACGAATCAAAAACCAAGCTATATTGAACTTTTTATGATTACCCAATACCCACACGGTCAAGCTCCAATTTTTGGCACCATTGCAACCCCATTTCTCACCCCATTTAAACATAAAAATTGACAACTTCCATTCCTCTCTAAAACCCCAAATTGCTGAATAAACCAAACTCTCATTAGGCTTGATACCAGAGTCGTCAAGTAAAGCCATAGCTTCTTCTTCAGAAGGGAAACCATTAACATTTTTAAGTAATTCAGATAACTTATGAACATCAGACTGGTTAGGTTCATGAGTTTCGTTTATACATTGCTTAAAATCAATTACTTCGCAGAGATTGAAACTGTGTGACGCTTGGGGTGTATCAAAATGAGGTGTGGCTGGGAAGGAATGAGAGGGTAGGAAATATGTTTGATGAAATGCCCGAATGAAAGAACAAGCTGAATTAGTATAAGATGAAACATGTTGGTGAGTAAGTGCGTTTAGGATAGAAGAGAGGAAGAGTTGGGGATGCGTTCTTTGAAGCCTCCGGGCAAAGGTAGCCACTGCCATCAGCTTTTACGTTGTTCCTAGAAGGAACAATGCACTTTGACTAATCTAAGAAAATGCACCTCAGACTTCAAATATGAAGGAAAATAATAGTAAATGGAGGGGGAGGTGATAAACATACCTTTGGTTTAGTTTATGAGTACGAGGGGATGAGCTTGTTTTCCTAAAAATTCTATATCAATTGGGAGAAAAATAAGGGAGGGAAAATAATTATAAGAGTAATGCTAAGGACATAAATTATTTTATAAATATTTTACAAACTGCTGATGTGGCATAGTTCCACCTCATCAATAATTTGTTTCAATGTAGTATTCGGCCCCACATAATATGTTGATATATAATAGGATACATTAGCAGTTTGTAAAATGTTGTAGAATAGTTTGTGTCTTCCAGTATTATTCTAATTATAAAAGAGGAAAGATAAAACTGATAAAGGTCTTCTTTATTTCTTCTTTAAAATGGTGTGTAAATAGTCCTTGTTGTGTTCCAAAATATAATATCGGTTACTATTATTAATGAAATATTTTTAAATTTAAAATTTGAGTAATCTATTTAACTTTTATAAATAGTAAATCTTGTAATTAATAATATATTTTAATAATTTGTATAATTCTTATTTTAAATCTTTTATACTTCATTTGTTTCATATTATTTGATCATTGTTGACTTTTTAAATTCAACTTAAGAGATTCTTAAACTCAAAATTGATACAATTTTTTTTTAATTTTAATTAATATTATAAACCATCTAAAAAATATTATTTATTGTAATCTTTATTATTTTATAATTTATAATGAATTGTCTTAATTTTAAGTTTAAAAATATTTTTCAAAAATCATCATAAAATTTATTACGGAGACGATACTATTTTAATTCACACACACTTCAGTATGTTCATCCTCACTAGTATTCTAAAAATCTCCATTCAATAATTTATGGAATTTATTAAGAGTGAATGAAATAACTTAACACCCTAAATTGAACCAAATATTTTCGAAAAAATATGAGCAAAACTCAAATTTGTTAATAATATAATTCAAAATTGAGCATAAAAATAGTTTAAATAAACATACGAGTAAAATCTAATTAATGTTATATTTGACTCGTTTAATATTTAAACTACTCGAATTCTCGATTGTGATTTGATGCATAATCGATTGATACATATTTGATTAGATACTCGATACATTTTCTTATAATATATATATACAAAATTACATCAAAATTGGATAACAAATTATTATTATTTTGTTTTATTTTTAATTTTAGTTGAGATTTTTATATTTGTAAAGTGTGTAGTAATAAATATATTTTTTCATTTCTAAGTAAAGTAATAAATTGAATTTATAATTATATTTATTATGCGGAGACTCGTGATTAATTTGAATATAATTCGAATCGAATCGAATTCGAATAATAAATATCCGAGTCGAATTGAATTCGAATAAAATTTTGAAAATTAATATTTTCACATTATTTTTTATATTTTTACAGAATCCACATATTAGTTGATGTATCACATCTTTATTAATTAATATGCAAGTCTTATATTTTTTTTAATAAAATTTGAATTCAATTTATATTTAAGTTTTGGAGTCGAATTCGAGCGGGGATAACCCAACACATATAGTGGGGTAGTTGTGCTTAAAATGAAAAAGAAAAAAGACAACTAAAAAGAGGAACCTAAGAACTGCGGTGGCTGTTAATGGAAAACTTTTCAAAACTAGTCGAAAAAAATATTTGGGTAATTAACAAGTCAAAAAGGAAACGACTAGGGTTTTACGTTTGGAACCACGAGAGAGAAGGGGTTTAGACAAACGTTTTATCGACCAGTGGCGAGAGAAAGAGAAAGAGAAAGAGAAAGAGAAAGAGAGATGGGGAAGCGAGGCGAAAGCAAATGGGGGAGGAGGGTTTAGGGGGAGAATGGAATATTACCTGTACAGTGGAGAAAAGAAACACGTCTTTGCTGGGATTGACATCATTAGCCTTGTCTTTGGCGTTCCCTGGTATCTCATCAACCGAGGTTCTTCTTCTTTTCGTTCCATTTTCACTGATATATTTGCTGCTTGTTTGATTTGGCCTCAAAAAATTCTAGCAAAAGTCACCATATCTGATTATTGAAAATATCCAGCATTTTTATTTTCTTTTTTTGTCTTTGTGGGTTCTGGGAAACTGAGATATGCGTTGAACTATAATTTTATTTAATGCTATTATTTCATTATGGATGGGATTGTTGAATTTTTTAAGCAAATCACTCTGTTTTAATCATATTTTTTTTAGCGTTGAGGATAATCTTGTTCAGCTCAATTACCTGAACTAGCAAAATAAAATCATACCATTTTCAAGGGTAGTCCAAATATCATGTGTAAGTTTCCACATGCATGTTACCCTCATTGTTTGTCCAAATATCATGTGTAAGTTTCCACATGTTTTCTAGTAGATAAGAGTCGTTTGAAATTGATGGTGGAAAGAACTATTTAGTTATGAAATATTGCTGTAAATCCATGTTACCCTCATTGTTTGAAAGAGGACACATAAAATGGGACTACTGGAACATTATTCTTCAATTTGGGTCAGGTAAGCCGAGTTATTATCGGAGATTCGTAAAAGGATTTTCTCGAATCGCTACTCCATTAACTCAGCTGACTCAAAAGGATACAAAATTCGGTTGGAGTGAGGAATGTGAGAAGAGTTTTCAAGAACTCAAGTGGAGACTCATTTCAGCACCTGTTCTGACAATACCATTTGAATTGGAGGGATTTGTCATCTACAGTGATGCTTCGGGCAAAGGGTTATGTTGTGTTCTCATGCAACACGGAAAAGTCATAGCCTATGCCTCACGACAACTCAAAGAATATGAGTAGGAAATGTGATTTACCATCAATTATACAACTTCGAATTATGTTGCTGGTGTATGTAACAGATGATACATTTTTT
Organism: Panax japonicus; assembly: GCA_020205505.1. Classification (NCBI taxonomy): domain Eukaryota; kingdom Viridiplantae; phylum Streptophyta; class Magnoliopsida; order Apiales; family Araliaceae; genus Panax; species Panax japonicus. The sequence continues at coordinate 72,906,718 of CM035098.1, read as the reverse complement.
TTTTTGCTACATTGACACGCACACACACCCTCCTTGCTGCCACCAAGGATTGAACCCTTATCTCATGTAAACCGTGAGGCGAGTTATACTGCTGGGCCAAATACCATGCGACATATGATACATTTGTGTACTGCATGTGACTAAAAACTAAGTTACACATCAAATAGACGAAAAATTCTAGCATAGATGTGAGCACTGTTATCTCAAATTGCATGCTTGTAAACTGTCAGGTCCTTTGTCCTACTTAATTCACTGAAGAATTTTTTTCCTCTATTTCCCTACATAGATAATTAGATATAAAAAAATTTCTGCAAAAATATTACGAGAGTGGAAATTATGTTGCACAATAAATTCTTGTTTGGTATTGAAGCTAAACAATGGGTATGCTTAAGGTCCTCCAACTCTGAGTTGTTATTTGATACTTGCTAGCTCATTCCATGTTTATGCCCCATTTGTAGTTTTATATTTTCTTCAGTTTCTTTGGGTGAATACATGGAACAGGTTTTAGTTGATAAAATATATCTGTTTCACTGTGTGCTTGACTAGACTGGTGGCCATCTTTCAGGGTCTAACCCTGAAGAAGATTATTACATTTGTAGCCTCTGATTATGGTAGTAAACTTGGTTAGACGAACAGAAGCTCATAACTAATAAATATCAATATATTACGTCTCTAGAGTAGAGAAATCCAGAGGTCTCAAAGTTGGAGTTATAGTCAAATTTCTTACATATACGTGATAATCTAGGCATATGTAATGGGCGTAAGGAGACAGCACAATTAGTTATTTACATTACATTACCCTGGTCGATTGGCTGTGTTTATATGGCTTTGACACACTTCATCTTCTTTGGCTAAATTCCCCTTACCTGTTTGGAAAGAGAAATTTTCTATGATTGATGTTATTTGGTTTTGGTATAATAAGCACTTCTTTTTATTTTATTTTGTTGGGATACTTGGATATTTATCATTTTCTCAAAGTTGGAGTTAAAGTCATTTATCTTGCATATGCATGATAATAATTAATAGATATATGTAAATGGGTATAAGGAGACGTTACAACTAGTTATTTACATTACATTACCGGGTGCTTTTTTCTTTTATTTTTGGGGATTAGTTAGAGATTATTCATTTTTGAATTGAAATTTGTCTTTTATTTACATTTATATTGGCTCTACCTGTCCTGTGCTTTGTGAATTGGATTTATCTTATCAAGGATATTTTCCATTAGATACATCTCTTGGATAAAAAATAACCTTTTACTAATTTTGTTTCTTTTGCAGGCACGAAATCATCAAGATTACTTGGAAAGAGCTGATAAAGCACGGAGTGAGAAACTTTCTTCAGGTTCATCTTCAGCTAAATGATTTTAGAAAATTGTAGTGAAGGATTCCATTGTTCTAATGACCATACTGGTTCATGTCTATGAGCTGTCTTTTCATGTGCACTTTTTTTTCTCTCTTTTTTTTCTGACAATGACAGAGAATAATGCTTTTTGATCCATAAAGAATATTATCAAAGCTGATAAAGCTCGGACTTCAATTTTTTTTCCCCATTCAAAATACAAAGGATTACTAAGAAATGGACCTGAATATTATTATTGTATGCATGTTTCTTAAGGAAATTTGCTGACAACAGCAAACATGCCTCTTTTAAGAATCTAAGCAACATGATTTGCGATGCGAGGCAGCTTGTTTTGAGTCGGTTGCAACCGTGCTATGTTTTTCCGTTTGTCTATCTATACATGATAATGTTGAGAATGAAATGCTGGGGTAAGGTGTAGGTTCAATAAAATGAGATCTAATAAAAAAGATGTTTGCCAAAGAGATTTCATTGGTCAAGATGATAACCTTGGTATGTCAAATCCCCTTCAATTTATGAGCAACTGGAAGATGTTTGACAAACATATTTTACAGAATATAGAGTTAATGGACCAAGATTTTCATCTTTGTATCATTGTATGTCAAGGCCCCCTTAAATTTATAAGCAACAAGTTTTAACTTTTCATTCAACCAAGAAAAGCATAACCACAAAAGAAAGACATGAGCCATACTTTGCCCCCGCCCCCACAGTAATTATGCCAAATTTCATTTTTGACTATTTCATATTTGCATTTGATCAAGTTTTTATAAAAATGTGACATAAATAGATTCAAACATCTATATTAAAAGAGTTAAATGTGATGACGATAAAGAAACACTAAAGCCTCATGTTTTCATGTTCAGACAGTAATTTGGTAATTTATTTTCATGTTCAGCGATATATTAGTAATTTAGTTGCTCCCAACTATGTCAAGCCCCCAATAAACATAAACAGAAATAACCAGTTCAAAGCGATGCATATGGTAAATTACAAAGGAATTTGATATAAAAATGCTACTAGTTGTGTGGAAAGAATTGCTCTAAAACAGAGCCTCTCTGTATCCTATTTTCCTATTGCATACAAAAGTAAACGAGCAGACTGATGGTGCTTGTACCAGTTCTCCCGCTCCCGCCATCTAAAGTGGCATCAATCTTCTATACTTGAAAAACCACAAAAAGGTTGAAAATATGACAGCCCCTGTAATTCCGGTGATTATCAGGACCCACTTGAATGCACCCGGATCATCGAATATTGGTATTGTAAAATTCATACCAAATATCCCCGCCACCACCCCAAAGATTGCAACAACGAATGTTGCAGTCGTAAGTAACAGCTCAAATTGTATAAGCTGGTTCCGGACATTATCCTGATAGGAAAAAAATTGTGTTAATTTTCAAATTTTAAGTACATTATGTGCAATGTGTTTTTTCAGATTAAAAAAGACTAAATTAAATTTAAAAGGCATGTGCAATGTTCTTCTCCTACTTCTAAATGTGATGAGCAACCATAAGCACACTTACGAAATGAAGCTATCAAAAGTTTCTGGGCTACAAAAGTGTGCTACATACTGAATTCCTATTGAACTCTGTAAATTTGAAAGCAAATATATATACTCTTTATACATATATATTTGAAGAAATAATGATTCCAACCGTTAAACACCATTTAACAAATACTGTATTCAAATATACAATTTAAACCAACACGTCCTAGTTGCTTTCTTTGAACTGTGCACTTAAATGTAACGTGAACCAGTGAATTTGAAATATTGTTAGACTAGGTCTGTTTTCTTTGATCTGGGCAGTCAAAGGTATCATGAAGCAGTGAATTTTAAAAAACTTTTGGCCCAAGTAGCCGACTTCAATATTCATCATCTTGAATTGATTAGATTCACAGCACATTAAAGTTCAGCATAATTGGATCTTTACCTGAATCTACTTTGATATTATCAACTTCAACAGGAAGAAATACCACAACTGGAACTGTCAATTTATGCATTTAAGTTGATACGCAGGTAATAAAGGGCACATACCAGCTGAATGTTGATGAAGTCTTCTGTATCATCAATATACTCCTTCAGCTGACATTGAGGAAAAACTGATTGCTAAACCAATTCTATTGTAACCGAGGAATATAAAAAAGAACACACAAAATACAAATGACTACAGTAGATACCGATGTCAGCTTGTTGAGGGTGCTATCAATGACAACAAAATAAGCCTCCAACAGCATCTCCAGCTCCTCTATACTGTCTGTGACACTTTCTGAACTCCTCATGCTCTCATGCCTACTCCTTGCCATGCTTAAGGATTTCTCTAGCTTTCGCCCATCAGGGGGTGAAGAAACAGGAGTAACTGGAGCAGAGACAGATAGTGCACCATCATTGGATCTATATCCTATCACAGATTGATCACCATAGAATGATGATGACTCCATCCGTCTTTTCTTTTCAGTGAGATACATTTCAGCCATATCTCCATCATCATCCATTAGCTGCTCTATCTCATCCCTAACCTATATGAATAAAGGTCAGAATAAATTGAAGGATATATAGCAGCTGCATAAAATAGAAAGAAAGAAAAAAAAGGGAAGGAAAAAGAAAAACACAATTGGTAGGAAACATATCACCTTCTGAACTCTCCGAGTCAATGCGACAAGCCTGCTTTTTAATCGACGAACTCGTTCTAAGTTTAAGGTACTAATCTTTGAGGTAAGTTCATCTAGCAGTGGATAAGCTTCAATTTCCAATTCTGCTGCCTGAGATATTTGTAGGATTTTTTAACTCTTTTATCAGAGAAAATGCTATGAGCAAAAAACATTATGTCTGTGTTGAAAAAAATTTGTTAGCAATCCAAACATGACATAGAAAATGTATAAGCAACCTATAAATTTTGCATTGGACCTAATACTTTGAATAGGTTTTATACTTGTATAATAGGATGGATGAGTGACAACTGTGTGACAAGTTAATGAATACATGATGATCAACATAACAACCAGTTGCTCTTTTCTAGTGCACATCAAAGATATTGATCTATTACCTAATACTTCCCAAGAAATTAGGAAATACTGGCATAGAAAATTCATTAAATAGTCTGCTTTACAATTTCCCGTTTCACTAGATTTTACCTTACAAATATATAATACTATTACAACAAAATAAGAAATATAATGTGTTATTATATATGTCTCATCAAGCATTGAAAAAGTATAAGGGAAACAAGAGCCCATAAATATTTTGGTTTCTCTCCGTTCATAAAATTCTCAAGAGCATTTGTCTAAGCATGTTAAGTATATAAATCACCAACAAAAGCTAGAATCATGTACAAAATTCTTTGTAACCATTCCCATTCTTGTGTGAAAATGTTTCGCGGTTGCTAAAATAATGTTGATAACAGAAAGAGGATGGCTAACATACGGAACCCTGTCAAATAGATAGCACAAGATCATCTCCGAAGATGATTTTCTTCATGTTCACCCTCATCCTTAAGGATTTAGGTTCTCAATAGGTTAACAACAAAATCTTGCAAATACGGCTTTCACACATTCTTTCACATGACTTGGAGTTACATACTTGTGTACTACTTTTTCTTATCTCCTCTTTTCTTCTTTTTCCTCCATTTTCCGGATTTAATTCAGGACTACATGTTTCACCACTTTCAGGGTGAGGCTTTTTTGGAATGCATAAACATGACTATTACGAAAAGATCATCTTAAATTAAGGAACCAAGAGTCCAAATAGTTTCACTTTGTTGATCTTACCAATCACATTTAAGTCGATGGATGTTTAAGTTGTAAGATGAAATAATTTGACTTCAGTTTCGAGTCAAACCATATTGGCCTTGGCATCATAATGGATCTGAATGACTAACTAGTTATCCCACTACAACTTGGTAAGTAGAAAGTGTAACGAGATAAGTTCTTGGAATTTACAATCTTAGACACAGTCATGTCATAAGGATGTCAGTCATTTTATAATTTCAATTGAATTTGAGAAAGTGGTAAATACTTGTGTACACTACAGTTTGAATTTTTCTTTTTACGCACCTGGGAATCCAGAAATGTACAAGCAGCCTCTAGAGCAACTTCAAGAGCCCTAAACTCAAACGGCAAGTAATCAGGTGATGTGCTCTCATACATATTCTCAAAATTCCTATTCCCTCTCCTTCTGCTCAATTCAGCACCTTCAGACTGCCAAACCTCACCTACTCCAGCAGTTGTCAACCTTCGTTGTAGTTCCACCACATACTGCAATACATAGCTATCAAGAGAATTCAAAAGCAAAACCTCATCAGCTGTAATAATACATCGAATCTGCTCCAAATTTACAACTATTGCTTTCTCTCTGCCAAGAATTGTCGAGGGATAAACAAATAATGGATCCAGTAAGCGTAGATCACGGGCGGGAAGATCGCATCGACGCATCATGGTGAACTTATCAACCTCGATGACTTGGGAATTCCCTGATGTATCAACACGAATCCATGAACGAAGGCCTTGGCCCCGCTTTTTCAGACCTAAAACATCCACGGCTTGAAAAGGTTGACGTCCAGTGGCAGAGGGCCTATAAGATGCATCTCTGAGATTTATAGCAGAAGCAAGTTTTGGTGGGAGCAGGCGCTCTTTAAGGTCCTCCATTGTAGAAGACGTCTAGAGAGAAAAAGAAATGAGCAAAAATGTTAAAGAAAAGCAAAGCATAAGCTACATTTGGTAGTTGAAGCATAACTATTCCCGAAATTCCACCCACCTATATGCGACATATTATTCGATGTTTAAAGGCCAACGCTGGTTATTACGAGGTTCAGGTTAGCTATTACTGGATTTATTGTTAGTCAGAATACAATATGAATATTATGTCTCATAACAACAAAACAAGAGTCTGATGGAATGATGCAAATATGAAAATTTGAAAGTTCTACTACAACAGAAACTTCTGATTTGAGTGGCACATGATTGCATCCTCTCACATAGATCACACATCTAGCAGTACAGTTTTGAGTGCAACTCCCATCAACGAAGCCTCATTTGGCTCATATGTCACAATATTCAACAAAATGAAAATGTCTATTAGTTTCATTCAGCTAAAACAACTGACAGGGTAAAAGCACTCGGCCATTCTATTTTATTTTATTTATTTATTTTGGCCAGAGTTGATATAGTTGAGTAACCAGTTTACTCGATTCTTAAAATAAGTGGGACACTATACCCACAAGAAAACATTTGAATATCAACAAAGCTTTTCAAAATAAAATTATTGGCAATTCTCACATGAAAATAATTTTAGTTGCAGACATTGGTGACCAAACTCAGTATAATAAAAGAAGAAAATAAATGGGGATTTTTCTTAATTTTCAAATTAGACTCCCAAACAATAATTGGCAATTGTTACACAACATAGATGCATAATAATTACTTGAAGATTATAGCAACTAAATTCTAAATAAGAAATCAAACTGGATTGAAGAACCTTAGTTAACAAATCCATGCAAATCAATCATAAGAACCAAAACGACGACCAGAAAATCAGAAACAATTTTGAATTTACCTAAACGATTAAAGAATTTAGGTATTCGCGGAACGATATGAATTGAATTACATCCGTTGCTTAAAGACTGGATTATGCGAGAATCTGGAAAGAGAAAAGAGATAGTACTAGTAATCTGGAGCGAATCAATGAATTATACAAACATACGTACATACATGATACAGTGGTTGAAGGGAGAGAATTAATATTCCAGTTTAATAAATAAACATTGCTCAGAGATAAGTGGCAACTGGCAAGGAATGATGTTGATATTATTGGATTCTGTTTGGGTTTGCACGGGGCTCAGTTGTTGTTGGACCTGTCTCCTTTGGGCTTCCTATTTCCAAACCCAACAGCAATTTTTATACCAGTAAATTGTTACGAGTGACTATCCCTTTTCAAAATTAGAGATACAATTTAATTTTTATGATCAAACGACTTATATATTAATTTAAATTAATGTGAATTTATTTAACATTAATTAATACAATTATTATACTTATATAATATATAATAAAAGCTATTAATAACAAAATTTATCTCTAATAGGAGTTTCTCTATTTTTGTCTATTACTATCTTGTTCTCAAGTTCAGTATTATAATTTTAAATTATATACTCCGTAGATTTTAGTGAATGATAGTTGGAAGGAACAAAACAGTGTTCTATGATTCATAAGGTAAAAAAAATAAAAGAAATGCTCTAAGACCCCATTTTTTATAAATAAAATAGAATTTTCTTTATTTATTATTTTAAAATAGTAAGGGTTTATTTGATTAATGTGGTCAGTTATGGATAAAATACGCAAATATTTTAAATAAGCAAGTGGTTATAAAATATTCATTGTTGTCGGGGAATATTAGTTTGGTCGTGAAATATTCTTGTTGCCGAGGAATATTCGTACGACGACGCAGCCTTGTGTGGGCCCCATAACGGAAAGCGATTGGATGAATAAAACGATAAGTTTGAGTTTTTATAAATAACGGCGTAGTTGTTACCGTTAATACTGTTAAAATATCCGGTAATTAAAATATAGTAATATGTGTTGTTGCACAGTAGCACACGGTATTGCACTAATTATTGATTCTTACGTAAAAAGGCACTACTCAATAATTGTTATAGTAATTACTATTCAATATTTTATTTTATTGATTCTATAATTGCTACGTTGATATTTTATATTATTGTCGTTTCAATAATTGTCACTGCACATTATTTTTCATTATCAGATCAATAATTCATATTATTGGAATAATATTATTAGATAACATTATTGGCAATATCTAAAAAGTTCTGTCTAATGAGAGGTTTGGTCACCTAATTGCGCGCCAGTAAGGAAAAATCCTTATTGGAAAGCTCCCTCTTTCCTAGAAACGGTCTGGTTGTCAGTATTGTGATTCTGTAATATTATTTGTGAATAATTAATTATTGATTTATATGATAAGAAAAATATTCATTTTATGTGAATATAGATGGAGAAAATTTTTAATGTGACAATTGTTGAAAATTAATATTTTATCTTTTTCTGATAAAATAATTCATTTAAATATATTATTATATTTTAATAATATAATAATGGTGATATTTTTGCAATGAAAGTGTGATATATGAATAAATGAGGAAGAAGAATATTTTTGTTACAATATATATTTAAAACATGTTTTTCATGTTTGTGGATCCCATTTCTTGACTGAAATTTGATTATAGCCTGTAAAATCGTCTGTTTATGGATTTCGGTCAACTTCTGTTTGGAATTTGGAAAAACTTTCTTCTGCAAAGTTGTAGAGAATGGAATTTCCTATTGAAAAACATAAGGTTCGAATTTTTCTGATAAAAACTATTTATTATGAATTATTAAAGTTCTGAATTTTCAAAATAATTGATTTTTGAAGTTTTAATTATTTTTTGTAAGAAAAACATTTTTTTCATTATTGGTGGGCCCCGCGTGTGTGGTAAATGAGTTGAATTCAGATTCTTTGGTGGTGGGCTTGAAAATTTAATAAATAAATTATTTTAATAAATTTTCTGTTTTGGTGTTCTAAGCAATTTCCTATAAAATAGGGTGTTTAGGTTAGAATTAAAAATCACACCAGAAACTGAAGTTTTCTCTCTCTATATTATCGGGCGTATTCTTGTGAGTATTTTGATATCTTAAGTGTTGATATACGGTGCAAGTTTCCTTTAGCATTATATCTGATATTCCAACCAGAAGTACTATTCTTTTGAGGTAAGGGATGTTATTTTTTTAAAAATGATATTATTTCTTTCAATATCATTATGCCGGAATATTGATAAGATTTTTCTTGTGAAATTCTGATCTTTTCATGTCGGAGTTACTATTCATGAGTTACTATTCACGAAGCATGATTTTTCTTGTGGAGTTTCTACCTTTTAGTGTCGGAGTTACTATTCACGTATATGACACTATTCACGTATACGACATTATTCATGAATACGACACTATTTACAGAAAAATTAAATTTTCTTTTCTGTGTCCAAGATTGTCTGTTATGGTTCTTATTTTTGATTGGATCTATGTTTTGATCTTTATTTTTGAATTATGCTCCACAATAGTTTATTATGGAGTATTTTTGAACATGGATAAACTGAGGTACGAATCCTTAATATTTGTTCTTTTGTCTCACTGAATTCGTTTTCTTTAAAATATATTTTTCATCATCCTCAGTCCTAAATGATGATATTACTGAATATCTTTGGCCTGTAGTGCAAATATTAATAATTTTATGATGAATATCTTTAGCCCATAGTGCAAAGATGAACAGGTGTTGAGATGAACATGACCAACTGGTGAATATCTTTGGCATGTACTGCAAAGATGACTATTTGATTAAAGTGGTATATCGATTGATGTTACAGGGATAAAATATCGATGATGAACTTTTAAATTCATAGATGATAATAGATTTCATTCTCTACTTAAATCTTCTAATGAATTTTTGTTTTCGTTGTAGTTGTTGATCTAAAACTTGTTGTCTATTGTATTCTATCAGATTTTTTCCTGTTGAAGACTAAGGATAATTTGTTGTACATTATCTTAGTCATAATATCCTTTACTGGGCTAGTTGAGCTCACCCTTTTCCTTTTTGTTCTATTTTTTTCTCAAGAGGCGAGGATATAGCGGGAACTAGTTGGGGTGTGGAGTGCTGGTTCAAAACAGTTGTTTTAGTAGTCCTCACCATTTTGTAAAATAGTGTATCAATAATTGTATGAGGACTTATTTGAGTGTGGATATTTTCTAGATGACAATATTTGTATTTAAACTCACAGTATATGTGTTGTCGTATTTTGCACGACAATTGTAATAATGAAGTTGTAGTTATTTCTATACCATGTATTTGGCGACTCATAATAGGTTGGGTGGATTGAACCTATTTTGGGGGAGTCACAAATGCACTATACATATATAATGTGGACCCCGCGTGACATGTGAGGCCAGCAATATACATGTGTGTATGTGAGCAACCCTTTTTTGATGTGATAGTAACATTATATTTTTTTAAAAAAAACTTTTGTTGGTATAGCTATATAAAAAGCTATTCTCATTTAAATTTAAGAAAATAATTTTTATAGATGTTTTTAGTAAGTTTGAATATTATTGCACTTTTAAAATTGTCAAATTGTTCGATAAGTATAAACCCAAATTTTAAATTTATCTCTACAGTAGTTCTACATCGAATATTGAGCAATTAAATTCATTTTATGATACTCGATAGAAATATAAGATAAAATTTGAGTTTTTAAAGTGAATTTGTGAAACCCCAGATTTTATGAATAAATAATTAATTTTATCAAAATAATTTTTTAATATTATAGTGTGAATTTGAGATAATATTATAGTTGTGGGTAGTATTTATAAATTTTGCAAAGTATGCAAGTTGTTATATTATATTCGATTGGTCAGGGAATATTCTTTGTGTCGGAAAATATTCGTACGATGGTACAATTATTGGTGGACCCCACAACGGAATTATTGTCGGATTGAGAAAACGACAAAAATATTTTATTGAAAATAACGGCGGAAGTTTTACCGTTGATACTGTTGAACTACTGGGTAGTAAAAGTACAGTAATACGCGTTGTTGCATAGTAGCACACGATATTGATTATTGATATTTATGTGAGAAGTCGCTCAGTTTGATTCAATTATTGTTGATTAATAATATGAATTATTATAGCGATGATGACGTTTTGTTTTATTCGTATTATTAACGTAATAAAACAGAAACATCTTTTTATATAAAACAGAATACTTTATTAAAGTTATTTTATAAATAGAATATATTATATTTTATTATGCATAGTGTTGCATAGTGTTTTGCATAGTGTTGCATAGTGTTTGCATAGTACAAATCTTTTTATATAAATAGAATATATTATATTTTATTTAAAAGATTTTTCTTTAAATATGGACCGTCAGATTAAAGTAAATCAATCTGGACCGTTCATGGATTAGTTACTATGCATTCCATTTTCTTATAAATAGAAGCTCATTCCTTCATTATTTTCTTACGAATTCACTGAACTCTAGAGAGAGAAACTATAGAGAGATAGAAGAAAAGCTTTTTGCTACTTAACTTTTCTTTTCCTATATCCAGTTTCTGTTACGGTAAGGGGTGTTATTCTTTCTTATTCATGAAAAGAACTGTTGTTATTCCATTTTTTATTATTCTGTTGGAATAACCTGTATACGCGGTCTACCCTATACTTGGTGACATTCTTCTATTATTCTGTTGGAACATCCTGTCTGTGTGTTTTACACCGGACCTGGTTCCGTCTTTATTATTATTCCGTTGGAACATCCTGTCTGTGTGTTTTACACCGGACCTGGTTCCGTCTTTATTATTATTCCGTTGGAACATCCTGTCTGTGTGTTTTACACCGGACCTGGTTCCATCTTTATTAATCTGTTGGAACATCCTGTCGGTGTGAATTTCACCTGACCTGGTTCCATTATTATTATTCTGTTGGAATAACCTGTCTGTGCGGTCTATCGCATGCATGGTGATTTCTTTTGTTATTTCATTCTTTATTATACTCAGTTGGATAAAACTTTGATTTCTATACTCCATGAAATTAGTGGAATATCCTTGATATTTGCGCTTCATCCAGTATCCTTTCATGGAAATATTCTTTTGATCATTCTTGAATTTTACTCTACAAAGCAGTATCATGTTGACAATTTGGACGTTAAAAATTCCTGGATAAATTAATTCTTGAACTTGTTTTATTGAATTCTTATATCATTGTCGTCATCCTCTTATTTATATTTTTGAAAGTCATCTGTGGCCTGTAGAGCATGGATGGACTTGGTATGATTATGACCAGGGATTATTCGGTGTAATCATGACCGTAATGTTACAAATGATGTGGTAAAAGTCTCATTTGCCGTAGTGCATTGATGGACAATTGTTGGCATGATCATGACCATTGATGAATACACAAATATCCTTGGCCCGTAGTGCAAGGAATTTGTGGTCGTGACCCTAATGAGTATCCTTGGCCGTAGTGCAGGGATGATGTGGATTATTTATTAAGCTGAGTCTCAGCGATAAAAGTGATTAAAAACTTTTTAAATCATAAAAGATAGTAGATTCTATTCTATACTTGACTCTTTTAATGGATTGCTTGATCCGCTGCTGTTAAACTTGATGTTGTTATATTTTATCAGTTTAATACTGTTGAAGGCTAACGATAATTTATTCTGCATTATCTTAGTCATAATATTTCTTACTGGGCTAGTTGAGCTCACCCTTTTTTTCACTGTTCTCTTCAGGAAATGAGAACATAGCAGGGACGAGTCGGGGAACGGAGTAATGGTCCAGAGGATAGCATTAGTAGTCCTCACTATTCTGTGAAATAATGTGACAATAATTGTATTGAGGACTCCTTTTGAGTTTGTATGATCTCTAGTAGACAATTATTGTATTCAAACTCACAGTTGTATTTTGTCGTATTATACACGACAGTGGTATTAGTAAGTTGTATTTGAATTCTGTACCATGTATCTGACGACTCAAGATGGGTGATGTATACCTAATTTTGGGGGCGTCACAGAATTGATACAATTTAAAGTTAAAAATAATATATTTTTACATAAATACTCTTTCAAACTCCATTTTTTAATTTAGAAATACTAAATTCTTTTTCTTTTTTTTAAATAAATTGTTTACAAGTAGAGAAAAAAAAGCCTTTTATCACTAAATTATCACCTTCTTTGATCTAACGGGACATTACAAAACCTATTAATTGGGCCTTTAATATTAAAAAATAGGGTCTTTTACATAAGTATACAACATTTAGAAAGTAATTACACTATTAGTGCACTCATAAAAAATTTACATAATTAATACACTTTCTATATTTATTTACAATATTAGTGCAATTAAGATTCCTTAATTTAGGGAATTAGTATAGGATTCAATTCATAATAATAAGGAAACCTAAAATCAAAGAGAAATAACTACCATAATTAATAATTCAAATTCAAATATCTTAGATCTAACAAACAAAACAAATTCAAATTCAAAAATAATAATTAAAATTCAAATATTCAAAGTTTGACAACGTCATCTTCCTCATCCCTTTCGCCGGTCATCTTCCTCCTCCCCTTCGCCGCCGCTTTAACACCATGGACGCTGGTCATCTTCCTCCGCTTCACCATGGACGTCGGTCATCTTCCTCCGCTTCACCATGGACGCCGCCACTTCAACACCATGGACGCCGGCCACAGCTGTCATTATGACGAAGGTTGATTTAGTTCAAAAATTAAAAGGAGAAAAAGATAAATTTTAGTGCAGTTGGTATCCAAATATTTATACGAAGGTAACCATTTTAATTTTTATGGGTAACCAATAGAAATTTCAGTGCAGTTGGTAACCAAAACTTTCAAATGTAACAATTTTAGTTTTTGTTGGTTACATTTATATTAAGGCTTGACTACCAACTGCACTATGAAAAAAAATAATCTATAATAGATTTTTTATAATTAATTGGTAACCCAATAAAACTGAATTGGTTACCTTTGTATTAAGGTTTGTCTACCAACTGCATTATAAAAAAAATCTACAATAATTTTTTTTAATTAATTGGTAACCCAATAAAATTGAATTGGTAACATTTATATATAGTGTTAGCTACCAACTGCACTATTAAATAAAAAAAATCTATAATAGATTTATTAAAAATAAATTATAAACCTAATAACACTGAATTGGTTACCTTGGTATGAAGGTTTGGTTACCATCATCTAGTATTCATATCCACCGCCACCGCCGCCACCGCCTGAATCTTTATACCCACTTCCATTTTGACCCTTCATTTTGAGAACCTACTGGAGATATACAGTTGGTTGACTCATATATATATATATATATATATATATTTACCCTCATTTTATAGTAGCATGGAGTCTGTTAATGCTCATGATGATGCGGTGAATGATGTAATAGCAAGCTATAGTGGGTTGGTTTTTGCGGGGTCTGCGGATGGGACCGTAAAAGTGTGGAGGAAGGAATTGGTGGGTAAAGTGACGAGGCATGTTTTGGTGCAAACGTTGTTGAAGCAAAAAAATGCGGTGACAGCTGTGGCGGTGGCAGGTGGGGTGGTGTACGGTGGCAGCCGTGGCGGTGGCGGTGACAGCCGTGGTAGAAGGTTTGGAGAGTATAGAAAGAATATTGAATGAAGAAGAAGGGTGATGACTAACTGCAGTTGTTATAGATGAGGAGAGAGAGAAGAAGTAATGGGTATAACTAATCCCTAAATTAAGGAATTCTAATTGAATACTAATTTTCTAAATTAAGGAATCCTAATTGCACTACTATTGTAAATAAATATGAAAGTATATTAATTGTGTAAAAATTTTATGAGTGCACTATTGTTGTAATTATTTTTAAAAATGTAATAGAATATGTAATTGATCCGAAAAAATACTAGCATATAGCCCAAAACCTCTGGGAATGAAAATGGAAAATGGAAAATGGATAATTATTTAGCCAGCCCACCAAATGGCCTTCATCAGAAAATGTAAAAAAAATCCTGTTATTTAGCTTTATATGCAGTATTATTAGTTAGTTATAACATACATACCTGTTGGCCCGAAGGTAAACCAACCGCACAATATGTTTGTGTGGCCTGACTGAGATGAGACTTTGGGACTATTTAATAAAAAATGAATAAATTTGAATTTAAATCTGAATGAGCTGAATCTGAATGAGTTAGATTTGAATTTGAATCTGAATGAAAAAAGTTATTTGATAATTAATATGTCTGAAATATCTGAATAACAGTTTTTTTTACTATTTTACTCTTCTAAACTATGTTGAACACGTATATAATTTTGTTTGGACGTATTTAAAAAAATTAAATACAATATTCATTGTACAACAAATAAAAATAGATAATTCAAACAAAGTATTTAATAATTCAAACAATTTTAACCCGAGTTTCATAGAAAATAAGAAATGTAAGGAGTTAAACAAACATGTCAACATAATAATAAAATTATATTAATTTTAGTGAGTCACTTTATAGTTCATGAGCAATTTGGTCACGTAGATTGTTCATATATTGCACGCCTTGACGGCCCCATTGTACTGCATCTTGCTCTCCTTCGTGATTTTCTTCATATTGTTCATCATATCCATCAATTGTGGTAGCATGATCATACTGAGCAAATAACTCATCCTCAATATTCTCTCTTATAAAATTAGTGAACAACAAAGCAATCAATAATTACTGAAAAAGGATAAGGAGCCATCTATTTCAATATTAGGAATCTTGCTTTTAATACACCATATGCACGCAGCTTAGGCATGCACATACAGGCTGTCTGGCTTGGCCTGGTCTAGGCCTGCCAGGCTTTGACTATTGACCAGGCCGGACCAGGCCCAGGCTTAAATCATAAAAGCCAGGCCGGGCCGGATAATTGAATTAAAATCTTGGTCTGTGAGAGCCTGCTTCACAGGCTCGGGCCAGACCCAGGCCAGGCCAAGGCCGATCCAGGTTAAGCCCACATATGTTTAACTTCAAAAATTATAACTGAATTCTCCTCATTTTATCAAACAAAGGAAGGAGAAGAACTGATTGTTAACCAATGTGGGATTTGAATATATATATATATATATATATATATATATACCCTGAGAACAACACCATTCTTAATCTGCTTTAACCAATGTGGGATTTAAATACTTAGCTGTAAAGTGAAAACTAACAATTATTGCTCAATTTGTAATAACATCTTTACAAATTTGATATGATTTTTAATATCTTTATCATTGGAACTGACTAAAAAGAAAATATACTATTTCATAAGGATAATCCTTGATCAATTGTTATTATTTTTATTAATTGTCTAAGTTTTTTTGTTTTTTTATTTGATGAGTATATTATTAAATTGTGTAACTACATTTAGGAGTCATCATTCTTTAATTTGGTGGTGTGGAAATTTGGATGATGCGGCCATCTCACCCACCATCACTAGTTCAGATAAGGTTGGCTGAAATTTATTTGATAATGGCTTTTAGTAAGTCCCACATCACCTACCCACCAAATTTATGTTAGGCCTTGGCAGTATAAATAAGACATGCATATTCTGTTTAACAAAATTACTTTACTGGGTCTTTGATTAAGCAGGTTAGGCTTGCCACATCAGGCTAGGTCGAGCTCAGGACCGGGCTAAGGCTGTAGGCCATGCCAGGCCGGGCCTTTTGGCTGGGCCTAGGCTAGATTTTGTCCATAAATTAGAGGCCTTTTTGCAGTCTTCCTAGGCCAGGCTTATTCGGCCCAGGCTTTGACCAGGCCTGCATTTGACCAGGCCGGGTTTAGGCCGGATCAAGGCCAGGCTGTAGGCCTCGTGCCGTTTGTGCATGCTTAGGCACGCTGAATAATATTTCTGAGTTGGGCATGAGCATGGTTAAACTTTTCTTCGATTTCGAGTTTCACCCGATTGTTCCATTCCTAACACAAATAATAGGATGAATTTAGAGATTATAATCCTAACAATAAACAAATCTACTATAAATAAATATACTTTTTGGGTCAATTGTCTTAATTCTTATGTAAGCCAACCGAGCAAACAAGCTAATCTGGAATGCTCCTTGTAACTCAAACATGATTTCAGATAAATTCATACTACTAGAATCGAATGACATGGTTAGATGTAGAATTCTGCAAAGTACACTGCACATCCACGATAGAGAAAAACATAATTTATACACATTGACAAGAAACCTTATATAACCAAACAATCAAAAAGTCATACGATATATAACTAGAGAAGGTGCACCATATCTCCTATCAACCACCAGTAAGATGATCAAACAAGATAGAAATGGAGCCATGACAAAAGTTATCTTCCAATATGTTAATAATGACAATTGTAGATAATTCCTTTCAACCAAGTCATTTTCAATGCTATCTACCAAGTCCAAATATAAGTCCCAACATCGGACATATTAGCAGAATTGGATAACATGTTTTGATGTTGCAAAGTCCACAGCACATGCATGAAAGAGAGCAACATAATCTATATACTAATTGGGAAGAAATCCTAAATGAAGGACAATACAAAAATTCATATTATATATAACTCGAAAGGTGATGGATATGTCCAACTATACGAGTATGATGGTCAAATAATATTTTTTTAGGAAAAAAGGATATTGAACATAAGTTATCATTCAAATGGCAAGAATAGGGAAAAAATGCTCCTTTTAACCATGAATTTCATAAACTCTGCCAAAGGACACACTAACAGACTTGGATATATGTCTAGATGTAGCATACTGCAAAAGTCCCCAGCATATGCTTGAAAGGTAAGATACAGGATTAATAATTGCATGAGAAGAAATAATATATAACTGACGGTCAAAATTATAATGGTATATCTAATAGATAATGCACTGCAGATCTCCTATCATACAGGCTTGTGAACATAGACTCTTATATCATATGTAGAACATGAAACTATACATAGATAATAAATACTATGTAAGACCCCAACTTATTATATATAAAATCGAATTTCCTCTAATTATTATTGTGAATAATAAGGTATTAATTTGATATAATTATCTGGTTATGGGTGAAATATGCAAATTTTGCAAAATTAGTAAGTGGTTATAAAATAATCATTGTTGTCGGGGAATATTCGTTTGGTCGTGGAATATTCTTGTTGTCGGGGAATATTCGTACAACGGTGCAGTCATTTGTGGGCCCCATAACGGAAAACGGTTGGATGAAAGAAAACGACAAAGATTGAGTTTTATAAATAACGGCGTAAATTATTACCGTTAACACTGTTGGGTTACCTGGTGGTTAAAATACAGTAATACACGTGGTTGTACAGTAGCACACGGTATTGCACAATATGGTTGAATTATTGATTCGTACTTAAGAAGGCACTACTCAATAATTGTTACAGTAGTTATTGTTCATTATTTTATTATACTGATTCAATAGATGCTGCATTGTTAGTTTATATTATTATTGTTTCAATAATTGTCACTGCACAGTATTTTTCATTATCAGATCAATAATTCATATTATTTGAATAATATTATTAGATAACATTATTGGCAATGTCTAGAAAGTTCTGTCAGGAAGAGGTTTGATCATCTAATTGCAAGCCAGTAAGGATAAATCCTTATTTGAAAGCCCCCTCTTTCCTGGGAACGGCCTGGTTGTCATAATTGTGATTCTGTAATATTATTTAAGAATAATTAATTATTGATTCATATGATAAAGAAATATTTATTTGATGTGGATATAATTGATGAATATATTATTTTATGTGGATATAATTGAAGGAATTAATGTTGATGATGTTTTATCAGTATTTTGTCGGACTGAAAGAATTAAAAATCATCCGTTTGTGGATTTCGGATAATTTCTTTTTGGAATTTGGAAAAATTTCTTCTGCAAAGTTGTAGAGAATTGAAATTTCTATAAAAAGTCGTGAGATTCGAATTTTCTGATAAAGGGGCTATTTATTGTGAATTATTGAAGTTCCGGGATTCCAAAATAATTGATTTTTAAAAGTTTAATTATTTTTTATTTCAAAAACATTTTTTTATTTTTTTCTAGAAGGTGGGCATGTGAGAAATGCTAAAATCAGATTCCTTGGTGGTGGGCTTAAATATTTGGTAAATATTAATATTTTATTAATTTAGTCTCCTTTGGCGTTATAGCATTTTCCTATAAATGGAGGGCTAAGTTAGAATTGAAAATCACACCAGAAACAAGTTTTCTCTCTCTATATTATCGAGCGTATTCTTGTGAGTATACTTTGAGTGTTGCTATACGGTGGGAGTTTTTGTCAGTACTATACCCGAAATTCAGGCAGAAATACGGTTATTTTGAGGTAAAGGATGTTGTTTCTTCTTAAATAATATTATCTTCTTCAATATCATTATGCAGAAATATTGTTATGAACTTTTTATCAATTTGGAACCTTTTCATGTCGGAGTTACTATTCACGAGTTACTATTCACGAAGCGTGATGATGTTTTTGTGAAATTTCTATCTTTTGGTGTCAGAGTTACTATTCACGTGTACGACATTATTCACGTATACGGCACTATTCACGAATACGGCACTATTCATCGAAAAATGAAATTTCTTCTTTTTGTCCAAAATATCTATTTTGGCTACTATCTTTGATTGTATCCATGTTTTGATCGTTATTTTTGAGTTCTGCTTCAAAATCAGTTGTTATGAAGTATTATTGATCTTGGACAAACTGTTGTATGAATCCCTAATATTTGTCCTTCTATCTCACTGGATTCGTTCTTAAAATATTTTTCATCATCCTCAGTCCTTAATGGTGATATTATTGAATATCTTTGGCCTGTAGTGCAAAGATAAATGATTACTGATGAATATTTTTGGCCCGTAGTGCAAAGATGAACAGATGTTGAGATGAACATGACCAACCGGTGATATAAATGAATATCTTTGGCCTGTAGTGCAAAGATGATTAAAGATGTATATTGATTGTTGTTACAGGGATAAAATATTGATGATGGACTCTTAAATATTAGAAGATAGTAGAATTCATCCTTTACGTGACTCTTCTAATGGATTGCTATTTCCGCTGTATTTGTTGATCTAAAACTTGTTGTCGATTATATTTTATCAGATTCTTTTTCATGTTGAAGACTAACGATAATTTGTTGTATATTATCTTAGTCATAATATTCTTTACTGGGCTAGTTGAGCTCAACCCTTTTTCTTTTTGTTCCATTTTTCTTCTCAGGATGTGAGAACATAGCAGGATCGAGTCGGGGTATGGAGTGAAGTTTCTAGAAAGATGTTTTAGCAGTCCTCACTATTTCCGTAAAATAGTGTTTGAATAATTGTAATGAGGACTTATTTGCGTGTGGATATTGTCTAGAAGACAATATTTGTATTTAAAATCGCAGTATGTATTGCCGTATTTCACACGACATTTGTATTATTGAAGTTGTAGTTTGCTTTATGTACCATGTATTTGACGACTCAGAATGGGTGTTGTATACCTGTTTTGGGGGCGTCACATACTCAATTCCATATAAGCATTACAAATGCTTGTTCAAATGTCATAACTGCATTTGAATTGTACTTATGTCAAGTATTAAGCCATTTTCATGTAAATTTTAAAGCGAACTTCTAATAAAAGGGAAAGCAAAGCAAAGCAAAACAAATGTGTGGAATTGGGATTTCAGAACAAAAGGTAATTGAAAGCCTCAAAGAGCTGCTGGGATTACTTATTGCCACTCTCTATAAATTACTATTAAATACTACTAATAATAAAACAGAGCTTGAAATTTTTGACAAATTAATAATCCAGAATTATGCTCCTTACATTAAATTAATATGCGTGATGACTAATCAAATTCCTAAAAATTCGACAAACTTTTCTTTTTACAAGGTGTTTATTAAAAACATCATCAATTCGAGTCCACAGAAGGAATATTATGAATTTTGACATATATGCCGACTAGTAAAGCAAGGTAGGTTGGTACTTTCGATTTTGAAAAGTTCTGGTAATTCTCCTTTCATGTTCTACATGAGAAAAAGTGTAGAATTTGGAAAAAAAACCTAGCAAAACTATGGGATTGAATTGAATGATACTCAAATTGAGAGCTCTAAAAAACATCATAAAGGCTTCAGATTACTAACCTGAGGCGAAGTTACTGCGGATGGAGACACCGATGGAGATGTCGACGAAAGCGACGCTAGAGAATGGAAACAAGGTCATCGAGGTTATTTGGGTAAAAGAGATTATTCAGCCCATTCAGCCGAATTTTTTCAAAAGAATCGCTCAGCCCAATTCAGCCCAATTCAGATTTCAAAAATTGTAAACAAACGGTCTGAATGGCTGAATCGCTTAGATTCAGAGCCATTCAGCCTTATTCAGACCGTATCAAACAGACCCTTAGTTGGGTTTTTCAGTCTTTTTACTCCCATCCCTCTTCTTTTATTCATGAAATAAAATATTCAATGACACAAATAATAAAATCCAAGTATGTACAAGAACAATCAAAAACTACCAAAAAAAAAACATAATGTGGTAGTAATAATTATTGATTAATCAGTAATTACAACTTACAAGTGGTGGTGGCCAGACACTTCTCCCTAAAATAGAATAAGATTATGTTATATACAAAGAGGAGAGAGAAAATAATCCATCAAATTCTATTTGATAGTGATTATGGGACGATCGGCATTTTTTTTCCCTCTCAAAATATTAAATCATAAATTCAAAACACTAAAATTTAAATCTTAAATTCTATTTTTTATATGTATCTAAATTATAAATATATACAAATTATTTTTTATATATACTTAAATTACACATAAATCACCGAATTTTATAAAAATTTGAATTAAAATAAATATTATAAAATTTTTGAGAGTTAACAAAAAATGATCGATCACTAGATCTTGGTCCCCCTATAATTTTTTTAATTAATTTGGTTGATTGATGATCCGTGTGGCCTTTGGGGGTTGAGTTCTGTAGAAGAACAAATTTAAAAGTATAATAATCTATATTATTGTCTGCTATAATTAATATTAGAGAAAAATGTATGTACACAGCTGTGTATTACATAGTAGGCTATTACGACGGTTTTTTGGGCTATAACGACGATTTCACTTGTCGTCATAGCTATTCTGGGCTATGGCGACAGTTTACCGTCGCTATAGTCCAAAAAAACTGTCGCCAAAGTCTTACTGTGTAATACACAGCTGTGTATATACATATAGCCCTTAATATTATATTATTAGATGAACATATTTCAAATATGAGTCTATCTAATTCAAAATGAATAATAACATCATAAGTTTTTAATTATAAACAATAAAATAATAAAATTAAACTAAATTATATGCAATTAGTAAGTTAATTTGTGAAATTATTCACTATTAAAAAATTAATAGTTAGTGTTAGAGATCGAAAATTCTTTTAATGGTCATAGAAACATGAACGTTAACTTATTATTCTACAATAATTTTGTTCTATATTTTTTGTAATTATTTAGTCTTACAATGATATTTAACTTAAAAACATGTTTAGAATTTTACTTTACTCAACTTTAGACTTTAAATAACAAATATTTAAAATATAGGAAAAATATTATGATCACACATTAATTAATATAAGATTCATTTAGTTAATTATTGATAAAAATAATTATGACTTTTATTTTATGATTAAACTTTAGTTAATTTTTAAAACTGAAAATTGTAATGATAACTTATTATTCTACAACAATTTTATTCATGAATAAATACGTATTAAAAATATAGAAAAATTATTACGACAAAATAATAATTAATATTAAAAAGTGTAATATATATTATAAAATATATTAGTGATTAAACTTTAATAATCTTTACTTAATCAATGTTATAAACAAATATCACTTATATATAGTTATTAAAATTTAAATTACCATTAAAAACAAAAAACCATGACGGTAATGTATTAATTTACAATAATTTTATATCATGTAGAATTATTTAAATACTAAATTTAGGCTTTTATGTTTCACTCATTTAATTTTTTAACTCTAAATAACGATGTATAAATTTGAAAGATTAAAAAAAAACTAAATATTAAATTTAAAAATTATATAAGTTGAATATTTAATAATAAAAAAAATAAACGCATTATTAATATTCAATTGCAAGTATTTGATAACTGTTTTTTGAGTAAAATTTATAGTCATTCTATAATAAATTAAAATTCAGAAAAATAGAATAAATAAGGAATTAAAAATAAACTCAATAATTTTTTTTTGGATGGTTGAGATGGTCTTGGGCGGCTAGCAGTTTGTTTTTTTTTTTTTTTCTATGGCTGGACCGGAGGGGAGGGGTTGGGCTGGGGTTAAACAGGACGGTCCCAGGCCTCAGGGGAGTCCCTTTTTGGGACCAGGCTAGAATTTAAAACCTTCAAACCATATATTGAGCAGACCATATTTTTTTCAGGTCATACCAGACCGAACTTTTTTATTCATGCCCAGACCAGAAGGTAAACCAACTAACCGCACAATGTATGTAAAATCTGAATATGTACAAGACGAAGGAAGCAGCAAAAATAATACAACAATGCTACTATCAAAATTATTGTATATAATATTTATATACATACATGTATATTGTGGATCCCGCACCCGCCTGACATGTTGCATATTTGTATATGTGGTCATGACATTATAGATTAATTAGTAAAATTACATGTGGACGGTTGACTCCTTGGCTTTAAAATAAGGCTATAATACAATACAATACAACACAGAAAAGAAAACGTGATAAAAGCAACATGATCCGTCCATCAAATCCCCCAAATTTCAGTATATATACAAACATCATCAACCGTCTTTAATTAATCTGGTTGATTGATGATCAACGTGGGGGCCGGGTCGGGTTCTATAGAAAAACAAATTTAAGATATTATTTATATTACTACTAGTAATTCTAGATGTAAGGATTGATGTGGGAAGAGTAGTCCCGAATTCCAGCTCCTTCCCATCCCATCCATTCCTCCCACATGTCCCAATCCTGATCGTACATCCCTCTCATGGGTTCATCAATTCCTGCATCCGCTTCTGATGGATCCTCCTCTCTCAAACTGCTCATTACAGCATCATAAGCTTGGTTTATTTGGTGAAATTGGATCCCACAATTACTCCCTCTGCATACGTCTGGATGATACTGATCAAATTTCAACAAATTATTATTATTATTATTATTAAAACACATTTAATAAAATAACCCCCAATTAATCAAATTCATCCAGAAAAGTCAGCGGAAGACGAGTAATCAATAAACACAAGTATCAAAGAGATTTTAATTTTTGCCTCAAACCCAAAACAAAATCCAGCAATATATGAAAAGATATTGTAGATTGTATATTCTTCAGAAGAGAAGAGATGGATCTTTTCAAATGGTTCTTGAAATGGGGTTTAAGCGTCTGTGTACAAAAATATCCATGATGGAGCAAATTACCTGCAAAGCGAGTTGTCTAAAAGCTTTTTTGACCTCGGATTCAGAAGCACCGGGATGAATCCGGAGAGTTTTGTATGGATCAGACACAGTAGAAACACAGTTAACCCTGAATCCATTGCTTTCATTTCTTTTATCCTTCTTCTTCTTCAGATCTTTCTTCTTCTCAAACAATGAACAACACCCATGACAACCAATTATCCCACCAACAGTTGCCATTCCCTTTTCAGCTCCAAACCTTCAATTTGATCTTATTATATATATATATATATATATGGTGGGGGTGGGGGAATATATGAATCACGAAATGAAGTTTGATGGCCACAAGTAATTGTGTATTTGTTACGGCAAATTGAAATTGACCCTTAAATAGTTTTTTCTGTGATTAAAAAAAAGAAGGGCGTTGGAAAACAATTATGGAGGGACAGTAGAAGATAAGAGAAGGATTCGAACAGAGAGAGAGATGGGGATTCTTGAATATATATATGGGAGCCCTTCCATAGCAATCGGTTGCTGTGAGTACTGTGCAACACCTTCTTTTTATACCGTTGATAAACTTATTGGAAGGCTGAGATGAAACATAAATATATCCCACCCGGCACAACTTGTACCGGCTTTATTTTAATATGAGGACCCCACCATAGTCAACATGTTGTCAGTTTATGCCAATAAATTGAATTTTTAATATTAAATAATATCCAACCAGGACAAGCACATACGCCGGTAAAAAAAAAAAAAAACCAAGGGATAGTGGTTTCGCTTATCGTGGTCGGTTTCAAAGCCACTATCGAGTGCTAGGGATTCCTGAGCCAAAAAAATAGGCGTCGGTTGTATTAATCATTCTATATTTTTTTTTATGAAAATGAACATGTAATATGTACTATTTCTTTTGATATATTTATGCAGTACTAGTATTGGTATAATCTGTACTTATAATATTGATAATCACATTATTATTATTATTATAATAATACTTCACTACTTTTATAAATTCGATAGTGTGACATTATTATTATACTTCACTAGTTTTATTATTGTATAAAATCATTTCTTAATAATAAAATCATTGCTTAATATATAAAATCATTTCTAATAATTATTGCTTAATAAATATAGATATTAACTTATTTCTAAATATCAAACCCCCATATGTATTATATAGACTTGTTAATAATAATAAATCGTACTATAATAATAATAATGCAACAATTTAGATTTTTGGGGGATGGTGAAGTTTTAATGTAAAGACAAATCCTTGGCTGAAATTTACAGCTAGGCCCGTGGTGCTCAGGTGGTCATATGACGTGTGTTTGGAGTTTGAGGTTGCGAGTTCGAGTTTGTTTAGCAGCGAGTTGCTTGAATAACATAATTTTTTTTATTTTTTTAATACAAGCCGTGACAAGCTATACCGGCCGGATTTTTTTTAATTTTTTAATACCAGCCGTATGAGCCTGTACCGGCCGGGAAAGAATAAAAAAATAATTTTTAAAAAAAGGTACCAGCCGTATGAGCCTGTACCGGTTTGGGGGATGGTGAAGTTTTAATGTAAAGATAAATCCTTGCCTGATATTAACAGCTAGGCCCGTGGTGCTCGGGTGGTCATATGACGTGTGTTTGGAGTTTGAGGTTGCGTGTTCGATTCTGTTTAGCAGCGAGTTGCTTGAATAACATAATTTTTTTTATTTTTTTAATACAAGCCGTGACAAGCTATACCGGCCGGATTTTTTTTTTAATTTTTTAATACCAGCCGTATGAGCCTGTACCGGCCGGGAAAGAAAAAAAAATTTAAAAAAAAGGTACCAGCCGTATGAGCCTGTACCGGCCGGAAAAAATTAAAAAAAAATGTACCACTTCAAACTTTATTACGGCTGTTAAAAAAAAAAAAATACAAACCGGGACAAGCTCATCCGGCCTGAAAAATTAAAAAAAAAATGTACCACTTCAAACTCTTACGGCTGTTAGAAAAAAAAAAAATTTCTACCGGCCGGTACAGGCTCATACGGCTGTAAAAAAAAAAAAAATACAAACCGGGACAAGCTCATCCGGCTTGTTTTTGTTTATTTTATATGTTTGTTGCTATTTTATTTTGTCCTTGGTTTTTTTTTTTTTACAACCGTATGAGCTTGTCCCGGTTGGATA